>BEDZ01000010.1:0-605225 GCA_002335625.1 Cutaneotrichosporon cyanovorans | reverse complement strand
AACAAACACACATTAGCAGCGCCCCGTACAGGTGTGGTCCCGTCAGGACAAAACCGGATGCGCCCCAAATGGCAACCAAATTCCCCGGCGCCTCACTGTACCGATTTTAGTACAGTCGTATACTGTAGTACCATACAGTATCTGCTGCCGTTCCCGCTTGGAAGAACTGCCATCATCTTGGCGGAATGCCACAAGCACTACTACTGCATCCTAGCGCAGCCGCGCAGCCTCACACCTGCACACTTCGATGAACATGTGACCACATTGCCAGTCCCTCCTGCACTCTAAGCTCTAACCCTCTTCTTCAGGCTACGCGTAACCTACGCCCCGTCGTTGCTGGCTGGACCCATGCCCATTACCCTCTCAGCTGTCACTTGATCACATCCCATCCGATCTCGCCCATCTGTGGAATGTTGCCACTACTACCGCTGCCACTGATAGCACCTGGGCTATCGGCCATCTCCCACATCGGCCATGTCAGATGTCGACGCAAAGTAGCATATGACTTTGAAAACAGCTAGCGATCCGTGGACAGATACAGATACAGATACTAACGAAACGCGGGTTACATCATATGCAGTGTGTAGGGAGTGCCCAGTTATACCGGTGCCGGCATTCTGTAGAGCTATCTCATCATCACGAGTACCGAGCGAGTATCGAGCACCCGGATCCCATGTATGCTGCTCGTCACCATTCTAATCCTCTTCTTCTCGCCACTTGTTCACAGTCTGCTTGCTGCTGCTGCATTGCTCCACTAGACTGTACTAGACGTCGTGTACATCATCACATCAGAATCAACACTCTGTACATCGAACATCTCATACCCCTGCCCTCCGGCCCCTCTCATACACCAGCAAAACCATAATACCACCCCACCTGACCTCGATTTGCCTCGATTTGCCTCCGCGCCTTTCCACACTACACACACTGCACGCCGTCATTCCACTCCCACTCTCCATCCGCGCATATCGAGCACAGGAGCGACGGCCAGGTCTTCGACGGCGACAGCAGCCTTTTGAGCAAGAGCAGAAGCGTCGACTACGACGTCGACGTCCCCGATTGCATCAAGACTGCCTGCATTCACTGAGCACTGAGCTCTACAACAGCTCGCTCGCCTCACCTCCGCAGACCACACCGGCCCCTCGGGCTCCACTCCAACCGGACTGGCATCGCGTGGTCTGGTCGGCATTTCATCAACGCTGGCTGGCTGGCACCTAGCACTGGCACTGGCACTGGCACCTGGCATTGACCTCAGAAACACCGCAGCCATACCATCCATCGCCCTTTCGCCAGATAACTGTTGTAACCCTCTGATCGCATCCCAGCCGCGCCGACACCCCGGCGCCGAGCTTGCGGATACCCCAACTCAACTCTCAAGCATGGCCGATGCGCCGCCCGCGCCAGGCCCCTCGTCGCCCGGAGCCAAGACGTACTCCGCCACTGCAGCTGGTGGAACTGGCAGCAGTAACAGCTCCAAGCCCACTGCAGTGCCGCATCCCATCTCGACATCCACGGCGACACCCCCGTCAAGCGCGTTTCGGCCCTCGCCCGTCCGCTCGTTCACAGTAGGCAACAACCCCTACCTCTCGACGGTGAAGGGGCGTGCGGCAAGCCAGCCTCCAGGGGAGCGGCAGCCGAATTCATCCCCTGCGTCTGGTCGAGGGAGTCCGGGTGCTGGAGGAGGAACTGGAGGAGGAGCTGGCGGAGGAGCTGGAGCTGGAGCTGGAGCTGGGTCGAGCGAGTTTGGGGTGATTGGTGGCTCGAGGACGCCGACGGGTGCGGGGGGGGCCGAAGCTCTGGCTCAGCTGGATTTGTTCCTACGCGCGCGAGCAGCTTTTCCGTCGCAGAGAGGATAGATCATAGGGTGAGTAGTAGCTTTGGATTGAAGACTGAATCTGGCGAAGCCAGATGCTGCCTTCTCGTTATGCTGGCCGAACTAGTGTAGCCTATGTCGGCCAAGCCTGTGCTGGCGAAAGCTATGCTGGCGAAGCCTATGGTGGCTAAGCCCATGCTGGCCAAGCCCTTACTGGCAAAGCATACTGGCAAAGTTTATACTGGCAAAGCAGGCTCTATGCTGAAGCCTATGCTGGCGAGGCAGGTTTTATGCTGAAGCCCATGCTGGCGAAGCAGGCTTTATATGCTGAAGCCCATGTTAGCGTAACCCAATGTTAGAAGTTTTCTCCTGACCCCAGCCCTCGTCCCTCACCCGCGCCCTCTCGTCCCATGTAGAGGAACGCAACAACAACATAATGGAGCGCTCTAGCCCCCCATCAACATTCCCTACCTTCTCGCCCACATCATCCCCGGCCACGTCCCCCAACTCGAGGCAAGATGGCCTCCCCCACGGGAGCCAGTACTCGCCTCCCATTGCGCCAGCGAACGTCTCCCGCTCTCGCTCGCAGTCGATGGCGACGGGCGTGCGGCCGGACCGAAACTTTGCCCCCCTCACAGCAGGCAACTTTGACTCCCCCGGCAGCTTCAAGTTTGACGACTCGGCCGCCGCCTGGCGCAAAGACGCAGGAGGGAGCAACATGTCCCCCTTCACAGGCAGCAGCATGCGGCCCTTTGGCGACTCGGAGGACTCGACCCCCAACTCGCAGCGCAACAGGACCCTCGACGGCAGTGGAGTAGGGCTCAACTTTCGCACCCCGCAGGACCACACCTTTGGCTCCAGAGCATGGAAGTCGCCCACGACCTCGGCACTCACCACCTCTGTCGCGAACGCCCTCGGCTCTCATTCGCAGCAGAGCTATTCCTCCGTCGTGGGCGGGTTTGAGGACTCGTCCACCAACACCACCAACGGGAACCGCTCAGGCACGTCGAGCAGGCGCCACAGCGTCTCCGTCGTAGGCGGAGGGGCCGCCCGCCGCGGCTTCAGCTACAACGAGGGCCAGGGGCTGAGCGCCCTCTCCTCCTCCTCCCGCCGCGGTATTGGCGCTCTAGGCTTCAGCGACGCCGAGCTCCTCCCCGAGACATTCAGCAATGCCCTCAACCTCTCCTCAGTAGACGACAAGCCGCCCGCCCTCTCCAACCCCAAGGACGACGACAACCCCCCGTCGTCCGGCATCCCGATCTTCTCGCCTGCGCGTGACTCGGCGCGCTCCATCGCACGCTCCAACCCCCCTACAGCGGATGCATTCTACGGCTCCTCCCCTGCTGGTGGGGGTGACAAGCCCGAGCGCAGCAAGTTCAACTTTGGCGGGGCCGAGCGCGGGCGCACCTCCTTCTCCATGGGCAGTGGCTCCAGCCCAGTCGACACGCCCCCCACTACCCGCCCAGGACCAGTCGGCGCCCCAGTTCGCCCAGCAGCAGCACCCACCACCCCCAGCGGAGGGGGTCTCTACGACAACCGCTTTGGTGGCCCCCTCCCCCCGCCACCAGGTGGCTTCCGCGGCGGGCCATTTTCCAACCCCCCGGGCCCACCATACGGCCGCCCGCCCTCTGGCTTCGGCTACTTCGGCGACCCGGGCATGGCCCCGCGCCCCCCCTTCCCCCAGAATGGCGGTTTCGGCAACATGAACTACCCCCCTGGGCCGGGGTACCGCCCCCCTCCCCTGAACCCGTACTACAACTCGATGCCGCCGAACCTGGGCCCTCCTCCGCTGCCTTCCCAGCCCCCGCCCCCCCCCTCAACCCCAACCCAGCCAGCAGCCCCAACCCCCCTCGCCCTCGTCGTTCTCGTCCCTGTCCCTCGCGGACCTCGGCAAGGGCGTCCCACTCGCGTCGCTCCCTCACACGACGCCGCTGTATGTCGTCACGTTCAAAGCTGGGCGGAGGGACGTGTTCTACTGCCCTGACCCGACGCTCCTCATCTCCAATGGCGACAGGGTGATTGTGGAAGCAGACCGCGGCTCCGACCTCGGCACAGTCGTCTTCGACCAGCTCACGCCCGTGGAGGTCCGCGAGTGGCAGGAGAGGCAGGCGACGGCGGCGTTGCTGTCCGGTGCGAGTCAGCACCAGCCGCCAGGTATGGCTATGGGTGCGGGTGGTGCGGGTGGTGGCGCGGGAGGGGCAGGTGGTGGCGGTGCCAGTGCAGGTGGTGCTGGTGCTGGTACAGGG
Source organism: Cutaneotrichosporon cyanovorans (assembly GCA_002335625.1). Classification (NCBI taxonomy): domain Eukaryota; kingdom Fungi; phylum Basidiomycota; class Tremellomycetes; order Trichosporonales; family Trichosporonaceae; genus Cutaneotrichosporon; species Cutaneotrichosporon cyanovorans. The sequence continues at coordinate 601,166 of BEDZ01000010.1, read as the reverse complement.
GCAGGGGTAGGAAACACGGGTCATGCCAGGAACGGCAGCGTCGCGGGACCCGCTCGCCCTCCGGCGCCGGGTGCGCTGGACTTCACAGGTGCGGACCTCAACACGCTTCTCAGTGGCGTGGGGCCCAGCGGGACGCAGATGGACATGGGTGCGGCTGGCATCGGCGCGCGCGGGCCGCTCGCGAAGGAGATCATGCCGAAGAGGATCTTTACGAAGAGCAGTGGCGGGCCGGAGGAGCAGGCGTGAGTATGAGTTAGCGATGGCATCTTAGTCGGTGCCGTCGGTGTCGTATCCCTCACATTTCTATTCACAAAGTCATTCATTTTCAGAGGAGACCTGTTGCTAACCACAGACGCATGATGGAAAAGCTCAAGGACGAGTACGACGCAATGATGATCTGCCGCGAAAAGGTCGCCCAGCGCGGCCTCCCGATGCAGATCGTGGACGCAGAGTACCAGTGGGACAGGCGCAAGCTCACGTTCTACTTCAAGGCCGACAAGCGCGTCGACTTCCGCGAGCTCACAAAGGAGAACTTCCGTATATTCAAGGTAAGTAGAGGCAAGGCTATGGCACTGTCTGCTGTGCCGCTGTGTTGTGACACGGCTGACGCCAGTCCCGGATCTGGATGTCCATGGTCCCGAAGGACGACCCGCGTGTCGGGTGAGAGTTCAGATCGAGAACTGAGAGAAGAAAGAGAGATCATCATAGACACCTCGTGAGGTTTCCTATTGGATGGGAAAACGAAGAGCTAAGAGATATCGAGTAATGGCAGTCATGGGTGATGCCTAATCGTAGAGTTTCCGTTTGGATCGGTGTACGATAGGAGGGTTTGTAGGCAGCTGCTATGCAGGTGTATGGGGTCGGTCCGAGATTGAGGCAACAGTCCAGGTTGCGCCACGGAGGTGGCAGACGCAGTCCTGCATGGGGTGGAAAGCCTGTGTGCTCAGTGAGCCGTTTTTTTAAGTAAAAGCAGTCAGGTCATGAGCTGCTACTCGGCAGCAGGCAATCACAGCCACAACATTCAATAGCATTGAAACACGAGCTTCGCAGTAACCTAACATCAGCAGCAACATCACATTGGCGCTATTGCAGAGCACAGGGGCAGTACTCGGCACCCATTTCGGCAGCAGTGTCCCGATGCGACTCTATCTCTGGAGCTGTGCAGCGATGAGACTAGAACCTGGGTGACGATATTCTCTAGCTAGAGTTTGAGCATTCAGCAGTGGGACTCAGAAGTGCTCAGCAGGCCGCAGAAATGAGTGAAAGCAATCATGAGCAGATCTTCCCGTAGTGGACCTGCAACACCAAGGACCAACGCCAGCAGCAGGCAATTGCAAGCCAGTCCAGTAGCACTTGGCGAAGATCACGCTGCTCAGCTGCTCGTGCAATCACCACCCTCACCATGTATGTGTTTGCAGTATGATACATACCCAGTACAACACTACACCCTCGGGCTCTGAGGCGCCAGAGAGCCAACAACGCTATCCCTGTGTTCTTGGGGATGTGGTTTGCCTGCGCGGATCTGGAAGGTACCTGCAGATCAGCAGCTGTCTCCCGCGCATGTCAGCCATACTGTCGTATGGCTGCACTTACATTGCGGCAACTGCGCACTCTCAGCCGTCACGGTACACGGCATGCCCAGCCTCACGAGCGCGCCCTGGATCAGAGCCTGGTGGTACACAAGGTGTGACTTGGCCACCTCTGCTGCGGACACTGCACCGGGGTACGACGAGCAGCCTGACAGGTTGGCCAGTGGTGGAAAGGAGTGCGACTGGAGGACGAAGATGCCCCTGTGGTTCGTGCGAAGGTTGTCGATCTGCTTGCCATAGACGTAGAGGAAGAGGTCTTTGCAGATGAACTTTATGAGGTCGAGGTGGGAGGCTAGTGGTGGTCGAGCGAGGGTGAGTCTGGGGTCAGCGAGATGCCCAGCAGGAAGCGAGTTGTGCGACCGTCGGCGCCGAGAAAGCACAAAGAGCATAAACAAGATCATGAGGACATAGCGCTCCCTGACAGGCTTGCCTTCCCTGCTGATTGTAACTTTCAGCGCATCGACTGCCTCGCCCTGCTCCTACTCACTTCTCAGCCACATATCCGCCGACCATGAGCCCTATCCTGTCTGTCCGCTGCGCGACCGCACTGTTGATATCCGCTTTCCGCTTGTCCTTGTTCACCGTGTCCCCTGCGACTCCCTCCGCATCGCTCTCTAGTGCTAACCTCCTGTCCAGCGCGTGTGCTGACGACTCGGCCAGAGCGCTCAGTGCCTCGGGAAGGAGGTACGCCGGCAGTGTGGCGTCCACGAGCAGCGGTGTCGGGGTCGCCATCTGGTGGACCGCCGGCGGCGCGATCGGCGAGACCAGAGCGTGCGTCGTCGTCACTGATGATGGCGGTCGTCCGTGCGACATGGCGAATGAGTAGCAGATATCAAAGTCAGAGATGAGAGTACAGTTATAGCTCGTGCTCGTGCTCGCTGTCGCGCTCGACGCGCTCGATGTCATTGACAGGAACCATCGCTGATTGATACGCCGATCACCATTTTACGTGTAATACCCCGCATACACGTCGTGTGGATGATGACAAGTTGGGATGGACGACTGCACCAGCCTCCATCCCAAGCTACTCATCACACCGGATCACTTCTCGCTCTCGCGCTCTCTTTCGCGTTCTTCTCTACACGCTCGACATACAGGACGCGGCGCTTCAGACTCGCTTCACGGCCACGAACTCGAGACCACCATTGCACCAGCGCAACTCGACGGGGGAGGACGCTCCCCCATCCTCCACCTTCCAACATGGCGTCACCAGCGCAACTGCAAGCGCAGCTGCAGGACCTGCTGCTCTACGGCCACAGGCATGCCGAGAACCCAGAGCTGCAGCCCCTGCAGCGCACAGCGGTCACGCGGCAGCTGTACGCATGTATACTGAGCCAGCCGCACTGGCGCGCCGCATTCGTGCCCGAGGGCGGGGTGGCGGGCCCGGGTTCATCGTCGGGCTCGACGCAGCTTCCAATACCTAGCTGGGACAACCTGTCCGAGTGGCTGGCGCCGACAACTGAGGGCTTTGGTCCAGAGCAGACATGGTCTCTGCTCCAGGTGCAACGGCAAGCTGAGGAGCGGAATCGCAAGGCGGGCAAGCTGGCTCGGAAGCCAAAGCGAGGAGGATCGGTGTGCGGCAAGGTGTTGCAGCGCTTCGACAGGACATACATCTGCAAGTGAGTATGAAAAGGGGTGTGCGGTGGCTGACTTCCGAGGACGTGCGCGAACGACTCGCAGTGCGTGTTGTGTGTGGACTGCTTCCAGGCCGGCAATCACGAGGGACATGAAGTGCTGTTCGGATTGTCGTATACGTTCGCGGCTGTGTGCGACTGTGGCGACTCGTCTGCCTGGCGCAATAACGAGCATCTGGGCTGTGCACATCATCCACCAGTGTCTGTGGCGCAACCACGAGAGGACCCGGCTGTCCCGCCAGATCTGTGCCAGTCGCTCTACGACACTATCGTGACGGTCATCGAGTTCATCATATCTGTGCTGCAGCACTCGGTACTGCCGAATGACTTTGGGAAGCTCCCAGCCACGAGGCAGGAGCTGTGGGACCACAAGGGTCCGTCTGGCGAGCCGGCAGACTTGAGAGGTCGAGGACCATGGGCTGTGACTGCATGGGCGGACGACCGGCATGTGTTGCGCGAGGTCACGCGACAGTTCCGCGACGCGTTGGGGGTGACGTGGGACACGGCTGAGCGCTATGCAAAGGAGATGGACGAAGTTGTGAGTTGAGAAATGTGGCGATTGAGCGTGCTGACGACTAAGGGACGGAAGCTCTTGATCGTGACTCATCTCGATGCGGTCGCAATACACACCGCGTCTATGCTGCAGCAGATAGACATCGGCGTGACGTTGCGCAACGCTGCGGATGTGTACCGGGAGGAGCTGGTTGGGCTTCTGCTGCAGTGGCTGAGCGACATGTGCAAGGTCACGATCTGTGGGGAGGAGGATCTTGTCCGGCGGTATGTGGCTATGGCGCTGTTCCAACCACGGTCACAAAGAGCGTCAGCATCAGAAGGGACTCCGTTGGCGCCCGACTTGCAGGACCTGGAGACGGGAATAGCAGGATCTGAGGCAAAACGCTTTGACTGGCTCATGCGCCTGGATGTGCGGTTATGGAAGCGCGCAAAGTGGCAGCTGCGTGAGATCTATGCTGGAATCTTCGTCCTCGGATGGGACATCAAGCGTGAAATGGCTACTCGATACTCCATCAACTACGGACATACCTTCGAGCACTATCTCTATCAGGATAGAGACGACTCTAGCTTGGCCTTCTCGATGTCGTACATGCTCCTAGGACGGAGTTCGGCCTGCGGCGAGGCAATAGTGGAGAGCAACCTCTTTCGCGCCGTGTTGGAGACTGCCTACAACTTCTACAGCATGCGCTCGAAGAGCATCAGGGATAGAGATGGCGACGACTCCTCGGACGAGAAGCAAGAACCGCCGCCAGACCGATTCGACATCGAGAGCCACGCTTTCCGTGGCAAGAAGGGCCAAACGCTCCTTAGCCACCTTCGCGCGCTGCTCAAGTGCAAGGAGGTCAAGCACCAGATTGTGCGCGACCGCGAGCTCTTCGACCGAACCCTGTCCTTCCTCAACCGCTTTGTTGGTCTTCAATCACAACGGCGAGAGCTGGAGAGGCACGTCGAGTACGAGGTCGACTGGGTGAAGAGCATCAGCGTTCTCCCCGATCTGAGTAAGCTCTCACGCGAGCTGGGCGAGTCCTTCCAGCACTCCGAACCCATGGCACTCCTCGATGCGTTGCATCTGGTGACTACGAACATCATCTGCGATCAGACTCTCGTGACCACCACCCTCGATCCTGAGTACTACCCGCCTCCAGAATGGCACAGCGTCAACGATGTCATTCGTCCACACACCCACTACTCCCTACTGGACGTCAACGTCTCCCGGCTACCCGGCTTCTCCTTCCACCACTACATGCACCTCGTCCTAGCAGAGATGCTCAAGGCATTTGCGGTCGTGTGCTTTCCCAACCCCACCGACCCTACCTTTTCCTCCCCTCAGCTGTTCACTGAGATGGTGGAGAAGCAGATCATGCGATTACCAGCGGAGGAGCAGTCCAAGCTGCTGCTGATCGAGTGGCCTCTCGAGAAGCACGTTGTTCTCTCACAGATTCGATTGGGAATGTGGGCGAAGAACGGCGCTGCAATGCGGCATCAGTACCATCACTACCGCGATCTGGGCCTCCGCGAGTTCACCATCGACCAGGAGTTCTTCCTTCTGCAGTTCGGTCTGTGTATCATGGACCAAGGACAGTTCATCACGACGCTCATCGATCGCTACGGTTTGAGCGACTTCTTCCGTCTGGACGTTCTGTCTCCAAGGCTGTGGGAGGGCGAGCTGGAGCCACGAGAGGCCGTGGCTATGCTCGAAGAGCTGCTCTTGCTCGTGATCTACCTTGTCTCGGACACTGCAGTCATCAACAGGCTCGACACGCAGACTGTCACACGCAAGTGCATTACTCAAGCCTTGGCACTGGGACCACTGTCCTACTCTGAGATCGTGCGGAAGCTGCCAGAACGGTCGCATGAGCGTGGCAGCTTGATACCGGTACTCGAGGAGGTGGCCATCTTCAAGCCGCCGACGGACACAGCGACAGGCTCGTACTCGCTCAAGCCGGAGCTGTTTGCCGAGGTTGACCCATACTGGCGCCAGTATAGTCGCAACGAGCAGAGGGACGCCTCGCAGGTGCTTCGCGAGCACTTGAAGAAGCAAGACCCGACAGGCAAGCCCCCAGTGATTAAGCCCCTGCCGATCAAAGTGCCGCCCCGGCCAGCTCCCTTCTCCAATTTGGCCGACTTCCTAGCCACTCCCGTGGCATCGGGTCTAGTACACTGGACACTTGCACACTGCATGCTCCTTGCGTCACCCAATGACTGGCCAGGGCTCACCAACAGCGATGGTCTGCCGACGGGAGTCACCATGCCGTCATTGGACGCGCTTACCAACCTGTCGTTGCATTTGGCCATGATTGCTCTGACAGCCGACCCTACCGGCTTTGCCTCACGTTCGCTCGAGATCATCGACTCTAGTGGATCCATGAGCATCTTCCAGAATCTGTGGTTCATGCAGACAAACTCGCCGTTCGAGGCATTCAGACCGCAAGTGGACTATTTGCTGGAGGAGATCGTTGCGCATTTGCCTGAGAGCTACACTGTCGACTACAGGGCACAGAGAGATGCGCGCATACTTGCTGCTCAAGAGGAAGAAGCTCAGAAAGCTGCATCTGGTGCTCGCGCCCAGGCAAAGGCTCGTCAGCAAGCTCTCAAGGCGAAGTTCGCGCAGCAGCAAGCAAGCTTCGCGGCCTTCCTCGACGAAGAGGAACCGGAAGACATGGAGGAAGACGACGAGAACAAGCCAGAGTCATATGGGTCTTGTATCGTCTGCCAAGAGGACGTACACCCCGGTCGCACGGGTGGCATGTTAGCCTTCCTCCAGCCAAGCCGCGTCATCCGCGATGCAGTCACCGACCGAGATTGGTTCGAGGAGGTGCTCCTCGCACCCTCCGATCTGGATGGAGATACGCGCTACCTTCGCTTTGGCATGGGCACAACTGGCGAGCCTACATCAACAGATGCTTACCCGTCTACGTCCATGCGATTTGGCGTATATGTGTCAGCGTGCAACCACCTCATGCATGACACATGTATGTCCTCGTACAACGAGCTCAACCGTCAACGACAGCAGGGCCAGGTTTCCCGACACCAGCCGGAGAATGCCATGCGGTACGAGTACATGTGTCCATTGTGCAAGAGTGTCGGCAACATCCTCATCCCGCTCGATCGCACTGCAGCCAAGCTACGGCCCATGCCCAAGTCAAAGATCGCCGAGGGCCTCCCGCCTACTCTGAGCGAGCGCATACGCTCAGTGTCGGAAGAAGGTCTGCTGCGAGTGTCCGACTCTGCCAAGATTTGGGACTACCATGTTGAGACCGGCGAGCTTGTGTCATGGTTCACAGACCACGACTTCCAGCGTTCGCTGGACCCTTCGTACCGCAAGAGTCACCGCAACGTGAGCCGAATGATTGACCGCATCAGGTCACTTGCACGCCCGCTCTCAGAGCAGTCACAACGCATCCGTGGCAAGAAGACGCACATGTACCTTGCCGATGACATGGTGGGCTACACCGTCTCAGTCTGCGAGATCACGTACCGCGGCATTGCAACCCCTGGGCGTACTGTTGCTGAGCAGATACCTGAGACGGGTCTCAAGCTCATCAAGCATCTGATAGGGACACTGCAACTTGAGCTGGACCTGTTCTTCGGTACGAAGATGGACAGGACGCCTCTGCGAGTGGGACTCTTTGCACGTTTCCTCCCCGACTGGTACCGGTCAGCAACGCTTCCCTCCCCGCTTCTGTTCCGACTGCCCCTCGGTATGGTCGTAGAAGCCGCGGCGATCGCACCCGACCTCCTCCATGCCGTCATCGTCATGTCGTATTATGCTGAGCTCACTCGGACCATGCTGGGACTGTCGGTCTATATCCGTCGCTCGCTCCACGGCCGAAGTCAACCTCAGCGACGCACTCAGCCGCCGAAGGACGAGTCGCTCTCCGATGCCCTGAGTGTCTTCTCCAACTTCCGACCTCTCATGATCTCCGTCCTGCGGAATGCTGGTCCGTTCATCGACATCGACGGCGTTCTAGCTTTGGTTACAGACGACATGCTCGCAAAGATCCTCTACAGCTTCACTCTGCCATTCCTGCGCCGTGCTGCCATCGTTTACTACGCCATGAACGGATCCTATCCAGTCACCAATGAGCAGTACATCGTGAGGGAAGGGAGCGAGTACAACCGCCTTCTCTCGCTGCTGGGCATTCCTCGCCCTCGCGACACTCTGGCCAATCCACACAGCACGGAGACACCAATCGTCGCTCGCTGGCTGACGCAGTGGGCGATGCAGGGTCGCATCCTGCCTCCGCTCGAGTATCCCGGCACATATGAGCTCATGCGCCTTCCTACAGCGTATGAGGTCGTCGCCATCAAATACGCTGGCAGGCGGTGTGACACGTGTGGCACCAAGCCGAGCTACCCTGCACTATGCTTGTTTTGCGGCAAGCTGGTGTGTCTGGCTGGCGACTGCTGTTCCGAGGGTGAACAGGGCGAATGCAACCTGCACATGAGAGAGTGAGTCGTAGTTTGTCGGCCTAGCTAACTTCTCAGGTGTGGCGGTGTGGTCGGTATGTTTGCCGACATCAAGCGGTGGGTCGTGCTCTATCTGTTCGCGGGTAGCGGCAGCTTCGGCCCTATGCCCTATCTGGATCAGTTCGGCGAACTGGAGACGAGTCTGCGGTGAGTACCGTGATCATGCTGCGGGCACGATAGCTGACTTTCAGCCGCGGGCACAGGCAATATCTCCATCTCGGGCGGTGGGAGGAGATGAGGAAGTCTACATGGCTGCAGCACAAGGTGCCTACGCTGTGCGCTAGGCGGCTGGAGCTCACCAATGACGGTGGAGGTTGGTCCTGTTTGTGAGATCGAGAGGCGGGACAGCGCCAAGAGGGCATAGCGTCGTCGGTGGGTAAGAGGGTTGTGGTAGTATCATCTGTACCTGCATAGCATCTTGCAAGACTAAGTGCATAGCATAATCAATTCAAACAGCGAGACGGTCTAGCAACCTGCCCACATCGCCGCACATTGTCCGTAACGAAAACAGTGGAGTTATCGAAGAGTGGCGATCTCTACTGAGCAGGCTGGCCGGTGTTGATGACTACGGTCTTCCCCTGGTCCACGAGGATGGTAGAGTTCGCCGTTGTGTGGTCCTCCAGGCGGATCCAGGACTTCACAGAGCTCAAGGCCGGGGACGACTGCTTCTGCTGACCCTTGCCCTTGCCTTTACCGTTGCCGTTACCGGTCCCTTGTTGATCCAGGACGATCTCGTAGACACGGCTTCCGCGGGTCCAGGAGCCGTAGCCTCCATGACCCGTGTGCCTTTTGGTCAGGATCACTCCTCTCACACCGGGCTTACCTGACATAGCAGAAGGTGTATGGTCCGAACTTGGCCTCGTCACGCTCGCACCAGTCGTTGGCGTGGTCGTGTCCGCTGTTGACTGAGATCAGGCCGGAGCCATCGGGGCCACCGATAGTGCCGGTGAGCGCGTGCCAGAACGGCATGTCAATGTCGACGTTCTTCCACACGTTGCTGCATGGTCAGCTTGCCGGTGGAGCACAAGCGAAATGATTCTGTGAGGGTACTCACCCCCTGAGCCCCTGGGGGGTAACAGACTCCATGTTGATGCCAGTGTGGTTCTTGCCTACACTGTCTTCCTGGATCGTTTTAACGGGGGAGGGCGGGATGTGAACGAACGCCAGACTCTTCGGCAGCTCGCCCCACTGCTTGCGCATCGCGTCGGCCGTGGAGTTGATCCACGACGCAACCTTGGGGTCAACCCAGTCCTGGCTCATCCAAGGCTCGTTGGTAACGTTGAAATTGGGCGAGTTGAAAACACCCGAGCGCGAGTCAAAGAACCACAGCAGGAGAGATGGGGACTGCGACTGCTTGTCGGCATACACAGGGATGTAGTAGTTGAACTGTCCCTTGGGGTCACCTGCCGAGTCTTCGTTGACTTGCGTCCAGCTGAGGTCCTTGCCAATGCTCTTCTCCTTCTCGTAGTGGTAGGAAGCAATGTGGCTGATGTTGTAGCTCTCGTCATGATTGCCGTAGATCGTCGCAAAGGGGACGTTATGGTTCTTGACGGCAGTGAACACCTGATCGAGGTAGGCTGTGCTGTTCTCCCAGAACTGGTTCTCTCCGGTGATCTGGTCACCGCCGAAGACGACAAAGTTCGGCTTCTCGTCCGTGATTGCCTTGTCCATGACACCGGTGCTCAATCCGTCCTTCAGTCAGAAACAAGCCTAAACAAATCCTTACATTAGTGGGACCCCACTCAGCATAAGAGAGGTTTCCGAAGCGCTCGCCATAGTGCAGATCGCTGAAGATGACAAGCTTGAACTTTCCGTCCTGGAACTGGAGTCTGCGGCCATCGGGGTATGGGTTGAGACGGTCACGGTGGCCGGTGTTCTCATAGTCCCAGGGGACGGCACCGACGTAGGACAAGGCCGCACAGGCAGCAAAGAGAGTGATCGCAGCGACCATCTGTATGAAGCGTCGTTTGACGGGCGGCAGAGGATGATGCATCACATACTGGTCGGCCGCGCTGTTAAGTACGTCTGGCGCTGTGAATGCTCGGCCCATTGTTGTTGTTGCCTTTTCAGGTCATTGACGTATTGACGTACTTTCCTGCGCTAGTCAGTAGCCCCGTGTCGCATCAAGGTCCCTGCTGTCTGTCTGTCGTACGCTGTCCCAACGCTACTGTACTTCGAGTATCCCAGACGTCGAGTGTCCGCGACTACTGCACGCACGTGTGACGAGAGACGCGTTGAAACGCACTGAAACGCATGTTTTGCATGCAACGCTTGCGCTTCCCATATATATATTCGGTAGCGGCTTCGGGATGCTCAACATCAGCATCGAGTGGGAGCACTCCGACTCCTTGCCAAATACCGACCGAAGCAGATTGGGTTTCGTCACTTGGACTGGACGTCGATGTGGGGTCGTGTCGAGGAAGCGGACTCATGTACTTTCGCATATTCATATACAATCCGCCATCTTTCCAACATCACCGGCGAGATGGCCGAGCGGTCTAAGGCGCTGTGTTAAGGTTGTATCACTACAATCCGCAGTCTTCGGACGTGGGTTCGAATCCCACTCTCGTCAAAAGAGGATTCAGTTCCTCCCAAGCCAATATTTTTGCTTTTCCCCTCTTCGGACTTTTTCCCTGACTTTTGAAGGTTTTAGTTTGCTTTTTTGGTTTGAGATATTTTCATGTTTTGCAAAATCACTGCTGCATCGATCATTAAGCTTCCATGTAAGGAGTTGAACGCTCCTATTTTTCTGCCTAGGCCTTGCACGGTCATGGAGCGGTTGATGCTGTCAGGATAGAATGCATGGAAAGATGATCGTCAGCGGGACCCCACCTCCGCTCTCCTTCTGACTACACGTTATCTCGGTAATTGACGCAGATCCGATGCGGTCCCGCCGTCCCGATCGACGTTGCCAGCTACTCCCTTTTCTGCAGTTGGAATCACAGAGCTGATTAAGCATGCTCACATCGAAGTAATGCTCACCAAGGTCCGCTCAGCACTAGCCTATCGATCGCATCCTGAGATGAATAGCGAACTACTGACTACCGCAGATCATGGCTGAATGACGTGAGGCTTGGCTTTACGAGATGTTCTATTTACAGAACCTCTCTCACTACGGTAGTTTGCCGGCCTGACAACTCATATATACTTATGCATCTCAGGAAGTCAACTCTCTCCAAACCACATCCTTAACAGCTGCTACAACTACGTACCCACCATGGCTGGCCCGTCTAACGAGCATGGCGGCGAACAGGCAGAACACGCCCGCTTCGGCAAGACAAACAACCTCATCTTGCACGAGGCGATCGAGAAAGCGCGCGTGCGCTCTGGACGAGACCTCTTCCACAAGCCCGTGGTTCGACAAGTGAGCAAAATCGAGAGAGGTCGTGGCTGACTTGTAGTGGATTCAAGGGCATCAGTTGTACCGCGAGAGTACGCCGCGCGAGTCGCCGCGGATAGAGTTGTTCTTCGATCTGTTGTATGTCGGCGTGATCCATCAGCTAGGTGAGTGGGTCAAGATGCCACCGAAGATACGGGCTTCAGCCATGTCATGATGGTCAGACAGGGACTGCCTCAGAACAAGAGGCAGGCGGCCTGTGGATGAGTGTGGGCTGTCAGAATGAGGCGACAACATAGAGACGTACAGCTGACGACAGCCGAGGCTGCCATCGGTGCGAGATCAATCCTCAACAATGTTTACTAACAACGACAGAGGACGGCGCAACGGGTCCCAGTGTCGCTCGCTTCGTGCTCACATTCTGGCCATCGTGGAGTGTATGGGAGGAGGCGCGGCGATACTCGAACGTCTCGGGCACGGACGATGTGAGTAGCGGCGGTGCCATCACTGGCTATATGATGTTGTGATAAAGGAAGGCACCACTTGCGGTGGTAGTTGAGCTAGACGACTGACGCCAGCTCGTGCATCGGATGTGGATTCTCCTCGGCATGATCTGTATCCTCGGATACAGTGTCAACGCCTCTGCAATCCCCATCCACCCAAACGAGGTCGTTGGTGTGGAGGAGGGAGGCGAAGGGGCATCTGGCACGGGTGGGGGTCCAGGTAACATCACGAAGCATGTCGAACGGGGACTTATGTTGCTCCTCAGACGAGCGGCTGAAGCGGCCGGCGGAGAGAGTGCGGCTGGCGGTGAGGGTGCAGCTGGCGGTGAGAGTGCAGCTGGCGCAGTCCATCGTGGCACGAACGCACCAGTGCGCGCTGCCGCTGCCTTTTGGCTCATCATCAAGCTCACTCGAGGTGCGTGTGTTCTTTTCCCGCGACACCCTGCTCGTAACTGTACTGATGTCAGTGGTCGTGCTGTTCTTCTATGCATGGTACCTCCCCGACTTCCGCGTGGCGCAATTTCTCAACGGTGTGGCGGTCTTGATCCCCATGTTTGCGTACCTCGTGCGAAGGTTTCCAGCTATAGAGCTAACGGCAGCCGCTCATATGGGTCAAGTCACGGCCGGCGCAGATTACCCTCGCGGTCGTGGGCATCGTACTGGATCTGATACGCATCGACATGCTCCTCTTCAATATCTACGGGCGCTGGCTTGTCTTCAAGGAGAAGAGGGAAGTGAAACGGCGGATTGCAACTGGCGAAGTTGACGCTGCAAACGCACCAGAGGTCTGCCAGCCGCGTCCATTAGCTATGGTCCGCCTCCCCAACCGCCTCAAGATACCTGGTGGGTGACATTCATAGTCAGGAGCTCACGCAGCTATCAACATCGAGCACTCGGTTGAGCGATCCGGAGCGTTCACTGTCATTGTGCTCGGCGAGTTGGTCATGAACCTGCTATACGTCGCAGTGCCGGGAAACTTTGGCGCCGGGCCCGCGTTCGGGCGAGCGGTCCTCGGTCTCATGGTCGCTTGGGCAATCAACTATATGTCAGTATTTGAGCGATCGCCCAGACAGGCTGGCTGACGGCAGGTACACTATCCCCTCTGACGTCCATCTCATCAAGTACGAGCATGCACTGCGGCGCTCATGGCTGACTGGCGTGTTGTTCAACTTGTGAGTCCGAACTGTGATGCTATCTGACACCAGCCTACACTGGCCTCTATGCGCAGCCATACTCCTCGCCTCTGCTGCTGCGGGCAAGATGACCATGACAGACGATGTGGAGAATGACCCGCGCAACATCGGTATCAAGTGGTGCGTGCTAGCATATGAAACAGTGCTGAAGCAGGTTCTGGGGCTGTGGATTGGGCTTCGCGATGCTATTCATCGCGTGCATCGACATGCTGCACCTGAATCTCGATGTATGGAACGCAGCGCGCATCCCAAGAGTGAGTCACCGCCGATCATATCACTGCGCATCGACGCCACTCGACATCATCTCGGCGCCACCCCCGATCACCTCCGTCAAGGCTCCACCCCGCGCGCCCTCAGATGTGGCGCCCCTTACTCTCCAGACTGCTGCCCCGCGTTCACCATACTAACAGCAGCCGTTCCGCTTCGCATTCGCAGTCCTCGCATCGCTCGCGCTCATGCTCTTCCCTCTCAGCTCGCATCACTTGACGAGCACACAGATGATGGGCATAGCCGTGGCGATTTGGTGGGTCGTGTTAATTGTGTACCTCTTTGGGGCCATCCCACGCCGCTCGGCTGTGTTGGCGGAGATGAGCATGGCTGAGGCAGACGGGCACCAGCAGAATGTTGTCGTGACGGATCTGAGGTCACCTTCGCACCATTCGCTGCATTCGACCTACCGTTCGTTCCATTCAGAGTCGCACCATCCGGAGGACACACTGGACGCGAACAGGACAGAAGAGAGGCGCAGGTCGCAGGAGACGCACGAGGATGCGCAGTACTTCGTTAATGCGTGATGTCCTCCCCTGTCACAGCAGTGCGAGGCAGTCTTCGCGATAAGATCACATTGAACAGCGCCATCGAGGCGAGCACCAATTTTCACATACATCTCCACGAACACAGGACCGCTTTCCGTCCACACTCATCCATCATGGTGTTGTACAATATCTGCCCAGCATCCCCTATCGCATTGACAACTGCCTGAAGCGCTGTCAGTGCGTGAGAACGGAGAATGGCATTTGCAACGAACGTTTGACCTCCGTAGGTGACAGAGCACCGTAGGCGATCAGTAGTCAATGTATAATGTGTGTCGCATTCTCACTGGGAGGATATTGTGTATCAGGAGCAGAACAGCAGCTAGTGCGAACACCACTCGCCTCAAAAAGGCGATGCTCAGCGTCATCGTGACTCTAGCGGCGTCAGCAGACTGGCGACCTGATGCACCGCTCTCCTGACTCTTTGTCTGGTCAGAAGCACCCCTTTCCGTACGCGTTGTGTGACCTTGCACCTCGAACGGCGCAACACACTGTAGTCGGTCAAGCATGGCAACGATAGCACTGTCACGCACCATTTCACAAAGCCTAGGTCTGTGCACATCATCCAAAGGTGCACGAGTAGTTGTATGTAAGTAGAGCGAGTGAATCACCCTAGTGCGACATGCGAACGGTGCAACTTACTAGAGGTGTGTCTGCGAACAGTGCTATGGGATGCACACTTTGTGGATGCAATCCTGTCAGCTGAACATTACCCCTCGCATCCAAGAACCGCAATTCAGAGTCCATTGGGCTCATTGCAAGATATATAAGGGCAGCGGGAGGCTGGCCAGTCTCCTCAGCAACGAACAAAAACTCAGTCCTAACGAACTCTTCTTCACTCTCTATCTCAAACCACCCAAGTACTATCACAATGACCGCCCAGCAGTCCGTCCAGGCCCCCAAGGTCGCTAAGCCCATCGACGAGCAGAAGAAGCTTACCGAGGAGGAGCTCGAGCAGCAGCGTCAGGAGCAGCAGGAGGACAGCTTTAAGAAGCAGCCCCAGCAGAGCAAGCAGGAGCAGCTCAAGGGCCAGCAGCGTGAGTTGAGTGGGTGTCAATGCTAATGACCAGAGAAGTGACAAGCCCTGCTCGAGGCGAGCCTAGCTGGTTCTAGGTAGTTGAATGTGTTAGGTCAAGAAAGAATGCAATCATGATTGTACTGTTGTTGCGCCACCGCAGTGTCATCTGGCATGTACAGTAGGTCGGGATAAACTTTCATACACTACACAGCGAGGCCGTGAGTTGTCTATTCGGCAGCGGTAGCCTGCCTACACTGGACCTACAGCTGCTAAAAAGGTGTTTGAGACGCAAATGCTTCTGCGAGCACTGCCATATGCCACCTGCCACATCTATCAATCACGATCGCTGCCTCCACTGACGCGAGTGATGATGCCCAGGCACGCCCCGTAATCTTCACCACCACTGGATATTGTTGTTGTTGTGATAATCGACCAACTCACTCTCGTCGCATGTTGCAAGCATGTTCGGGGCGCGCAAGCAAGTGCAAGGGCCTGTGACCTACAGACACTTGCATAGCCCACATGCATCTGGGACCTCGTGAGTCAATGCAGGCAGCAGACACCACTGACCCAAGCAATCCACTGAGGACAATCATCCTCATCGATATTGATGCTGCGTATGCCCGTGAGCATGGACTACGAGTCAAGCTGACGGCCAGAGTTCGAGCAAGTCCGTCTTGGGCTACCGGATGATGTGCCGCTTGTCTGCGCACAGTGGGAGTCAATGATAGCGGTCAACTACCCTGCCAGAAAGTTCGGCATCAAGCGGTGAGTGTCTTGCTGCCCGTCAAGCACTGACGGAAGGATGACCAGCCTCGCGGATGCGAAACGATTATGTCCTGATCTTGTTGTTGCCCATGTCCCGACTTATCGAGCTGGTGATAGCGAGGCAGGCTACTGGCCTGAAGTGGACCGGAGAACACACAAAGTGAGTGGTGATCGGTTCATTCTGACGCGAAAGGTCAGTCTTGACCCGTATCGACGAGAGTCTCTCAAGATTTTGGCCATTTTTCGCGAGATGGCACCACAAGGCGAGCTGGGTGAGTTGCTGCTTGAGCCCGCGTCTGACATGCAGAAAAGGCATCTATTGATGAGGCGTTCATCGACTTGACAGTTAGCGCTATTGAGCGCTTGATGGAGCGGCATCCCCACCTGAAGACTGTGCCCGATGATGCACCACTCGGATTGGACTCGCCATTACCTCCACCACCACCCATCGACTGGAGCGGTTGCGGCAATGTGATACCTGTGCATGAGCAGGCTGAGGGCGCCGAGGCAGAGCAGGGTGAAGAGGAGGCAACGTGGGAGGACTGGGCGCTCTGCATGGCTGCCGAGATCACCGCCGAGGTCCGCAGGGAAGTGTATGCTCGGTTGCATTACACTTGCTCAGCTGTGAGTGCTCTGAGGCGGAGCTAGCTGACGATACAAGGGTATCGCACACAACAAGCCTCTTGCGAAGATCTGTGCGGGGTATCGCAAGCCCAACCAACAGACTCTTCTCAGACAAGCTGCGACACCAGACTTTCTGCGAGACATGGACTTCACAGACATCCGCTTTCTTGGCGGAAAGCTCGGACATGCGATCGCACAGGAGTTCAAAGCCAAGACGGTGGGGGACCTCTTGCTTGTACCTCTTGAGGAGATGCAGGCCAAGTTCGGGGAGGAAGCGATCTGGGTCTACAACATCATTCGCGTATGTCCAGTCTTCGTTGATCGGTCTGACGACAGGGCATTGATCACACGGAGGTCAAGGAAAAACTGGCCACCAAGTCCATGCTGGCATCAAAGAACACCATTCCGAACGTCACTACTCCAGAACAAGGGCACCACTGGTTGTCTGTCCTCTCCGGGGAGCTATACGTCCGCCTCTCGGAGGCTCGTGAAGCCAACCCTGGGCTGTGGCCAAAAACGCTCGTCTTGGGTACAAGAGTAGGCTGGAACCACAAGACTCGCCAGCTACCATTTCCGTATGCCCGAGAGCTCACACCTGAGTTTATCACGAAGCAAGCCAGGAGATTGTGGGACGAGTCCACGGCAGCTATCAAGCCCAGAGAGATGCGGTTCAATAACGTGGGTCGCGTTTTGAGCAGACTGACAGCAGATTTCTCTATCATTTACGGGCTTGGCTAAGCTCGAAGAAGGACAACGGGGTATTGAAGGCTTCTTTAACGGGGGACCTGCGGTCAAGAAGCAGCGGACAGACACAGACTCCAACGCTCAGCGTGCCGACTCCGCAGGACCCTCACGGTCACCGGCTCCGGCTAGGCAGCCGTCAAGGACCGAGAGTCCGTCCTCCGATGGCAACGCAGGGTCTACGAAAACACTTCACCACCGAAGAAGCTGCAATGATCAGCCTCGGAGATCGGACAGTCATAGTGTTAGTGATGGCAACACCGAAGACGTCATGCGCGATGCGAACGAGTCACAGGACAGGGAGGATGGGACGACATGGTCGTGTGCACGCTGCGGGTTCGCAGATGTAGAGAAGCGAGCGGAGCATGAGGACTTTCATTTCGCTCAGGATTTGCAGGTACAGTATGGCGACGTTACTTTGCCAAGCAGCAACAACAACGCGAGCGGACAGAAGCGCAGACTGGAAGCAGAAGGCAGTCGGGGCAGCTCCAAGAAGTCGAAAACCAAGAAAGTGGACATCAAAACATTCTTCACACCCAAGAAGTAGATACAGTTGTATAGTAGATCATCAATGTTGTAAGCATTATCCTTCACATGTCATGTACGAGTGCAAATCACATCGCGAGACTTGCCATATTATGATACTGATGCATTGTTGGTGATGAGGGCTGCCAGCTGATACAAATTGTACTGATGAGAGAATCCTCATGCACTATGACTCGGAACTGGACTGCACAGATGCCGTGCAATCCGATCAGTCCTTCTTACTCCAGCTCGGGCTGGTCGCATATCCACCGCTATTCGCACCCCAACCGGAGCGGGCACCGTTGGTACGGTCCTGCTGCTGCCCACCAGGAGCGGGTGAGGCGGGGCTGTATTGCGGCGATGTCGGCGAGTATGCAGGGGACGCAGGCGAGTACTGCGGCGAAGTAGGACTGTATTGTGGTGATGTTGGGGAGTATGCCGGTGATGTTGGGGAGAACTGAGGAGAAGTCGGCGAGTACTTGGGAGATGTAGCCTGGAAGCCCGATGGACTTGTCGGCGAGTACGCTGGCGACGTCGGCGAAAACGCAGGCGAGGCAGGGCTGTACTGTGGGGAAGTAGGGGAGTACCGTGGGCTTGTGATTCCGCCCATGGGGCTCGTTGGAGAGTACGCCGGTGATGCAGGCGAGTATCCCGGGGAAGTACGGGAGCCACCGTACGCTGGAGACGCGGGGGAGAATGTCGGAGACGATGGCGAGAATGATGGAGATGTAGGGGAGAACTGTGGTGACGATGGCGAGTACTGCGGCGAGGTGGGAGAGTACATGGGACTCGTGGCTCCGTAGCCACCACCAGCACCATGTGGTGCCCATGGTGAAGCTGCACCAGCACCCTGGAATGGGGACGTAGGAGAGTATGCCGGCGAGGTGACAGCGAAGGGCGACGTGGGAGAGTATCCTGCTGGCGAAGTGGGCGAGTAGCCACCAGGTGACATGCCACCAGCCATCGGGGACATGCCGTACCCCATGTAGGCAAACGAGCCAGACTCGTCGTTGTTGGACGTCTGCATGGGGGAGAAGGCCGCCGAGCCAACAGCACCGCCGTTCCACATCGGCGAAAAGTTGTCGTACGGCGTCATGTTGCCACCGGGCGTCATGCCGCCCGCGTTGCTCGCCAACATCATGTTCTGCACTGGCAGGCGGTGGTCGACAATGACGTCCTTGAGCATGCCCAAGTCGAGAGAGACGTCGAAAGCTCCTGTGCCCATTGGCGCCATCTGACCAAGAAGAACGTTCTCAGCCACGCCACGACAGTCGTCAACATCGCCCACAGCAGCAGCCTCGAGAAGGATTTCGACGGTCTCCTCGAAGGAGCACCGTGAGAGGGCGCCCGCATCTGTGCGGTTGATACCGTGACGGGTGATGGACATGAGGTGCCCCTTATTGCACATGAGGTCACACAGGAGCGCAAGGTGGCGGTAGTTGACGTACGAACCACCCTTGCTAAGGACGTTCAAGAGCTCAGTGTACAGGCCGTTACGACCGGCCTCAATGCCGAGCTTCTCGTACACCTCATAGACGTGGTTAGAGTAGGTTCGCGAGGCGTCCACACCTTCCGTAGCCATGACTTGGATCAGGTTGATGCCTTCAGTCTCGATGAACCACTCTTCCGCAATCTCGAACTCTCCTGTCGCGGTGATGGTTGGCCGCTTACCCTTCGAGATGAACACGCGCTTGATGCCGGGGATACCACCAAGCTCAACCTGGTCAAGAAGCGTTCCCTCGATGCGCTTGAGGAACATGTCCTCGTCACCGAGCAGATCCTCCTCCTCCTTCTCCGCAGCCACAATGCGGATACGGATGACCAGCTTGTCGGAGTTGTCTTCCGAGTGAATGACGAAGACGTCCTTGCCGACAGTGTCAACGATGGCAGCCACGATCTCGGACATCTCCCAGCCACCCTCAACCACACGAGCGCGGTCGAGCTCCAGACGCAGGAGCCACGGCGAGTGCAAATCCAGGCGGATGTCCTCGTCTGGGATGGCGAAGAAGGCGTCGACGAAGTCACGGTCTTCCTCGATGTCCGTAGAGTCGACCTTGGGGTCGTAGAAGATTTCGACAGAGGCAGTCACATCGCGAAGACGTGAGTGGGTCATGGTACGTGCGATCTCGTGGGCGTCCTTCTCCGTCTTGCTGTACTCTGGCTTCAGGTAGACAGACAACGACGGCGTTCGAATGTTCACAGCCACGTTGATGACCTCCTTGAGACGTGGAACACCACCAGTAGCGGATTTGGACGACACACCAGCATAGTGGAACGTGTTCAGCGTCATCTGCGTGGCGGGTTCACCGATCGACTGTGCTGCGAGTGTGCCGACCATCTCCGCAGCGTTCACCAAAGACTTGTTGAAAATCTGTTCAATCTCACCAACAACCCAGTCGAACGCCTCACGATTGAGGTGCTTCTCCTCTAGCACGGGCCGACAAGCCAACTGCGAGCGCAGGTGGATGCCGAAGAGCAGTGTGGCATTCCGCTGGCTCTCCAGGGAGATGGGGTCGTTTCCTCGCACGACAACGAGGCGATCGAACAACGCCTGTACCGTCTCGATGATGTACGATGGTTCAAGGTCACTTGGAACGCGGGGGTCGATGTGGAAGATCTGCTGCGAGTTGCGAACGATACGTGCAATATCCACTGGCAAGTAGTGCTTCGCGTCTCCGTCGGGGAAGATCTCCTCTCGGAGTAGACGCCGGTCTTCCTGCAATCTGCCCCACTCTACATCGAGGAGGTTCTGCAACTCGATGGACGTCTGGTCGATGCCCGCTTGCAGGGTGCCCGACTTGAAGCCACCCTTAGACGCCAGCACATCGACCTTGTAGGTCTTCTCGAACTTGGCGTTGGACATGCGAATCGTTGGGAGTATCTGTCCCTCGATCGCAGCGCCGTCCATACCATCCTCTCCGTACAGGAACTGGATGACCTCACCGCTCGAGTTGCGGACAGTGCCGTCATACCCGACCTTAAGGTCCTCCATAGCCTTGACCAATCGTCTTTGGATATAGCCCGTCTCAGCCGTCTTGACAGCGGTGTCGATAAGACCCTCACGACCACCCATGGCGTGGAAGAAGAATTCTTGCGGCGTGAGACCACGCAGGTACGAGTTCTCCACGAAACCACGCGACTCCGGTCCATAGTCGTCTTTGCCGTAGTGTGGCAATGTGCGGTGTTTGAACCCGAATGGGATACGTTTGCCTTCCACCATCTGCTGACCAACACATGCCGACATCTGCGAGATGTTGATGAACGATCCCTTGGCACCGGACACCACCATCTGCTTGACGTTGTTGTCGTCTTTGATGTTCTTCTGAGCCGATTGACCAGCCCAGTCACGAGCCTTGTTGAGCTCGGCTGAAACGTATGTTTCCACAGTCTCTCGCACAGTCATGCCGGGCTCCGTCTTCACTGCGTTGTTCTCCGCCTTTGTGAGGATCTGCTTGACCTCCATTCTTGCCTCATCCAACCGCCTGTTGATTCCCGACATGGTCGCCCTGTCGGCAATCGTGTCACCGATGCCCACAGAGAATCCATTGTGGAGAAGCCAATAGTTCACCACCATCTGGAAGGCGGAGAAGAAGTCGCGACAAGCAACAGGCCCATACTCTCGGAAGATGGTGTGTACCAAACCCTTCTCCTGTGCTCCGGCCATGTTCTTCACGATCGCACCGCAGATGAGCTCGCCGTCGTCGATGATGACATTGGTGTCCGTGATGTCGATCGGAGAGGGTTTCTCATTGTCCAACTTCTGGATGTTGATACCCTTGGGAATGCACAGCGAAAGGAGTTGCTTGCCGGTCCATAATGGCTTCGGTTTCAAAATGGCCGGTGGAGGAACAGTACCATCCCAGCCAGGAACCCAGAGAAGCAGATTCTGAACAAAGTCCCAGTCGCAGAAGCTGTCTCGCAATGTGAATTTGCGCACACCACAAAGCGTGTCCTGCACGATGCCCATGACAGGCTTGTTGGCTTGCGGCGAAATAATCTGGCGAGGAACCCATGCGATCTGACTGAGCTCTGCGCGCGTCTCCTCACTTTGCGGCACGTGCAAGTTCATTTCATCTCCGTCGAAGTCGGCATTGTAAGGCGAAGTGACGGACAAGTTGAGTCGGAAAGTCGAGTAGTTCATGACCTTGACACGGTGACACATCATGGACATCTTGTGCAGGGAGGGCTGACGGTTGAATAGAATAAAGTCGCCATCCTTCAGGTGACGCTCGACAATCCATCCGAACTGCAGGCTGATCGGCTCACCGGACTTGCGGTATTTCAAGTCGATACGCTCTCCAGTGTCCTTAACGTAGTACCGTGCACCTGGGTAGGTAGCAGGACCGTTGTTTATCAACTGCTGGAGGTACACAATGTTGTACGGGGTCACGCGCTCGGGGTATGTAAGAGTCATGGCGATGCTCTTGGGGACACCAACTTGATCGAGTTGAAGGTTCGGGTCACCAGTAATGACGGTTCGGGCAGAGAAGTCGACACGCTTGCCCATAAGATTTCCACGAAGACGACCCTCCTTGCCCTTCAGACGCGCACGGATGGCCTTTACAGGACGACCGGACTTCTGCAGGGCCTGCGGGATACCGGCGATGTCATTGTCCATGTAAGTGGCGACGTGGAACTGGAGCAAGTCGAAGTGCTCTGCGACCACACTTGGGGGGACTCCTTCGGCTTCATGCTTGCGCACTTGTGCACTAGCCTTGAGGATCTCACCCAGCTTGTACGTCAGGTCATCCTCGCTACGCATGCCACCATCGACCGAAATGGAAGGGCGAACAGCAGCAGGAGGAACCGGCAGAACAGTCAAGATCATCCACTCCGGACGAGCATACTCCGCATTGAGACCCATGATCTCGAGGTCCTCGTCAGGGATCTTCTTCAAGATGTTGTGACACTCAGCAGCCGAAATGACTCGACGCTCTGGTTCCGACCCCTCCTCCCCCTTGTCTCTGGATGGCTTGAAGACGCCAATCAACTTGAGTCCCTCCTTGCGGTACTGTGGTTGGTCAAACCCACATCCCCCATGGCCCTTCGGCTTCTCCACCCTGTTCTCATCCATGTACACATCCTCGTTCGTCGCGTCACCATTTTCATCGCTGAGATCATCAGCTTCACACACAGTCCTCGGCCTGGCTAAAGTCCAGATGGCCTTGAGACGATGTTGAGGCTTGATGCGTCGGACGACGTTGGCCACCTCAGGCTGACGCTAGTAGCGTAAGCGACAGTACGTATCTCTCTGCTTACCATATCGACTTTCAGCTTGCCACAGCTGAAGCAGACACACTCGAGTATCTTCTTGACCTTGACAATGAAACCTGCATGGAACACAGGACGCGCCAGTTCAATGTGACCAAAGTGTCCAGGACACTCGGCCATGCCCTCGAGACATGTCTGACATTTGAAGTTCCGGTCGATGGCTGTGGGTAAGCCACCGTCGCTCTGACGGAGGCTGCCTACTCACTTCCCATCTTTGGGTCCATCAGACCTCCAACCTTCTGCCTTCCATTCTCATCCATGACCTCTGGGTACTCGATCTTGGCCACAGAGTACGCTTTCTGGACTGTCAGTCCACAGGATCATCCAATACAACTCACGATCTCCTCTGGGCTCATGACTCCGAACTGGATCTCTTTGATCTTCCGCACAGGGGCGGAAGAGTAGGGAAACGTAACCGTCATGATGGCTGTCAACAATCTACGCTTTCAAGCTTGGTATAACAGCAGCGCTTCGTTGAGACAAACCCAGACCTAGCCTTTATCGATCCCTGTGCTGCAAATGAAGTAGCACAAGACGAGTGGCAATGACTCTATCTCCTTCCAGCTGCTTTTGTCCAGAGATCCTTCTGCTCGTCCCGATAAACAAATCCGACGCTTGCAGAGACTCGCAGGCGCAGTCGCTCTTCGATTCCCACTGTCAGATGCGTCGCGGTCGCCTACTCCAGCAGTAAGAGACCAGCGAAGGTCTTATCGAAGTCGAAAAGGGCGAGATGAAGGGGTGTGCGGGTCGGCTGAGCCTCCTCCACTTGTTTGCGATCTCGCCAGGTCTGGCTGCCGGGAAAGCCAAGCGGAGGGTGTCGGCGTTCGGCTCTTTTGTCGCCCTTGCCGTCTGCACTCGTCTTGAGGCGATCTCGAGGCGGATGGACAGACTAGGTGCGATGGAGAGGGGGATGGAGGTGAACGACAGACGAGCGTTGTCGCTGATCTGTCTGACCAACATAACATGCTAGGTGGCGGCATCCTGGCTGGCGTGTGCGTTATAACTCCGAAACGCCGCGTGCGCTGGGCAGAGGAGGGAAGCGTGTGGCGCCCCGCACCGGCTGCCACCACTGACGCAAGCTGCATATCGACAGCATGCTCCTCCAGTTCATCTCGTAATCTCTCACACTTCTTCTCATCTTTAACATTGAAGCTCACGACTGAGCGTCTTGCATTGTTGCGGACGCTGTAACGAACACATAACGACGGCTTCGAGGTAGCCAGGCATCCGACGTTAGGTGCTGTAGGGGCTTCACCCAGCACCTAGACTGATTGCGCTTCTTGCATCAGGCGGAAAGAGTAGTCATTCAGCGACCTTGCGGGCCATCACCTATCAGTAACTAGTCATGTCGTGGCTCTGGGGCAGTTCGACCAATCCTCAATACGAGGAGCTTGTCGGTGAGAGTATTTGGCTGGTGGCAACGAAACGCACAACGATGCAGAGCTGACACATCAGAGCAAGCATGCTCCCCGCTAAAGCTTCCCTTTCCGCAAGGGGAGGACATGGCCCTCAATCTCGAGATTACTGACATGATTCGCTCCAAGGCTGTTCAGCCAAAGCCTGCAATGCAAGCGTTGAAGAAGCGAGTCGCAAGCCCCAATGGACGAGTGCAGATGTACGCCCTCAGTGTGAGTACGAGGTTTCGCAGTGGACACTTGATGCTGACCAATAGTTGGTCGACACATGCATCAAGAACGGAGGAGACCACTTCCTGGCAGAGATTGCGAGCAAGGAGTTTGTGGACGAGATGAGCAATGTCATCAAGGCTCCGTCGACGAACGCGGAGGTCAGGACGATGGCTCTGCAGATGTTCCAAGCATGGGCTCTTGCTTTCGAGTCAAGGAAAGACCTTGCCTTCCTCGTTGACGTGTACCATGAGCTCAAGAACGGTGGCACCAAGTTTCCCCCACCGCCTGTGCAGAATGCCAAGAACCTGTTGGATACAACCACAGCTCCGGCATGGGTGGACTCTGATGTCTGCATGCGCTGCAGGACAGCTTTCACCTTCACGAACCGCAAACACCACTGCCGCAACTGTGGGCTGGTCTTCGACCAAGCATGCTCGAGCCGCACGATGCCGTTACCAAAGTATGGCATCAAGGAGGAGGTGCGCGTGTGCGAGAGCTGCTGGGTGAAGGCGGGCAAGAACAAGCCTGCACCAGATGTCCCTCGCCGCACCCCACGCACTAGGAAGGACTACGATGCCGACTTGCAGAGGGCTATCGAGCTTTCTCTAGCCCAGCCACAGCCTGGTCAGGCTTCTTCCGAAGCGCCCATGCCGCTGAAGCAGGGCGCTTTGGACGATGAAGATGAGCAAATGCGACTTGCAATCGAGGCGTCGTTGCGGGAGATGGAGCGTGTGAACCCCACAGCCCAGCATGAGGAGGACATCAAGCCCCTCCCCACCTTTGACCTGACTCCGCGGGAGACAGAGACCATTCTTACGTTCTCCAACACACTGGACCAGATGGCAGCATATGGTGAACGAGATCTGCGTCGCTTCCCCCACGCCCATATATTGCATGACCAGGCGCTGGCGATTGGAGGCAAGTTGCAGCGCAACGCGGAGGAGAAGGGCACCAAGGCGCAGATGCTCCACGAGATGCAGGCGAAGCTATCAGAAGCAATCACACGCTACGGACAGATTCTCGACGGCCAGCAAGCGTACGCTGCCAGGAAAGCGCAAGAGGCCCGGCAAGCGCAATATCAACATGCTGCCTATGGGTACCAGCCGCCGCAACAGCAAGGCTACTACGTGCCTCCGACTGCTCAGCCCTACGCCAACGGATACCACGTCCCCGCGCAACCCCAGCACGCCCCGCCAGCTCAAGCGTCCCACACACCATCGATGTACCCCGCCGTGCAGTACCCGCAGCAGGAGCACCAGCCGTGGGCCTACGGACAAGCACCATACATGCCACACCAGCAGCAACAGCCATGGCTGCAGCAAAGCACGTCTCGACAGGCGTCATACTCATCGCCCATGTCCCCACACCCATCAGATCCATCTGCCCGCCCCTCTGACCAGCGACAGGCATTCGCAGCTACACCTCTGTCCGCAGCAACAGCACCACAAGTGCCCGAGCCACAGCTGCCTAGCTCGCCTTCCGCTGTGCCATCTGCTCCGCCGATCGACCTCCAGACCCTCTCACCCAGGAGCGCCACTACTGCGCTTCCCACATCCCCTTCCCAGGCTCAGCAACCGTCACAGCCACACAGGAGTGCGAGCTACTCCTCTCAGATGGCGAGTGCCCCACCGATTCAGTCACCGAGTGCGCCGAGTGCACCGCTGCAAAGTCCTGCTGCTCAGCCTGAGCAGCCTCAGTGGGCACAGCAGCCACAAGCCGTGAACGAGCCGGCCCAGCCGAACCCCTGGTCGGAGCCGCAGTCGTATCAGGGACATCAGCAGCAGCAGCAGCACTCGTATCAGCAGCAACAACCTGGTGCTTCTCAGCAGCATCCCAGTGCACCCCAACAACAGCACAATGCTCTTCACCAACAATCGACTGCTCCACAGCAGCAACAGCAGCCCAACGGCACCCAGCAGCAGCAGCCCAACCAAGGCGGATGGTACACCGCATCGATGTTCCCCTCGGCTCCGCAAGACGTCACGCCTGTCCAATTGCCTGATGCGCCGACACAGCTGCCCGAGCCAGCGAAGGCAGAGGAGGCGTTGCTCATCGAGTTGTAACATGGTGGACCGTGAACACGACAATCTGCGAGCCCCGGTTGGGCCGTTCTGCCTTGCCTGCACGAGCCTCCGTGTCCCAGGCATGAATGCGCCTCAATGATCAAGCCGTGAATGCTGAGGCAGATGGACTTTGGATTGTCACAGGTCAAAGCCATAATCGCCAATAGGCCATGAACCGGATCGACTGCTCTGCTAAACCCAAATGATCAGCACCGATGAGAAACGATGTAGCTAGAGTCAGTGATAGTGAGATGGCAGTTGTAAAGTGACAATGTAACGATGCATGCGACAATTGAAATGTTCGTACGTGAGCCCATTCGTAAGCAGGCATTATGAGGTATATAATCCACTCTGGAGTAGTGCGTTCCGTCGTGGAGTTGCTTGTTTCCGTTCGAATGCTATAATCACACATTAGGACGCGTTCGTCACGCGTTTGGGGCGGGGAGTCTTCGCGGGGTCGAAGACGCTGTTCCCACTCCACGCCGAGGGCGGGGAACCCGACCTCCCTCCCGTCCCAGGGCCGGAGGAGCGGCGTGCGCGCCCCGTCGTAGGAGGGAGGGGGCGGCGGGCCGTCGAGGCCGGTGCACCGCCTGATGAGACAACCCTCTGGCTCGGCACACCGGTATGCGAGGCGACTGACGCCGGGCGTGCGAGGTGGCTCAGGTCCATAGCGACCGAGCGGCGGGCGTTTGCATTCGTGTTCGCCAAAGTGCTGGAAGCGAGGTCCGCTGACCGCCTCGACCGGGGCGGGGAGCCCGGCGAGCCAGGCGGCGTGCCCCCCGCGGCTGGTTCCTGCAGCGCGGGAGCGACGGGGGGACCAAACTCGCCGCCGTAGACGCTCTGCGCGCCGGCGCCGTACGAAAACATGCCCGGGGCAGACGAGGCGGGCATGCCCATACTGCCCATCATGACTGGGCTCTGCATCGGCATGCTGCCCATACCAGGCATGCCGGGGAAGGGCATCTGGCCGCCGTAGGGGTAGGGATACTGCCCTGGGTACTGGCCTGGGAACTGCCCGTAGCCCTGGGGCGGCATCGGGGGCATAGGCGGTTGGTAGGAGTAGCCGTAGGTCGGTTGGAAGGAGTTGGAGGGTCCGTTTGGGACGGTCTGAGCGTTGGAGACACTAGACGCGCGCTCCCAGTAGTCCTCGAAGTACCGCTGCGCAGCTTGCATCCACTGGACCTGCATCTGGTGCTTCATCATTTCCATCTGCGCATAGTTCGGCTGGCCGTAGGCTTGCTGCTGAGCAGCCGCGCTGGCACCGTACATGTCCATGCCTGGGGCGTAGGGGTAACCTTGGGGAGCGCCGGCCCACTGATCCATTCCCGTGGGAGGGCGTACACGTTCAGTGGTCTCGCTGTGCACGCGCGGACGGCCATCAGCCCACGACTCGCGCATCTCGCCTCCAGACTGCGGTGTCATCGGCTGCTGGCTCGCACTGTCGCCGGTCAGGCCAGACTGCGAGGACGCAGGCGACGCCGTGTCCTGCATGAGCACGGAGTGGCGCGAGGCAGAGTCGCGCAGGATGGAGCGCGGTGCAGCGCCACTGAGGTGTGCGAGGCGGTCGGAGGACGTGTTGCGGCCAATGGGGACACGCTCAGTCTGCTGCTGTGCTAAACGGTCAGAGCTGCCCACACGGCGCATGTCAGCACGAGACCCGGGGCGTGACATGCGAGACGCGGGTCGCGAGGCAACTGCAGATCGGGGGCGAGCAAGGTCGGGCGACGTGTCTGGCGAGTGGGACGAGGCAGATAGAGACCACTTGGATGCGCTGGGCGTGACCGTTGCGCCGGATCGGGAGTCTGGCAGGGGCTTCGCAGCTGTCTTGACAGCAGCGTTCAGGCTCGACGAGGATGACCGAGACATGGGGATCCTCATTTCGCTACGTGACGACGCCTTGGCACGAACCGTCTTGAGGGTTTCTTCTTCCGACTCGGATTCGATCTCAACCTTGGGAGGAGCAGACTTGATAGCAGGCTTGGTGGGTTGGCTGATGGTCGATGACGGAGCTTTCGCACGCGGTCCACCTGGTGCTGTCCTTCCCGCAGTCTTGAGGGACGTAGCTGCTGCTGCATGCAGCGTGCGACGTGCTGGTGGGGTCCTATCGCGCTCGTCGCGCTCGTCATCGGACTCGCTGCTGTCTGCCCAGCCTGTAGCTTTTGAGCGGGAGGTAGGGATCGACCTCGGGACGCGGCCAAAGCTGGAGTGAGAGACGGCAGGAGGAGGAGCAGGCGGTTCCTTCATCGGCGGGGGGACGGGGGCGGGAGATGCAGTGCGGTCGCTCGAAGGAGAGGGAGGGACGGCACGCTTCAGCTCCGGAGACGGCACCGGTGGGATGTACAGCCGCTCGCCGTCGCTGTTAAGTGGCGGAGACACGATGGCAGCGACGGAGCCGACTGCGTGTGAGACAGTAGACGTGGCTGTCGAGATACGGTCGTACAGGCTCTGTCGGTTGAGGTTGCCAAAGCTCGAGTTGCGACTCCTATCGGAAAAGCCAGAGTCATCTCTGGTACGGACATTGGGAGGGTCGAACGGCGCCTCCCTGTCCTCGCCCTCGGTGGCCTTCCCCCAGAGACCAGAAATGCGCTTGAACGGCTCGTCAAGCACGCCTGTAAGCGGTGGAGACAGAGTGCTGTTGCGACTTTGAGGGCGCGATACTCGAGGCACAACCTCGGGCAGCTCATCAGGACGCGGTGGCAGCTTGATGTTCTCAATCTCCTCCACCGGCGACGATAGGAAGTCCCCACTATGCGGCGACCCAAGGGCCTGGGAATTCGGCCTCATGGACGAGAAGACTCTTGGCGGCTGAGGACCGCTGTCGAGCGAGGCCCTCGCTCTCGGTGGCGAAGGCGCTTCAGGCTGTGACTGCTGCTGTGCGGTCGCAGGCACGTTCAGCTGGGGCATGGAGGACTTGCGGCGAGGTGGCGGCGGCGGTGTAGCGACATGTGCGGGAGGAGACGACATGCGGGGCGCGGTGGGTTGAAGTGGAGAGGTAAGCTTCGTTGGCGATCTGCGTGAATCCGAAGTCTGCTTATTCGCCATCTGCCTGGAAGACTGCGCGCGTTTGACCACAAGTGAGGGCGGGCGGTTGTCTGAGTCTTGCGTATCGGCTGACTGCCAAGGCGAGGTGTTCAAACCAGACGAGGGGTTCGGACTGCGGCCAACGGACCCTGCGGGACTGGCAGCTCCGGAACCTGGCAAGGGTGCTGCTGGCTTCAGAAGTGGCGATCCATCCGATAGTGACAGGGCGGACGAGTCTCTGCGAAGATTGAGGCGGCTCGTTGACAGCGGCAGTTCGTCGTCGTCGTCCAGCACCACCGTGGAGCTGGGACGTCGCAGATTCCTGCGGAAGGCAGCCACGCTCACGCGCTGTGCGCCATCACCGACGGAGCCAGCCGCACTAGCGGGGCGAGAGCGATACGGTGCCGAAGTGGGAATCGACTCCTTCTTTGGCTGATCGCGGACAGGCTCTGGAACCGACTGCTGCGACGCAGTGTCGGGCTTAGCATCGCCCTGCGATGCCGAAGAGAAGTATTCGCCGTAGATGTCATTGCCGTTCGAGACACCAGACACGTGCCGAAAGCTCTTGACCACGAATGAGCCGTCGTCTGTGTCTTGGTCTCCCAGGACCATGGTCTGGCGCGACTGCGTGCGCTGAAAGGGATTCTGGAACAACGACGACGAAGGGCGGCGGAGAGTGATAGGGCGTTCGGCAGGTGTCTGCGAGGTCGAGCGGCGAGGTTTCGCTGGTGGTGAGGGGGCCTGGGTAGGTCAGCACAATGAACTCTCGAAGTCGATGAGGCCCGTTCTAGTACTCACACGAACAGTAGAGTCTGGCCTTGCAGACGACCTCGAGGGCCGACGCGCCTTCAAAGCACTCCTCCAGCCGCGACGCTCTCCTTCGTCTGCCTCGGACGTGCGAATCTCCTCCACTGGCTCAGTGCTCTCGCGACGCCGAGGCGACGTAGGAGTCGACGAAGACACGCCAGAGCCTGCATTCGACAGTCCCATCTCCAGCTTGCTGTTGAGCGCTGGCAGCGATGGGGAGTGCTGCGCTACGCCGAGCTTGCGGATATCTGCAGTCTTTGAAGCAAGCTTCTTGGGCGACCCAAGCCCAGCATTATTTATCGATGACCCTGCTGCCAGCGCCGCTGTGTACCCTGACGAGCTCGCCGGAGGAGGATATTTGCCTCGTGAAGGAGTAGGCCTATGTGTTTCAGGCTGTGACTGATCTGCAATATTTGTCGAGCTTGCGTTCGCACTCGCAGTTGTACTGACCAGCCCACCCCAGTCGTCGCGCTCGAATATTAGCGTACCTATTATGCCACCTTGCTTTTTCCACTCCAGGGATGCATTTGATGAACGCCGAGAGCGAGAGCCAGCTGTGAACGACGTGCTCGCCATTGACATGACTGTCGCCTCTGATGGTGTCCGTGCATGTCCTTTGTGGCTCGCGGGAGCCGGCGACGAGCTCGCGCCTGCGCCTGCGCCTGCGCTTGCACCTAGTGCATTAATCGAGTCGGGGCGGCTCATTGTGCGGCTCATCGTCGTCGAGGGGCGCGGTGTGCTTGTGCTCTTTGGCGTCGTTTGTTGTCGCCGCGAGGCAGCAGTCGGCGACGGAGGTATGGAGGGTGTCGAGCGGCCCCCTGCGATCGCAGGTGGTGATGGCGCTGCAGCATTCGCCTCGTAGGGCACCGCCGTAAACTCGTCGCGCCTCTTCTTCCATGGCAGCGCAGAGGTCCGCCCAGATGAGCTCGAGCTCTCTGCTGCTTGCTGCTGCTGCTGCTGCTGCTGCGACTTGTCCTGCTTGCTCGACGATGAGAGGCCTAGGAAGTTTGACGAGGGCGTGCGACGAACCACTCGAGGCGGTGCGCCATTCTGCGACGTCGACACCTCAGGCGAGGCAGACTTGTCCCTGCGGTCGCGGTCGCGATCCCGCGAGCCCGACGCCACACGCAAGCGCTGGAAGATGCCCATGCTGCTGCGTCGACGTCGGGGGCGTGAGCGGCCAACGCCAGCCTGCTACTCTTCAGCGAACTTGATGATTTTGATGAGACTTGATGGTATACTCGCGGGTGATGCTAAACCTGGAGCCGTGTGGAATGCAGTCGATGGGGTCGTAAGGTGGGATAGGGATATCGGATGAGCTTGCCCCCCGTGAGGATCGGGATCTACGCGCGCGCAGTTGCACACGTAGCAGGCAGCTGCTGGGTATATACGATCGAGTATGCAGCGTACTCGAGGTTGAAAGAGAGACAACAAGTAGGATACTGTGTGAGAAGAAGAGAATGAGAAACAGCGACAAGGCAAGACACAGGGCTGGTCGATTCTCCCACAGCCACCAGTGGTCGCTGGCCGATGGCGTTTCAGCTGTGCGGGAGTAGTGCAGCAGTGACGTTTGGGTGTATATGGTGTATTCCCGTTCACCACGCGGGTGGGGTTTTCTCAAGCGTCGCGGTATGCATAGGCAGGCAGCTGCATGAGCAGGCTACATGTAGAAGACACATGCATGCAGATCGTACAAGTGATTGCGCTTTGATACGATGATCTGCGATGGCTACTAAAACTCCCATTCATCATTCACTCAAGGTACCGACGGCCATTGAACAATGCAATGGTCCGCTGGCGTCGAGGCGTGTCCACCGACACCGATTCCCGAGCTAGCTCCTCTTCAAACTTCTCTATGCTCTGCGCGCAGTACACTCAAAGGCGATGGACATGTGGTCAAGCGAGAAAACGGTCAAACGATAACGGCATCGATATGAATGCTTTTTGCTGTGCTGCGCCGCTGT
The DNA here is from genome assembly GCA_002335625.1 of Cutaneotrichosporon cyanovorans. Lineage (NCBI taxonomy): Eukaryota > Fungi > Basidiomycota > Tremellomycetes > Trichosporonales > Trichosporonaceae > Cutaneotrichosporon > Cutaneotrichosporon cyanovorans. The sequence continues at coordinate 568,685 of BEDZ01000010.1, read as the reverse complement.
GCTGGTGTGGAGACCCCGCACTGACAGCCAAGTTGCCATCTGAGATTACTGAATGCCCAGACATCCATGGGTGACGACTCCTGTCTGCCGTTGTTGTTCTCGTTCATCTTCCACATCTCTTCATTCTCTGCAGTGAACACACTCGCTACACTGTGCGATGTCTCATGCGCCGCCAGAAGGGCCGCCGCCAGGCCATCCGCCCCGCCCGACGCTGCCGCCGCGGCAGGGCTCGAACGACAGCATAGCAGTGCCGGACGAGGCGCCGCCCGCGTACGAGGCAGTGTCCTCCGATGTGACAGTACAGTCCGGCCCCTCGCGCATGGACTTCTCTGGCCCCCCGCCGATGCCAGACAGGTTGCAGCACCTCCAACCAACACCTACAGGCGGTCAGCCGGTCGCAGGAGTCGGCTTCGGGTACGGCGCGCAGTCACCATCCTCCCCTCACAGCCAGACCTCCAACCCCTCCTTCAGCCACCTGCCCCCTCCTCCTCCTCAGCACCCCTCCTTATCCCAGAACTCGAGTCAGACCTCCTTCCACCACTCCCCACCACCAGGTCCCCCTCCCCCCCCTTCATCTTCCTCTCGGCCAAATCAGCCACCCCGACCACAGGACCTGACGCCGACAACGACGCCGACACCCGGACGCCCCCTGCTGTACAATAACAAACTCCTAGTCTATCCCCGCGGACATATGTGCCACAAGTGCCAGAACACAGGCTACAAGAACTTTGACCCCTCGCACCCGTGCTCCTCTGACTGGCGGAAATACGGCAAGCCCTACAGCGGGGCACTGGCTCACTCGTACTCTACGGGATTACAGGGAGCAGCGCCGGCGGACAACTTCCAGCGTCCGCTGCCAATACAGCATCCGCCCCAGCAGGCGGGGTACGCTCACCAGGCAGCACCAGCGTTTGGGCACTACCCGGGGCAGTATGCACAACAAATGCGGCCACCACCACCGCCCCCACCACGAATCTCGACGGGGTATGGGTACTCGAGGCCTCCGGGGGCGGTGGTGTACCGTCCTGGCGACCCGCGAATTGGTGGACAGTGAGTAAGGGGAAGAGTGATGGGCGGAGCGGGTGAGATTCAAGACTGACGTTCAGAATGTGTCCGAGATGCAGAGGGAGCGGAGTCGAGTTCACGATGTTCTTCTTCGACGAGCAGTGCCCCCTTTGCAGGGGTATCGGGAGGGTGTTCTAGACGTCGACGGGTTGTACATACGTTACGAGGTGATGAGCACTATGCGGTGATGTGTGAGGTCCTTCAATATCATCTCAGGACATGGGAGTACGCGCTATGTGTCGCACAGCCAGCATTGGATGCGCTGAGCAGTCGACGACCTGCGGCCTAGCCTGGCTGAACACAATCACCGACCTGTGACCGCATCTAGTCGTCGATGTCGTCTGCAAGATCGTACCCAAGCGATGTCTCGACGAAGGAGCAGGTATACAATTCGTGTTTGGGACCCGTGCTGTTTCCCACATCGCGTGTTGGCGTGAGTGGCACGTCAGAATCAGCCGCGTCAGAGTCTAGATCGTCAACAAAGTCAGAGCTGCGTCCCGTGGCTCTAGGAGTACAACCGTCGATGTCAGGGTTGTCGTCGAGTGATGCTGGGTACACTGTCATGCCCGCATGGTTGCCCATCACGGATGTCTGTTTGTCGAAGTAGCCCCTGTGGTCTGGCTTCTGAGACGAGACTAGTCTGACGGGTCGATAATACCTTCCCGGATCCTCGGAGAATGCGTATGACCCATGGTACGAGTCGTCGGCCGCAGGACCCACCGTGTTTGACGTATGGCCCCAGCTGAATTGCTCCCTGTAATCTGACTCCATTGGAGACTGGACGAGGTCGTTCCTCGAAACACCATCCTCTTTGTGCTGGGATGGTGGTGAGACCGCACTCCAGTTCGGTGACATGAAGTCTGGGCCTATAGGGTGTTCAGCCAAGTCGTCGTCGTCGTCGAGGTCGTCTTCTGGCTCATCGGACATGAGCGCGGCATCCAAGATTTGTGGCAATTCGCTTGACGTCTGATCGACATAATCTGGCAGCGCGTCCTGGCCGGGGCTTGTATGAGACCGGCTTTGCTCCTGTGCTGTTATGCGCTGAGTGTGTGCAGTATGAGCTTGCGTAGCAGGGTCTATGCTCAACTGCGTTGAGTCGCGCCAGGAGTGATCTCGGCCCCATGACTGAGTCACGTTCCCCTGTGCTGTGTGGTGCCATAGTTGGGATCGGTCGTCTTGCGATTCTGAGAGCCATGGCCGAGTCTGGTCTCTCTGGGCTGTGTGGTGTCGGGCGGTGATCATGTCCCCCTGCGCTGTTTGATGCCATGATTGCCTACTCTTTTGAACTGCATGGAGCAGTGAGTGACCGCTAACCACCTGCGACGCCAGGTGCCATGTGTTACTTCTGTCGTCATATTCCATCTCCACGTCGCTCAGGTCGTCATCGTAATCGTCGCCCTCGTCGCTATCGGCGTAGTAGAGGTACTCGGGGCTCGCGTGAGGTTCAGATTGATGAGGAATTGCTTCTGTTTGTTGCGCATCTGTCTCCGCTTGAGCTCGCGCAGTCGCTTCGACTGATTGGGACTGTTCTGCTTCAGTCTGCTCCGCAACCGTCGTCCGTGTTGCAGAATCACCCTCCTTCAGCTTTCCGGTCAGCTACACCACCTTTCCTCGCTTGACATACTTTGATCCTCGTGGCACAAAACTTGCTTCGCCCTGCTCTGACCTGCAACCACTTGGCGAGACCAACGGAGGCCAAGCCATATGCGAGGATGCGCTGCAGTCTGGCCAGGGCTGTTGTGCCTTCCTCTGACCCAGATTTCTCGAGGAACGCGGCCATTCGCTCATCTCGCGCCTTCTCCTCGTCATCCTCGAGACTATCCGATGCATTGGGCTGATTTGTGACTGTCCTCGAAGCGCTGGGTTCATCCGTGATCGTTGTGTCGGTTTTAGCTCGCTTGCGTTTGGCCACTGCTCTAGCAGGCAGGCTTGCCATACTCAACACACTTGACCTGACCATGCTCTTCTGCGCGTCTTCAATGTCGTTAAGGAGGTCTTGGCCCCTCGCTGCGAGTGGTGTATCGTACCTCAATGACGCCGTGAAGAACCGATTGGTCGCTGTGACCAGAGGCCGCGGTAAAGCCAGCGTGGCGTGATACTGCGATGAGCGCTACTTTCGACCTCCGCACGTTATCAAGGCCGCCATCGAACACAAGAGGAAAACGACTGTTCTTGTCAGCCAGCTTAGCCTGGCATTGCTCACCGAATGATCTCCAAAGTGACGACAGACTGTAGCCCTCGGCTGACCTGATCGTGCGCTTCCTGAAGTATATTGCTTGTTCCTCCATCATGGCAATCTGCTATTGTTCCAGAGCTCCGTTCCAGTGTTGGTGCAGAGTGAGCACTGTGAATATCAATCTCGTTCGTGTGACTTCTGAGACTGGTTACGTCTTGCTCAGATAGCATCTCGCCTAGGGCCCTCTTCCCACCATCCTTGTATGCCCAGGAGAGGTGCAGCTCGATCGACTGGAGCACGGCAACTGCTTCACCAGGCAGCACGTCACAGTCACCAGAAGAGGACGGCAGCGAGGCCCTTGGAGTGACAACCAATTCCGTTGACATCGCAGCGCCGAGGCCATACTCCGCCCACACACAGCGATCAATGCCCAGGGCATCGCTGTTCTGGTGATGTCAGATGGTCATAGTCAGTCACCTACGTTAAGGAAGCAAGCGGCAACAGCGTCCTCCAAATTTGCAACATCATTCAGTGAGAGGCTCCTGATGTTGTCCAAGACCTCCGCATCCACTGCCCAGCTGAATTTGACCTTCCCTCCGGTCGGGACGACGATCTTGAACAGATCCTCGATAGATGTACCCCGAGCCCTTGGTGGCACGAGCTCAGCTGGCACAGACACACGTGAGACAGTCCTGATCTTCAAGCTGGGAAAGTTTGTAGTGTCAGAGAGTTGGCTTCGCGGTGCAATGCTGGTTGTCGTCTGGGGCAGGGTCAGAGGAAGACGCGTGCCCGCCATGCTGTCAGAGTGTAAGCTGCAATCAACTGTGAAATGTCAGAGGGGTAGTGACAAGTCTTGCTCGCCCTGTGAGCAGTGAACGTGCCACCTAGTGACCGAATAGCACAATATAGAGCAGTGAGAGGACAGCAGAGGAGAAGAGAAGAGTAGAGAAAGAAAGTAAAGTGTGGATGATCTACACGATCGACACAACTGCCACCCCTGCGTCATTGTGCCTGGCACTCGCTGTACCTTCCTTCCCTTCCTCCCACCTTGATTTCCTCATTCTGCAGCGATTGGGTGACTGCTCGATCTTCGCATGGTCGCACAAGCGACAAACTCTGCTTGCTCTATCTTTCTTCTGTCTTTCATCTTCTGTCTCACACACCAAGCCAGTAGTGAGCTCAACGTTCTGCTACTGAGACACCCCGCCTCCCAACGCCAGACGCTCTTTTCGACAAACAGGACGACTCCCGCACTGGCACCTGCTGAACCTCGCTAGTCGCGTCTGAAGTGGATCTGATATCGACACCATCTCGACTTCCGACTACTCTGCCCAACTCCCGACACCTCCTCGCCCCAACCGATGGCCCCGGTGATACGCCGCTCGCCGGCGTCCTCGCTGCCCACTGTCGTATCGCTCTCGAAGCTCCTGCACCTGATCCCCAAGGCCCTCAGCAATGAGCACGTCAAGCGTGGGCTCCAGGTCGCGATGAAGGATAAGGAGCACGAGGAACCCACCGATGAGCCAGAGTACCTCCTCAAGCTCGTCTTCAGTATAGGACTCGTGCTGTTGGGTGGTGTCTTCGCTGGGTAAGCAGTTGTCTCGATGCTCTGCTGACACACGTGTAGCCTCACTCTCGCACTCATGGGCTCTGACGACTTGAACCTCCGCGTCCTCTCTACTTCGTCCTCTGATCCCAAGGAGCGCGCAGCTGCCACCAAGGTGCTCCGCCTGCTCAAGGGCGGGCGGCATTGGGTGCTCGTCGTTCTCCTCCTCTGTAACGTCGTGAGTCGGCCCGTGTCCCGTGTCCCAACATCGCCCGTGCCAAGGGCGGGTGTAGGGGCATGCCAAGACCATGTTCAGACCTGACCTCAGATTGTCAACGAGTCGCTGCCTATCTTCTTGGATGACGTGCTGGGTGGTGGTGTGAGGGCTGTTATCGTGTCCACGATCATGATCGTCATCTTCGGCGAGGTCATCCCGCAGGCCGTGAGTACACTGCTCCTCAACATGCATGCTGAAACTCTAGGTGTGCGTGCGTTATGGTCTCCAGATTGGAGGTGCATGCGCACCCCTGGTCCGCTTCATGATGTACCTCTTCTTCCCTATTGCCTGGCCCATCGCCAAGCTGCTCGACGCCATCCTCGGACATGACGAGGGACACACATACAAGAAGGCCGAGCTCAAGTCGTTCCTCCAGTTCCATCGTGAGGGCGAGGAGCCACTGCGTGACGACGAGGTGAGTAGATGACATAGATCCCTGCTTATGCTCAGATTGTCATTCTCAACGGAGTGCTGTCGCTCAACGACCGCCAGGTCAGCGAGATCATGACGCCGATTGCCGACTGCCTCACCCTCTCAGCGGACAAGATCCTTGACAGTGATGCCGTGGAGGAGATCCTGCTCTCTGGCTTCTCTCGCATTCCCGTTCACGAGTCGAACCAGCCCGACAACTTCATAGGCATGCTCCTGGTCAAGCGTCTCATCCCGTACAACCCGGAGGACGAGTGGCCAGTGTCCAAGTTCCCTCTCCTTCCCCTGCCTGAGGCGATGCCCGATCTCAACTGCTTCCAGGCTCTCGACTACTTCCAGACTGGCCGTGCCCACTTGCTCCTTATCAGCAAGACGCCAGGCCGTCGCGGCGGTGCTCTCGGTATCCTCTCGCGTAAGTGACATTGTCGCGGCTCAAGCTGACGCCCAGTTGAGGACCTCATCGAGGAGATCATTGGCGAGGAAATCGTTAGTACACTGATATCAACTCAAACTAACATTAGATCGACGAGACCGACCGCTACCAGGACAACCACTCGAAGAAGAAGGCACAGCGCAAGGCCACAAGTACCATCATGCGTAAGTCGATACCTTTGGAGTTTTCGCTGACCGCAGGCGGCATCATCGAGCGCCAGCGCGTGATAAACGCCTTCAGCCGCCGCCCCTCGGGCCACTCGACGTCTCGCAACGCCTCTCCCTCCCCAGCACAGCGTGAGGGTGTACTCGTCCAGATCAACGAGGACTCGCCAACGCACGACGAGCCCGGTGCGATGCTCTCGCCGCCCAGGTCCAAGCTCTCAAACGTGGCAATAGTCGCCACTACGGCGGACGGCGACCAGATCCTCGAGCTCCCTCCCGGCGACAACAAGGCTTCGGGAGCACTAGCAGATGTTGCCGAGGCAATCGCAGAAGGACACGAGGCGGACAGCACAGTGACGGCCACGATCGATGCCCCTCAGCCCGATAACGGGCCTAATGGCGGTGCAACCGACGAGCACAATGAGAGCGACAAGGCTGACGCACACGGCTCGAGCACCGAGGCTAGCAGCGATAAGGGGGATGGCATCGAGGGCAACAGTGCCAACGCCAGCGGCTCGGGCTCGAGCAAGGCAAATAGCAAGAACAAGCGTCGCAAGGGGAAGAAGGGCAAGGGTGGTCAGTAGATATGCCTGTTCATACTATGCAACCTGTATCATAGCTCACGTGCAGTGCCGTTTGCCACTTACGACGAGTTTGCACGCGCGGCCAGGTATTTTATTGCCAAGTACAGAGATGCAGACCCGTCCACCCTGGGTCCCGAGAGGACTAACGCGGGGTGGGAGTGGCGGGGGGTGCAGTCGAAGGTGAGGAGAGGCTGCGGGATTGTGGCGCAGAGCGAGATGTACGTGGGGCCGCTGACAGCAGTATCGCGGTGCGCAGGGGTACATGTTCCGATCAAGACACTTCCAAATGCCATCGACAATGGTGACAAGCACAGAAGTCGGAGATGGCGATGAGCACGCGGCTCTTCTGGATGAGGAGGAGCCGCCAGCTCCGGGGTGTCTACGCGTGACTGCCGAGCACAGCGTAGTCTGGAGCGCGACATATCATGTTCCGATGCTATGGTTCCGCGCATGGGACGAGAGTGAGTCGGGGGAGGGAAAGCAGGGGCACCCCCACATACTGGCTCGTGATGTTTAGAGATCAACATTGACAACAGCCGGGACACCTTTGACGCTGGAGGCGGTCATTGCCCTACTTCTTCGAGGAGGCCAGCAGCTTACGTCGAGCGAGCGGGCGGCAGAGGTCCAGAACGACGCCATCCTCCTCCCGGGTCAGCCGTTCCCTCTGTTGCAGGTGGGTGAGCACCCTGTCACTGGACAGATGGGGTGGAGTGTGCATCCTTGCGAGGTTGCGGGTGCTGTGAACGAAATTGTGGGAGCTGAGGATGGGGAAGATGAGGATAATGCGGGGACCGTCAGGTGGCTCGAGGCGTGGTTCATGTTGTCTGACTCTGTTGTAGATCTTTCTCAAGGGTAGTACTGTCAGCTGTAGGTAATGCATGGGATTATGGTATCCATCTGTCAAGGTATTGCGTGATGAGATAATCATCTCCTCTCTTTGAATCACAAGCTGGACGTCAGCAATGTTATCGACCACGCCCTACCCAAGAGCACGCATAATCGCGTAGCCGATAGTGACGATGACGAACAACGCGATGATGGACGCAGGGATACCGTTCTTGAGGAAGTCGTTGGCGTTGATGAACCGGTGGCCCAGTTTGTTCTCCTGCGTGATGCTGCACGTCAGCACATGCTCTAGATCGACCTACTCACGCAGTCATGTTCGGGAAACCTGAGACTGGCAGACCCATGCCGGCCGAGCAGATCAGGGCTGTGGCCATGATGAGAAGCCGTGGGTGGGGCTCAGGCAAGGCGTCGCCGATGCGGCTGGCGATGGGCACCAGGAGTACTGCAGCGATGGTGTGGGAGATGCTGATGTCAGCTGCGCAATGTTATACTACTCACAATGTGGCAACTATCAGGGCGATAGAGGAAAACACGAGGAGAACCTTGTACAGGCTCATGCCGTGCAACATCTTCTGGAGCACCACATCCATGGACTCTAGGAGGCCAGAGCTGAGCACAGCCTTGCCCAGCGAAATACCGCCCATGGCGAGGAAGACGATCGGCCACTGGAAGTCGTGGAAATCCTCCTTGCGGAGGATGCCAGTGCCAAAGAAGGCAACAAGGGGAATGATGGCGATGATGCCCATATCGCCGATATAGCCTTCGATGCTCTTCTCAATGCACCACAGGGCTATTGTGAGAAGAGTGATGAAGAGCACATAGTAGTGGGTGCCAGTGAGCGTGTCGCTGTTCTTCCGCATCTTCGGGATCCGCAGGTCAGCCTCCCAGCGATAGTTGTAGTGGAGGAAGGCCCAGATCGCAACGACCGAAGTAATGCCAGTGGGCAGAGAGATAGCGAACCACTCCAGCCATGAGAGCTCTGGGTCCATCGAGCCTAGCGCGATCAGGTTCTGCGGGGACGAGATTGGCGACGCCATGCCTCCAATGTTCGAGGCAAGTGCGATGGCAATCTGTGGTTAGTAGGTTATGGGGGAGGATACTCACGATGAGACACTTCGAGAACACCGACTTTGGCGGCAACTCGTCTAGGATAGGCCGCACGAGGGCATAACAGAGGGTCGGGGCGGCGACATTGCTGATCCACATCGACGCGAATGTCGCAACACACATGAGCACCAGCAGGACAACACTTGGGTTCGACCCGGCTGCAGTGAGGATGCGCGTTGCAGACATGTGGTCGATGCGTGTGCGCGAGAGACCAGCTGCGATGGTGAAGCCACCGATGAGCAGCATGATAGTGGGCGAGAACATCTGCGAGAAGATGTATCTGGTGTCAGCACTGTAGAAGTCTGGTGGCTTACTTGGTCGCCTGATCTGCTGGCAATCGCCTGTCCTCGTCATCATCAGAGCGAAGAACGCGGAGGAAGACAACAAGGAACGGCACAGCAAGTGAAGTGACAAAGAGAGGAATAGCCTCGGTGGCCCACAGAATCGTGCAGAAGACGAGCAGGGCAAGACAGTTGCTCTCCTCCACGCGGTCCATCGGCTGTATGATGATGATTGCAATCATGCACAGGAGTGCAAAGACGAATATTAAGCCGCCCTTTGACAGCCAGGACGGCAAGGCAATACGACCGATAGGCGTCTTCCAGCCCCGCTTCTGCTGGAAGGCTGGCAAAGTATCTTCTGGATCTGCAGACCGGAAGATGCCCTTGCTCCTCTTGTCGCCGACCATCTGGGACCAAACCGTCTCGCGGTCAACCACGATACGCTCGCGCAGCTGAGCACGCAGCTGCTCCTTGGCTAGCTCCTCGTCGCCGCCAACGACAACACGCTGGTAAAGGAATAGAGTACGCTGGAGCAACAAGTCGAGCTCGGCCTTCGCCTCCTCTGTCCAGGGGAACGTCGTGTTGACTTTCTCGGTGATGTACGTCTTCTTGAGCTTCTGCCCCGTGTTCTTATCGTACTTCTTGAGGATCTTCTGGAACGCAGTATTGTTCAGATCAACGTACTGCTTAAGCGCATACAGATCTTGCCACAGAGCGGAGATGCGCTTCTTCATGCCGATACGGAGTACGGTCGCATAATCCGAGGTGCCCTTCCAGTTGTAGAAGACTGGCGCCTTCGGCCCTGCCATCTCGACATCATCGGCGCGAAGCTCGTCAACGAGCCACTCGGGATATGTCGACGGATCCACAGGTACGAGGCCGAGCTTGTGTGATCGCCGAGGGGTGCGCCACAGCCCGAAGGCTGAGGATACCGACGAGAACGAACCGCGGCGCTCTGCATGCTCATCTGGGACGGATGACAGGTCTGACAATGCGCGGCCACGCGTACGACGCGGAGACAAGCCGCCGTCTGTGTCACTGGCTCCGCTGGGCATCGCAATGGAGCGCGAGCGCTGCCGCGACTGCGATGTGCGGATGTCGGCGGGGAGGTCTGACTCGAAGATGTCCACCTGATGGTTGGTCACACTGGAGCGCCGTCCGAACGTCGGCAGGCGACCAAATATCGAGGTTCGCTTCCGCATACGAGCAGCCGTAGTCGGCGTCCGCAGGAGGTGGTCGCCCTCATCAGCCGTGAGGGCGTCCGGATCCCGGTCCTCGTCCTCTTCGTGGATGACTGTCTCCTCCGTGTCGGACATGAGCTCGCGCTCCTCGATGGACGACACCTCGCCCTCGACAAGCTCGACTCCGCCGCGGAGGTCAGACAGCTTGTGCTCGTAGAAGTTGGCAACCTTGGTGCGCTCCTTATCCAAGGCTGCTCTGAACTCTTCAGGCGAGGCCCACTTGGACGAGTCTCGACCACTGTGAGTCGGAAGAAGGGACCCAGATTCAGCATGCTGCTGCGTGGCCAAATAGGACGGGTCGAGTGGCACGGACGGGAACAGCTTCTTCAGCTGGTCATAGCTGAGTATCGTCAGCCACTGGCGATAACGACACTTACTCGACATAGTAGTCCCACCACTCGACGTTCGAGTTGAGCTCCAAGAGAGTTCTGCATGTCAGCACTGCAGGTGCACACAGCGCATTCAAAGCATGGATACTACCGCGTCTTCTGCGCCGAGCAGAGCAGAATCGCGTAACCTGCTTTGACGCGCTGCTACTTACCCAAACTTCATCTTGTCTCCAGTCCGGGCGAGCCTGTCGCTGCTCCAGTCCCAGTGTGGGAGATGCGTGTACGCGTATGAAGGACGCCTTCGTAGCGGCTCAAGAGCTATAGCACCCTCCTCGAAGAGTACTGGGTCGCCGTCGTCGTCGGCGAGGCGAACGGGTCGTCCGAACGCACGTTGCAATCGTAAGCCGAGACTGGCCAAGGGCGATGAGGCGAATGGCGGCAGCTTCAGGCGATTACTGCCGGAAAGCGGGAGCGGTGGGCGGCACGCACTACGCTGCTACGTGCCAGAGGAGTCGATGCTTCGCAGAAGCGACTCACTGAGATACGTCTAAACACAAGAAACAAAGAAATGGACGATGAGTTGATGCTCTAACGTGTCTGTCTCGCCATGGCTTGGCGGAGGTATGTGACTGACTCCCGTTGGGGTGGGCGGATGTACGGAAAGGGACACGGCATACGGCGGAAATGTTGATGTCCTCTGACTTTTGGTCGTCTGCAACAACAATCTAACGCTGACGGGCTCGATCATGGCACTGAGGGGAGGCCTGAGGCCGTCAATCATCACGACGACAGCTAGCTCTTTCTGCTGTCGATTGAACCATGGCGGCCCTTCATCAGCCCCGCCGAAGCCCACAGGGAGGGCACCAGGTTCAGCTCCAAAGGTGCAGGTGCGGGGCGGCGCACTCGCACATCTCATGGGCCCTCGTCCGGCACCTCAACCCTACGAACGGCAACCGCAGCCCAGAGAGCCTAGTAGATCTCCGAGGAGTAGCTTTTATGGCGACGGACAGGACAGACCGAAGCCGTTTCTTCGAAAGCCCCTGCCTCGACCAGAGTTGAATAGGTCGCAGCGGCTATTAGATGTTGACGGCGGTCTCCCGAGGCAAGCCTCACCACCACTGCGTTTCCTGGATGAACGGCCACAACGACCAGCATTGTCACATCAGACGAACCCGGAGACGAGTGACCAGACAGCTACCTTCCTCGAAAGAGGGCAACCCGAAGCAGGATCATCAAACCCCCCAAGACCGTCTCTGCCTGTCATGCCATCCGAGCGCAGATCCCCAGCCGCCCCTCGGCAAAGAGCCGCGCAACAGGACAGAGCCCCAGCAATACCATCAGCAGCCCCTATGCTCGACTGGCGGGCGCTGGACCCCTCTGCATTTCCAAAAATGAAGCGGACTGTTCGCTATTTATCGGCAAACTACGACACGCTCGGGCTCCGCGCATCGAAGATGTACACCTGTTCGAAGAGTATGTTCCGTCTCTACGCCGTTCCGACGGCGAACTTGCCCAGAGGAGGCGCGCAGGACCGTCTCCCTCCGTTCGCGACGTCGTCTAGGCCGTTCCAAGGCGAGGACAGTGACATATCGAGATCCAAGGATATCCGGCGCGGGTCATCATGGTCCTATGCCTCCCCGGGAGTTGTACGGGTGCTGATTGTGTCGAGCAAGACAACAAGCAAGTTGGCGGTAGAACGGCGCAGGATAGTAAGGCGGGCAAAGGCTGCTATGGACGTGGTCGTGAATCGTGGGCAAATGCAGATACCATATGGTGGGTGGTGTCGAGCCGATTGAACGTTGCGATGGCAGTTAATGACAGAATTCGTATACTGCTTGCACGCGAATGCCGCCATGTACGAGGCACCCTTCTTGGACGTTTGTGAGAGCGTGGAGAAGGGGTTGGTGAAGGTCATCAACGGTCTGAGGAGGTAGGCGAGGGGTCAAGGGACTGGGATACATCCTAGGAGTGCATAGGTTTCAACTCAGCTCAAACAATGAGCAGCATCTTGTGGCACACAGCCACCCACATTCTCTGTACCATAGTGTATTATCTCACAATTGCATCGCATCAAGCACTGCATCTATAACCTAGTATACTCGATGTTCCAAGCTCAGAACTGCATGTCAGCATTGACCGTTACACTCACTCACCTTCGACAAGTCGCGCCCAAACAGGCCACGCTTGATCCAATCAAGCATAAGCATGAACCTCGTGCGCATGGACACCTGCTCGCTCCAGTACACACTGCGCCATGCGTACATGGCTAGCAAACCACCGGCCGACGAGTAGCCGTTGAGGTCGAACGCGGCCGAGTTGCCAATGTACGCGAGGGTACCGAGGGACCTGTACTTGAATGGAGGGTAGTCAGAGTCGTCGCCATCGATGTCGTGGTTGAGGGGTTTTCCGTGGGACTGCTGCATGTCCCTTGCCAGCTTGTTGAACTTCTTGCCGAGGTACTTGCCCTCCTGGGTCGCGACTTGGGCTGTAGCCGGCAGGGCAGTGACCTCCTTGCTAATCGTGAGGAACATCTCGCACAGCTCGTTCAGGCTCAATTGGTGATCCTTGTCCTTGTCGAACCTGTTGAAGACCTCCTCGAGCTGGCCGAGGTTGCCTCGTGCGAGAGGGTACTTCTTCTTGATGAACTTGGCCATCTGAGTCCACTCGTCGAGTGTGCTGGCAAGTCAGCGAAGCAGGTGACGAAGAAACCCACATCTTGTCGTCCCTGTTCTCGTCATACTTGTCCCACAAAGTGAGCAGGTCGCCCATCATGTTCAGGTGTACCTGGGTGTTAGTAAATGCTGTAGTTGAAGACTCACAGTGGCAGCATCGCCGATCGCGTAGACAGTACCTGCCGGTGCTCCCTCAACTCGGAGATATGCGTCGACCTGGCATGCTTTCGAGTGGTACTGGTTGGGGAGGATGTCGACCATGCGTTTGGTGAAGGGCTGCATTGCTGGCTGTCAGCGGTGAATGAGGTAAAAGGATAGTCAAAGCTGAGCACCGGATACTCACCGATACCAGTGGACCAAAGGACAAAGCCAGCAGGAATTGTCCTGACTTCTGTAGTGCCGTCAGGACGCTTGATAGTGACCTTGACAGAGTCCGGAGTGACCTCGGCCACACTACAAGTCAGTCTTACCATCAGCCACCCACTCACCGAGCATTGGTGTATACATTGATGTTCTCACGGCTGAAGTGCTTCTCAGCATACTCTGAGATGTTCTGCGAGTACGTGTTGAGGATGTGGTCGCGGCTCTGGATGATGGAAACAGACATGTAGTCGGTCAGGATCTTGGGGTAGTAGTCGAGAACATCCTCGTGAAGCATGTCCGACAGCTCTGCAGCAAACTCTACACCAGTTGGGCCACCACCACAGACAACGAACGACAGGAGACGGCGGCGGTCCTCCGGAGTTGTCGTTGGCAGAGACGCAATCTCGAGGTTTTCTAAAGTCAGCTTAGCTCGAGCGATGCAGAGATATCTACGCACTCATGATGTGGCGACGGATCTTCTGGGCATCGGGGATGCTCTTCAGCTGGTGGCAGTACTCGAGGCCCTTGACTCCGTGCTCATTCGACTTGGCGCCAACAGCAATGACCAGCTTGTCGTAGGGGACGTAGGCGCGCGTCATACCTCCCTCCTCGTCGGGGACCTCGACCTCGAGCAGGCGGTCGGCCATGTCGATGTCGACGGCAGCACCACTGAGGTAGTGTCCATGCACGCGGGCAACGAGCTTGCACAGGGGTTCGACCAGAGACCTGACCTCGACAGTGCCGACGCAAGCTGAGGGGAGCAGAGGAGTGAAGCAGAAGTAGTTGGTGGGGGAGATGAGCGTCACGTTGTACTCTGTTGGCTTGAGCTCCTTGAGCAGAGCGACCGCCTGGAATGTCAGCGATCTGTCATGGCACCTTCCTCGAACACAATGTTTCGTCCTGATCAATACTCACCCCCCAGCCACCTCCGACAATAACCAGACGAGGCTTGTCTGCCATAGAGAGCTTCTCGTTCGACTCCTCGCCGTCCAGCAGCTGCTCAATGATGGGCAAGTTCTTGGGACCGCCGCGACGCGGGTTCAAGGCCAGTGGGTTGCAGGGAACACGGTCGACATTGCGCTTCTGGTAGGTCAAGGCATCGTGGAGGAAGAGGACGAGGAGCACCAGGAGCAAGCTGGCGACAGTGGAGACGACGATACGGATGAAGGTCGCCAGCCATGGGTGTCGCAAGGTGAACTTGGGGCCAGGGAATGGGAGGAAACCTCGAAGGAACCACGTAAACTTGTTGCCAGACTTGGGCGGCGGAGGGATGTCGGACGTTGAGGATGAGGATGAGGACTTGCCAGACGCAGAAGAGGACGCTGATGATGTCGCTCCAGCTGTACCAGAAGGAGGCGAGGGCGGCAGAGGAGGGATATTGGCACCAGGCTTGTCGAGACCGTCTTTACCAGGACCACCAGGACCACCGATACCACCTCCACCACCACCTGCTTGGGAGCTGTTCGAACGCAACTGCAGCTGCGACAACGCCAGAGACGTCCGGCTAGGCTGCTGGAACAGCGTGGAACGGATGCGTGCGGCTGCTACATGCGAGGAGCAGAAGCTGCGTGCAAAGGATGGTTGCTGCGCTGCTGCTGCTGCTGCTGACGATAGCAGCGGCGCGTGGGCCCTCGCGAGCACCTGCACTGCAGCGATGGAGCTGCGAGACAGCAGCATTCTCGCTGGTGATGGCCGAGAGAGTGTGTTGTTGATGGGTGAGTTGGACAACCACAGGCAAGCAAAGGTCACAATCAATGCATCGACACCAACTCACACTCAAAAAAAGACGCCCGTCCACCCCAGCAGCAACCAGAACGTGCAGCAGCAGACGCGTGCTGAGGAACGTCATCAGCGTATGAGCCAGCGCCAGATCCACAAATACCAGGCAGCCTAGGCAGAGGTCTTTTGCCGCACTTGCCGCATTTCGGGGGCGACGTCACCATGATAGCGACTGGACATGTGGGCATTTAGACAATACAGCGATTCATTATCACAAACTCAAATAACGTGAGTGTCATCGATTCCGGTGCTGTGCATTGGCGGAGCACGAACGACGGAGTCGGCGCCCGTGCGTGCATGTCACAGGGGAGTACAACGTTCTACATACATGTCAGACATGGCAGATATCATCCTCACACAATCCTCGACTGAGACTTGTCGATCAATGCTGCCCGTGATGTGGCTTGGAGACGGTTGCAGGAGCGCGTAGGCCCGTATCAGCAAAGGGTCCGGCAGGTACGAGCGCTCATACTGCCCTTCTTCAAAAACCTCACTGAGAACGCAGTTATGCAGAGAACTGATGAGTGTAGCCAGCCCGTCAAGGAAGTCGGTGCGAACCAAACCCCACAGTCGTTGAGTCCGGCAGAGGTGCCCCGAATGTTTGAGCGTCTCAAGTGTCGCAGGGCTCGTGGAGGTAGTAAAAGGTGCTGGCTAAGAAGACGGCTCACAATCCGGATCAGATATCTATACTGATGCTCGGCATCCAAGGCAGCATGACCATCGACGACATGGCAGGTATCGAGTAGCTAACAGGTCGGATATGAACTGATGACTGGTGTTGTTTCGCCGCAACTTGAATATCTCCCAGCTGTAACAGGTAAGAGCCAGTGCGATGGGGGCATCCGACAGCAGAAAACGATTATATGATCCGTCACTGCAATACGGAGTCCACATCCGGGCTCACAGACGGCTGCTTGTGAATGAAGTGCGCACCGAAGGAGGGTTGCACGTCGACGCCATCTCGTCAGCGGCGTAGTCCTCGGCGTCCTAGCTTTTGGGCCCCAGTCGGTGTCATCACCTTCGTCATCTGTTGTTCATTTCCCGCGACAATGGATAGCTGGAAGGTCTAGGAGTCCAGCGACATCTCCGACGAGTTGAACAACGAGGAGGAGGATGAGCCAGATGAGGATGTTAAGCTGGGACAGACTGGACGACTGTGGGGAGGGCGGTCGGTGGTGGTGAGCGACCTGGGCCTTGACTGCGAATGGAGGCTGCGTCCCAGGGGCACTGTCACCAAACGCACCTCAGCCCTCTCCTCATTAGGGACCTCAGAATCCACCAAGTGCAGACTGAAGCCCCAACGCCCATTGTGCGTGAGCACTGGGGGGCCTATGACCTTGGCATACGACCATGCGTCGCCGGCCACGGTGGCCAACGAGCGCATGTCCTCGTCTGGGACGTGTACCCCATTCGGTTCCCACCCATCGCAGTCCCGCCAAGTCGCCCGCCGCCCGGCCTCATCCTCCTTATACACCTCAATGACCCGCCCACTACTGAGAGACAGAGCCTGGAACAGACCTTGATGGAAGACCAGGTCTGTTTTGAGCTCCGCTGTGGCAAGAATGGCGCCGACGCAGCTGTCCACCAAGTTGCCGGGGGCACAGGTGCAGACATCTGCTCTGTGCCACTCCGAGCTCATCAGCGTCCAGTCGACGCGTCGACAATAGTCTTCCACCTTGATCTCCCATGCTCGGGAGAGGTCATCTCCGGGAATGCCGGCCGCGAGCAGGTGCTTCAGGATGAGACCATCACACAGTGCGTGACTCAGGGGTGTCTCGTTCCAGTACACCTCGCTCTGTGGCCCCCCCTGAACCAGAGCATGGAGCACAGCATCCTGCGGATAGCCGACTTCATCGCTATACTGATTCATGAGCGACAACTCGTCCGTCGTTGCAAGGTGGTCTGGCCCCAGGATCTGAACGAAGAGCATGGCGTCCGAACCAATCTTCTCATCGTTGAGGGTGTCTCCTCGCCGCTTTTCTTGTGCCAGTGCGTCGAGGCGGGCCAGCTGTTGAGGAACTCAGTGAGTGAAGCCATGGCTGGCGTTTGTGCCAAACCAGCAGACTTCTCGAGCAGCGTGGAGGGAAGAGGTGCTATACCCGACGACCTAAGCCTGATAGCGGCTAAACACTATCTATCCCTTCGGCAACAAAAGCTGTCCAAGACGCTTGATGACCGAGCAGAGGAGGAGGCAGTGTGCTCACTTCTTTCGGCCTGTATCATGTCGCAGTGAGATTGCTGTCCAGCGCTCATTGCACGCTTGACCGTCCAGAGGCGTTGCTGAAGGTGTGGTTCTGCTTTCACTGCATCGAAATTGAGGTCAACAGAGGTGTCCACGCGCAGACATCGATGGCGGCCCAGCCGAGCACTTGCTGATATGCTGTGTCGCCTGTTGGATGTGATGTGCTGGAAGACCTAGCAATTTGGCTCGCATGGACTGCCGGGGGCAAAGGCAATGCCACACCTCTACCCCCTCTTCCCTCCACGACTCCACCCACCTCTTGCTGCCTTCTACAGCACTGTGCACTCCTCCTCCAGCCACCAACGAGCCATACCCTCTTCCCGACTTCATCTACCACAGCGAGCACAACGTCAACGACGAGGATCCGAGTGTCAACTTATACGCCGTGCCGCAAGTGCATTGTTTACCCTTCATGTCCGAAAGCGTGCGGGAACCCGGGTAGCTGTGGCGTATATCGCAAGGTCGAGGAGCTGCTGCTGTACCCAGCTTGAGGGGATGTGCGAATGACTCGAAAAGTTTTGAGGTGCCAGCGCTTGACATTGCAGGGAACAGTCACTGCGACGAGTACCACTGAAACGGCACGATGTGCAGTGATCTATGTCGAATTATCGTTGTCACTTGTGGTTCTCGCAACACGTTGAATATGCCGGGAGGAAAGAACACCTGCCGCCGAGAGGAAACACAAGTTGGAGTGCGAGTACCGTGGCGACAGACGGAGTGGTGGCGGGGGAGCAAGAATCAAGTGGCACTTTACGAAGGAGGAAGAGAAGAAGGTGACGATAAATCCTGACCCCAACGGAGGCCTTTTATCATCTCATCTGCGATGCCTGGGTACGTGTTAGCCGGTGCCGAAGCTTGAAGTAGTCGTACGATAGCTTCGAGCATGCGCCCTGTGACACCATGAAACGACTGGCAACAACGGGGCGCGCGTGTGTTGGGCATGGCTTTAGTTCACTGCCGATTGTCGAACCCACTCCCGCCCCTTCTTGCTGATCACATCGTGCTACTCTCACCCGTGAATGCAAAGAAAGCCACTTGATAATGGGCTTCCGGACGAGAAGCTGGTCAACTTGCGTGCGAGTGTCGGTGAAGGCGTTTCCGGGGTTCCATTGTGCGTTCTTCGGGTGGAATGAATGCCGGGGAGTAAGACGCCCTTGTGCTTATTCTTGGCAAATCGAAAATAATGACCAGATCATACACCTCCCGTCACTGTCGTCACGCATGCTCAGCTGCCAAAGCCGCGCTCCGACCTATGTTATGCGTGTGTCGTGCGTAGCGCTGCATCATTGTCCATCCTACAGTAGATCGATAATCGCGATAAAAGATGACAAATCGGAAGAAGATGGATTGCCCCAATTGGCACATCATTGAGACGCCCCTCAGCTTCGTATCACGACGTAAGTTTCAGACGGTGACCTAGATCTAGAGCGCAAGGCGCGGGTCGTATATCGCTTCTCATCTTGCCCTCCAAGACAGCTTTATCATCTCTGCGGCTCAGTGCGGTGGCTCCTTTGATATCGGGATGGTCTCGGTCGCACTCAGAAAACTTGGCTGCAAGCATAGCTTCAATTGGGCCGCAGTGGTCGATGTACGGGCTCGGCGAACACCCCATACACCTGCAATCCGTCGCCAATCCTGAGAGAGCGTGTGAAGGCAGGGTTGGCTTGATCGTTGCGATGTCTGGAAACGACTCCAGATTAGCCGGCACCTTGACGCTTTTTACGGATGCTCCCCTCGCGTTTAGGAACTGGACTGTAAGTGCCACATCGACTCTCCTGCCTGGGTCCCTCCGCAGAGTCTCCGCCTCTTTGTCAATTCGATCGACCCACGCAGCCACGTCGAGCGTATCGTACTCGTGTGGGTACAGGCTCTGGACTGAACGGATCACAGTCGTGTACCCGTATACCTCGGCTTCGAACCGGCCAAGAAGGGTTAGGTCGAAGTGAGGCGGATCGCCACGAGGATACTTTCGTGCGTCATACTTTCTGTCGAAGAACATGGTGACGGCTGTGCGGATGTGCTTTCGGATATCCGTCAACAAGGGTGGAGGAGGAGATCCACAGGGAAGGGCCGCGATGGCCTGCCATGAGAGGGTGTGCGCAGAAAGGAGAACTCACGCAATCATATACCTCCTCAATCCACTTGGAAGTGGCGGCGTGCCAATCTTTGTAATAGCGGTAAGGCTTGTCAAGGTAGTATCTGCGGCGTTCGTGCGCGTACCAGTTGCTGCGGTCAATCCAAGCTAACGTAGTGTATGCTCACATCTCTAGGACCTTGTCAAGAACCGCAAGCATGAAGCAAGTATCGTCCATGAAAGGAGCAGGCTTGGATCCAGATGTCGGAGTGCTGTGCCGTATTGCGTTTCCAGCGATTGCTTCCTTGTCCGATGCGTCCGCCACACAAGTACTTGTTGTTTCTGCTTCGTGTCGCGCCTTCAGCAGCGCCGTCCATTCTTTGCTGGCAAGCCCAGCTGACCATAAGATTCGCGCTTTCTCCGTGCCCTTCGAGCACACTCGATAAGGAGGGGGGAGTCGGTTGGCCTCGCTACCCCAGAAGACTGGGGGGAAGGTGTCTGGAGCTTGACCCCAGCTGAGTGTAGAGGCGGCTGATTTGGCTTCCTCCATGGCGGGATGTACAGTCGGCACGTCCTCATGTACAGATGGATCCAGGCATGGGCTCTGAGTCATCTCAGTGTGTCGATACGATAATGGTTGTGGTTTTGAGTCTGAGGAGATGTGGAGACGAATAACTGAGGTCTGTAGATGAGAAGGTGAACTGGGAGGGTGGCAATTGTCGCGGATATGTTTCACGGACGTTTCAATGCCAAGTCATGCAGGTCGTTCCCAGTCACAACGAATGAACTGCACTCTTCCGTTCGAAAAGCATGATTCACTACTATAGGATGAGCCTTGCAGTCGCACACCTCACATTGCTTGCAATCGCTGAAGACTTGTTCTGTCGCTGTTGTCTTGCGGATAGTCGCTGATGCCTTGGTAAAGAGTTCAGCTCAGCATGAAACACCTGTGTGGCAGTGGCAGGGTCGTGTTACCTGTTCTGATTATCATCGATGAAAAGTCCAACCGACAAAGGACATCCATCGTTTGGCAGTCAACAATAAGGAGGTCTTACGTGAGTGCATGACTTGCCTCCTTCCCGGTCGACTGCCAAGACTGGAGATGCCAGCCGAGGCCGAATCCATTAGTTCGTCTACCGTATGCACAGTATTGACATCTGCTAGCTACAGTATTTATGTACAGTAGGATATCCAATTGCGCACTGCACCTCTGCTCATCTTTATGCTCGCCACACCTTGCCGCCTCATTTCTTTTCCTCCTCGCTCGTATCCTCAGGTAGAACAGGCATCAGTGGATTGGCACACAGCATCTGCAGCCTTGTCATTGCGAGCAGCCACTGGCCTGGGGACACAGACTTCCCCGTGTACCTGACCACCACCGCCTCGGCATTGGGAACGGGAGCCTTCTCGAGGTCGACGGTGAAGCCCCAGTGGCTGTTGTGGAGAATGAGCGGAATTCCCATGCTCCTGCAGAAGGCCCACGCATCGGCGGCGAGCGTTGCCAGGGTCCTGATGTCCAAGCGATTGACGTCCAGCTTCTTGCTCTTCTTGCTTGCATCGGTCTCCTGCTCCATCCACGTCACAGAATCGCCCTTGCTGCGTACCTCCAGAACGCGCCCATGCATCTTCGGGAGCGCAGCCTTGATCCCCTCGTGCATGACCAGGTCGCTTCTCCACTCGAGAGCACTGACGACCATCCCGGGGCAACGATAGTTGACTTTGCCCGGTTTGCAGATGCAGACCCGTTCGCGGTGCAGTTTCGGACTCTGCATTGCCGTCCTGACCACGCCCTCATTGCTGATCTCAGGACTGCCGTAGAGGACGTACTCTGGCATGAGGATATCGAGGAGCCTCTCGACGAAAAGCGTCTCACTGCCGCCGCAGTTGAGAGCTAGACCTCGCATGTTGGAGTACGCGAAATGACCTAATCTGAGCCTATCCAGGACATGAGCGAAGTGGTAATCCGGTCGCATGGGAAAGGTGCGGCAGAAGTCGATAAGACTGCGCACCTCGGGAGCCACGTCCGTTTCCCCTGTGTCGAAGCGAACGAAGATGCGAGTCGACGGGAGTGCTTTGATGGCAGGAGGGCGTAGAGTTGGCACCTTTGTTATCTTGCCACTCTTGGAGTGATGAACGTTAGGCATAGGCCAGGAGTCAAGAATGTCTGCGATTGTGTTCATGTCGATGCTGTGGGAGGAGGAGGTGGAGGGAATCGGCAAATGTCGAGAGGCGTAACGGGTCGAGGTGATAAGGTATCGACCAGATCGAAGTGAGGCTGGAGTTGATGGAGCAGGTGGTTGAGGACGTCGACTGGCAGGTCCGATGGCCGGTGTCGCTGACGATGAAGGAGGCACAGACCAGAATGGTCCGACGTTAAGGAGGGGAGCAGAAAGAAGTCGTCACTGGAGAGGTAACCAGTCGGTACTGTGTGTCCACGGATAGCTCCTGAACGAAACGCTTGTCGAGTCAGCGATTGATTTCAGGAGTCTACCCCACCTACTCGTTGCCGTGTTGAGTTGGGAAGCGCAGGTGCACTGAGCTATAGTTGGTGAGACTGATGGGAGAGATGAGGTTAGCTCAGCTCGAAGGCTGAGTCGAGCACTGCGCAGTCCTTGACAAGTGTAGGAGAGGGAAATGGGGCGCTCCCTCTGTGTGTGGCACCGCAGCGCATGCAGATCTCGGCGTGTGGTCTTTCGTGTCTCGCCGGATGCAAGTGGTAGCGCTGCCGTTGTAAGATTACTATCGGCGGATGCTGTGGGTCGCCCTATACTAGGTAGCGTCTGAGAAGTGGTCTTTGTAAACTCTGAGAAGTCGGCGGGCATCGGATGGTGATGTGATGGTGTGGTGAGGGCTCTTGTGTGGCAGCAGACAATTTCTGCGAGCTCTCGTGTGGCGAGCCCTGCGGCAACATCATCGGTGCAGACCACACATACCACAGGACCTCTTCGATCAGTGTTGATACAAGCAAGGTGTCAGAGGTGCGAGGTCTTTAGTGTCGTGGAGGATGCTGATGCATCGCAGTAGTGAGTACTGTACTAGCAGGCTGCAGAGGTAAGGTGTCAGAATAGACAGGGCCGAGCCACTGCCTCTTCAACGCGCTCAAGGCCAAAAGCAACTACTAAAGCAGTAGATGCCGAACAGAGTGCTGACAACCTTCCGCTATCACAGTCTACTGCGCAATGCATTGACTACACATGCACTATTGACCATCTACATCCCAGACGTGTACTCAGTGCTCCATAACAGCATGCTCACACAACGTCGTTGCCGGCTTCACGCTTCACCGGCTTCAGTCTTCGAATTCTGCTCGTCCCCGGACGCCACCTCCTCGCACGGAATGGGCATCACCGGGCACATATAGGGCCTCTGCAACCTAGCCACAGCAATCAGCCACCTCCCAGGAGCCGCAGACACACCATGGTACCTGACCACCACTGCCTCGGCACCGTGGACTCATTTCGACTGTCAACAGCGAACTCTGTTATCCGCCGATTTCATTGTGACCCACTCGCAAACCGATAGCTAGCCAAGTAGTCATATCGTCAAGATGGACGTTGAAAGCCACTGCTACAGTATTACAAGTTACTGCTCCGATGCATCTACAACTCAAGTATCTGTCGACGAACTGGAACAAGCCATTGGATGTGCTTCATGTGTATCTCTGCCGTCGCTAACCGATTACAATCGACCACCTGCCCCGTTCTCCTCGTCACTCGCCTCCGCAAACGGCACAGACATCACAGGATCAATGGACATCATCTTCACCCTAGCCTGAGCGAGCAGCCACCTCCCAGGCGCCGCGGGCACCTCAGGAAACCTCACCACTACCGCCTCCGCCCCGGCCACAGGCGCACGCTCCAGCTCAACCGTAAACCCCCACTGGCTGTTGTGGTAGATAAGTGGCACCTGCACCTCCGAAACGTACGCCCACGCATTGCACGCGAGCGTCGCCAGTGTCCTCATATGCCTGTGCTTGATGTCCAGCTCCATCCCCAGCTCACTCCCTTCGCTATCCCCGCCCTCTCTCCACCTCATCACCTTCTCCCTCTCCACGTGCCCGTCCTCAAAGTACACCTCCATCACACGCCCGTGGAGCTTCCTGAGCGCGGCCTCAATCTCCTTGTGCATCACCAGATCTGTCCTGAACTCGACGGCGGCGAGGATCCCCCCGTTACAACGGTAGTGCAACTCCCCTGGTCGACAAGTACACACTTCCCAGCGGTGCAGCTTATTGCTCACCATCACCCAGCGCCGGTTGCCCTCTCTGTTGCTGCGCCACTTCGTCTCGAGCTCGTACCTCTCAAAACTGTGTTTCAACACACCGTTCTCGTAGACCTCCTCTGGCTCCACTTGTTCTCCAAGAAGGCCCGCCTCTTGCATGCTCGAGATGATGTAGTCGTCATTCATGCCGGCGTCGAACGTCAGGTTGGTCACGGTGTGATATTTGCGTGATCCTCGTCTCAGCTCAAGTAGCTGGGGAAGGTGTGCGTCTGGGGGCACGGGGACGTCGCTGAAGGCCTCGCTGAGGCTCTTCACCTCGGGTGCCACTTCGGTGCCTTGGGTGTCGAAGCGGACAAAGAGGCGTTTGTCCTGCAGCGCCTTGACGGTGGGGCGTCGTGGCGCCGGCGACCTGGTCCACCTGCCGCTATGTTCGTGGCGGCGGTTCTGCTGTGGCCAGTCGTTGAGGATGTCGGCGATGGTGGTCATGACGATAAGGCTCCGCTTTCCATGGCAATAGCTACAATAGGAAGTCGTGGATTCGTGAGCGGCAAGCACTTCTGTCAGTACAGTATGCAGCCTGATTGAGAGGAGAGTACCGCTACAGATGATCAGCATGTGTTGAATGGATCAGAGCATGCAGAGCACTTACCACGTAAGGACGAGCTGTGCTTCAGTTCAATATTCTCACGCGATCCACGTTGTTGAGGTAGAATGGCGCGATGGCGAAGTGGCAGTCTTGATGAAGTTCACGAGGCTCAGTTTGCTTCCCCGGAGGAGTTCTTGAATTGAAAGCAGACCAAGTGACCCTGCAAATGAGAAAGTTCGACGACGCGCTCTGACGTGTGCAATGCTCAAGATGACGGTGTAGAGAGGAGCAGTTGACAAGAGTAGATAGATGCATTTAGGTTGATGCTGTTTCAATGCCTTTGATGGCGGAGGTGACTGTAGTCACATATCACATGCGGACGTTTCACGAGGAGTGTCTCACTCACATCAGTGGCACCTCATTGCCGATCATTAACCAGGTTAGTCATCGTGAAAACCAGCAAGTCATCTTGTAGTCAGTGCTGTGTCAACACAAGCTCGGTCGTTACTCGTCATAGTTGCATGATACAAAGGAAAGTGCTAAGGCGATGGGACGTCCGCTGGACGCGTGGATTGTGGAGTGTGGGGTGTGGGGTGTATGTGTGTGTATGTGATATGCTAAGATGTGTTGTAGACTACAGCCGAGGCCCTGCCTGCCCTTCCGTCGTTTCTTTTCCTTCTGCCTGCCCTCTACTCTACTTCTCTCTGCCCCTGATCGTCGCCCCCCTATTGCGGCGCAACGAGGGGACTGTCGAAGCTCGTCACCCGCGTCATGGACGGCGAGACAGCCGCCGACGACAACCGCGAGACGATGTGCGGCCTGACCTCTGGCGACTGCTGGACAATCTTGTACTTCTCCGAGGGGGGGATGGAGAATGTCCAGGGGTTGGAGACGAGCGCCTGGGGCTGGTACGCGGGCTTGCGCTGCGGGGACTCCATGTCGGCGACCTCGGAGAGGATCGAAGTAACAGACACGGACGAGGCGGACGACGCGGCATCCGAGTCGAGGGACGACACAGACGCCGAGCGCTCAAGACGCTCGAGCTTGAGGTGCTCGACCTCCATCCCGCCGTCGAGGATGCCCACGCGCATCATAGCCAGCAGGTTGTGCGCGGCGTTCGAGTGGTCGTACACGCCGCCGAAGAACGCAGTAGTCGCATCGGTGCCGATCGCCTTCTTGATGAGATGGATGCCTCCCGGGTGGTCCTCGATGAAGCTGGAGCAGTCGTGGATGAACCCGTGGATGGCGATCAGGCAGCGCTCCTTGGCCTCGGCCTGGAAGTCCTCCCACGAGATGACGGGGAGGTCGTTGCTCGGCTTGGGCCACTTGATGGTGCTCGACTGCTCCTGGAGCATCTGGAGCTTCATGGTGTACTGGCCCTTTTTGATCTCGTTGTCGGGGAACTTTTTCAGGTGCGAGGCGAGGCCGAGCTTGGACATGGTCCAGATGAACCACTTTGTCGGGTCGTACTGGTACCACTTGATGGCGTTGCGGAAGTCCATGGGGAACTGATGGTGGAAGTTGTGGTACCCCTCGCCGACGGTCACGAGGGCGGTGATAAAGTGGTCCTTGGGGGTGTGCTTGTTGTCAAAGGGGGTCTCGCCGAGCCAGTGGGCAAGCGAGTTGACGCAGAAGGTCGAGTGGTGGACAAAGACCAAGCGGGCAGCACCGGCAAAGAGGAGCCCACCCTTCCAGTCACCCCAGCCAAAACCAGCAACAAGAGTAGGGAAGACAAGACCCATAAGCACCATGAGCACGACATAGTTGTTGTGCTGCCACTTGACGATCGGGTTGCGGTTCAGGTCCGAGATGTCGGCGACGCCAATCTTGCCGCGGGGCTTGACGAGCATCCAGCCCATGTGGGCCCACCAGAAGCCCTCGTGCGCAGAGTATGGGTCGAGCTTGGTGTCGGTGTAGCGGTGGTGTGCACGGTGGCCGCGGGACCACCACTTGATCGAGCCCTGGACGGAGCCAGCACCAGCGAGCGCGAGCGCGTACTGGAGGGGCTTGGAGGCGTTGTAGGAGCGGTGCGCCCACAGGCGGTGGTAGCCGGCGGTGATGCCGAGACCGGTTATAAAGTAGTAGATCACTGCCCAGATAAAGGTCTTGAGCTGGATCTGCATCGTGCACAGGCCGTAGATCGCCATCGCGGGGGGGACCGTCAGGGCCGTGAAGGAGATCCACTGGATGTTCTGGAGCAGGTTGCGCCAGGTGACAGGGGGGAGGTACTTCATGTTCTCGACTGTGCGGGTGACATAGTTTTCCGAGACGACAAAGTCGTCGGACTCGGGGTTGATGATCTCTGGTGCTGCTGGTGCTGCTGCTGCTGCAGGTGCAGCGTTAGCTGCGCCTGCTGCAGTGGCAGGGGCAGGAGCAGTAGCTGGTGCCGACATGGCTACTGGTACTAGGTGCTGATCACTCGGCTGTAGTGGCGGATGATTTCGTCCTGGGTGGTGGAGGTGTGGCGGTCGCGAAATGCGAGTTGCAGGCGCCAGTCGGTGTGCTCTACGACGTCGAGTCGTGCACAAGAGTTCGTGTAAGGAGTGGCGATGGCCCAGAGAGAGAGTAGAGAGGGTTAGAAGCTACACTGCACGCATCAATGGCACTTGCTTTAGTACTACTCAACACCCCTCGCCCACGCCCGACCCATAACTCAACTGCCCGGTGGCATCCAACTTTTTGGGGATGATGCGTCCCATGTCCCCCGGTTCCCCCGTGATACGCCGGGGGCAGCGATGCCAGGTCCAGCAGGTCCAGGGAGTGTCCATGTCGTGTCCAACTGTGATCACTTGCGAATGCATCTGTGGTGCATGGAAGGCGCGTGAGGTGCACGTGGATGTCCTGGATGTCGCAACTGATGCATAGCAGATGACGCGGGGCCGAGTACAAAGCCGCAATGTTGCAGTGCCTGCCAGATAGATATTGCACCGCGGAAGGCGTCGCACGTACTCCCCTGTGCCATCGATGAGCTTATCATTGGCAAGAGCAGGATTGGTGTTGCATGCGATGATGCAGCGTACCATCGCATATCCACGTTCATGCTCGAACGTGCTGCATGCTGGGATGCCGAAAGCAGATGGTAAAGTGAGGGGAAGTGCCGTCCTGACCTCGTCATGTAAATCCTCACTACCTCCATGCAATGTCCATAATCAGTCGCGTCGTGCGCCGATCACTCCTACCATCACATATGCAGTAGACCACTATGCATGCGCAGATTCCACTCTCGTCTATCTGCTTCTGCATGTTCGCATCTCACTGCATGCATGCACAGCGCACTCCATTGTTGCTGCTCCCGCTCCCACTCTCAATGCTCAATGCTTTTTGTTGCTACAGAGAAGCATTGTATGCCGATGCCTCATGCCTCGCGTCTTGCTTCGATCATGGGTCTGTCATGGGCAGAGGATGGTTCGGAAGCAATGCTTGCCGATCCCCAGTGATGGACGGAGTTCGGGTATAGCGAAAGTAATCTGAGCAATGGGCATAAGGGGGTGTCCGAATAAATAATAAGAGGCACCCGGCTTCCCAACGATGTGCCAATGCTAAATGCCATGATTGAGCACGTTCATGTTGGTATGTTGATCAAGTCGCATGCATCAATGTCAGTGTCAGTGTTGAATCCTTCGCCGATCTATCTGAGAGCTCAGAGGTTGTCAGCCTGATAGGATTGCAGTGTCATTGCGCAACAATGTGAGGTCAGTGGCAATAGAAGATCTCAGACAGGCACGGTATCGCAGATTAAGAGTGAGATTGTAATCCTCCGAGCAGTATCAGATTGTGCCTGGCTGCTCATGAAGACGCGTTGGACTCTCCGTGGGGAAGCTCAACTGTCCATCAGTCCGTCCATTACCATCAGTGCAGCAGTTCACTTTCAGCTTCCCTATCTGCCAATCTGGCCATATCCTCATTCGTGTTCGTTCTGACTACGAGTCTTCATCCTGTCCATGACACCGTATCGTGACTGTGGGGTCCTATCTTGTCCGTGTGTTCATGAACTTTCGACCATGATACTACAGTATTCAGACACGGAAGCCGAATCGGCACGCAGACTCACTGCACGACTGATGTCTGCGCGGAGTGGCTAGTGCAACCTCACGTAAAAGGAGAGAGGAGAGGAGAGTGGCCAGGTGCAGGAATAGGAAGTAAAGCGGACTAGGATGTAGCTGACGAAATTGCATTATACTTGTAATTGACGCAGAAGCGCAGAGGTGACTGACTACCCAAACCCCCCTTATCCACCAGATTCACCTTCCCTGCGTTCTCCTTCCCATCCTTTTTCGCCATCCTTGCCTCTTCAGATCATTTCAGATCATGAACCCCAGGAACGATGACTTTCTTACCAGTTTCCTGCTGCATGCTGCTGTGGAGTGTAGCAGCTGAGCTTTATCGCGCCCGTTGACGTCGATGCCAAACGATGCCCTCCGCATAGAGAGAGATACCCAATGGTTTCCCAATGGAATTCACCGACCCACGGCTCGCCCAGTGGCCAACAATGCAGTATATATACAGTCCATGTGCAGTCTATGGCCCCTGTGCTCTACATGCTCAACATGTGCGATGTCAACCTCGTTGCTTGTTGCAATGGTCTCCAGAAACGAATGCCCCCATCCCCCTCCCCCCCCCCTCTCGATTCGTTTTTTTTCTGTCCATGCGTCCCACGCATGCCCCGCATGCTATCGTCCATCCCCACAAGCCACGTCCCAACCATTTTAGCCCTTCTCAGACCTGTATTCGTCCTCAGACGCAAGGCCTTCACGCCTCACAGGCCCACGTCCGTTCCCAGGCGCGTGCAGTATTTACTCCCAACACGCCCACTGGCAATCCCAGACGCAGCCCCACCCACGCCACCCCACACATGCTCTTCTCCCTCCCTGGGCCGACCCACGATCTGTCCAATGCCCAGCATGCAGCAGTGCAATGTACAGCAATGCCTGAAAATGCAAACTACAGCCCGATGCCCAACAATGCAAAATACAGTCTATG
Source organism: Cutaneotrichosporon cyanovorans (assembly GCA_002335625.1). NCBI lineage: Eukaryota > Fungi > Basidiomycota > Tremellomycetes > Trichosporonales > Trichosporonaceae > Cutaneotrichosporon > Cutaneotrichosporon cyanovorans. Next base: position 539,290 of record BEDZ01000010.1, on the reverse strand, counting down.
GGTGCAGTCTATGGCCCCCGTCTATGCTCTCTGAACGTGTGCTACATCGCCATGATCCCCACTCTCACGTTCCCTGCTCTCAAAATCCCTCTCATGACGCCCGCTCCTCGTCGCTGTGTCCTAGATCGAACGGGTTCGCCTCATCTTTTCGATCTCCCCTGCCAGATGCATGGCCATCCCTCTCCAGCCCATGGCCGTTCCCAGCCGCATCACCATTCCACACATGTCGATCTACACCCCTAGACGCGTGTCTCCCACCCAGTGTCTGTCCATCTCCCTCTCCAGACGCCTCCTCACCTTCCTCCACAACCCATCCGCGTCCATCCCCACCCCCATGTATGCCATCATACTTCTCCATGCCCTCACCCACGCCAACCCCAGGCGCCTTGCCCTTGCCCTTCGCCACACTCGGGATCCCGACCCCCTTGTCTCTTGCCACGACGGCCATCAGCGCGGAAATCATCTCGCCCTGCCGATCGATCGTCTGGCGGAGCCCCTCGATCTGCTCGAGGAGGACGTACTGGTTCTTCGCGAGTTTCGTGTTTGTCAAGTCCTTCTCCCTCCCCGCTCTTGACCCACTTCCGAAACTGCTGCTGAATGGCGCCGGGGTGTGTTTGTTAGGGTCTCCAGCCCACATCCTCGGCTGGGGGGTGGAGATGCCAGGTGACGCTGATCTCGGCCTCGACTCGGGCCGCGGTGTAGAGATCGGCCGGTGTGCATACCCCGGCCTCTGCGTGGGGAGGAGTGGCACCGACCCCTCCTCCATAGGCGTCCACTGCGCGGTCGTTGGCGTCTGGCGCTCCTCGCTGGTCCGAGGCGACGTCCCATGCGACTGCAAAGTACCCTGCATAGTCGCCCGTGCATGTTCACTCAGCGCATCGTACGCGATCGCAAAGTTGCGCCCGAGGACAAATGAGGGGAGGGCGATGAGGAGCAGGCCGAAGAGGAGCAGCGGGACAGAGAGGACCTTGCCTAGTGCTGTTTTAGGTACGACGTCGCCATACCCCGCTGTACTCATCGTTACTAGCGCGTACCACGCCGTCTGGGGGATACTGTCGAACAGCGAGACGTCGCCCTCGGGATCGACGAACGCGCCGAGTGTCGCGTCCCACGTGCCCCGTTCGGCGAAGTAGATCAGCGTCGAGAAGAGGACGAGCACGAGCACGATGAAGTACGAGATCGCGACGAGGGCGTTCTTGCTCCGCCGGAACGCAACGTACATCACCTCGATGGTCATGGTCATCTGGTTCTGGAACTTGAACGCCCGGAACACCCGCAGGAGGCGGAAGGTGCGCAGGATGGAGAAGCGGAACATGATCGAGGTGTCTTCCTTGCCGGCTATTTCGATGAAGTAGGGGACGATGGAGAGGAGGTCGAGGACGGCGAACTGTAGTGTAAGCGCATTTTCTTATGCAGGTATAGTCTCATAGCAGGTCCAAGTTCGTTATAGCAGGTTCGGATCTATTATACCTGGCCTCACTCACAAACGACGTCGCCCAGGTATAGTACATCCGCCACGAGTCCGAGTGCGCCAACGAGCGAGCAAGATACTCGATAGTAAACAGTATCACCACCGCCGTGTCGAACCCAAACAGCGCCTTGATCGACGCCGAGTTGGTATGGAACGACGGCAGTGTCGACAGCGTCGTCAACACTGCGCTGAAGAGAATCACCGAAGTTACCGCGACGTGCACGTAGAACGCCTCGCGCGAGCTGCTCGGCTCCTCCATGAGCAGAAACAGCCTCCTCTTCCACCTGGAGCTCATACTCGCTGCTATCGCGTAGTTGTCGTCTCCTTCATGTATCCCCAGCATGTGGCCGATGTCGGGCACCTGCACCTCCTCCTTGTCTGGTCCGAGGTGGTCGAGGTCATCCTGCAGGAAGAACGAGGGCGGGAGCTTTGTGGGTGCCTTGGGGGATGCAGTTTTCTGCGATGCATTGGACACGCGCCGTGCCGCTGCCTTTGACCTAGACGCGCCCGGGGCCGCAAACAACACCGACGTCGAGGTGTTCGGGTGCAGCGTGATCGTCTTCTGCCTGGTCGTCGTTGTATCTCGTATAGGCGCGTTGCCCAGCTCGTACTCCTCTGCAGGCAGGCCTGCACCTCCTGGAGGGTACGACATGGGCTCTGGTGCGAGTGCTTGCGCTGTACGAGTGGCTGAGAACGACTGCTGAGTTGAACGACTGACTGCTGAGTTTCCGCAGCGACAGCGGTGATCGACGGGACGGCAGTAGCAACTCTTGGCACGGATGTACCTGTGTGTGTATGGTTTGTGTGTTTATGTGTACTTGTTGTGTGTACCATCCATGCGCCACTGCCACACCGAGATTTCCGCTTACGCCGCCCACTTATGTTGCTTGTTGGTTGCGCCGTGCATGATGGCCATCTGCATCGATCTTCGAGCTCGCGGTCATAGCTCCTAGACACACGCCTCGACGCAGTTGCTTGAGCCGAATCGACGACCGGAACCGCGCTTGAGTGCTTGGGCGTTGTCTGTCGGACAGGATCGTGGAGCGCAGCGGCGGACGAGCGAAGCAACAGCTCATAGGTCGAAGCTATCGGCATCATGTTTGGCTCAACATGGGGTAGCAACAACAACAACAACCAGCAGCAGCAGCAGCAGGGCGGAGGTCTGTTTGGCAGCTCTGGAGGGTTCGGGCAGCAGCAGAATACTGGTGCGTGCTTGTTGGCCGAAGATGAGGAGCACTGCTGACGTACCAGGCTTTGGCCAACCGGCGCAGCAGACCACTGGCTTCGGGCAGCCGCAGAGTAACACTGGTGGCGGCTTGTTTGGCTCTACCCAGCAGAACACTGGGTTCGGTGAGTGGTCAAGGCGAGAGCTTGCTGACAGACAGGGAGCTCCGGGGGCGTCTTCGGCCAGAACAACCAGGCTAGCACTGCGTTTGGCGCTCGACCAAGCTTCGGCGCGACGGGCTCTGCGTTCGGCGCAAATACCACCACGCCCGCCTCGGGAGGCCTTTTCGGCTCGTCAACACCGAGCACAGGCTTCGGCGCGACGAACACTGGCTCGACGTCGGGTGGTCTGTTCGGCCAGCCCGCGTCGACTGGCGGCTTCGGGTCCAGCTCGATGGGAGGAGGGTTCGGCGCCAGTGCCAGCAACGCCCAATTCAACGTCCCCGACAAGACGGTGCACGAGTACAACCCGGCCATCCCGCCTCTGACGCCCAACAATGGAACCCTCGCGCCGCAGTACCAGCCTACCTGGCAGAGGGATCCGGCGACGGGTACCACTGGGGCGACGAGGCTGATGCCACCGCACCTCTTCCACTCGATCACCGCGCAGGATGCATACAAGGGGAGGAGCTACGAGGAGCTACGCTGCGAGGACTACAAGCAGAACCGGAAGACGCCGACGGTTCAGGCTGGAGCTGCGGCTCCTTCCGGGTTCGGGCAGCAGCCAGCGACTACTGGCTTCGGTTCGACGCCCGCGTTCGGCCAGCAGCAGCCAGCTGCGACGACGGGCTTCGGTGCCAAGCCCGGAGGTCTGTTCGGGAGCTCGACGGGCAGCACGTTTGGGAGCCAGCCAGCTGCTGGAGGGTTCGGGTCGACGAACACTGGTGGTGGTCTGTTCGGACAGCCGGCAGCGTCGACCAATACGTTCGGGCAGCAGTCTAACACTGGAGGAGGGTTATTCGGCAGCAACACTACGCAGCAACAACCAGCCTCTGGGGGTCTGTTCGGCAGCTCGAACACGACAGGCGGATTCGGCCAGACGGCCCAGCAGCCAGCGTCTACTGGCTTTGGCGGGTTTGGTGCTGCCAAGCCTGCATTCGGGTCAACGGGGACCAGCACCTTCGGCATCACGTCCACTCCCAGCACTGGGTTCGGGCAGACCAATACGGGAACGACGGGCACGTTTGGCGGCTTTGGCGCTCAGCAGAATAACCAGGCGCAGCCGTCTGGTGGTCTCTTCGGTGGCGGCTCTACTGGTGGCTTTGGCCAGAACAACACGACGCAGACGAACGCGTTTGGGCAAAACAACACCCAGCCGCAGCAGCAGCAGACTGGCGGTCTCTTCGGGAGCACGGCGGCAAAGCCAGCGGGTGGGCTGTTTGGCTCGACGCCAGCTGCGGGGACTAGCACTGGATTTGGCGGCTTCGGCGCGACGAACAACACGACACAACCAGCGACGGGTGGTCTGTTCGGCCAGAACACTACCACCACTGGTGCCACTGCGTCTCCGTTTGGCGCGCAGAACACGCAGAACACGCAGCAACAACAGCCTGCTGCTGGTGGACTGTTCGGCTCAGCGTCCAACACCAACACGACTGGCGGCGGTCTGTTCGGCAGCAAGCCGGCCGCTCCTGCCACTGGGGGTGGTCTCTTTGGCTCCACGACGACTACTCAGCCCGCACAAACGACGACTGGATTCGGAGGCGGCTTTGGCAACCTCGGAGGCACCCAGCAGCCCGCTGGCGGTGGCCTGTTCGGCAGCACCAACACCAACACTCAGAACAACGCGGCGAAGCCGTCACTGTTCGGCGGTGGCGGTGGCACGTCCCTCTTCGGCCAGCAGCAGAACACACAACCTGCAGCACAGACCAACACCCTCGGCGGTGGTCTGTTTGGCAACACAAACCAGTCGCAGACTACCGCCCCGTCTACAGGTCTCTTCGGCAGCACCGCCTCGGCGCCGCAGCAGCAGTCTACCCTCGGCCAGTCTACAGGTCTGTTCGGCAGCACGCTAGGCCAGTCAAACACCCTCAACGCCCAGCAGCAGCAACATCAGCAGTTGAACACCTCGGTCGACCAGAACCCATACGGCCGCAGCAACCTCTTCGCGTACAACGGCGAGAAGCTCGAGCTCGGCAGCACGAACAAAAAGCCCGCACTCCCTCCCCTCACTGCATCTACCTTCCACCTCACCCCCACCAAGGGCCGCCTGACCAAGCTGCGCGGCTTTGCATCCTCTGTCAACCTCGCACAGAGCGCCAACGGCCGCTCCAGCAGCCCCTCGATCGGCTCCCCGAACCGGTCTGTGCTGGGCTCCCCTGTCCCCTCTGATCGCTACAAGGGTCTGACGGACGCTGCTCTTTCCCCCAACGCCTTCATCCCCCGGCCGAGCGTCAAGAAGATCAACGTCGCACCGACGAAGCCGAGCCTTGGCTCCGAGGACCAGCTCGAGTCTGTGCTCGGCAAGTCGGCACTTCGCAGCAATGGCTCTACACCGACTACACCCAACCTCAACTCGTCGGTCCGTAGCCCCGCTCTGCCCTCGTCGTCGTCTAGGACAATGGAGGACACTCCCACGCGCTCGAAGACGCCAGCAGAGTCGTCGTCGATACGCGTGGCAGTCTCCGAACGCCCACTCAAGCGCGGCGACTACTGGTGCCGCCCCAAGCTGGAGAAGCTGCGCATGATGTCGCACGACGAGCTCAGCAGGCTAGAGCACTTCTCTGCAGGCCGCAAGGGCTACGGCCAGGTTGAGTTCCTTGAACCCGTCGACCTCACTGGCCTGTCGTCGCTCAGCGATCTGCTCGGCATCATCATCACCGTGGAGGACCTCGAGCTCACAGTGTACCCTGACGACTCGAACAAGCCGCCCGAGGGCAAGGGGCTCAATGTGCCTGCTAAGATCTCGCTTGAGAACGTCTTTGCTCGCGACAAGGCCACCCGCCAGCCTATCACGGACCCCAAGGACCCCCGCTACCAGCGCAAGCTGAAGCGCATCCAAGCCGTCCCGGACACCGAGTTCATCAGCCTCGACGACCAGGGCGTGTGGACATTCCGCGTCGAGCACTTCACCACGTACGGCCTCGACGACTCCGACGAGGACATGGAGGACGGATCGGGATCGCCACCACCCAAGAGCAGGCAGAAGGAGTTCACATCCTCCTCCGCATCTGAGGAGGAGGAGGAGGAGGATGACGACTTCCTGCCTACCAAGGGATTGCACGATGCCGAGTTCGACAGCGAAGGCACTAGCAGCACAAGCATGGAGGAGGAGGACGAGACGTCCTACGACGAGTCGGTCGACTTGTCCGAGGACTATGGCGACTTGTCGTGCGACGGTCAGGCCGACTGGGACATGCCCATCAAGTCCAAGCTCGGCGCGCAGGGCATGCAGCGCCTGCGCGAGATGCAGTCGTCGTTCTTCTCGGGTCAGGACCACAAGTCCAAGCCTGTGGGCGTGGCTGACTCTCGGCGCGCTAACGTCGAGAAGGCAGCAAAGCTGCTGGAGCTGAAGCGCATGGAGGCGGGTTTTGGTGAAGCCGAGGAGGAAGATGCGAAGCTTGATGACAGGGCCGTCAAGCGCGCCTCCTTCGGCGAACCTTCTAGCCCTCCCCAGTTCCGCCAGCCTCGGAAGTACGCCAAGGTGCCACTGGCGGAGAGCTTCGTTGAAGGCAACGAGGGCGTGCGACCCGATGCGGGGCTCGCTCTCGGGCGATCGTTCCGTTGCTCGTGGGGTCCGAATGGCGAGCTCGTCCACTTCGGCAAGATCTGTGCGCCGGACGACGCCTTGTAAGCAAAGGAGTATGAAGCTAAGCTGACTTTTAGTACCTCATCCCCCGACGCCTTTGTCTATGTGCAGCAGGTTGACCTGCTGGCCGAACCAGCACCGCTGGAACGCTCGCGAGCTGAGCGGCTACTGAACCTTCTGCTCGAGCACACGCAGGTGGACGTCGATGACGGGGTGCCTCTCGCATTCACCGACACTAGCATCAGGTTCAAGCAGTTCGCGTCCCTCTTCGACGCCAGTGACCGCTCGCACGAGGCAAACATCTGGCGCCTGGGCCAGGCACTGTTCGACGAGATCGACCTCCGCTTGCCTGAGACTACGCCGGATGACGTTCGCCACCGTGTCGCCGAGGTCAGGCGCAAGCTTGCTCTCTCCAAGTGGCTCGAGGATGCAGTCGCACCGGCTGTCGACGCCGACCTCGCCAAGGCGGGCGACAATCGGCCGGCGAAGGTGTTCGCCCTGCTCACTGGCAATCAGCTCGAGCGGGCTGTGCAGTCCGCCCTCGACGGCAACGACATGCGCCTCGCAACCCTCGTCTCGCAGGCCGGGGGCTCTGATCGTTTCCGCGACGAGGTGCAGCGCCAGCTGAACGAGTGGACTGAGAATAAGGTCAACTCGCTCATCGGGTACGACTACCGCAAGCTGTATGCGCTGCTCGCTGGTGTCACCGACGTGTCGCCCGGCAACCCTGGCCCAGGTCAGGACGCTGCACCGGACGTCATCATCGCCGAGGGACTCGACTGGAAGCGCGCACTTGGCCTGTACCTCTGGCACGGGTGCCAATTCGACTACAGCATCGCAGACGTCCTCCAGAGCTACAAGGAGGCTCTGGACTCGAAGCATGCACCGGCATCCCCGCTGCCTCCGTACTTGGAGAAGTCGGATGCCGCGAACAGGTGGAAGATGCCATCTCGCCCCACCGACGTGCTCTTCAACCTCATGACGATGTACGCCGACCTGACCGTGCCCCTGGACGAGGTTCTGAGCGCACGCGACGCGTCGCCCAGCCCCACCGACTTCCGGCTACCATGGCACCTGTACCTCCTTCTGTCGCAGGCGCTGGCGAAGCGCGACTTCTCGGACCGCGAAGAGGCGAACAGCGATGGTGTGGCGTACAGTGCCCTTGCGAACAATGTCACCGAGTCATACGCCGCTCAGCTTGAAGAGGAGGGGCAGTGGACGTGGGCTGCGTTTGTGCTCCTCCACCTCGAGCTGCCAGAGGCGCGTCGATCCGCAATCAGGAACCTGCTCTTCCGGCACCCTCAACCGACGCCGAGCGAGAAGTCGTTCCTCGTCGACAAGCTGCGTGTGCCCGAGGAATGGCTGTACAGAGCCAGTGCAGCTCGACTGGCAGCCGCCGGCGACGTGTACGGCGAGTACTTTGACCTCATCTCTGCCGGGCTCGGCGAGCGCGCTCAGCAGAAGCTCACGAGAGTGCTTGCGCCTGAGGCTATCATTCGCGACGACCAGACGCTCCTGCGGCGCCTGTGCGAGGCGCTCGAGCCTCTCAAGCCCGCAGGCTGGGAGTACGGCGGCGAGCTGCTTCTCGACTTCTTGGACCTCGTCAACCGCACCAAGCCGCTTCTCCACTCGGTGCTCCGTGCTGGATCACACCCGGACCCGCACGAGAAGGCCGAGCTCGCTGAGATCGCCAAGAACCTCCCGCGCGTGCTGCAGCTCCTGCCCGCGCTCTTCCCGGACCGGAAGGATGTCCAGCAGAACGCCAGCCTCAGCGACATGCTCAGCAGCCTGCACTCGCTCGCTGGTGCACTCCACGCCGCCGACCTCGCGCCACGACCACCAGTATCAGATCTGTTGGTTGACAAGGACCGCCTGCACCTCCTCCAGCGGACTGCCACCGAGTCCTTCGAGAGCTCGCTCAAGGCCCTCATCGCGGCCTAAACCCTCATCTGTCCTCCTTCTTATACGTATCATACCCTTCAGGCTTTCCATAGTAGTGGTGTCCGCTAGACATGCATGCATTTGATCACAAGGCTTCCCTTGCCAAGGCATTGACATTGCAAGAACGTGTAGACATCTGAGCCGCCTCCTCTTATCAGGTCGACTCAATCGCGTGCCGGGAGCAAAAAGTCGGCCGAGTGGCGATCTGATCCGCACACCGGTGGTCGAGATAAAAGTCAGATATCGAGCTCGACGTTGAACACAACACACAGCATGTCGAGCACACGGTACTTCTCCACGCGCGGCGGCGCCGAGACGCTCTCGTTCAACGAGGTGGGTGCAGTTCATAGCGTTATGCTGACTAGCAGGCGGTTCTCACCGGCCTGGCGCCCAATGGTGGCCTGTACATCCCAACTGAGATCCCAGAGCTCCCTGCCAACTGGGAGACCGAGTGGGCCAAGCTGTCGTTCCCAGAGCTCTCGTTCGCCATCCTTTCCCTCTTCATCCCCACCGACTCGATCCCCCCAGCAGACCTCAAGGACATCATTGACCGCTCGTACGCTACCTTTCGGTCCAAGGACGTGACGCCTCTCCGCGCGACCGGCGACAATGAGTATGTTCTCGAGCTGTGGCATGGCCCCACCTGGGCGTTCAAGGACGTGGCCCTGCAGTTCGTCGGCAACGTGTTCGCGTACCTCCTCGAGCGTGCGAACAAGGGCAAGCCCGAGTCCGAGCACGAGCACCTCACCGTCCTTGGCGCGACGTCTGGTGACACCGGCTCAGCGGCGATCTACGGCCTGCGCTCCAAGCCGTCCATCACCATCTTCATCCTCTACCCCGACGGCCGGGTGTCGCCCATCCAGGCGGCGCAGATGGCGACTGTTCCCGATGCGAACGTGTACTGCGTCGCGGTCCAGGACTCGGACTTTGACACGTGCCAGGCGATTGTCAAGTCGTGCTTCTCCGACGCGGCGTTCAACAAGTCCCACCGCCTCGGTGCCGTCAACTCGATCAACTGGGCGCGTATCCTCGCCCAGATCGTGTACTACTTCTACGCGTACCTCCACCTTCCCGAGGAAAAGCGCAAGGACGTGCGCTTTGTCGTGCCAACGGGCAACTTCGGCGACATCCTCGCAGGGTGGTATGCCAAGCGCATGGGCCTGCCGTGCAAGCTGGTCGTTGCGACAAACGAGAACGACGTGCTCCAGCGCTTCTTCGCTACAGGACGGTACGAGCGTGCAGAGGGCAGCGTGGGCGTTAAGGCGACTCACTCGCCTGCGATGGACATTCTGCTGTCGTCGAACTTTGAGCGCTTGCTGTGGTACCTCGCACGCGACTCGCTCCCGGACACTGGCACTGAGGAGGAGCGCCGTGCTGCTGCCCAGGCGAAGCTCAACGGGTGGATGGAGGAGCTCAAGAAGACCGGCGCAGTGGACATGGGCCCTGAGGTGAAGAAGCTGGCCGGCGAGGAGTTTGTCGCAGAGCGTGTGTCGGACCAGCAGACATTGGACGAGATCAAGAAGTACGCATCCCTCCCCGCCCCGTACGGACCGTACATCGTCGACCCGCACACTGCTGTCGGCCTTGCGTCCCAGGCTCGGGTCAAGGCAACAGCACCGTCAGCGACATACGTCACATTGTCCACGGCACACCCCGCCAAGTTCTCAGAGGCGGTCGAGCTCGCACTTGGCCGCGATGCGTTCCCGGACTTCGACTTCACCCGCGACGTGCTCCCATCCGAGCTCGCGGCTCTGGCTACCATGCCCCAGCGCGTCTTCAAGGTGCGCGGGGAGGACGGCGTGCGTGCCCTCATCGACGCAGTCCAGCGCGGCGAGAAGCCCTCGCCAGCTTAGATCACATAATGGCTTCAGCTATAGAATCCCTGATGCATGCATGCAAGATAAATACTAGTCTAGTTGACGCCCTGCTCGATCTTGAGCGCCTTGAGCAGCGCCCAGTCCGAGAGAACGACCTGGTCACGGAACGTGCTCTTGAGCACGTCCAGACTTTGTCGCGAGATAAGAGAGACAATCTGGTCCTTCTCATCAAAGTGGCGGCCGAACGATCGTGCAGCCTGGTGTGGTGCTCGCTCAATCTTGACGGCAACACCGGCACCGACCTGGCTCTTCTTGGTGATCTGCATTGGCTTGTGGTTAACCTCCAAGCCAGTGATCTTGCCTAGCGGGATGATCTCGCGAGTACCCTTCTCCTTGTCATAACGGACAACACCGACTGGTGTTCCCACACGTGCTGCGTCACCCTCGATGATATCACAGCCGACAATGATCGGGTCCTTGGACGCGAACGCCTTGATGATCTTGAGACGCACGGGCCAGACAGCGTTTGGCGCAGCCTCCTTCTCCTTCGCGGCCTTGACCTCTGCCATGTGCTTCTTGAACGCGTCGAACAGGTGGTAGATGATCATGGCAGAGAAGATCTTCACGCCCTCCTTCTTCGCCTGCTCCTCGGCCTCAAACGTGACCGGCACATCGAAACAGAGCATGACGGCGTACTCTGGTGCACGCTCCAGCATGAGTCCGGAACGGATGACCGCGGACTTGTACACCGGTCCCAGGCCGAACTCGAACACGGGGATGTTCATGTCCTTGAGGAAGACAAGCAGCGCCTCGAGCGAACCAAGTGTCGACGCCTGGACGTACACACCACGGCCGGACTTCTGGACATACTTGTCGAGAGAGGTTAGGTCGTCCATCGCCAGGTCCTTGTAGTACTCCTCCTCGTCGTCGTTGCGCGCGACGTACATGCGTGCACCGGCAATTGCCTTCTCCAGACCAGGGGCGGAAATCTTGACACCAAGCGCGGCCTTGACTTGCTTGTGGTGGACATAGGCCGACTTGATACGGAGTTCGCGCATCGGTTGCGGTGTGAGCAGTGCTCTCACGTTGGTGACAATCGGTCCGTTCATACCACACAAGACGATCTTGTCTCCCTCGTGCAGCACACCGTTAACGAGCACAATGTCGATAGTGGTGCCGAGACCCTCGATGACCTTGACCTCAAGGATGGTGGCCTCGGGCTCAGAGAGGTACATGAGCGAGCCGGTCATACGGTCCTGCGTGAGCTTGACGAGCAGCGCGAGCAGGTCGGGAACACCCTCGCCGGTGACGGCCGACGTGGGCACGAGCGAGACGATACGACCGGGGTTGGGGTTCTCGTCGTACAGCTCCGAGTTGAGACCCTGCTCCATGAGCAGCATCTTGACGTGGTCGACACGGTCGGCGAACATGCGCTGCATACGCTTGCTCTGGGCGTTGAGAGTATCGCGGAAGCCGGCGTCGGGCTGAGTCTTCCACTCGGTGGCGTCGAGCTTGTCGATCTTGTTGAGAGCGACAATGAACGGTGTCTTGCCACGCTTGAGAATGTTGAGCGACTCGATGGTCTGGGGCTCGAGACCGTGGGTGATATCGATGACCAGGATGGCAATGTTACACAGCGATGAACCACGCGAACGAAGGTTGGAGAACGACTCGTGGCCTGGGGTGTCGATAATGAGCAGACCGGGGATCTGAACGTCGACCTGGCCCTCCTTGTTGACGACCTGCGTCTTCTCGATGAGCGCCTCCTTGGGGAAGAAAGTAGCACCGATCTGCTGCGTGATACCACCAGCCTCGCCCTCCTGGACCGAGGTCTGACGGATCTTGTCCAGCAGCTTGGTCTTACCAGTGTCGACGTGGCCGAGAATACAGCAGATGGGCGAACGAAGGTCGGTGGACGTCTGGGCTGCCTCGGCCTCCTTGCGGCGGGCCTCGATGGCAACGCGGGCACGCTCCTTCGCAGCCTCGATCTCGTCCTCCGAGTCAGAGTCAGAGTCCTCGTCGGAGTCGTCGTCAGAGTCATCAGAGTCGTCCTCGGAGTCGGTCTCCTCGTCCGAGTCCTCCTCAGACTCCTCGGACTCGGACTCCTCCTCCGCAGATGGCTTCTTGCCGTTGGCGGCGGGCTTGGCAGCAGCGGCAGCAGCGGCAGCAGGCTTGGCTGGAGCCTTGGCAGCAGGCTTGCCCTTAGCATCGGACTTGGGCGCGGCCTTGCCAGCAGACTTTGCTGCAGGCTTAGGCGCAGGCTTGGGTGCTTCTTCCTCGTCACTCTTGTCCCAGTCGTCCTCGGACTCAACCTTTAGGTCCTTCACGCCAGACACAACAGCCTCGACCTCGTCCTCGGACTTGTCCCAGTCATCCTCAGACTCCTCCTTCTTTACCTCCTCCTTCTTGGGCTCCTCCTTCGGTGGCTCGGCCTTGGCCTCCTCCTTCACGGGCTCGGGTTGCTCAGCCGGTGTAGAGGTTCCGGAGCCTGTCGGGGTTGCGGGCTTGGCCGGGCCCTTCTTCTTGTTGTTGTAGACCGGACGCTTGCCTCGAGGAGCTGGTGCCTCACCAGAGAGAGCAGCGACCTTGACACCGGATGCCAACAGCGCCTGCTTCCGTGCCTCAGCAGCAGCGCGCTCACGCTTCTGCGCAGGTGTAAGGAGACGACCCTCGGCCTTCGCCTGGAGCTTCTTGAGCCGCTCCTTCTCCCGCTTGGCCTCCTTGCGAGCTGCCTCTGCCTTCTCCTCCTCCTCCAGGCGGCGCTCCTCCTCCTCGATGAGCCTCTGCCTCTCAGCCTCCCTTGCCGCGGCCTCCTCCTCCAGACGCTTCTTCTCCGCGAGCGCGGCCTGCATAGCAGCGATCTTGGGGTTGAGCTTTTTCGGTGCTGCAGGGGCGGGCTCAGCCTTGGCAGCGGGCTTCTTCTTTTTCTTCTTGTTCTTGGACGCGGCACCGCCAGTCTCCTCCTCCTCTCCACCCTCCTCCTCATCCGCAGCAGCAGCAGCAGGTGCAGGGGATGCAGCCTCCTCGCGGTCTGGTGTCGCAGCTCCGTCGTCGGCAGTGACAGCCTTCTTCTTCGCTGCTTGTGCCTTCTTCTTTGCCTGTCTGTCAGCATTGACCACTGCTTCGATGACTCACCTTCTCCCTCTCCTTCTTCAGCTTCTCCTTCTCCTTCTTGGAGAGGATTTTAATGCCTCCTCCCTCATCCTGCTCCTCGTCTTCAGCTGCAGCTGCTGCCTCGGCCGCCTTGGCCTTCTCGGCTGCCGCAGCTGCAGCGGCTGCCTCCTTGGCGGCAGCGGCCTCAGCAGCAGCCTTCTCAAGGAAGTCGTCGTCATCCTCCTCCTCCTCCTCCTCAACCTGCTTCTTCCCCTTCTTTCCCTTCTTGCCTTTCTTCGGCTTGACGTCGTCCTCGGGCCACTCGTCGTCGAGGTTGGCCTTGGGCGGTGCCTTGTCCTCGAAGTCATTCACGGGCTCAGCAGCTGCCTCCTCCTCGGCATCGCTGTCAACAGCCTTCTTTCCCTTCTTGCCCTTCTTCTTCTTGGGCTTAACATCATCCTCAGGCCACTCGTCGTCCAGGTCGGCTCGAGGCGCCTCCTTGTTGTCGTCGAGTGCAGCCTCTCCCTCCTCGTCATCGGACAGAGCGAACGTGTTCTTCTTCTTCTTCTTCTTGTCCTTCTTGGTCTTGGCTGCAGCGATAGCCGCCTGCGAGTCAGCCACATATTTGGCGCCGGACGAGAGCAACTCACCATCAGACCACCCTGCCCTTCCTCGTCGTCGAGAGCGTCGAATGCGCCGCCGCCACCGTCAACATCATCGTCATCGCCATTGACAGCGAGCTTGGCCTCCAGAGCCTTCTCCTTCTCGGCCCTACGCGTTAGCATCCCGTTCATGACAAAGTGGACGGTCAAAGGAGAGATCACTCGACCAGTGATGTTCTCACCACAACACGCACCAGAAGTCCTCGTCGTCGCCACCCTTCTTTCCCTTCTTGCCCTTGTTCTTGGGCGCCATTTTGTGTGCTTGTGATGTGTATCGTCAAGCCGAGTGGCAAGAGAGGTGGATGCCAAATCTCTGGCAACGGAGGTCAATGTCACTTTTGTTCAGAACGTTGCGGGATCAAATTTATGGCGCCCCCTAGCGGACACAAATAATTAGGTACCGCGACCGACGTTCAACACGTACCATTGTTGTTTTGATTGTTGTTTTTCTTCATCAACATCGCTTGCTTCTGCTTCTCAGGTTTCGAGACCCGCTGCACTAGATTCCTTGCATCAGTACGCGTCTGCCAGTGTAAGATTTGTTGTGCAAGTCCGCATTTTTGGTGAGTTTGGTGACACAGACTCATGAACTACGACCCACTTGCAGACATGTCACCTTGTGGGTCTCGATGACTGCAGAAGTCTCGAACAATCACCGATCTGGTCATACGGCAGGAGATATGAATGCCTTTTGACTCAGAGCTACCATCTGGGCTGTCTCTGTCTCCGCTTTGCCCTCCCCAATACTAAGCTAATCAGACAGATGTCGAGTCAGACCCCTCGAGTGCGATCGATAGCCGCGCCTATTCTTTGACTGGCCATTCTTCCTCTTCTAAGATGGCTGAAAGGCATGATCCGTGGCCTGCAGTTGGTGAAGTTGACGTACGGAACTGGGGATTCGACTTTCTGATGGCTTGCAGAGCGAATTTTTGACTCCTCAGGAGGTTGTATCTCTATCGAACGAGATAGATGCTCGTTTACAACCTGTCAGAGAGTGGCTGGCAACTGTTACGGGCCTGCACGTAGGGAGGACCGTTGACTTGACTTGGGACACGGGTAGTAAACCGTTGTCCACTGAACCTGTGTTGTTAGCGTGATGTGTTACTCACAGACAGGTAGTGTACGCTTGGATGGATCCTCCTGTATGACAGGACAAGCGTGAGGGATGTGGGTAGGTGGTGTGGAGAAAAAGGTGTGACGCAGTGAGGACTAGAGAAGTAGACTAGGATGGCAGATAGTTTGATCCATGGCCAGAAAGCGTACAAATGGCTTGGTATATATATCGCGCAGCAGGTGGCAACCAGCTGTATGCGTACAGTGTAGTAGACCTCGGTGCGCCAAATGCGCCAGATGCGCTCAATGCGCCAAGTGTCCAATGTGTCAGATGATACGAGGTATGTGATGTCGCCTGGTGCGCCAGATGCGCCATATGCGCTGGATGGGTTCGCCATATGCGCTGGGTGCGCCAGATGCACCAAAGGGGTGCCATGGATGTCTTGATACGTGAAAGAGGTTAGGTGTTATGATCCACTGTGGGTTGTTGTGTGACCGTTTGCTGGTTGTGTGGCGGTTGAGTGGTTGGATCATAACAGTATCCCCCCCTGAAAAGCTCGAGCTCCTGCGAGAGTGACGACAACTTCCTTGCTCAACAGATTGGGGGATGGTGATATGTCGGATTTATTCGTTACAGGAAGGAATGTGACGGAATCAATTCGGTTGCCCTCGGTTCCAGGTGAAACACCGTAGTCGTCGTTCGTTTCTCACGATCCTGGTGTTGGACATATATGATACTCACGATGTGCCCTCGGTTTTTCATGTTTCTCACACCCATCATCTCGTTATGTCTGACTCACAGGGTATCGACTGGAATCGAGTGACGGACTGGGTGGAAACCCATGGGCATTGGATGGATGGCAACGGAATCCATCTGGATTGGAATGGTCCGCTCACGGAAGACAATGGACACATAGTGGATTGGGATCTCCTTGGCCTGGTAATGTCGCGGTTCTGTCGGTAGTCGTAGGTTTTGCTGATACACAGATGTCCGAGACCATGGTTCCTGTTCCTCAGGATGGATTGAACGATCTCAGTGACATCCTGTCAATGGATGTTAATATCGAGTCGCCGGATGTGTCGGAATACTTTCCTCAGGAGTCGATATATGTAGGTATTGCCTCGTTTGTCTGCGGCTTCTGATAACAGAAGGAGAGACGTCTGAACCGAGTGTCTCTCATTGAACGTTTTGGTGTTGTCCAACTCGTTCCATGCCAGAGGTGCTCGGAATCGAGCGATCCGACCACTGTTTGCAAGCGTTTCGGCCATTCCAGGTGCAGTTTCTGCGTCCTACGAGGGAAACCATGCTCGTTATACAGCCAAAACGATGGAACGGGGGGAGTCCATGCATCGGAGTCATCGGACAGCGGTATCGCCAGTGAGGAAAGCTCGGACACGCCTGTTTTCCTATCGGCATCATCGGATTCCATCAACCTTGTCACATCCTTGTTCGAAACATCATCGGATGTAGTGGAGATCAGTGGTAACCAGGTCGGAACACGCTTCCAGCTGGCGGAACTTGTCGGTATGATGAAGGAACATCACCGTTCTTGCGAAATGTATCAGGCCAAGATGTCCGAGAGCAGAAACAACCTCGTTTCCTGCCTTACCAAAATTATCGCTCTTCTTCCGAAGACGGAATAGGCTGGGTGGTCCTGTTTTTGATGGTGTTCTGGAAGGAAAAGCCCGGAAAAGAGAACAACAGGTCGGATCGTAACCAAAACTCCAAAACCTTGATCAGGAGTGTGGATTCCGTATGCCGTTGATGAATGTTTGTGTCGGACCAAGTGTCGTTTCGTCGTTTGCATCACCGTTTCGCAGCCGTTTCAGCTTTCCGGGTGCCGTCTTTTGCTGGATTGCCCCAGGACTCCATGTCATCGGTGTTGGTGGCTTATCGGCCCATAGTTTGGCCGATAAAAGGGCAGGAGCCCCAGGTTGTGGCAAAGAATGATGTCACTGGTGAGATTCAGGGTCGAAAATTTGCCTCCACTTTGGAAGGCTGTAACGCGTCGAGTTTTGAAGATGGCGCGACGTGGTTGTTATCGTTAGAACCGGAACGGCCTCCTCTACACGAATCCGCTTGATTTCGTCGCGATATCGATCGTCCTCGCCGAGAAAAACGACCTCAAAGCGAAGTGCTCAAAACGAAACTCGACATGGCTTCCCCTGCCCCTCCAGCTGTCCCCAGCCCCCACCAGAGCCTCAGAACTGCCACAGCGATTCGAGAGAGAGGCGCAGCAAGCGGTGAGCCTTGTTCCCTTTGCCTCAGGCTCCAGATCCCCTGCATCACAGCTGCTGGGTACAAAAACTGCGCCACATGCACTGAGAGAAGGGTGAAGGGCTGTGAGAAGAACCCAAGCCCCAGGACCAACAGGAGGGCCACAGACGACGCCGATACACGCAGAACGACGCTCCAGGGGATCCTCAGAAGTCTGGAGTTCCTCCATGCAGCCATCATGGAGGAAGAAGACCCCCACTATCACGTTTATGGGCGTCTCCTTCAGCAGCAGATAACTCGTCTCATAGCGCAGCTAGACTAGCGATGCACCCACCGTTCGATAGATCGTCTCTTGCACTTGTCGGCGACAAAGATTTCACGCCGATAGCTGCCATATTGACGGAGTTAGCAACTCCGAAAGTCAGGCACCAAAAACGTGGAAAATCCGGAAAAATCCGAATAATCCGGAAAATACCCGAAGTTCCGTGTATCCGTTTTTCGGTTCCGCCGTTCGTCTCGTGGTTTCCATGTGGCATCCATAGGTCCTCCACCAATGGCTCGTCGATCCGGCAGGTGTCCGTGATGGGGAACACCGTGTTATTGCTTTCCGCTGACTTTGTACTTGCGGTTGTATTCCTCGACCAAGTCCTTGGAGTTGTCGAGGTTAGAGGGTGGTTCCCAAGTTACCTCGTCGTAACCAAGCCACTTAACAAGGTAGCGTAGGGGCTCAGAGTAGCGTTTGTCGAGCTTGTGGTCCAGTATTTCCTCGACCTCGTACTCGATATCTCCTTCAACCTCGATAGGAGGCGGTGGTGGCTGGTGACGACCTGGGATAGTGTCTTTTTGGTACGGTTCCAGTAATTGAACATGGAACACATCATGTATGCGTTTCATTGATGCTGGAAGCTCCAATCGATACGCATGGCTTGAGATCCTTTCAATGATCTTGAATGGGCCAAGGTAGCGGTAATCTAGTTTCTTCATTGGCCTAGTTGTCGTGATGTTGCGTGCATCCAGCCATACCATCTGGCCGATGTTGAACTGGGGGGCTGGTGTGCGGTGTTTGTCATGGAAATGGGATGCAGCCTTTGCTGCGATGGCCATCTGTTCTTGCAGGAACTTGTGTAGTGTCGTGAGGTCGTCCACCTGGATGCGTGCAGCAGGTGAATGGACTATCACATCCGCCGGTGTCAGATTGGTGCGGGGATGGTAGCCTTTGTTGGCGAAGAATGGTGAGACTGTTGTCGCAGAGTGGGGAGCATTGTTGTACGCAAACTCAGCCAGAGGCAGGTGTGCGACCCAGTCGTTTTGCTTGTAGTTGCAGTAGATTCGGAGATACTGCTCCAGAGACTGATTCGTACGTTCAGTCTGTCCATCCGACTCTGGATGATAGGCTGTGGACATGCACAGCTGTATACCAAGTAGTTTGGTCAATGATCGCCAGAAGCGCGAGGTGAACTCGGAGCCGCGGTCAGACACGATGGTCTGAGGGATTCCATGCTTTGAGAAGACGTGTTGGAGATAGAGCTGGGCCAGGTCTTCTGCCGTCATGGTGCCAGTCGTTGGGACGAAGAGAGCCATCTTGGTCAGGCGGTCCACGATTACAAGGATGCAATCATAGCCTTCTGAGGCTGGCAACCATTCGATGAGGTCCATCGAGACTGAAGACCAGGGATATGGTGGAACAGGTAGTGACTTTAGCTCCCCGTATGGACTGTGTCTTCTGCTCTTTGTCCGGTGACAGGTGTTGCAGGTGTCGACGTAGTCATTGACATACTTCTTCATAGCTGGCCACCAGTAGTGGCGTTGGAGAAGTTGCAGTGTTTTGCGCCGGCCTGGGTGTCCAGAGGTAGGGTGATCATGGTGCTCCCGGAGGAGTCGTAGTCGTAGGGAGTCACTGTCTGGGATGTAGTGTCTCGTCTTGTATAGGATGAGCCCACTGTCGTCGTAGGTAAAGTCCTCATGTGCCGGATCCTGTGCCTTCTGGTGCAGGGCTTCCGAGGCATCATCAGCTTCAAGTGCATCACTGATACACTTGGAGATGTCGGATGATACGTCGATGGCTTGCACAGAAGCAAGGTGGGTTGTCGTAGCAGGGCCAATGTACTGTCCGGGTTTGAGAAGGACTTGATAATTGTGAGGATTTGCAGCACGACACAAGCTTGAGCCTTTCTCCTGTGGGTGGTAGTCAGAGCGCCGCGTGAGGGCATCGGGTTTAGTTCCCTTGATGCCTGGTCGATAGATAATGGTGAAGTCGAACTCCGAAAGGAACTCAGACCAGCGGGCCTGTCGACGATTCAGTTGCTTGGAGGTTGTAAAGTACTCCAGGCTCCTGTGATCGGTGTAAACCTTTGTCTGATGTGTGACACCTTCGAGGTATTGGCGCCACTCCTTGAAGCAAGATACAATGGCAAGCATCTCCTTGTCATGTATCTCGTAGTTGAGTTCAGCTGCAGTCAGCTTTCTGGAGTAGAAAGCAACTGGGCTCAACACTCCATCGTGTTCGTGGGACAGGATGCCTGCTATCGCGAAGTCCGACGCGTCCGTCTCAATGACCAGTGGTGTGTTGGGGTCATAGTGTTGCAGCAACCCGGGAGATTGAAACAGGGCCTTGAGTGCATCGAATGCCTCCTGTTCAACGTGTGTCCAGATGAAGGGGACATCGTTCTTGGTCAAGCGTGTCAAAGGTGAAGCTGTCTTCGAGTAATCTTTGGTGAAGCGACGGTAAAAGTTTGCAAAGCCAAGGAAGGAGCGTACGTCAAAGAGGTTGGTTGGTGTTGGCCAATCAAGTATAGTCTTGATCTTTTTGGGGTCCATGCCTATGCCTTGGTCCGATATAATATATCCGAGGAATTCCACCGATTTTGTGTGGAATTCACACTTGGAGGCTTTGGCGTAGAGATTGAACTCACGAAGGCGTTGCAAGACTTGTTGTACATGCTGGTAGTGCTCCTCTAGTGAGTCGGAGTACACCAGGATGTCGTCGAGGTAGCAAACCACAAACTTATCCAGCATGTCTCTGAACGTGTGGTTCATGAGGTGTTGGAAGGTTGCTGGTGCATTGGTGAGACCAAAAGGCATAACCCGATACTCGTATAGACCATAGCGTGTCCTGAAGGCGGTTTTCCATTCGTCGCCTTCAGCAATGCGAAGTAGGTTGTAGGCTCCTCTAAGGTCAATCTTGGTGAAGACCTTAGCATGTCGTAGTCGGTCCAAAAGCTCAGGAATGAGCGGAAGAGGGTAGCGGTTCTTGACTGTGATTTTGTTCAAGCCGCGGTAGTCCACACAGAGGCGAAGAGAACCATCTTTCTTCTTGACAAAGAGTATTGGGGCTGCCGCTGGGGACTCAGAAGGGACAACGAAGCCTTTGTCAAGGTTCTCGTCCAGATAATCACGAAGTACTCCCAGCTCTTTCTCTGAGAGGGAGTAGATAGGTCCAAATGGCGGTGTCTTGCCGTCTTGTAAAGTAATCCGGTGGTCGAAAGGTCGGTGTGGTGGCAAGGTAGCAGCTTTCTTCTTGCTGAATACGTCGAGATAATCATGATATTCTTGAGGGACTAGAGTAGCGTCATCAGCGGCCTCTGCTGATGGGGTGACGTCTACTCCACTAGCCAGTAGGGCCGTTACTGCTAGTGAAAAGTCATAAGCATCGGTAGGAGGAAGTGAAACAGTTTCCTCAGTACCGGAATCCGTGTCTGATACTTGTCTTGGTGTCATAGAGTTGTCCTCTGAATCATATTCGTTGTTTGCATCCAGAATGTCGGATCTGTAGTAATCCCAAGGAGGGGCGAAGGAGTTCTGTGTTGCTTTCGCGATGACAGCAGAGACTTTTTGTCGGCTTGATGACTGCGTGGATAGGCTTTTGCGTTTGACAGGCTGGGTGGAGGGTCGTATAGTCAGCCGTGTCCATGAAATGAAAGGATCATTCTGTGAGAGCCAGGGAAGACCCAGAATGATCGGGAATGCACACAGTGGTGTGATGTTGAAGGTCAACCATTGTGGCCCAAAGTTGTGAAGCTGTAAACACACTGTCGTTTGGTGTGTAACTTCTGAAGAGTTGCCTGCTGCGTCCAGCAGGACTAGTTTGCGTGGTGGAATGGGATTGAGTTGTAACTTGAGTTCCTTTGCGAATTGCTGGTCCATAAAATTATTGGTTGCTCCGGAGTCGACAAGGGCATGTAACTGAGAGTCTGAGAAAGCTTTTTGTCGATTTTGAGATTTAAGGGTGAACGGAATCGTGATATGCCTCATGATGGCATATGCTCTAGTAGCATTCAGGTCCTCATCATGTAGATGAGAGGTACCCAGATAGTCAGCCTGCGGGATTTTGTCGTCGCCTTCAGGCCTCAGGCTCTCATAAGACTGAAGGCTCAGGCTTTTCCCGATACCGTCTTGGCTTTGAAAAGGCGCAGGCGGCTTGGGGGTGCGACAGGACAGTTCTTCACGGTGTGATTCTTCTCTCCACAGTAGAGGCATAGGTTCTCCTTCTTGCGTCGTTCATATTCAGCGGGTGGCAGTTGACCACGGAACCTCTGCTTCACATTGGTGAATGCCTGGAGATGGTCGGTAGTAGTCTTGCGGGCAGAGAAATTAGGAGTCACAGTTGTCCTGGTGAAGGTTGATTTGAACGGTGTCTGGTAGCGCTGTGTGGCTGAGCTGGTATGGAAGCGTGAGCGGTCTCTGTCGCCACGCTCCACCTGGCGCTCGAAGAGTCGAGTGTCAATGCGCACTGCCACCTCCTGAAGAGACTTCAGGTCCTTAGGCTTTGTGGTGTGAGCCAGCTCATCCTTGATGACATCCTTGAGGCCCCTGTAGAACTGAGCAGCCAAGGCTTCATCATTCCAGTTGACTACTGTGGC
This sequence comes from Cutaneotrichosporon cyanovorans, assembly GCA_002335625.1. NCBI lineage: Eukaryota > Fungi > Basidiomycota > Tremellomycetes > Trichosporonales > Trichosporonaceae > Cutaneotrichosporon > Cutaneotrichosporon cyanovorans. The sequence goes on along the minus strand of BEDZ01000010.1, from coordinate 517,204 downwards.
GTAGCGGGTGAAGTCTGCAATGTACGATGACACTGAGCTTCTCTGCTTGAGGTTGTAGAGTTGACGCTCAGCAGTAGCCTCCTGGTCAGGATCGCCAAACATCTTTTGCAGTTCCTTGCAGAAGAGTTTGAAGTCATCAAAGAATGCTGGAGCAGGATCCTTGGTAACGAAAGGCTGGAACCAGAGGAAAGCAGTGTCACGAAGGAAGGAACCCGCATAGAGCACCTTGGACTTCTCAGTTGGGAAACGAGATGGCTGGAGGGTGATCACCATGGTAACTTGTGTGATGAAAGAGTCCAGCTTGGTACGCTGCCCGTTGAAGAACTCTGGGTGTGCCACCTTGGGCTCAGATGATTTGGCGGTGTGCGAGGTGGAAGAGGAGTAGGGTGTCTCCTCACGAAACCTGGCATGACGCTCATCTGTTTGGCCAGGGTGTGCTGCCCCTTGCAGCTCCTGAACAGTCTCCGATAGAGCCTGGTTTTCATGCTGAAGATTGGTCTGCGTAGTAAGCACCGCGTTGAGGGACTCAGCAAGTGTGGTATTCTCCTGCTGAAGCGTGTTCTGGGCAGCCAGGAGGGTAGACAATTGTTCCTCAAGCTGCGCGATACGTTGACCTTGAGTAGGTTGGCCAGACATGTTGTGAGGTTATTGTTGAGGTACTTGATGTGTAACACAGCTATCCAACACAAGCGGTGATGGATCAAACTATGCTGTTACGGGCCTGCACGTAGGGAGGACCGTTGACTTGACTTGGGACACGGGTAGTAAACCGTTGTCCACTGAACCTGTGTTGTTAGCGTGATGTGTTACTCACAGACAGGTAGTGTACGCTTGGATGGATCCTCCTGTATGACAGGACAAGCGTGAGGGATGTGGGTAGGTGGTGTGGAGAAAAAGGTGTGACGCAGTGAGGACTAGAGAAGTAGACTAGGATGGCAGATAGTTTGATCCATGGCCAGAAAGCGTACAAATGGCTTGGTATATATATCGCGCAGCAGGTGGCAACCAGCTGTATGCGTACAGTGTAGTAGACCTCGGTGCGCCAAATGCGCCAGATGCGCTCAATGCGCCAAGTGTCCAATGTGTCAGATGATACGAGGTATGTGATGTCGCCTGGTGCGCCAGATGCGCCATATGCGCTGGATGGGTTCGCCATATGCGCTGGGTGCGCCAGATGCACCAAAGGGGTGCCATGGATGTCTTGATACGTGAAAGAGGTTAGGTGTTATGATCCACTGTGGGTTGTTGTGTGACCGTTTGCTGGTTGTGTGGCGGTTGAGTGGTTGGATCATAACAGCCATCGAGAGTGCGCTGCGATTATGGAGGAGAGAACTTGGCGATCAAAGCACGTATGGAGGAGGTTCGAGGTCTAGTTGACAGATTTGGTGAGCCATTCCTCACGTGGACGTTGTAAGAACTCGCCATCGAGGCCCAATGTTGCACTAAAGGCGAAGTGTTGTTCAATATATTAACGCTACGTCACAGGCAGAGCCCGCGGTTCGTTCATACAAGGACCCTCGACCCGTAACCAAAGGATCGAACGCTTATGGAGAGATTTGCAGGTGCAATGCACGAATCGCTACAGGTATATCTTTACCCTCCTTGAAGATGATGGTCTGCTGAACATCGACGACCCTGTGGACCTCTGGAGCCTTCACTTCGTCTTCTTACCTATGCTGCGGGAAACACTCAAGAACTTTGTCGATTGGTGGAACAATCATGGCCTCCGCACTGAGCATTATCAGTCTCCAGAGAAGCTATGGCATTCTAGTAGGTCTGCGATCTCACTTTATGACTCACCACAGATCTTCACGAGGCCGAGAGGCAGAATGTATGGCCCATACAGTCCGAGAGCGAGGTCCTTGAGGCACGCAGCCATCACGATGGCGATGCAGCTCGAATGCTATTCGAGGATTATGGTACTGACAATTTTGGACGTACACCTGTCGATGAGCCTCAGGACACCGATCCGTACGTCGAGGTTTCATCACCTACCGAACTCATAGGGCAGCAGCTGAGGGTTGTCGTCAACAGCGCAGAATTTCGACAAGCTTTATCCAACTTGATCGGCCCAGTCTGGCCACCTCGAGATGGCTATGGATCGCGGCAGTACCTTCTTGTTAGAGATCGTCTCCGGACCGTAGTTAACGTTATCATGAATGCATAACAGTTGCCTCAGCGTCCACAGTGGACATCTGATCTTGCATCTGAGAATGCAGTCATGTCGTGATCCATGTCATGCATCCCCGGTTACTTTTATATTGATACTAAGTCGATATGTGATACACATGAGCCGTGTCAATATTTTCCAAAAAGTTAGAAATTAGTGCATAAATGTTAGAAATATCTGAGCTCAGTATGTACAACAGCGTAACTGCGAAGGTCGAGGTCTGACAACTCTGCATTGGTTATTTGACACATTCTTTCCTCATGTTCTGGGATTCATCGGTGAACTGGACGGACCTGCTGGGGTGTTTGGCTCATCGAGACGCGCGCTGCGACGAGGTGTGCCCGGCGGCTGTGCGGTGGACGTAGTCGAGCTTACTGGCCGCTGCTGTGCAGCGGACGCACGTGAACCTGTGGGCGACTGTCGGCCAGGTCTAGTCGATTGTTCGAATGCTGGTGGCTGTCGAGTGGACGAAGTCTGGGCTAGGTGACTGGCCCCTGGCAGAGTACCAGACGAGCCTGTGGGTGCTGGAGGATTCGAGGTCGCTTCGCCGGCTAAGAAGACATCCGCCTCAACTTCACTGAAGCCCATGAGCTTCAAAGAAGCCTGATTGACTTCCATCCCAGCCGCACGAATAGCAATTGCCGCCTGTCTGATGCTTCGAGATGGCGGCCTGGCAATCGGGGGAGTTGCGAATGATACAACGACTTTGGAGTAGAGTTTCTTGTTTTGAGCTTCAGAGTCACCTCCGACTTGTTGAAGTAGAGCCAACACTGGGTCACGCGTACGTATAGGTGTGGCTACTCTTGCGCTAGGCGGGATGTTGAGCCACATAGTGTGGCGGTCGGCACGGCTCAGACTGTGGGAGGATAGACGTCGGTCACCTCGACGCTCGAAAGGCGTGCGCGACGAAAGTTGACTGCGCTCTGAGATGATAATCGTCGACACCTTGGGGGGCGGGAGTGACACACTTGGTCTCGCTCTGTTGCCATAGAGACCTGAGTGACCAATGCGTTTGAATGCACTTTGCTTGCGCTGCCGAGCCTTGCCTTTCTTCTTGCTAGTGATAACGATCTGTACACTTAGCATCTATAGACATCTGCACACCTACGCCAAAGGCTTCCTCGTTGTCACTGAGTTGTTCGTCTGCAACAGTGGTAAGAGCTCGGCGCACCACGGATGTCTGCGAGGACGAGCCCGCTGCCCCATGGGACACTTTTGACAGAGCAGTTTGAATGTAGTGACCTTTCCGCATGTTCTTTTCCATAGACTCTTGAAGACTCACAGGCATTGATGCCAACTGTTTGCCGGTATGCGTGTGGGCGCGATAGCAAGTACCACGAGCAAGGACATGACAGCACACACAGCTGGGACTAAGCTCCCAACTTGAAGGATGCACTTACGGTGATATTATTAGGTCACGACGTTCGGTCTCGTTGGGAACCTCTGCCCTGAATACTCGTGCGACACATGGTAGGTCCCGTTGATAGCAGAACGGACACCTTGTGTCGTTTCCCTCAGGCTCGTCGGAGAAGTAACCTACCACACCACCCATGACGATACGACCAAGGCTGTCTTCTTCGTCGCCTTCGAGCCAGCTCTTCATTGTCTTTGAACGATCCTTGAGATCCTCCTTGGCATTGTTGTGCTGCTCGAAATCGTCCAGATAGAGAAGCAAGATCTATGATGAGCGGCGGCAATGAGAGGACATACCTCTACTAGACGATCTGTGTGCGATACAGCGTCCATCCTGATATCTGTGAGAAAATACGGACGCTTGCCTGGTTTCCCAGAGGGAGGTTGTCTGTGTATGCGAATCTTAGGAGTGCCGTCATCATCGTCGTTGTCTTCGTTGTCGTCATCGTCGTCGTCGTCTTCGTCGTCGTCGTCGTCGTCGTCGTCGTCGTCGATGTCGTTATCCTCGTTTTCGCCTTCGTCTTCATCTTCGACGTCGGACTCCAGTTCGTCCCGCTCTTCGTCGAGATCACCTTCGTGCTCTTCGGTGTGAGCAGTGAGACGAGGCATTGGGAAGGTATTCGTGATAGCTGTCTGATGCTCCTCACCACATGTTATATACTGACGAAGCCATCACTCTTGCATCCATTTCGCACTCATCTTACGTCGAGACATCGTACACACGACCTTGGGCGTGGGAATAACGCTGAACGGCACATTGTTGTCGAATCAGTGACCTGTGAGATCGTTGAAGGACAAGGTGCGAGGAGAGTAGTCGAATCAGTGAGCTGTGAAGTTGTGGAAGGACGAGGTGCGAGGACAGTAGTGTATGAGAACGACATACAGATAAGAGGCAACAACAACCACAATTTGCCACATTCGGTGTTTCTGCGTCGCCGTGTCATGCTGCATGTTTGATCGGCAATGCAAAGTATGCGACTTTACATGCAAAACAGTCAACTTTGCATGCAAGTACGGACCGATAGATGAAGTCCTAAGATCTGCCTGATTGCTCAGGGAGCGTCTCGAGTACTCCGGTGCGAGTCGAGTTCCTGGTTGTACGACCGGTTTTGGGTAGAGAACGCGGCGGAGTCAGCGGTACGTTGCTTGTGGGCCGAGCAGCTTTCTTGCGAGCACGCTTTGGTGCAGGCGAGTTCGATGAGTCCGCTGCATTTGCTGTCGATCCCTTTCGGCGTCTGGAGGTTGCTGAGCTCGTTGCATTCGGACCTCTCTTCCTCTGAGGAGGCTGCTCATCAGTTAATGGAGAAGATGCCTCCTCATCGTCAGAGTTCTCTGCGTCCGCTTTGAGCTGAGCCTCGTAACCTAGACCCATCAAACGGTGAGCATACTCCTCTAGTGTTTCGTCTTCATGTTTCTCGGTCTCATCCCTAGTCCGCTGGTTCTGTAACCAGGCCTGCGTCCGTCTCCGAACCTGAATCTGAGAATCATCCCGAGATAGCGCCTGGGAATGGGACTGAGATTGAGATTGCGTCTGAGACTGAGACTGCGTCTGAGACTGAGACTCAGTCCGCAATTCGGTTACAGATGGATCTTCGATCTCCTGAATGCTGCACGGCGAAGCTGGTGCTGCCGCAGCACGCCGAGCATTTTGCGAGTCGACCTCAGGAGTCTCTGAGATAAGCCACTCCCCTGTCTCTTCCATCCTTCGCTTCCTCGCCTGCTTTTCACGGTCCTGTTTGACGTTAAGTTTAGGTGATTCTGACATGTGCACATACCTCTAGCATCTTGTGGTAGTGAGCTTTATCAGCTGGATCTCGATGACCTTGATCGTAAAACTCTTTGAGAAAGGTCCTCATAAAGTCCGTATCAGGACCACCTGGTTGCACGCTGCATATGAATACCTGATCGCAATCCTTGAGCATCTTCTCGATCTCGGATGCCGAATAAGAGTTGATGCTCTTCTTCACAACCAGCCTCTGTTTAGAGGGGCTGGGCAGCACCCAACTGCACATCAGCAAATGTTGTATATGCCGGACCACTCACTATACCTCGTCAGGATCAGGCTGGGTAAGGTAGGCACGCAGCCCGGGGTAAAGTGTGTCGCATGGAAACACCTCCAATATGCTCGTTGCGACCTCCTCCGCGTTAGCAGTTGTACTGATGGATGGGTAGCAGTCCAGGTTCATGTTGAAGCAGAGGTTGTACAGCAGCGTGATAGTGGCTTGATCCTTGAGTTTACCCTGCAGTATATCAACAATATCCTTTGACGGTATAACTGCGATCTTGACACGCGTTAGCGACATTTGGCGAGAGAACACAAAGGTGTGCTTACTCTGCTAGGTTTGCCTATCAGCTTGACAGTACCTCCACCCCTTCTACTACCTGAGTCAGGTGTCGCCGAACGAGTGTCGACATCCTGCTGCTGCAGACTGGGAGAGTTCTGCACAGGAACGGAGCGGCGCTGAGCAGCGCGACTGCCGCCTCTTGAGGAGCGGCTACGTCCTTGCAGGGTTCCTCGCGGTAGGTTGGCCAAATTATAACGAGCCATATCGGGAGCTTGAGACACATTGCCTGCAGGGGTAGAGACGGCTGAAACAGCCTGTTGAATCATGTTGCCAGGGGTAGACGGCCGAGTAGACGGCGGTGTAGAAGTGTAGCTAGGAGGAGGGATGGACGTTTCAGATGCAGATTGTGACGACTCGGCTGCTAGGCTCAATGACTGAGGTGACTCTCGACTAGCAGAGTTGAGGCTTATCCATTGTTGTACCAGATTGTTGTTTTGAGAAAAGGTGTTGTGCGCCAGGTCGTTGTTTTGTAAGAGGGCATTCAGCACCTGATCGTGAGCGATGAAACTGCTGTATATCTCACCTCTCTGGGTACAGTCTCACTCATGTTGCGATGTTGAAGAAGCAAAGTTAAGACTGAGCAAAGTCGTGGAAAGGAGTCATGAAAACAGAAACGCCGAAGACCACGGAGAGAAGATGATCGAAGGTGGCACCAGCGAATAGGACTACCGCTACGTCTAGCACGTCGAGGACGTCGACTTAGCCATGCACAAGACATCTGTACATGTCCGCTTACGCGGGGAGTCGAAAGCGTGCTGCTGTAGAGTTGTTGCTGCTATGCATGAGGTGTAAAATGGTGATGTGCGCCGTTCTACCCATGAAAGTCCTACGAATGGGAGGGATCCAGCCATGGAAATCGCCTCATATGCCGACCTATGTATGCATAGCACACTGTAAGGTGCAGTTCATTGCGAGCAATCGATTGCACTTGTTTCCAGAGCTGTAGATTCAATGGTAGAGGAGATAGATGGATGCAGAGGTGTAACGATCAAAGTTCGACATGTTGAAGTGAGGTAAACAAGAATTGAGGCCGCTCGGGCCACCGATACAAATTCCCTCGCTAGTAGTAGAGGTGGAGGTCGTCCACTCAGTATGCTTTGTCGTCTTTCAGATCTTACTCTTTCTGACTTCCCTGCGATTGCCTCATGTGCATCTCTACCTGACTCGCTACAACATCTGCATCGAAAGCAGCTGCTAAGGCCTACTAGCAAGCCCTTCTTACTCGATCGCTCTGAAAATTGGGACGCGATCTTGTGACATACTCTGCTGCCAGTACAACCAACTTATCCTCCAAGGTTTTGTGTCTGCGCTACTACCAGTTGATCACTTTCAGATAGTACGGCGCGCTCCTCCGCCTGATCTTCTTGCCCCACCTGATCATCCCGAAGTGAGTGAGGTTGATGGCGACTGTGATGCACGCAGATGAGATGGCGAAATTCTTGAAGCCCCAGCCGAACGCCCAGGGGGTGATGACATAGTTCTGCCTCAGCACAGCCCAATTGTACGACCACTCACGAATGCAAATGTCAGAACCATACAGATAGCCATCAGCGACAAAAGGTATGGCGCCGTATCTTGTACCTCGTGCTGGGGCCCAGTTGACTTCTCCGGCTTCATTGGGTGGAAGCAGTCGAAGGCGTAGCTGAGTGCCAGGAGGGCTGCCAAGGGGCCACAGATGCTGAGCACAAACTCGCCAGCAACAAACACCATCCAGTGTGCTTTGTAGTACGGCCCAAGGCCGATCATGAGCAGTCCGAAGGGGGTGAGTAAGGTAGGCAGGAGGAACAGCTTGAGCTTGTGCTCTGCCTCGGAGATACCGTGGTTCCTACGGGCTTGGAAGATGGTCCACCTATCCGAGATCCAGCCGCCGGCGATGGCCCTGGGGTCAGTCTAGGGAGCCAGACGAGCCTGATGGTACGTACCCTGGAGCAACAGCGATCAGTGGGGACAGGTAGGTCAGACCGACAGAGTTCGGCTTGAAGTTGTATGGCTCCTCGCTGAGGACTCCACTGCAGAGCGCGACCATCACTGGGTGTCAGATGGAGCAGCCGGTAACGTAACGCAGTTGAAGCCAAGAGACCAACCTGTTTCTCGACTCACAGTTGAAGAGAATCTGGTACAGCCCCATGATGAGCCCACACCAAAGCACGATCGGATGCCGCAACAACATGATGGGATACAACACGCCACGGTACAGCACACCCTTTGCGTTAGGGGAAATCTTGAACGTAACCCATGGCTTCGGTCCCGGCCATGGTGAGACGAGACGATCGAAGGAGCGGACCGGTTGTTCAGTGACCTCGACCGTCTTCTCGTCCTGGGTGGGCATGTCCTTGGCTTCGTCAACTCGTACTTCCTCTACTCGTTCCTCGCCCTGTGCAGGCGGAACCAGCTCGCGACGGAAGTTCGGCTCCTCGAGGAAGATGATAAGGTAGATCGAGACGAGGAGGCAGAAGCCGCCTGCAAAGTAGGGTGGGGCACGCCAACCAAGACCGGTGTATATGTATCCGCTCATTACTGGTGCTAGGAGGGCTCCGCCGTATTGCGCTGCCACCCAGATGCCCATGGGTAATGCGCGCTCATGATAAAAGAACTGTGGTTAGCTGGCGACTCGATATAATGCAGAGCCGGCAGTGATCCGCAGAGCCCATGCCAAGCCACTCAGCGGCTCATATGTTGAGCATGGGTCAGGAGACGGTGACTGATAATCTGGAATGAAGACTCACCACATCCGAAATAGACAGCTCAGGCAACACAAACAACGTGCTCCCGAAGAAGCCATACACCAAGCAAGCACCAATCCACTCGCCATTCGACTTGACATGGGTCAACCAGTAGACGTACGTCGAACACGCAAGACAGGAGATGATATACGTCGGCCGCTTGCCTATTGCAAGTGCCAGTGGCTGAGTGAAGATCGTGAAGATCCCTTGGCAGAGGTAAACATAGCCGACACCTGCATTCAGGTCTGCCAGCGAAAGACCGGTCGCAGCGCCTAGAGGTTCGTAGATGGCATATAGCGATCCGATCTGGAAACAGATGGCCACAGTGTACCTGGAGTCAGAAACCACTCTCAGTCACTCAGTGACGAACAGCACAACGCAGGACATAAACAACCACTTGCGCGGCTGAGACCAGTTCAGAGGGTCGTTCGGGTCGGAGCTGGGCGCCGGGACGAGCGTGTAGTTGCTGCTGTCGACGAGCTGGCCGTCCTCGTCCAGGATACGGCTTGTGCCGGGCACGTTCAGGTCGTCCATTGTCGTTGCCATCGTGTCAAACAGTGTTAGAAGTGGTTAGAAGTGGGCATCAGTCTAGGTAGCTGCTTGTTTTCGACAGCAACTCGACATCGCTTATATGGCTCCATGCAGCTTCCGTTATCTTGGCTCGCACTTTATTGATCTGTTCGTCGTACCCAACTGATAACCGAGCACTGTGTCGGTTTTGCCGCACGTCAGTCACCAACTGGTGATACAGTGGAGCCCATCGTATAAACAGATGGGCATATGGGCACCTAGTAAGGTTAGCGGCAATGAGTTCATGTTGCAGCGCATGAATGGTGCTCGCGTGCAGTCGACAACTCGCTACGATCGCCGCATAGAGCGACCAGATCTCCGCTCCGACCCCGCATCGTTCTTCATCTCATACCACGCGACAGCCACGTGCTGATCACGCGACAACCTCGACCTCGTTCGAATCCACGCCTGGCCCCTCTCAGACTTTTGCTCCGATGATTATCCCAACTCGGATGCCTGATGAACAACGGCCGATTACCATACCCCCCCCTCCCCCCGCAGGGCGACGCAGTTCTGGATCTGCCTACGTTGCGCGGGTCTGCCTGCGCACTGCAGAGCTCTAGCACCGCGGCTATATTTGTCCCATTCCAATGCGACCGTAGCGAGCATCCCGTGCCAAAAACGGCATCGCATATGGCCGACTGAGAGTTGGACAGCAGGGCGGCAGCAGCGCCGTAGAGCGAGAGAGCAATGCCGCCTCTTGAGGCATATCGTTGATATCGTGTCCAGATCGTCCATCGTCGCGCGCAGCTGCCCACTCGAGCATCCAACCCCACGCTGTTCTTTTCTGGGCTGCACACGCTGCTCGACCAGAGCTGACTAGGCACCCGGACATTGGTGCTCAGACGCTTACACAGCTTGCAGTCTGCTGCTAGCTTGCAGGAACCACTGCCGCTGGAGTGAAGCGGTTCGCAGGATTTCACCGGCGGCAGAGGGGGGCAGAGGGGGGCCACACGTACGCCAACAGCGAGCAGGTGGACCGTACCTTGTTTTTCCCTCCAGTGCACTCGTCCACCATCGAGGAGGTCCTTCCAGGTTGGCCTGTGGGTCCAGTACTCCCAATATCGTTGTTGCTGTAGCACTCTTGTGACTCCTCTCCGACTAGTCTTCAGTTGTCACGACTCCCCATTCTTACCTGTATACCACCTACCTTTCACTGCTCAATAGGCAAGCTAGAAATCACCTACCTCCTGGCGAAGTATCTGGGCGATTGAAGACCGATCCACCCCTCATTATCGCGATGCCGCAAAGACATCACCTCTCGACAAGAGCGGAACCGGACCCCTCGGCACCGAATGCAACATCGCGATTGAAGCTCTTGATATTGGAGGCACCTAGTGGCTTCATCTGCGTGTGCTGCATCCCAGCCTTCATCTTGCATTACATCGCTGCACGGCCAGGCATCCCGCTTCGAACATGGTTGATAGCAAGATGGATGAGGACGATGGGCAAGATGGTCCCATTACTGCCACCACAGGAGTCGAAGAAGCAGCGCTGGGCCATACCAACAACGTACGGAGGAGTAGCAAAGGGCATATCTCAGACACGCCTCGACGTGCCTCCGGCTCCGAAAGAGCTCCTCACCGCGTACGCGACAATACCAGCATGTAGCAGCGTCGAGCCGCTGCCGATGCCGGGGTACCTCCTCGGCGGCGAGGGGCCGGCAAAGCCCAACGAGCCGCTGTACCTCTACTTCCATGGTGGGTCGTATACCCGCGGCCATCCACTGTGGACTGCGCTCCCCTCCAACATCGCAAAGGACCACAACATTCGTGTCTTCGCAGGCCAGTACCGCAAGTGCACTAGCCCCGAGAACGCGTACCCTGGCCCACTGATAGATGCCCTCGCTGCCTGGCACTATGTGACCGCGACGCTGGGTTTCGAGCCTGCGAACATCATCCTCTCAGGCGACAGTGCAGGTGGCCACCTGTGTCTTGCCCTCCTGCAGCAGTTGGGTGCCCTCGGCGCCCCCTTGCCAGGTGCGGCTGCCCTCCTCTCCCCATGGACGGACTTTACGCTCTCCTTCTCGACGTGGCAGACGAACAAGTACGACTACCTCGTCAAGAAGCAGCTGCACAACTGTATGAGATCCATCACGAGGTACTACACCCCCGAGGCTGTGGCGAGCCCGTTCTTCTCGCCAGCGCTTGCGCCCGAGGGCCACTGGAAGTTCCTGAGCGACACGCAGATCCTCGTGTCCGAGGGCACGGCGGAGGTGTTTATCGGCGAGGACGAGTCGTTGGTGACTGGGCTGCGGCGGGACGGTGTCAGCGTAGATGTGCAGAGGGTGAGTAAGGCCGCGCAGCAGTTCTGCAGCTGTTTATACACTGCTATGCGCGCTCTAGAAGAAGCAGTGCTGACGCCAGGACGAACACCGCCTCCACGTCGGTCCCATCCTCGACCTCGTCCTGCGCACAAAGACAGGCGAGTACACGTCCTTCAGCAAGCGTGTCGGCGACCTCCTCAAGGGCATCGAGGCCAAGGCGAGCCGCACACCGAGCCGCACGCCACGCGCAGCATCGACATTGTCCGAGTCAACCAAGGCGGCATCGACCCGCGCACCGTCAGTCAAGGCAGAGTCGCTCAAGGCCGCATCGACAAAGGCTGGCTCGACCAACGGCGTGGCGGTAGAGGCAGTAGAGGCAGCGTCGGTCGCAGGCACGTCGACGAACGGCACTGCGGCATCAAGCAGCTCGACTGTGGTGCCGCTTGAGTCTCCGCTTCCCAACTAGAGTATATGTTGTAGAGTATAGCGGGTGGGGATACCTGGCTTCCGGGTTGCGTTTGATTTGATACATGTACATTATACCTATATCGAGCTTTGTGCGTTGAGCGATCCTAGCTGATCATTATGTGCTCTGCTCAGCAAACTGCATTGGGCAATGACAGCTACATCATGAGTACAGTTAACATCATCTCTGGATCTTTACTAGTCACAGGCTGCCTCACACGTTCAGCAACTCACTTATGCAGCTATCACCTGCTGCAGTGATCTGAGGCAATCTCGGAACACACTTTCTGAGGTAGTCGAGGTTTGCCACCCACCCACTGCCACTCTACTCCATATCTTGCTGCGCGCATCCCTTACTCCAGACCCATGTCAATAACTGCATGGGTGCGCTATACATAGCAGCCATGCATACGTCAGGTTGCTAAGAAAGAAACGTTTTTATGTGAGACGTGTCACGAAGATTGGGTGATGCGCATCAGCAGACGCAGCCCATCTACAAGGCCGATCCAACACGAAACGAGCCAGTCTGGCTATCCAGGAACCTACCACACAGTCACTGACAATGGAGCACTCATCCTTTGTTTTTGCATACTGCTTCTCTTCATACTGCTCCTACAACCTCGCCCTAGCACTACTGTCAGGCCGCCTGACCGCCACCTTATGACGTTGGCTTACTCCGAGACCTGGACGAGCAGCTTGCCGGTCGTGCCGCGGCTGGTGATGTCGATCTGCGTCTGGCGGATGCCCTCCTCGGTGAAGGGGTAGACCTTGTGCACGGCGAACTGGTGTCAGCGGGTCTGGCAAGGTGGTGGAAGGGGCTGAACTGCACAGGAGGTAGGTCTGGATGTATCGAGAAGATATCAAATAAGCAGACCGTCTGCCTAGCATGATCAGATCGTGATGAGCCCAGACTGCAGCAGATAGGTGCAACCCCAGCGCTGTCTGTCTACACAGCATGTGCTACTTGACTGCACTGTTTCTTTTGCACTTCATTGCACTGAGCCTTCTTGGCCCAGCCATGCACAGACATCGCACCGGATCCGCCACACAGGCTGCCCTCTCGCACCAATTCCGTGACAGTTGCTGCCACAAAGAACACCCATGACAGCCACAACCCGACCCAAACTCACCTTCACACCACCCTTCTCCACAATACTAGTCACATCCTTCGCCAACGCATGGAAGTCCTCGGGCGTCGAGATGAACGGGAACAGCGTCGGGCGCGTGACCTTGAGGCACTTGGGCGACAGCTTGAGCGGCGAGAAGGGCGGCACGGGGCCAGACGCGTTGCCGAACGTCACAATCGTCGCCTTGGTCCGCACGACGAGGAAGTTCTCCTCCCAGGTGTCGGCGCCGACGCCGTCGAACACCGCGTGCACGCCTTTGCCCTCGGACAGGCGGATGATCTGGCGTCAGCGGGGTCTTGGAGCAGAGGTGATGAGTGGGACGACTGCCCCTGGGGCTCTGGACCCTGGACCCACATCCACAGGTCACAATTTAGCCTACAGCTTGTCGTACAGTTGGCAGCTAGCAATCTATGTAGCTCCTCCCAGATAACAACTCGCCGCAGTTATCTGTCATCACGATGTTCCGCCGATTCATGATCATGACGCCGACAGGCCTGAGTTACTACTCTCCCCCACCTAGCCCCCAGCACCTCCGGACCCCCACTCACCTCCTTGACGTTCTCCTCGGACGAGTTCGAGGTCAGCAGGACCGCCTCGGCGCCGTTCTTCTTCGCGAGCTCGGCCTTCTCCGGTGTCGAGGTGGTTGCAATGACATGAGCGCCGAGGTACTTGCCGAGCTGGGGTCAGCGGATGCACCATGCAGAGTCGAAGCAACAGCATGCAGTCTGGTGTGCACAGTATGCAGCACTAGTGCAACAGGAAGAGGGGAAGCTTCACGCAGTGTCCTCAGACCAGCGACTGCCGTCTCTCCCTCAACTCCCACTCACCTGGGTCAGGACCAAGCCCACACCACCAGCCGCAGCCCGCACAAGAATGTAATCCCCCTTCTGCACAGCGTAGCTCTCCCGCACGAGCGCAATAGCAGTCAGAGCCACAGTGCACAGACTAACGCCGTCCTTGGGGTCCACCTTGTCAGGCAGAGGCGCGACCCTCCACCACGGGGCGGTCGCATACTCTGCGAACGAGGCGCTCGTCGGGGACCAGACACGCTGGCCGACCTTGAGCTCGCCAAAGAGTGTCTTCTCGTGACCGCCCTTGGGAAGCGTGACGATGGTACCAACGACATCCTGGCCCTGCACGAAGGGGAGGTCGAGCTTGTAGAGGCCAGAGCGGCGGTCTGGAGTGAGCCACGGAGATAGCAACGTATCGCGACTGAGCACCACCCACAGTTGTCAATGTAGTTCGCACCAGTCCACTCGACCTTGATGAGCACCTCGTCGTCCTTGGGCTTCGGGACGGGGACGTCGCGCATGACGTTCACCTCTGGGCCGCCGGTCTTCTCGACCTGGGTATGAATGAGTGCTGCCCACTGTGATGCTCGCTAGCACCCTCTACTCACCACCACGGCCTTCATTGTCTGCGGGACAGTGGACATGCTGCGTACGATAGGTATGACGGAGCGACGGACAAGTGGGACAAGAACAGGCAGCCTGCGGAATGCAAGTGCTGGGTGTATGAGAGTCATCGATATCGCTAGAGGATGGCGCGAGCTGTCGTGTGGTCAGTCGTTTATGCCACGGTCCGGTGGAGGCCGAGCGGTATGGCCGGTATGGCGAGCGGTATATAGCGGGCGAGGTGGGTCAGTCTTACAAAGCAGGCAGGGGTGCTGGTGCTGCGGCATTCATCGCGCCCAAGCTTTGCTTTGCATTGAGCTCGTGCTTTAGGCTGATCAGGTCTGGGGTAGATGCAGGAGCTGCAGATATAGTACATGCATGTGGTAGCATCTATGAGAGCCCTAGTATACAACGGGTCGGGATCGGATCGTCCGTGACGGCTATAGTGCCCTCGGTGGCATCGGCATCTTACTCTCGGAAATGTCTCTCGCGTCTCCGCGTCCTATCGCGACGGCGATGCTAGAGAGTCGTCGGCCCCTCCCACCTCGGGGCAGAGACAGCACGATTCTTCAACACAGTCATGACACACGCCCACGCGCTCGACAGCTCGCGCCACATCGTCTCGTCGTTGATCCCCAGCGAGCACATGTTGGACCACGCGCCGTGCATGTGGCGGAGGCGGTTGTTGAGCTCAAATGTCGAGAGATTGGACAGGATGACATGTGTGGCGGCTGCTGATGCGCACTGCGAGGGCTTGAGCATGAGGAGAGCAGGCTGCCAGCGCACGTGGGGCATGTGCAGGCGGTTGTGGACGACCTCGAACGAGTCTGGTGCGGGGAGTTCGATGGAGAGCACAGGGAGGTGCCTATACGGCCCGATCTCGGGGTGCACGATATCGGAGACCTCTGAGGATGAGGAAGGGCAGTCGGACGCGTAGCCGGAGTTGTTGTTGTTGTTCATGTCGTCGTCCGAGTCGTCTTCGCCGTCGCTCTCGATGGACATGGGTGTCGGGGGCGAGTCGGGGCTGCTGGGGCGTCTCTTGACTGCGCTTGAGGCGACAGAGGCGACGGATGATGGTGCGGAGGTGATACTTGGGAGGGAGGGGAAGTGGGTGCACTGTGAGGCGTAGACAGCGTGGCTGGGGTCAGCCAAACTCTTCTCAGTTGAACATTCATCCGGGTAATTAAAGCAGCAGCAGCAGCAAATCAACATTGCCATGTATACCTCAAAATAACATTGGCCGGCTCATGCTCATGACTTCCTGTTTCCGCTGACACACTCACGTAATGGGGATGAGACGGAACCTGTCCCTCGACTTGAATTTGCGAATCGCAAGACACGTATCTGGCTCGTACCCCCGCGCAAGGGCAGTGAGGTTGCTCTCAGCCACGCCAGCAACATGACTCGGGATGCCAAACGCAAACGACCTGCGTGTGCGCGAAGGACCCGAGCCCGATGGAGGCGACGCGACTGATGGGTAGGGCGCGAACAGAGTCGCAACGATGTGCAAGCGATGCAGATACGGCCTCAGGCGCTCGCGCACATACGCAGCAGGGATGATCTGCCCTCCCATGTTGATGTGTGAGACGAGAGGGAAGTGGGGCTTTGGCAGCAGGATTGGCATCCGGATCGATAGCCCGGGAATGGCCATCACGATATGTGTGGGTGGGGCTGGTTGTGATGGCTGGGGATGCTGGGGGTGTTTTGCTGCAGCAGTCGAGATTGTGGTTACTGATGGCTTGCCTGTGAGAGCTGCTGCTGACCTCGACTTTGCAGGTGATGACGGGGGGCGTGAGGGGGTGTTGAAGCCCGATGCGACTCGCTTCGCTCGCACGACTGACGCCTTCCGCCCATACTTGATCTTGATGACTGCAGACTTGGTTTTGACGCTCGGTGCTAGACCCATGCCTCCCAGTCGGGGCTTCGCTGACCGCCTGATGGGTGTGGAGAGCGCATTCTCCTTGTTCGACGAGATGCGGCCGAGGACGTGCATGTTGCTAACGTCGTCTTTGGTGTGAGCTAGACCTCTGCGTAGATACGATGTGCTGAGAGCATATGTACTCACTGTTGTAATATGATCTGTGGCAGTGGCAGTTGATGGACCGGCGTTGTGAGGCGTGCACCAGGCGCGGTGTGATGGCGACAAAGGGCAGTGAACGAGAGCAGAAGAGAGGGGTGCAGGTGCAGCTATAGAGGTCAGAGCAATGAATACGAGAAGAGAAGAGGGAGTCGACCACAGACATGACCAGATGGCTTGCATATGTACCCAACTCGGTGCCGATTGACTTCACCCGCCACTCTCAACAATGTGTTTGCACGGGCGGGACGTTGGTGTGAGGATTCGCGTTTGCCTTCACCGGGTCTTCATCGCATCAATAACGACCCAACACCACCCCCGCACCCTTTGTTATTGTCTTCGGTCTGCGCTTCTCGTATGCTTCACAACCCGGTGGCGGGCATGGCAGTGTGCATGCACACAGGCAGCATCGACGTGCTGTGTTCATATTGTACATGTACAGTACATGTTACGTCGGTCCATGGCCATTGTCGACACAGTAGACCGGGGGTGTGCTCGGTGTGCGGTGTACCCGGTGTGCTCAGTAGGTGATGAGGACACGAAGGCACAACACATGCTCACACCAAAGCAGCAGCCAGCCTTAGACGGTGTCGTCGAGCATGTCGATTGCTGAGCACAGGCCGAGCGTTGTCGGGAAGGCGGAACGCCGCACAGGACGATTGATCTGCGAATGGTACGTGAGACGGGCTCCCCTGTCGTCTCTTTTGGTGGTTAGTCGCTGCCACCTACAATACAGTACAGTACTGTGCTCTACTGTACAGTATGCTGCAACTGCACAGCAACTGCTGAGGAGAGTGGTGAAGCAGTCAGTTCGTTGAGACTGTCTACGCCCATGACAAGAGTTCAACAATGGTCATGATAAGCAGTTCGAGATCAATGGATCTCGCCACAATCTGACAACATTGAGAACATCGGTCAAGTGTTGTTATTGTTATTGTTGCGGCATCGCGCTCAAGCCGAACCGAAGACAACCCCATTGTCATCGGCACGCGCTGTACGACATTATTGTCGATTGTCGAGCAGCATAGCATGATTCCCATGACACGATGCATGCATGCATGTATGCATCGGAATCGACTTGATGACACCTTGGCTGCCATCATGTGTAGCGTGAGTAGTGTACGAACTTGATGCACGACACACAGGCAGTTGCCCCATTAAGGCGCAGGCTGATCCGTCGTAGAAGGCAAGCAAGCAATGCCCCATGCCCCCATGTCTCTTCACGCTTCAGCCATCACTCGCCGCCCATGCACTCCATGCCTGTGCTACCATCATCTGCATTCGTGACATCTTTGACTACGAAAACTTCTCCCTCTCTTCCCCTTAATGTCTGGCTGCCACTACAACTCCTAGTTGCCGACTACTGTACGAAATCTGCCACCTGCCCCTTGCCACTTTGACAACTCTCCCTCTGACCACTCCAAGATGAAAGCAGTGCGCCGCTGGTCTTACGACTTCAGCGCTGTCCACAAGTCATCCTCGGCGCCAGTACTCACACCACACGACACTGGCTCCCTCCAAAACACCCTTGACTCTCCTTCATCCCAAAACGACCTCGAATCCGCCCCTACCCCCGCACCCAGCTATCGCCTCAGCGAGCAGTCGAAATGGATGCTCTGGCTCACCTCCCAGCGCACATCCCACACCACCAAGCATCCCCACTCCTCACCTCCCGCCCCAGCACCGCCCTTGTCTTCTACATCGACGCTCCTCACGCCATCGCTCATCTTCACCCCCGACACTGCCACTGCCACTGCCACCACCACCACTACAACCGCCACCTCCACCGAACTACCCCACTCGGCCAAATACGACCTCTACCACTACCTCCACCCAGAAGTCACACTCACCACAACAGTGGTCTACCCTTCTTCTTTCCCTTCGTCAGCACCAAGCATGGCCCCGAGTCCACAGCCGACGCCGCTCTCCGTGCCCCGCGACCTTCCCAGCCCTCTCCCGCCTGTCGCTGCAGCGCCGAATGGCTCCTCCATCCCTGCGAGCCGGAACGATGCCAAAGTAATAACCGAGAGCCCAGCACCGGCCTCAGCGCACGACGAGGTGGTGAACCGTTTCCTGAGGCCGACACCAAAGCGATCGCGCTCAGACCCAGCACAGGCTCAGAGTGGGGGGACGACGCATCTCGAGCCGCCGTTCCCACAACTAGCTCGCACACTCTCAGAGGACAGGTCGCAGTCGGGGACGCCTCCGCCGTCTGATCAGGCGTCTGCGACTCCGGCGGATGATACGAGGCCAATAACGGAGCTGCTGGATGGCCCGTTGGAGCCCGGAGGCGAGAGGGTGACGAAGGCGCTGAGGACGCATATTGATGCTGTCCTCGCTGCGCAGGAGGATATAGGGCGGCGGCATCTCGCGCTCGAGGGGATAGGGAGTTGTTTTCAGCCGAAAGACAAGGGTGGAAAGGGGGGGCAGATGGACATGTCACAGGGGGACGGGGCGTTGGCGGCGCGTGCTAAGGGTGTCGAGGAGATCATGAACAAGGTGAGTGGGAGCTCTGTGGCAGCAGTCGAGGTATCGGCGTATCGGAGGCAGGACACGGTTGCCTTGGGACTCAGTGGAAAAGCTAGACTCCATAAGTTGCTAGCATATTGCGCTTGCACACGTCCTTTCGACGTGCCACACCTGCCGCTGAGAGGTAATGAGGCCTAGGCAGCTTTTTGAGAGCACTTTGGTCTGCTATGAACAACCGGCTGGCTGCTCAGACTTCGCAGATTATGCCATTCACGCATCGCGATCAGACTGGTCTTTTGGAACTACGCTGACCCCAGCTCTCCGAACTCGCCACCTCGCTCAAATCCTACCACGCAATAGGCACCCCCTCCCTCGTCTTCCCCCCAACAGGGAGCAGAGGGAACCCCATCTCGCCCGTCTCGCGCTCAGATACGAACACGAAGGCGTACAACGCGCCACGGTCACGAGCACCAATAGTGACGATAGCGACGCCAGAGGTTGCGCACGGCTCGTACTCGGACGATGTGAGGTCCGCCCCTGTGTCTGCTGGAGGCATGTCCCCGTTCCCTCCGGGGGAGCAGAAGAGGCCAGGGGCTGTCCCTCTGTGGCTCGCGACGACGTCTATGCCTGATCGGGGCGGGGCGGCGTCCCCGTCGTCGTCGTTGCGGAGGGAGGTGTTCCAGAGCCCCGTGGAGATGACGCCGGGTGCGGGTGGGGGGGGGAGTGGGGTGGGGGAGGGGGGGAGGCCGTGGTGACGAGTAGAGAGGCCAGGATTGAGTTCGTGGGTGCTCTGGCAGGGCCGTAACGTGCCCAAAAGTGCACCAGCGGGACCAGGCAAGTTGAGGACTAGCTGGCAGGACTCTGATACATGAGATAGCCACTGTGACATCTGTGGTGTTGACAAGCGTTATATGTTCACCAAGTGAGAGGTCTAAGCCGTAGAGTAAAGTGACCGGCCCAGGTTGAGGAGCGGTGAGTCAACAGTGATGCTCAATCGTCACATGCAGTTCGTTGTATATATAATTTTAGTAGCCTGTAGGACATTTGTTGTACACTACTATATGCATCTATAGTACAATCTAAACACGGTAGATGCGGATCAGTCGTTGCCTGTGCGTCAGCGAGCATCGTCAACAGGTACTCACGGAGTCACGATGCGAGTCCGGCACAGGGGACACTCCTTGCTCGTCGCCATGATGAGATCAGAACAATCTACACACATCAGCATCACAGTCACACACATCATCACAGTGCACACATCGGCACAACCCCACACACACCACTCACGTTGACACATGGCGAGATGCCCACAGTCCACCACAGCAAGCGTCGCCTCCTCGTCTTGGCACACGACACACAGACCCCTCTCCATATCCGGTGCAGGGCCAGTGGGGGCTGGCGGGGGAGTGGGTGTGGCCTTGGCTCCTTCGCCATCACCGACCCCCTCTCCCTCCCCGCCTCCCGACGGAGGTGTACTACCCAGCCTCTCAGTCTCGGCACGCCCGCGCTCCTCCTCGGCCTGCTCCCGCTCCTCCTGCAGCCTCTGGCGCTCGAGCCTCTTCCGCTCGGCACACACCAGCTCCCATACACGCTTCACGAGCTCGTCCTTCTCGAGCACCTGCTTGAAGTCGACGCGCACGTGGTTGTCGTACAGGATTGCCTTGAGCGTGCCGATCGACAGTGTGGAGAGGTATGACCGGGGGAGGGCGACGAGGGAGAGGATGGTAGGGACGGGGGGTGGGCGAGCGGGTTTGGGAGCTGGCTGGGATGCGGGGGTGGGTCGGGATGCGGGTGCTGGGCGTGGCTGTGGTCTCGGTGGTGGTGGGTTGTACTGCTGCCTGGGTGGTGGTGGGCGCTGAGCGTAGTGTGGAGGAGGGGGTCGTTGCTGCTGGGTGTTGGTATGTCGCTGTCCGTTGGGCTGTTGTCCGTTGCTGGCGGCGGGTCGAGTGCGCTTAGGCACGCTCCTGCGGCGGTAGAAGCTCTCGTTCTCGGGGTTCAGGCAGCCTGTGGCTGGGTTGCGCGCACGCACTACTGCCTGAACTAGGTCTTCCTTCTCCTTGACCCCGATAGTGGGTATATCGTAAGCAGTGAGGTACTCCTTCAGCCGCTTGAGCGGGAGGCCGCGGAGTGTGGCTAGGGGAGCAGCAGTGACTGCCGTCAGCTGTGCCACTGAAAGCCACTCACTTTGTAGCATTGCATAACACCCTGGGCACACGGGCTCAATGTCATAACCTGTCTGCGTGGACGCTGATGCGCTGCTGTCCGTTCCTCGTAGTGCGTCCCGTATCTCGGTGAACGCACTGCTGGACGTAGGCCCAGTTCGGGGCATGAGCGCCTGGCCGTCTGACAGACAGGAGGAGCAGTACTCGTACCCGCAGTGCCCGCAGGGCTTGCCTCTCCGCCATATGAGATTAAAGTCGCGTCCGCATTGGCGGCAGGCTGGCGTCAGTGGAGGCTCTACCTGCAGTCTGAGGTGATTGACCAGCCCGTCTCCGCTGAGACCATTGGACGGCCCGTCTCCTCATCATGCTACATCTTGCGACGCTCTGTTTTCTTTCAGAGTCTCCACTCACCCTGCGACTCCACTAATGGCGGCCTACCAGACACTGCTGTCAGACTTGTCACCCCCGTAAGCTCACAAATAGGCATCCCCGCTGGCGGATTCGACATGGCGATAACACGACGCGTGGCCGTCTGTCTGGTGGCGTGAGCTGCTGATGTGACTCTACCGCCTGTCGTCTGGGCGCTATTGACAGTGCATGAAAGTCGCTGAACAAAGTCCCCCCCTCGCTATCGAGTCAGTTGCTTGCTGATAGGTACTGCAGATGGATATTGCGATGCTAAAGTCGAGATGTTGCTTCTGGAATCATCCAATGCTGACTGTCAACATCGCCTCGTACTCGGACATCAATCTCAACATGACCGACGGCCGGAATCAGGCACGGCCAGTGCGGGGCCACGTGAAGGTACATCCGGTGATCCGTAACACTGTTATGACGATGTGCAGTACTTAGTGTGTTCGAGATTCGATGCCTGATGTTGTTGTGGTCGTGACAGACGATATCAAAGCGAGGACGAAGCAGCAAAGGGCTGAAGGAGTAGGTACCTCCGCCGCTATGGACGACGACTTGCCTGAGGTAAGTGCTCCCGAAGTTCGCGCTCACCTGCAGTCGAGCTCGCGGCGCATCCGCCATGTGTCGGGCATTGGCATCCATGAGCTCGTCCTGCCGTCTGCGCCGGGACCGTCTTTGGGACTCGGAGGCTCGCCACGGCTTCGAAGAACAAGCCATGCGAGTATAGAACCTCCGCATGGGCGAGCACGCGCACCGACACTCGCCGGTGAGGCATACAGGCCTCACCCGTCGCCTGGGCTGGCAGTGCCAGAGGAGGAGGACAAGGTTGTGCGCCCGATGGCGAGGTGTTTCGTCACCCTGACTCTAGTGGGGGACGAGGGTGATGAAACGGCTACAGAGGGGTATGAGGTGCCGACAGAGCCCAAAGGTCGCTCTAGGACGACCTCACTACCTCCAAGACCTCAGCGCAAAGTGAGCTCGTCGAGTATCGGCTCTGGTATCTTGCCCTCGCCTGCTGAGTCGCCGTTGGAATCCCCTGTTCCAGAGACGCCAACAAGGACACGACGCCCATCTTCAGTGCGGGAGAACGGGAACGCGCGTCACTCGTCGACTCCGGGCGAGAAGCGCACACCCCGACCTCCATCGGTCCGGCGATCGACCCTCGGCTTTCCGTCGCACACCGCAAACTGCAACCCACCACCAATACCATTCTTCCTCTCGCCAATACACAAACCCAGCACACACCCCCGATGGGCGGATCTGGAGCCTGGAGATATGGCGCCGTGGTTGACAGTCCCAGAGGCTGCAGGCACGCAAGTCCAGCTCGACGTGTGGTATGAGGACAAGGGGAGGTGGAAGCGGCTCCCAGATATCGGGGGTAGGATCGACCTGGGAGACCTGGTGCCGATCCCGAAGCATGGCTCCCTGCCGCCGAATACGATTGAGTGGACGTTTTCGAATCAGCCAGAGCGCACGTTCTACCTCCCTCCCGTGAAGCCGGAGGACAAGCCGATCGATGATAAGAAGATCGTGGAGCGGAGCTTGCGCGAGACACGCATGAAGAAAGGCGCGACTGTCGGTGCGCTCCATCAGTAGGTTTAGTCCTTGGAGAAGTCTGACGACAGGCTCGTGAACATCCAAACTGTGATCGCAGACACACAACGGAGCATAGAGGAGCTGCAGGGGCAAATCGACCACCTCATTGCTGCCAACTCGGAGCGGGTGGCTGTCCGCCGAGACATTGGCGAGCGATCGCTGCAGATACGATGGGTACGGGACCGTGTTGCTGAGGTGGAGCGTACGATTGAAGAGGGTGAGTGTGCGGAATAGGGCAACATAGGAAACGAGTTTTCACTGTGCGGCGTCCTCGACGCTATAACCGTGACTGTTCAGATCTGACTGCGCGATCTTGCCGATGTGCCACTTCTGAGCTGACACCCCAGCCAAAGCCAGGATAACGCTCAAGCGGAGCCGCCTAGACGCGCGCAAAGCCCTGCTCAACGCTGCCATTGAGCGAGACGAGCAGGTTGAGTCACTAGTGTCCGAGTCAGTCGCAGAGATACAGAAGGTCGAGTGAGTACATACCAACTTCACCACTCACACCAGATCCGAACGAGCCGACCTCCTGCCCAGAATCTACTCCACCCGCGCACGCCACGCCCAAGCCCTCGACCAAATCTTCCCCATCGTCCCTGTGTCGGCCTCTGCACTCCTCTACTCCATCCTCGACATACCCCTGCCAATACCACTAGGGCCCAAAGACCCAGCCCCACCACTAGCCCTACAGCCCTCACAGACTCCCGAAGGCTGGCCCAAAATCGACGAGCGGACCACCTCCGCCGCACTGGGCTACGCCGCACTCCTCACCCACCTCATCGCATCTCTAGGCGGCGCAGCAGCGAGCCTAGCATACCCCGTGACCTACGCGGGCAGCCGGAGCCACGTCCGCGACGTAGTGAGCGTGATGCAGGGCCCGCGCTCGTTTCCGCTCTACGGAAGAGGCGTCGAGCGATACCGGTACGAGTACGCCGTCTTCCTCCTCAACAAGGACATCGAGCTGCTTATGTACGAGCACGACATCCGGAAGCTCGACATGCGGCACACGCTGCCGAATCTCAAGAATCTGCTGCTCAACCTCTCGTCGCCTGACCCGCCGCCACCGGGACCAGTGACGGGGCCGGGGTGGGCTAGTGGAGCAGGGTCACGCGCGTCGAGCCGGCAGGCGAGCTACAGCTTTGCATCGGGTATGCCTAGCCTCATGTCGTCGAGGGTGGCTAGCCTCGCTATTTCGCGCAGGTCGCATAGTCTGGCGTCGCCTTCGATCTCGTCTGCGGATCTGGTCTCGGCCGAGCCGGAGACGGAGGGCGATGTGGATAGCGAGCCGCCGCCGAAGTGGGAGCATGAGGATTCGGACACGGACACAGTGTACGAGGTAAAGTGAGCGTAGCTGGAGTCCAGAGATCTCCGACTCACCATGGTCAAAACCGTATTCATCTGTTGAGATGGGCATCGCAACGCACGACCTTTACTACCCAATCGTATCACATCTGCACAAGAGTTGCAACTATAGCATATGAGTACTGCAATCAAGCACTCCATCATTAATCAGTACAGCCATTTTGGCTCACCGTCTGCGTCCACCAAGCAGAACCCGCGGATTCTGTGCCACTGGCCGAGACGGCGCAGCATGTGAAGTGATGCATATACTGTAACTTGCTTGTGAGATTGGTTTGTCTTATCGTACACTAGTGACTGCTAGTCACTACTACAATGTTCTTTCCTGGTCGTGTCCTCCGGCTCTCATACCCTCGGCACACCCGGCCGCATATACTTGTCCCTCATCTCCGCCTCCTCCTCGACCTCTCCCTCGAGACCCCTGCCCTTCGTGTACCATGTCCGTTCCCTCTTCTTGCCGATGTCCTGCAAATCTCGTGCCAGCTTCACTCGGGGGTCGTCTGGTGACGGTCCTGGTGGCGGGGCGACCGGGTCATGAAGCAGTGGGGATCCATCCGGCGCCTTCGGCATGGCCGCCCTTCGTCGCTCCTCATAATGCTGGCCCAACTCATTCCTGATAATTCTACTTGTCGTAAGATAGGATATGCCCGTTGCGCCAACTGGCAATCAATACTATATCGCAGACAAGTGCAAAGCCTGCTCGTCGTGAGCTGAAACATACTCACGGATAAACGTCGACACCAACCCATTCTTATTCATCCCGAACCGCTTCGCCGCATACGCTGCTGTCAGGTGCACTCCCACAAGGTTACAGCACTTCAAACTCCCCACTCACTCAACACCCCACCCCCAAGCACACCAACATACATTCCCTCCTGCGTCGCACGCGTGTTCAGCCTCCGCAGGTCGTCGATGCTCCTGATCTTTGGTGGAGGCGGTGCCGACGACGCCGCGGCCATGTCTACGAGGGCTGGGGCATTGTCGGCGTCAGTGGTCGCCTGAGCGGGGTCTCTCAGGTCTACTATCAGTCCACTGTAGTCGCAGGAGATCTCACTGTCGTTGTCTTTGACATCGAGTGGCAGTGGCATTGTGGATGGTGTGTCGGCAACTTCACTCGGCGACTGAAAGTCGGATGACGTCGGGGAACAACAAATATCCCCCAGTCTGTCATCTCCTATTGTCCATCAAGCTCATGGAGAATAATGTTATAGGTAAGGAGGTAAGATGTCAAATAGGTTTGGGCAGGCAATGCTCATGCCGACAGGAGGGCAAAAAGTACAGACCACTGCAGATGCAGCTGCCAGCACAGAGATTCGAACTCTGGGCCTCACCCTCAATCACTTGCGCTTATACGAAGGGCGCGCTCTACCAACTGAGCTATACCGGCCGTGTACGTAATAGCCACGTGGCATGGGTGTGCGTCTTGGAACATAAGCCAGTTGCGAACATTGCGAACGCAACTGAGCTGCTAGCTGCTTTACGACATCCAAGATGCCTAAGAGCGGGCCTTGCATGCTGCGGAACGGAATATGCGCGTGAAACAGCGATTACGATTATTTCAGGCAGACAGCCTACTCGATGGGCTTCAAAACGTCGCAGTCCTGCGTGTGCAATGGGTATACACGTACGGCATACTGTTCGGAGAGTCCAAATGTCAGCCGTGATGTAACCAGACCACAGGCCCAGGAATGTGGCACAGGTATAGCTGCAGAGTGAGTCGTCGGCATCGGTCGACATCGACACTGATCTCCTGGCTCTCTCGGGTCTGCTTCTCTGCGTTAGTGTAGTTCGCTGGTGGCTGTCCGGCTCGCTTGAGATCGAGCACTTGAACAATGTCACGTCCCATGAGTTGATGTGGCGTTGAGCACGGATGGCTGGAATGATTAGATCAGTGGAAGCGAGATTCCAGCGCATTCCAGGCACGGCCGAGTAATCACTACTCTATTCAACAACAAGGCGGAAATCGCTCTTGTCTTCACCTCATCACTCTAACTGAACGTCCTGCTTCACGCGTCCACCGCATCGCCTGTATGCTGGAATGGCTTGCGGAAATCGCTTCCGGCCTGTCGGTCTTCCAGTTACTTGCTCACGAAAATCATGCCTGACATCGATTGGATCTCGTCTGGAGAGGGAAGCGATACGATATGTGTCGCAGGAGTGATCCTCGCTTACAATGACAGAACGACAGATAAAGACTGTGTGGACGTGCCATCACCTCCATCACACCTACTCACCTCTGACTTCATTATTCTTCCTGGTATCGTCAGGCCGCTGCGCGGTACTCACGACACCTCTGGCCTTGACGGCTCTTGTCTTCGAATTCACATCAAGCAACACACGTCTACTCGCTGGTCGAAGGTGGAGTGATTGCATCACTATCGCTGATTGAGCCTCTCACCCTTTGTGTCACCGGTTCGAGAGGCTTGAGCTCCTCGCTGGGCGAGGCATATAACACCTACACCTACTAACGACAGGAGCAACTTATGTCTTGGGCATTCGACAGCACGAAGATGTTGAGGACCATAACAGCGTTGGTTGTGCTGGCGGGCACAGCGCTCGCTGGTAGCGGACCTATTTATCCAGACCACAACATCTTGAGCCACAGCGTCCCGATGTTCGTGGGTCGCCTCGACCCCATCGTCAATCCTGGTACTGTGTCCGCCCATGCACATACTGTCATTGGCGCCTCAAACTTCAGATGTGAGTGTCTTTCTTACGCCCCTACTACGCTGTGCTTGTACTCACATACCCAGCTTATCTGAACAAACCCTCGGTTCAACAAGAGGCCGCCTGCACCTCGGCGTCCGTCACTGAGGACAAGTCAAACTACTGGCACCCGACCATGTACTATATCCACGACAACGGCACATTCGAGGCCATGCTGCCTTACACTCGCATCTACTATTTCCAGAAGAATAAAACACACACTGAGCCGTGGCCGCAAGGGATGCGCGTCGTGGCCGGTGAGGGGATGGTCCGCAACGAGACATCCTTCAAGTCTCACGGAATCTTCATGCACTGTGACAGCCTGGAGCAAGGCCCACCCTCGCACCCGATGCCACAGGGTGACGTTTATTCCATGTGCAAGGGTGCGTCGCTTACGATCCACTTCCCTAGCTGCGGATGGGCCAACCGCTCCCTCGATTCGTGGGACCACTTCTCCCATCTGACATGGGCTCGCGACGGAGCAGGCCGCATCGACGTTCGGGGTACCCGATGCCCAGAGTCCCACCCCATTCACTACCCCGCGATCGCGCTCAACTCGGTGTACTACTTTGACGACTTCAACGGCAAGCCTTGGCGTGCTGGCAAGAACAACTGGGTCATGTCGAACGGCGATACCACGGGGATGACTTTCCACGCCGACTTCGTCATGGGCTGGAACCCCGATGTGATCAAGGGCATGACCGATGAGTGCAGCAATCCACACTCGGCGCGTGAGTTCTTGGAGAACTGCGCGCCTGTAGCGCCATACGTCGACGTCGATGCGGCCAGAAGCTGCGCGTTCCAGGGCCAAGTTCCAGCTGAAGATGTCGGCCTGCTACGAGCCATCGACAAGCTTCCAGGCTGCAACCCGTTGTGGACGAAAGACATGGGTCCGAACAAGCCAACCTGCGATGAGCCACCTCCCAACCCAGGGTTCGCTACACCCAACGTCTACTACGGCCATGGTGTACAGTGGCACATTCCTCTCTGGGTACCGGATACCCCAAACGTTCTTGACATGATCCCACCCATGAACTTCCCCTCATGGGTGGGCAGGTGGGGCGTCAGGGAGATGACCAAGAGCGGCACCGAATACCCAAGCAAACCCGACAGCGTGATGAAGCACGCCGACGGCAACGCAGAGCAACCATCGAGTTTGGTCTTTCCTATTGACAAGGTGTTCGGTATGTCCGACGATACCCCGTTCAACGACAACTGGGTGGGCGAGCACGTCAGCGTCACCACGCCTGAGACTGCTTCTTCCGCGGGGCCAGAGGTGCCGAGCTCCAGCACAGCAGCCACAGCGGCAGAGGAGTCGCCCAGCACTGCAGTAGCCCCGGCAGTGACAGTGACCGTGAACGCGAGCCTTCCTGATCAGGGTAGTAACTTCGCCGCGCAGCTAGTGTCAGAGGCCCCGTCGTTCTCCTCTGAGCCGAGCAGCAGTACAACCGCTGAACCGAGCACAAGTACCATCTCTGAACAGAGCAGTACTACAACATTGTCAGGAGCAACAGCCCAGTGCAGGCGCGAACGTCGGTCGCGGATCCGTAACACCAGCCGAGGCGTCGCCGATGGCCATGACTCCCTCCTGCGGCTTGTTCGTCGTCCGAAGTTGAGCCGCAGCAGTTAGAGTGCATCTGCGGTCCACTGCGGATGTGCGCCTGCTTGTGTAGCAGTGTGGAATGAGTATAGAAAGGGACATTGATGCATATTGGTTGCGCGTCGAGAACATTGCCGTCATCGATACCTCGCCGGCGACCATGCCTGCCGAGGTGGAGGTCGTCCGTCATGTGGAGGTAGTCACCCTCCAAAATAGATGACGCTACGGCATATAAGCTGGTCATGGTGGTCAAGAGTTCGCTGTCTTCGCGTCTGAACGTCCGCTGCTTTCTCTCTCTTTCTCACAGACACTCTCAGTAGTCTGAGACGCTCTTCAATCCCTCGCCATGATCCCCACAGTCTCTCTCGCAGGCAAGCAAGTCGGCCGTGTAGGGTGAGTTTCACCTGCCTCGCACGCTCACACCCAGCCTCGGCACGATGATGTTCACATGGACGCCGACGCCTGTGCCGGACGAGCAGGCATTCCCAGCCATCAAGGCCGCCGTAGATGCAGGCGCGACGACCTGGTCATCAGCTACGTTCTACGGCAACCCGCCCGGCGGTGACGGCGGGTTCGACAACCTCCGCCTCCTGGGCCGCTTCCTGGCCAAGTACCCAGAGTACAAGGGCAAGGTGCAGCTCGTGGTCAAGGGTGGTGTGGGTCCCAACTTCGCCTTGTCTAGCGAGTGAGTCGGTCTCTAGACACAGTCACCTGCTCCGGAGTCCTCAAGGCTGCTCAATGAGCAGCTGACCGTCGGCCTAGTTCACCGGCTAACATCAGTTACGAGCTCAACAAGTCCCTGCTCGAGAAAGCCAAAGAGTGCCTCCAAGGCGTCCCTATCGACGTCTACCTCCCCGCACGAATTGCACCCGATGCCGACCCAGTAGAGTTCTTTGCCCCGCTCGAGCAGCTGCGCAAGGACGGCTACTTCACCGCCCTCGGTGCGTCCGAGGTGTCCGCAGCGACCCTTCGCCGCCTGTCAGAGAAGTACACCATCTCCGTAGTCGAGATCGAGGTCTCGCTCTGGTCGTACGAGCAGGACATCCGCGACGTGATTGAGTGGTCGAAGGAGACAAAGGTGCCAATCTATGCCTACTCGCCTCTGGGGCGTGGCTTCCTGACGCGGAAGTATGCGAAGCCAGAGGACATCCCTGACGGGCTGCTCATCAAGTCCATGCCGAGGTTCCAGGGCGAGGCATTCTACCACAACCTCCAGCTTGTGGATCTGCTCGAGGACTTTGCGGGCAAGCGGGGGCTCACAACTGCGCAGTTGGCCATTGCGTGGGTGCTGAGCCTGTCGCCTTATGTGAGTGAAGTCGGGCATTTGGCATTCTCAAGCGGTCATCGCGGCAGGTGACTGACGCTGACCACAGACCATCCCCATTCCTGCAAGCTCAAACCCCGAGCGCGCGAAGCAGAACGTCGAGGCTGCCAACATCACGCTATCGGACTACGAGAAGGAGCAGATCAATGCCATCCTCGACGGCTTCGACGCCAAGGGCGCGAGGTATCCCGAGGGCCCGCATGGCACGGGTCTGCTGATGAAGTAGGGGTCTGAAGTGGAGCGCTGGATGAGTGATTAAGTTGTTTATATGGAGTTGCAATCTCGGGCTTGCAGATAGGGTCAGTACGACGCAGAGTATGCAGTGGTTGTCAAGCTCGAGGAGCACAAGCAAGCGCAAGAGTCCAATGTGGGATATGATGCTGTATATGCATGCACGCTCAGATCTCGCCGTAGCCGCCGGTCTTGAACACCTCGCTCTCCTTCTCGACAATCTTCTCCAGTGCAGAGAGCCACGCCTCAAGCTTCGGGATGACCTCGGCCTGCGGCTCGCCGAGCTTGGGGTAGAACACTGCGCGATAGGGGCATGCCTTCATTGCGAGCTGGGGTCAGCGTTGCATCCTAGTGTTGAAAATAGCAAATAAATGTTCCAAGGGTCGATAGTGTCATAACAACTGCCCGGAGAGCATGTGTACGCTTGCTCACAACTGGGCTCATCTTGTGCGAACGATGGACGACTCGCCCTCACCACCGCTCCGCCTCTACGCCCTTCCTCAGGTCACCTCGCATCCTTAGTCACCATACGCATGTTCCCTCCTTCCCTACTGACTCGCCAACACACCCCGCCCGCACTCACCCCGAACACAGGCCGCACCAACATCCCGTGGTACTTCTTCAGACTCCCCTCGTACGCCTTGGTGAACGACACGGACAGCTCCTCGACCTGGTCGAGCTGGTTGTTGCGCAGGCCCAGCGCAGTGAACTTGAGGCCACGGAGGAGCCACATCAGCGCATCGGTCGCAACGCGGTCCTTGGCCTTCGGGTGTGTCGCCTTGTCATGTGCAAGGAGGCGCTCGAGGGTGTTCGCGTCGGCCGGGTTCGCGAGGAAGTATGCGCGGACTTTCTGGGAAGTCAGCGAAAGAAGCAACAGAGTAAATAGAGGGGCAAGAAAACAGCAGGCTGATGTTCAGGCGCGCTCAATAGCAGCTCTACAGCGCATGGCATGATAGCACCAGTCCATAGTCTCTTAGCACACATCACACCGCGCAGACACCCAGCAGCACAATACCAGCTGATGCCTGCCAGCCTGCCAGCCTGCCAAGCTCACTCACAGTGATGTTCCCCGTAATGTCATTCTGCACGACACTGAACGCAGGGTTGCCAAACAGGCCTGACATCAGCTCCATTCCAGCGCTGCCTACTCCTCGCTACTCACCGAAGATCTTGACGAGCCCCTCCGCCGCCTCCAGGAAGGCCGCGGTGTCGACCCCCTCGTCGGTGACGGGGACGTCAGCAAAGGACTAGGGGTTAGCAATACGTATAAGCAGACCATTACTTACCTTGACAGTCTCGAAGAACTGAGGCTGGGACATGGCGAGTGAATGGGAGGACGGTGAGATGTGAACGCGGTTCGCGTCGTGGAGGTGGAGACTCAGGGACGGCGGTGCGGTGGAGGTGGTCGATGATCGCCCGAGTGATCATCGTGGGGCTGTCGATGGCATCAGTGAGGCCGTGAGGTGTTTGCTTTGTTCTTGCTCCAAACTCATGATGCTTACGTTGTCCATGTTCACAGATTCATCAACATCTATTGCCCTACAGTACAGTATGTGTACACCATGCACGACTTATGCCTCCTGGCTCCCGATATGCACTGCCACCTGCCACTGTCACATGCTCATGCCACTTCCACATGCCGTCTTCACACCCGAGCCAATTGCTTCGTCTCAACCCGAGTGAGCTGCCCTTTTCAAACCCAACGAATCTAAACAAGGACTGGCGCCCTACACCAGCTCACGACCTCCTCGTCGCCTCGCGCTGCTTGCCCCGCTCACTCTCGCTGCGGTGGATACGCTCGTCACTCGTCCCCGTTGCCCAGTGCTCCTCTTGCTCGCTGTCGTTCGACTTCTTGAGCGCCGACGCACTCAGCTCCGCGAACGACGTGGCGCACTGGCACATCTTGAGCGGGTCGAGCTGGTTCTCGCGCTCGCAAGCGTCTTTCGCGAGCTCATCTGGGGTCAGCCATAAATTCCCTACCTTCATATCACGACGCCACTCACATGTTGGGAGGTTCAGCGTCGCAGTGGAACACAGACACGACGGCACAATGACAGGCACCCTCACCTGGCACATGCGCACCTCTCCCGGACCACCCCGGTTACGCCCTTTTGCATCGCGGATCGGCGCACCCGCCACAGTCTCACCCTCGATAGAGTAGAAGATGCGTAGCAGCAACTCGTGGTACACTCTGATAGGCGTTATCGTCCCCGGGCTCGTCGACGGCCTGATCTTCTCGTGGCTCGGCAGCCGGGCGACAGCACGCGCCCTCCATCCACTAGACTGGCCTGTCTTCGCTGTGCCTCCTGCCTCTACGCCGCGCCAAAGCGCCTCTACCTCGTGCCCGAGCACATCCTCGCCGTGCTTGTGCGGCCTGCCGACCTGGTACAGCACGTGGTTCTTGGGCTGCTCGGGCTTCAGGGGAGGGTCGTTCGGCTTGCGGGGGGAGTAGATTTCGTACCGCTGCGACAAGAGGAGGCGCACGAAGAAGATGGTGCATGCGGGAGAGGGGGAGGGGATGAAGATTTTGACGAGCATTGCTGCTGCGATGCTGAAGGCGTCGCTGGACGCGTCGAAGCGCCATGGGCCTAGTCCATCGACATACCCCTCCTTGTGCAGGTCGAGCTGGTACGTCCCGCCTGCTGGTGCGGGATTGGCGTGTACCTTGAACTGGCGAATGACGCAGACATCGCCTACGAGCCAACCTGCTTTCTCCGAGCGCTCGGTTGGCGACGAGCCGTCGTTACTGCTCGACCTGGACATCGTAATGGCGCTCTGGTCTGTGTCGCGGCGCAGAGGCGAGGGGCGGGACTGGAAGTCGGTGCTTGGGATCTCGGAGGCGTCAAGATCGGAGCTCAGGCGGCGGTGGTACAACCCTCGGCTGGGGACTGCAGAGTCGTTTAGGGCGATCGCCACGTCGTCCTGGGGTGACAGGGGCGGAGAGCCGAACGACATGGATCCTAGTGCGTTGGTCACTGGGGACAGTGCAGGCGAGGCCTCACGAGAGCCAGAACGGCTCATAGAGATGGCCTGGGCTTGCTCAGCAGCGAGCTTGTCAGAGCGGCTGATAACGGCTTGGAAGTCGCATAGGTACGGCACCTCGTCCTGCAGCGGTATGTCTTTGCTTTTGTTGAACAGGCCTCCACGCCAGCTCGAGGTCGGCATACCCTGTACCCGCGCTGTGAGGATGTAGGAGACCCGACCGTGCATGTGGTAGTCGTGGGTCGCCAGAGTGGCAGGAAGGATGATAGAGAATGTAAAGCTGGGGTCAGTCTCAGTATTGCATATCATTTGCTCACCTCTGAGACCCCTTCTCGAGCCAGATCCCCTCCTCATCACCCGTCAGCACCTCCACACCCCTCTCGAAGATGCCATCCTCCTCCCAGCCCCTATAGCCACCCATGTTGAGCCGTGCCACACTCTGCACACCAACACTGATAGCCTGCACACGCCGCCTCTCTTTCATGTTGATCTCCAGCACGCCGCTGAGCACCGTGTCCTCCGCCGGCGGCTCGCGCTGCGTGCTGCCTGCCTCCAGCGGGTGCAGATCATACTGACGTGGAGGTCGCACGAGCGCTATACCCCTGTTCGTCAGCACCATCGTCACCGGAGGGCAGTGGGAGCGAGCGGAAGCGAGCCCGAGCGCGCCGATCGGCATACGTGCATGCACGCACTCGCTCACAACGTCCTATGCCCATCCCTCATACCACTCCGCCCTCGCCACTCACCATCCTGGAACATGAATAGTCAGCGTGCCAAGCTTGCTCTGAGGCTGGTTGCTAGAACTCCGCAGGTATATCGGTGGAGGCACTCTCGGGCGGTCGTCCAGTGCCATGGGGTTGGGCAACGGCGAGCGGTCAAGGCTGTGGTGTGCATACGATGGTGGAGTGTTGGTCCCCCTCACAGCAGTGTTCGCAACTGAAGGAGAGGAGTACTCGACCTGCCCAGCTGGTGCAGACGAGCTGCCAAACCCCCGACGTCCAGGTGCAGCTGGGCTGCTACTGGTACCTCTCCCACCTCCTGACGGTTCCTCCCTCACATGAGCGCGCAGCTGTTCCAGTGCATTCGTTGTTGTCGTCGACCGCCGAGACGACGATGTGTGCGCCTCCGCTGGGGGACGGGGTAAGCCTGCTGCTACCCCTGCTCCAGCTCCATCTCGATCATTTGGCGTGCTACTCGTACGTAGTTGCGACCCTCCTAAACTCCCACCCTGTGGCCCCAGGGGCGAGCTTGGTTCGGCACCTCTGCGGTTCTGAGGGAGCGACGAGGTCGACGACCTACGCCTGCCGAAGAAGAAAGACATCGGCCCCTCGAGGGTGAGGATGTGTTGCGATTAACTCTGCAACTCTGCAACAGACAAAAGTTGGATTGATACCTCCTTTGGACTAGAAATGCCTCAGGAGTATTGCTGATCTACCGCCTGGATCGGCACCGATGCGCGACTGCGATCGAGTCGCATATAGAAAAAAAAGCGCCAGAGAGCTGGGGTGCAGGGGTAGCTAGCTTAGTGTGATATGCGGGGTATACGAGTCAGAAAGGATAGCATGCCAGCACGCCAATGGCTGTCGTCCGTCGTAGATGAGATCTCGTCGAAGACCGGCGGTGGCTGCGGGTGGGTTGAACCGGGGGAGATGGGAGATCGGGCGGAGTGAGTTACCGAGTCCTCGGGTCGGTTGTCACCTCTGGTATCGGGTCCGTCCTGCTATGCAGTGATCTCGACGACGCACGTTATGCAGCTGTAGCGAGTGAACGTGTGCAGAACGAAAGCAAAGAGAGAGTGACGATGCTTGGGAAGATGTGGTATATGTACAGCGACAACCCAGGTAGAACTCGAGGAATGTTGGTGAGGGGATCTGATGACTGGATGAGTGACTAGATTGCGGGGAAGATAAGATTCAGAGTTGCAACGAGCTAGCATAAGCCAGGGCGTACACAGTCATCATAACGTCAAGAGAGGACGAAATGACAAGATGTGCGAAAGAGGGAGTGGGCAGCATGCATGCATGTGCTACGTCTGCGCACATGCATCAGGAGCATCTAGAGGTGGAGTCAAGTCAGACAAGGCGGTGCCGTAACTGCTTTCCAAGACACGATAGAAGCCTTGGTAAGTCAAAGGTTGTCGCACACTGACGTGATGTCTTCAGTCCTCTGAAGCACGGGTAAACATGACAGACATCAAAAAATGAGAGCAATGTCTACGCAGAAAGCAGATGTGTGGAGTAACGTCTTCATCCTACTATACTATACTACAGACTCCTCTCACAGCCTCCGAACCATGACACACGACCAGCTCCCCTCGGCCTCCGATATCCCAGTGAAGGGGTCAGACAAGACTTGGGTATAAGCGTGCGTAATGCTCCAGTTTGCCAGTACACGATGCGATCATGGTTGGGGAGCGGATGAGAGACAGCCTTCGAACAGCACAGATGGGACGAAAAACATCAACAGCAGATAGCCGCCACTCGCTTAGAAGAGACGCTGGGGCTTGCCCATGGTCGACTTCATGTGGAGCGAACCAACGTTCTGCCACTGCTTCTTGAGAAGCGAGACAAGGAAGTTGATGGCAAGCATGGCGTTCTGCATGACCTGGTCCTCCTCCATGTCGACGTGGCCGACAGCGACAGCAAGGCAGAGAACCTTCTTGAGCTGGAACTTGATGGTCGACTTGACGTCGATGACCTTGCGGGCAAGGTCGTCCGAGTGGGAGACGGGGGTGGGGAACTTGCCGGCCTTGGAGAGACCGGGGCCGAGGAGACGAGGAATCTGCTTGATGAGGGCCTCGGACGCAAGGAAGGCGTCGTACTTCTGGGCGAGCTTCTTGACGAGCTTCTTGTTCTTGTTGAGCTTCTTAAGGTCCTCAACAGTCATGAAGGCAAGCTCCTCGTCGAGCTGCTTGGCACGGTCAACGTCCATGGCGTCGGCGAGAATGCAGAGCTGCATGCGGGGACGGGGGACGTGGGGAAGCTTGACGGTACCGGCGAAACGCTTGTCACGCTGGGGGTCGTAGTTCTTGAGGCCGATCTGGAGCTGGGGGTTTAGCGGAGCTCACATCAACAGTGAGGTCAGGCACACGACAGGCAGGTAGGTGTAGCAGCGTGTTGACGTGAAAGCATGCTCTGCACGCCAGCACATTCAACACGCACACCACACCACCCCTGCCATGGCCCAACCCTCCAAACACGCTCTACCCACCTCGACGGTCTCGACGAAGTTACGCTTCTTGCCGGTACCAGCCTTCTGGCCCTCGAGCGAGGACTCCTGGAGGATGGTCCTGATAGACGAACGCACGCTAGACGCCTGGAGCTTCGACATCGTGTTTTCTGCTGTCAGCGGCGATACTCTGGGCTTGCTCCTCGACGCCGAGAAGCCCGCCGTCGCCGTCGGCACTCACTTGGTTGATGGGTGAAGGAGCACTCTGCATGCAGCTGAGATTTGGTGTCCTCCGCCACACGATTTGGACGGAAGCAAAATCCCCTCATGTCGAGGATCGCCGACCATCCCCCGAGTGTGGCACTTTCCACCTGAGATTTCGTTTCCGATCTCCTCCACCTTGCGTTTCGACGTCCGCGACGATATCTCCAGCTGCTAGCTGCAGAAGCAACTCAACAACACCTCCAAGTCCTACACAACTCGCGATGCCACCCCGGCCACCAGCATCCCTCCTCGAGAAGGTCTCGCACCCCGCCATCCTCCCCATTCCCAAGCGCGCAAGCGGCAACAATGTCCCCCACTCGATGACAAAAACCAGGCGTAACTGGCGTCCGAACGTGCGGCGGCTCGACATGCCAGTGAACGTTGTCGGCGGAGCAGCAGAACAGAACCTTGCTATCAAGGACGCGGTCGACGCAGGAGAGCTCACAGGACGGATACAGTACCCGCAGTTGAGCCAGGTGCAGGTGACGGCACGGGGGATCAAGAGTATCCAGAAGGCTGGAGGTGTCGAGGCGCTGCTGGTGGGTGTAATGTATCAGGATTGCTGCTGACGCCAGCTCTCACGACCAGCAAAGCACTTCACTCCGTTCGGCAAGCAGCTCCGCCACTCGCTGTTTGCTGAGCTGCACCGTATCCGCAACGAGGCAGTGTTGGAACCGGAGGCTGCGGCCGAGGCAGAGGTGGCCGCGGAGGAGCCGAAGCGCATCGAGTAGGCCGTACGCGAGCGGTACGGTGTAGTGTATATCATCATGTTGCATGGCATTGATTCCAATGGCGGGGACTGGGGTGCTTGCACAGTGACAGTCTGAGACGGGAAGGAGGCGAAGTGGTATCATGGGTGTGCCGAGAGGCTCGGGTGTAGGCGATTCTGGAGTTTTGGATACTGACCTAGATGCCGTCTCCTGCTCTCTACCATATACTGCCCTGGGCTGCCTGCATGACACCGTGTCAATAGACATGGCTGACCGGAAAGCGATGTCGAGTCATGCCGAGGGTGTCGGATGTTCGAATCATCAGGATGTTAAGGTGCTGCGGCAGCCCTTCATAAGCGATCGGTGACTGAAGACTGATTATCGCTTCAACGGAATCCAGCACACTTAAGCAGTTTTGATTTGATGTTCACTTGCAGCAGCTCTGCAACCACCTTGTTGCACATCACAGAGAGCAGTCATTCTCAAACATGGGAAACGCCGGGCCATTCACCCTTATATGAAGATGGGTGAGGCGACTCGACCGCTGCTCATAGGTTCTATTTTTCGTGCATGCTCCACTCTATGTCGCCTACACCAACCGCCGGTCGCCCGACTTGACAGCCTGGGTGAACTGCTGGGGCGGGGCGGGCACAGAGTCGATAGCCGGCGGCGGAGCCTCACCATCCACCACCGCCTTACCCCCTGCCCGCTCAGGCAGCGGCGCAGGCTTCACAAACCCATGCAGCCTGCCCGCGCCCCCATGCGCACCCTCAGCCTCAAGCTGGGCTCGGGCGGCATTCTTCTCCCTCTCCTCAGCAGGCAGGGTGGCCGCCTCGCCCTCCCTGATCGTAGCGATGACATCCTGCTTTGCCTTCTCGAGCTTCCACTGGGCCGCGTCTCCTGCCTGCTCAGCCTTGGAGCGAGCAGAGTCGACCGCCTCGTCCGCCTTGGAGCGCGCAGAGTCAACCGCCTCCCCAGCCTTGGCCTTTGCGTCCTCGAACGACGCCTTGGCCGACTCGGCCAGCTCCTCCGCCTTGTCCTTGACCGCCTCGGCTGACTGCTTCGCGATGTTCTTGAACTCCAGACCCGTCGTGGCGAGGATCTCCTCGCCCTGGTGCTTGGCCTCTGATGCACCCTTCGAGATGTGCTTGACCGCTGCCTCAGCCTGGCTCTTGAGCGAGTCGTCGAGCGCGGGTGCCGCTGGCTGCTGGGACTGGGGCACCTGAGTCGCGACACCAGCCCTCGCGGGCCGTGGGACCCTCTGGGCATGCTGTGCCTCCCTCTCGTTGATCTCGGAGAGCAGCTTGCCGAGCCCTGCGGCCTCCTCGCGCAGCGCTGCAGCCTCGACGGCGACGCGCGATTCGTCCCACCCAAGCTTGGACACATCGTAGTCCTTGCCCACTGTCTCCTTCCATGTCTCGCGGCCCCATCCGAGGCCGACGTCAATCTCGTCCTTGAGCAGCCTGGGCGTCCCGACGCCACGGTACCCGAATGAAGTGTACACTTGCACCGTGGACGCGCCTGCACGCGCCATGGCGAGCGCGTCGTCGCCAGTCCAGATCCCTCCAGCACCAATGATGGGCACACTAGGCGGCAGGAGCGGGCGCAGAGTGTGCAGCGCGGCCAGGGCGTACGGGAACAGTGGCTTGCCAGACAGACCGCCGACCTCAGACGCGTTGTCAGACTTCAGGCCTAATCCCTCGCGGCGCACAGTGGTGTTCGAGACAATCACACCCTCGACGCCCGACGAGCGGACCGCACTAGCCACGTCGGCCAGCTCCTCCTCGCTCAGGTCACATGTCACCTTGACAGCGAGCTTGGGTAGGCCATTGACCTTAATGGCGTCGCGCTCAGCAACCACCTCAGACAGCAGGCGGTGCAGCTTGTCCCTGCTCTGGAGGGCACGCAGGCCTGGCGTGTTCGGGGACGAGACATTGATGACCACCACGTCCGCGTACGGGCCGAGAGCACGCACACCGCGGATGTAGTCGTCGTTCGAGTCTGCAGGGGACGTCTTGTTCTTCCCCAGGTTGATGCCCAGGAGGTGCCCCTTGCGCAGGGAGCGCGGCAGGTCGGCAGGAGGCAAGGGGTTGGCCGGCAGAGGGGACGGGAAGTGCTCCGGGTGCTCCCTGCTGAACTCGACGAGGCGCTTCCGCAACTGGTGGAGGGCCTGTCCGTGTCCGAGGGAGTTGAAGCCGTAGCGGTTGATCGCTGCGTCGTCCTCCTCGAGGCGGAAGAAGCGGGGCTTCGGGTTGCCAGGTTGCGGCTCGGGTGTGATGCTCCCGACCTCGACGTAGGCGAACCCGAGGTCGTACAGGCCGTCGATGGCCTGCGCGTCCTTGTCGAAGCCGGCGGCCACGCCAACGGGATTATCGAGAGGCATACCCATGAGCTGTCGTCAGAGGTGAAGCTGAAAGAGACCTACTTCGGCTTGGAGCTCTGGCGGGTCGACGCTCGTGTCCATCGGACGCGCCCAGCTCGGCGCAGAGAGGATCTTGATCGCGAGCTTGTGCCCCTCCTCGGGCGAGGCGAGGGCACGCATAAGCGGCATGAATAGGTGCTCATGGGCGAGGCTGCGCGAGTCGTAGTAGTACGACAGGAGGAGGCCACCGGTACCGATTGCGAGGGAGGTCACGATCCACCGCCCGGGCCGGGAGGTGCCGAAGGCGTGTCCGGAGGAGGCGTGGCGCACGGGCGTGATCGCGTGCCGAGGTGTCGTTGCCCGCAATGGCGCAGCGAGCGGGCGGGGTCGTGCGAGCGTCCCAGGCAGTCGCCGGAGCATGGTCATGGCTTTGAGTGGTGGTGTGGTGACGAGCAACGGAGACGAGATGTTCAGGAAGATACCGGAAATCCGTCATCGGCGATCCGGAGAGCGTGACTAACTCCGTCGTAGAGATGATATGGGCGCTGGTGAGTACTCGAAAGCGAAAGCAAAAGCATTTTGTCGTCCTTGAACAGTATATGAGATTGGAAGGGTATGCACAGTGGACCGACGTGAGCACAGATGATAGTGTATGCATAGTGGTAGTAGTACAACTTGACAATGGGGGTATGTAGTGGGGGTATGTGTAGGTGGCACTAGTGGTGGCCGTGTGTGCTCCAGGAGCCAAGGATAGGATGATGTCCTTCTTAATGGAAAACTCATTGCAAGCAATGTTATTGAAGAACCACAGCGAGCGACTTCAGCTTCCGGATGCTTCTTTTTGGTTGATGCGATTGTCGATGCTAGAGCTAAGCCGTAGTTGCTGAGACAGTGCCAGGCGGATACTCCCTAAGCTCGAGTGGCTCTGATAAGATCTGTAGCAGTCGACGGTGGCCTCGTGCTCAGTGAGCAACCCCCTCCGCCCGGGGCACGATCCACCCTTCCTTCCGACACCTCTGGCAACGGATCCACTCGCGCCCATCCGCATCAGGCGCAAGCACATGCCCCGTGCTCCTCTCCGCGATCTCAACACAAGCGCGGTGCCACCGGTGCTCGCACGCAAGCAGCACAAAGTCCTGCCCCTGGTGCGGCTCCTCGCCTATCCCGTGCGGCGGGAACGGGGGCTGCATCGGCGCGTAGAGCGAAAGCATCTCCTTGTCGCCCGGCGGTGCCTCGTAGCTGTCGTCCTCGTCCTCGTCGACGTCCATTGCGTCGACGTCGGGGATGGGAGGGGCAATGAGACACTCAACGGCATCGCAGCGCCACCCAAGGGTCTTCTCGTGCTGCTCGGTCCAGTGCTCGAGCGACTGGGGGACGAAGGTGGGTGCGCGGGGCTGCTCGGGCTGTTGTGGAGCGGTGGGGGCGTCGGAGGGCTGGGTCGGGGGCCGTGGGGCGAGGAAGAAGAGGTCGAAGGGGAAGAGGGCGGTGACGGGGATGCTGGTGCGGTCGGGGGCGGGGGCGGCGGGAGTTCCATTGGGTGCGGGAGTGCCGTTGGGCGCCGATGCTGCGCTGGCCGTGGGTGTTGAATTGGACACCGGTGCTACGTTGGACGTGCCCTCGGACGTCGGTGCTGCGTTGGCTGCACCTGGTGATCCAGATGCTCCTAATCCTGATGCCACAGGTGCTCCGGATACTTCAGGCGCTCCTGGTACAGCTGGTGCAGGTGTAGCAGATGCCTCACTTGCTCCTGATACTGCTGGTGCTGGTGTAGCAGTGTCCACATCCATGGCAGACGTGCTGTCAGCACCTGGAGCATCAGCAGTAGCTGTGTTTGCAGCCTCTGGCGTGGGAGAGATGCCAGCTGCCGATGGCGTAGTGGGTAGGGCAGTCCCATTGGTCGCGGGAGGGTATGCACTTGCAGAAGCAGATGGGCCAGAGGGGCTCGCGCCTTGTGGCACAGGGGAGCGAGGCGGAGGAGTCGGCAGCGTGATGATGGTGATATGCTGCCGACGCTCAGGCGTGGGACGAGGAGGAGCACCAGGCGGAGGCGTGCCATTAGACTCTGAAACACCCTGGGCCTGTGTCTCCCGTCCTGCAGTAGCAGTCGCGCCACCAGATGCGACCGTCGGCGCTGACCCGCCCTCGTGGACGGACCCCGCCTCAGCAGTAGTCGAATCGCCAGCCTGGGACGTCGCCTCGGTCGACGCAGGACGGCTCATAGGCAGCGGCGACGCCATCGAGCGGCCAAAGTTGCCCAGCGCCATGTCCATTGCCGCATCGAAGATGCTCATCGCTGCTCGCCTCTCGTTCGCCTCATCGCCAGCACCCGCCGGAGATGGCTGGGCAGGTGCAGTAGTAGCTGTTCCGTTGTTACGAGCCTCCGTGTTCGCCTCTGAGCGGGCGTAGGGGTGGTTTGCGGGTGTAGCACGCCCCGAGCCAGTCGCAGAGGGGCGTAGTGGGTTGCGGCGTGTCTCGCGAGGGGGCTCTAGCGTCCTCAGTGGGTCGAGATCTAGGCGGCAAGTGGGGCAGGTGTGGTGGGACGTGAACCACGGCTGGACACAGTCCTCGTGGAAGAGGTGGTTGCATGGCAGGGCCTTGACACGAGGCTTGGCACCACCTTCCGCTGCTGCCTCTTCCGCCCCATCCATACCCTCGAGGCAAATACCGCACCGCCACCCCCTGTCATCGTACTCCTTGCCGTGGTTGGCGTCCTCTGCTGCGACGACCTTGTCCACGCGGCGGAGCAGCGCACGCCCAACAGTAGGCAGCGATGCGATCAGCTCGGCAGCCTTGGCCGGGTCGGGCGCAGGTGCTGGGGGCGCCATGGTGAAGCCAAAGGGGAAGAAGGGCCACACGGGAGGTGGGCCTGCAGTGGCCTGGTCTGCGCCTGGGCGTGGTATCAAGCGTCCGTCGGGGCCTACGATGAAGAAGATGCTGCGGGTTTGCTGTTGGGGTGTGGCTTGCTGGGCGCCCTGCTCGTCCTGTGGTGGTTGTTGACCACCCTGCTGAACGCTCTGTCCTGTCTCTCCCTCGGTTCCAGTAGTGGTGGGTGCAGTGGTATCGCCCTGCTGGGTTGTTCCAGGAGGTGCAGGTGCCGAGCCCGCAGCAGGAGGCGAAGTAACACTTGGCTGCTGTTGCTGCTGCTGCGCATCGCCACCCTCATCATCCCCATCCTCGTTGGCAAACACCTCCAACGTCCACTGCAGACCTATGCGCTCGCCGTTCTCTGTGGTGGTCTCCCCGCCCTCGGTCCGGAATGGGTAGAAGAACGACA
Organism: Cutaneotrichosporon cyanovorans; assembly: GCA_002335625.1. Classification (NCBI taxonomy): domain Eukaryota; kingdom Fungi; phylum Basidiomycota; class Tremellomycetes; order Trichosporonales; family Trichosporonaceae; genus Cutaneotrichosporon; species Cutaneotrichosporon cyanovorans. The sequence continues at coordinate 474,036 of BEDZ01000010.1, read as the reverse complement.
TCGTGGTCAGAGGCCGCCGCCGACCTCCTTGCGGCGGGCTGCCCGTATGTTGGGACGGCGTTGGGGAGCTGGCAGCAGGTGGTGGTGAAGAGGGGGTTTCTCCTGCGGGGGGTTGAGTAGGGACTTCGCCACTGGCCTCAGCAGTCGATGGGGGTGTGCTATGTTGCGCGTTTGCGTTTGCATCGGGAGCCCGGGCTATCTCTGGCAGCTGCTGGGGTACATTCGCCTCGTTGGGTGGCGGCCCTTCGTTGTTGCCTCCTGGCGGCGACGACATGGCGAGTCGTGCAGTGTCGTTACGAGCGTGAAAATGTGATCTATGCCAGTCGATGCAGTCAATGCAGTCTATAAGAGAAAGAGTCGCGCCGAGTCTATGCTTATGAGTAAGAGTGTATTGTCAACATCACCACCCCCGCTGCTGACAAAGATATGAATGCGGTGCTCCTCGCCATCGGTGTCGCGCGCACGACCATCCAGCGTACCGCCGGCAACCTCCGGAAGCAAATACATCCGGGCCTCCAGGTGTAGTCTTCTGGTGTCTTCTACGCGGGTGGTCTCTACAGCTATTGTCATGATCATTGCATGGTGCGTCTGCACAGCCGTCTGCAAGGCAGCTGGGTCCCCGTGGAGTGGGCAGAGTGCAAGAGAGCTAGGTCCTTGACTCTTCATGGCAGAAGACGATACCGCGCAGACCTCAGAAGTCAAAACATGCTGCATGTGGAGTGCTGTCAGATCTCCGGAGAGGTGTCGTTTGATTCCGCACCAAAAGTCAGTCGTAACTGGATAGATGGTCCGACATCGTCAGTGCCGAAGCAGCAGTATCTTTGTGCTCTAATCCGCCTTTCGTCGCCATGTCCATACGCCCCGGCCTGCTGGCGAGCACATCACGCGTGGCGCTTGCGCCTGCACCGCGGGCTGCGGTTGCCCGTGCTCAGAGGCGAGGAGCAGCGACGTCAAAGGGCAAGAGCAACCCCCTGTCCGGAACAGTGCAGGCGGCCGAGGAGGAGGCCAAGAAGCGCGAGCAGCAGTTGCGTCGCATGCCGCCGGGGATGGACCTGTCGACGATATACCACAAGATGGTCATCGGTGGGTGGGAGCTTGTTCTCAAGGCTGACTTGTAGACTTCGAGCTGCAACCATTGTACCAGACGAAGTATCTGTTCGACAAGAAGCTCTGGACGGACGCTGCCAAGTTCAACTTTGCTCGTTATCGCATGAATATGCAGAGGTGTGTACTGGTCTTTATATGTAACGTACCTGACTTCAGTGCTCTCGGTATGTCCGACGACGCCGTCTTTGAGCCCGAGGGCAACTGGTTCTGGAAGCTGTATACAATGTTCGCACCACGGGCTCGCATCGCTCCGGTCACAGAGGAGCTCACCGAGTTGTACCAGGCGTATAACCTGGCACAAGCAAAGGGGAACACTGCTGCCTTGCGCAAGCTGAGCCAAGGCAAGGCCCTCGAGCGTGCATTGGCGAACGCTGCGTCTATCGGTAGCCCGGAGAACGAGTGGTCGATCTCGAAGACCAACCAGAAGCCGTCAGTGCTGTCGATTCGGCACACGCCTGTGTACGCCAAGGACGCAACGACGCAGATCATTGTCCGCTTCGACTATGACCAGGCTCTGGTGCGGGGCAAGAAGGGGAAGACGAACATGCGCGTGGTGGAGAATATCTGCTTCAACCGCGAGGCGACGCCGGGCGCACGGTGGCAGGTCAGGGACAGGGTCGACTTTGCTGAGCCGATGTTCGTGAAGGAGGCGAAGGGGAAGGCAGGGAAGGAGAACAAGTAGGGGGTGTGTAGAGGTAGCATTGCATGTACCACTCTGGCATAGCACTATATTGAGGCAGGATGGCAGGTTGCGATAGCTGAAAGCGGCGGGTGGAGAGGGGGACAATCTCGGCTTCCGACACCAGACTTAATTGCTACTACTGCAGGTTCTGCTTGTGCTACTTGTGCTGCATTGCGTCGAACCACCTGTTCATTCTATAACTCATAACTCATACATAGTTGTCTTGGACTAATGCTTGAAGCTTGAAGCTTGACGCCTACCTGCTTGATACCAGGTATTGACGACACATATGGTCGTCACGTGGCATCCCACAGCCGACTAGAGCAAAAGTCACATCAATGTCCATACTCGCGCTTCTGATGAATCCGACTTCAATCAGACCAGCTTGAACGCGCTGCCGACATTCCAGTGCGCTCTTGGCTTGGCCTTCCCTCGATCCAAATTCTACCTCCCCTTCCCACTCGCGCGATGTCCTCTCCTACCCAGGCGAAACCGCCCCCCACAGCGGCCTCCGGCTCGAGCACACCAGGAGGCAAGCCGCTCTCCGCAAAGGAGCAGAAACGCCTCGCCCGCGCAGCACGAGTAGCAGGCCGCGCACCCGCCGAGCAGCCGCAAGCATCCCCAGCAACCCCCTCGACCCCCGGGGGCTCTCGCAACCCGCCCGCGACCCCCGGCGCCGCGCAGCAGGGGCAACAACATTCCGGCCCATCGCGGCATCGCCGTGCCATCGCCGCCGAGGCTGAGAAGCAGGCCCAGGCGACTCAGCAGCCAGCCCAGAATGCGCGCTCCCAGTTCTTCTCGCACCTCCCCATTCCGCGCGGACCGGGGACAGCCGACGCGCTCGCATCAGGCAAGATCCACCCCGTGATTGTGCGCCTCGGTGTCCTCGTGTCGAGCGGGACGCTGCGCGGCGCCTCGGCACGCACCATGGCGGTCCTGCAGGCGTTCAGCGAAGTCGTGCACGACTACGAGTGCCCCGACAACGGCGTGTTCTGGAAGGACCTGAACTCGCACATCTCCCCGATGATCGCGTACCTCGAGACGTGTCGCCCGAAGGGAGTGGGCGTGGGCAATGCGATCCGCTGGTTCAAGGGCGAGATCAACCGCCTCGGCGAGCTGCAGGAGGCGGCGCAGACGACGGAGGCGGCGCAGAAGCAGGCGCTGATTGAGGCGATCAGGGTGTACATTCGGGACAGGATCGTGGTCGCGGGTCAGATCGTGGCCGACAATGCGAAGGAGAAGATCAAGGCTGGGGATACGGTGGTCGTGTATGCGCGCTCGAGTGTGGTGGAGAGGGCGTTGCTTGAGACGTTCCGCGATCTGCAGGCGCAGTCCCCGCCTGCGAGCTTCAATGTTATTGTTGTCGACTCGCGGCCGCTTCATGAGGGTAAGTACGAGCGAGCGAGCGATATAGTACCCTACCCTGGAACCATCGTGTCTCCTGTATCGATACCATCCGCCTATCGAGACTGAGCTCAAGCTGCTCCTTGTTCATGCTGAGTATCCGTACCCTCTTGTGTGGCTACAAGGAGCTCTTGCGCGTGTCAGCGATGTGTCCCCTCATTGCATGATGCTGAGCTCGTGCTATCCTTCGTCCAGCATTTTCCATCGCACCCGCTAACGCCAGGCCGCAACCTCCTCTCCACCCTCACAGCAGCAGGCATCCCCTGCACATACACGCTCCTCCCGCTCGCAGCAACACAGATCGCGCGCGCCTCGCTCGTGCTGCTCGGCGGCTCCTCGCTCAACTCGGACGGCGCACTCCACTCCCGCGCAGGCACGGCAGTCGTCGCCATGCTCGCAAAGGAGTACCGCGTGCCCGTGGTGGTGTGTCTCGAGACTTTCAAGCTCTCCGAACGTGTCGCGCTCGACGACCTGGCGTTCAACGAGCTCGGAAATGTCGAGGACCTGGCTCATGCCGGCGACGCGCAGGCCGGAGCAACTGGGGAGAAGAAGAGCACAAAGCCGCTCGAGTCGTTGTCGTTGTTGTATGACCTCACGCCGCCGAGCCATATCACGGCGGTGTGCACGGAGGTCGGCTTCATCCCGCCTAGCTCGGTGCCGACGCTGCTGAGCAAGGGGGTTGTGGCATAGTCTGTAGGGTTTGCGGTGGTAATGCATGGGCATTGGGCGATTTCTGCTGCATCTTGAACTGGAACTCAAGGAGGATTTCATCATTGCAGCGATCTGAGATTGGCTGCAGTCCATTGCTAGAGGCTTTGGAGCCATAAAGCAAGCTCATGAATGAAAGCCTTCTTGCTATGCATCTGACTAACATTGTTTAGAGATCCACTCCCATAGCACCTGGAGCAAAAAAGTCAACCTGCTCGAGCATATGGCAAAAAGAAGCCTCGTGTGGGGCTCGAACCCACGACCGGATGATCAACCGATAAGCGTAAGAGTCGTCTATTCTACCGACTGAAATAACGAGGCTGCTCGTTTTTGATGTCTACGGGGGGTGGCTGGTTGCTTATGAATCAAATTTTACAGGCGCAGATCTCGACGATGTCTGCTGTGCCTCCCTTTATGTCATCTAAATGGCAAAGTCATCGCTTTGCAGAGCCGTTGAGCTACAGAGCTCTTTCTCAAATGTTGCCATTCGCAGTGCGAGCTTGCAGCAATACAGGGTGGCTTGCTCCTGAATAACAAATATATATATGGCACTTTTGCGCGTCATTTCGCTGCGATTTTGGCCGCCTCGAACGGCCGTCAACGCGTCAATTAGACTCGTCTTATAACTGCTGAGCATATCCTGCTGAGTCTTAGTATGGCGTTGCACTATTCTGGGTGTCTAAATCACGGTTGAGCTATCACAAGCTCTGCTGTGCCGATGTAGATTAGGCAGTGCTCGCAACTCGGGTAACCGTTCATCGACTGCCCCTGCAACAGATGGCTTTTATAAAACCGGTCATGGCATCTGATACCACCTCAGCCGATTCCCAGCTTCAGTGAGTCGTAGAGCCTGTAGGCCCGCCGTGATTTGAGTGAGGAACAACACGGAATACCTACCTCACATTTCCCGGAAGTTGGTCCATCTGCAAGGTCAGCGGCAGAAATTGCTACGAGAACAGGGGGGGGGGGGTTAGTTTCGTCCGTTGACAGGTATCTCAATTGATAGAGGGTGCCAGTCTATCCGTGTTAGCCGCACCGACATCTGGACCCATTGTCTTCATCTGCAATATATCCACCTTTACGATGCTGGAGGAATGCAAATTAGAGCCGGATGTCTCGCTGAAGTCGGCCACAAAAGTGCTCGAAGGATGCTCATCGTGTTAGCAGCTCTAGAAAGTAGTACACCTTGCTATGGAGCTGCTTCATATATGATAATCTTGCTTGAAGCTCAAGATGCTGTCATCATCTTTATGTTCACGCCACATCCGCATCTCTCCGGGATCGCCCCCAGTCCAACCCGATTCGCCACCGAGTGGCGCGAAAGCCAAAAATACAAAAATCTTCGCGCCGAAGTGAGTCACCTCGCTCCGCCGATGAGATCTGCGACCCACGTCCGCCCTCGCGCATGCAGATGCAGATGAGCAGGGCGTAGCAGATGCAAAAAGGAAGCCTCGTGTGGGGCTCGAACCCACGACCGGATGATCAACCGATTAGAGCGTAAGAGTCATCTATTCTACCGACTGAAATAACGAGGCGATGATGTCTGGGTGTGTTGTGTGGGGTCATGAGGCCGTAGCGCTCGTCTAAGGTGTAGCCTCCGGCAGTACAGAGGGAGAGCGAGACATGCACACTGCTTGCAATCGAGCGGTACAGGTTGCGGCTGAGAGTCCCAGTACGCCTGCAGTAGATACTGTGCGGTAGTGACCACTGGGATCGCAGCAGCAGTTGTGTGACAGCAGACAGACGGGCCCTACCCAGGGCAGGGTGGTTTGCTAGCGATCTGTAGCCTGGCACTCCCCCACCTCACAGATGACTGTCGAGCATCGTACAGCATAGCATGAAGCACACCGGTGTAAGAACGACTACTCCCGAGTCACGCAACATTCACGGGTACATACTGGATAGGTATATCAGATTTAGAAGCTTAGTTGAGATATCAATCATTACGTCTACCCTTCGCTCGCCAAATGAGAGTCGCCGAGCAGTGCGATAATCGTAGTCAGAGACTAGTGCGACGCATGCACACCTCCACTCGGAGCAGCTGCCTGCGCTGCAGGAGCCGGCGCCGCAGTGCCACGGTGGTGCGAGTGCCCATGCTGCGCCTCGTATGCACGCTCGTCCGCCTCCTCGACCTCCTCTTCGAGGCGGATGCGGCCCTCACGCTCCCTGCGTGCCTTCCATGCTGCGCCGATTGCGAGGGACACGGGGTGAAGGACGAGGAACGTGATGATGGTCGCGACGACGGGAGGCGGCTTGTTGAGTGCGGAGTCGGGCAGAGCGGGGTTGACTCGGGGTGCCTTGAGGAGGAGGGCGACGAGGATGTACTCTGCTGCGATGGCGAGGGAGCTGGGGTTAGCGATGCGACTGCGAGTGGGCACGCGGAGCGTGTCCACGAGTAGAGACAAGATCGGAAACGAGAATGTAACATGGAAGCGAAGCAGTAGCCCCCTCCACATAAGTCCTGTTTCTAAAAGCCACACTTACTATTGCCTAGTCGCCAACTCCCAGATACACAACACCGTGTTCGTCCCCGCGATCGTCCCCACGGCCGGCCACGTCCACTTGCCCAGGAATCGCCGCTTCTCGATCACCCAGTTGAGCGCGACGAACCCGCCGTGCATCCAGGCGTAGCCGAGGAGCACGGCCGTGAACATCGACACCTGGAGGTGGATGAATGTCGCGTCGAAGGGGTGCTTGTATGAGGGCGGGTAGTACTGCAGCGTGATGTGGATGGATACGCTGGGGTCAGCAACACATCCTCATCATAGCTTACATGAGCAAAGTAGTCAGGAGCATGAACACCTCAGCGACCTTGAATGACTGGAGGGTCTGATATCAGCACGAGCACATGACATGTTGCTCCTTTGCTACTACTCACCCACGCCACAGCCCATGCAGCAATGAACCAGTTGGCCACAGCGAAACGAAGTCCCACGCCATGCACAATTGTGTCCTGTTGTCAGTGATGCCTAACACTACACCCACCCTGCTGTACTGGCTTTGCGCGATGATGATCAGGAGGCAGAACCCGACCTGAAGCGCGTATAGGATCCCGACGAAGACACCGATCATCTCATTGTTGGCGCTCAGGAGTGTCGGGTGGAGATCGCTGATTTGTGCTGTGGTCAGAAGAGGGGAGGGGGGTGGACTCACGAATGCCGGGGTGGATTACGAGCGTGCAGACCAGGCCTGTGCCGAGGGATACGAGGACTGGGGTCAATGGCACTCAAGGGATGAAGGGATAGCCAGTAGCTTCAAGTCAAAGATAGATAGTAGTATTGAGCCCTACTCACCAGAGATTGGCACCGCTATCTGCAAGCGCACCAAACGCATCGACGCGCGGTACTGGTCCATCGTGATCACCTCCTGCGGCTGGTCATAGCTGCTCACGCCCCTGTCGCCGGGGACGGCTGTGACTACCTCCTGCGGCATTGTGCTCGGGTTTGGAGATGAGATGGAGAAAATGGAGTGAAAGACCCCAATGGATCGACGTCGAGAGTGTTGGTTGCATGTGCTAGGTGCTAGGTGCTAGGTGCTAGGTGCCGTTGGTTGTCGCCGTGACGTCAGGGAGATCCTGGCCGGGATCGTCCTGCCAAGGATGTTTGTGTGTGTGCATGTGTGTGTATGCGTGGCCTGTGTGTGTATCCAATACAATAACCTCCTTGCAATACATTCCACCTATGCTTTTTAGCTATTAGCAGTTAGTTTTAGTGATTCACTAATCAGTCAATCAATAACCCGACTGACGGTCGTGGCAGGCTATCGCTCATATGTAAGACAAACAGCTATGCATGCAAGACATAGGGTTGACCTCGTTCGGTGCGTTCGGTGTATGTGCACAGTGGTGATATACATCCCAGAGTCCATCCTCTTGTTGAACATGTCCATTTTGGACACAGCTATGCTCGTCCACCTTGCCTCATTTCCTCGTACGAATCATGCCTGGGTGCGATTTGCTCCTCCGCCTTATCGTAGACTGTGGGATGACGACGTGCGGATCGCGACCGCTGCGCAGATCGCTAGTAAACGATGGGTCAAGAACAATGGTCCGCAGGACGTAAACGGATACGTCCTTGCCGTGACTGACAAGGCAATGGAGATGTGAGTCGTCCGTCATGTTCGTTGTCTTGGCCTAGGCCTGGGCATATACTTACAGTACTGCCAGGTTGTCATGGCATCGTTCTACACTGTACAAGCACAGTAGCATTGGCCGACAACCTGACACTATCGAAGAGTGGCGTGACGCTATGGACGGGCTCATTCGTGACGCTCTCAATTTGGTGAGTTTTGTCACTCTGGAGCACATCTCGCACACACGCCTCAGTTTCAGACAGTCTGACAACAGGCAACCAAAGCCCTCTCACCTGGCGTCCTGTCGCTGCCTCCCGAGTCTGAGATAATCTCCTTCATCGAGGGCACCTTTGACTCAATGCAATACAGCCCATTCGATGCGTTAGACGACCTGCCAATAGACGAACGCCGTCCTATCGACTATTCTTTCCTCAAAGGTTATGAACTTCTTCAATTGAGACCCATGAAGACTTCAGGTTACGGCTACCCCATCGCACCTGCTGCAGAAGCCAAAGCTATCCATGAGATCCATGAGAAATGGGCTGCCGAACAGCAGACCGCTGTGAAGGAGGTCGCCGCAGAGCAGGTGTGCCAGGAATGCGCCGCGAGGATGACCAAGCCTCGCTCATCAACTGGATCAAACCACACGTCCTCGGGGGAGTCTGAGGATAACCCAAAAACACCACCACGCGAGACTCAACAACTGCCGCCACCTGTCATCTCAGAGCATCCAACTGCTGCCACGCCATTCATCGACGATGGAATTCTAGTTGAACGATCTCCGCAAGCTGAGTATTCTGTGAGGTTGTGAGATAATCTCGCCATATCAGGATAAGACCATCCTCCCCCGTTTCTACAGACCTTCACGTCCCGGCCTCAAGATTCGTCATATGTCGCTCAATTCTCCCGCGTTTTGTGTAGAATATTGAATAATACATCATGTTTTAGTCTGCCGAGCAGAGACTTGTTAGCGCCTTCCAAAACCTCCACGTACTCTGTGGTGATCCCTACGAGCGAACGTACTGACAATGTTCAGCATTCTCAGCTTCTCAGTCTGCTATAGAGGTAGTATGCAGGGTCTGCTACCCTTCACATGGTCAAATTGGCACGTTTCCGACAGCCGCTACAACGCGATGCCGCTTTAGCACGGACAAGAGCAGAGCTGAGCTTTATGTTCCTTTGCTGATCACACAACATGCCCGACAGATCCAGTCATTGTACAGGACATCATAAGCAGCACAAACCTCGTGAATCACAGAGCGGTCCGAACACACATCAGCACTGTCATGACTCGGCCGGAGCCACGGACCAAGGATGAACATACATATACTAGGCATATCGCATAGAAACGCAAATCCTTAGGTTCTGTGGTGGTTCCCACCCAGCTATCCAGATGTGGCGCGCTCGCATGCACAGTAGTGTGAGCGCATTGAGATTCTGAAACGCAGTATGGCATCCCAGATGTCCTTCCGCTTTCAGCTAAAGTGTGGTAATTCAATCAGGAGATCGGCATACGAAGGTATGTTCGCCACCAATCACTGTTTCTTGTTCGACACTTATCTCTATCGCACGTCCTTGCCGATATGTCTATATTGACTAAACCTGTTCCCAACCACCTACTTTCTTTCCGTCGTACCAATCACAGGTTTGCGCTCTATGCTCCGCCGCCATATCGCGATGTGGTGGACGACGACGTGCGAATCTCGACCGCTGCGAAGATTGCCAGTAGACGATGGCTGAAGGAGAATGGCCCGCAGAACGAGAATGGGTTCGTCCTCGCCGCGACTGACAAGGCTATGGAGATGTAAGCTGTTCGGTTCATGGTGACAAAAGCCGGCAACTACTGATTGCCAGGCTAGCATGGAGTCGGTCCACTCTATATAAGCACAGTAGCCTAGGTCGGCGACCCAAAACTATTGAACAGTGGCGTGCGATCATGGACGAGCTGATACGTGACACGCTCGACTTGGTGAGTACATTGCACCTCTTGTATACGTATCTTGTAGTATGCAGTACTTGGAGTGCGGCACGCGCTGACTTCAGGCCAACGAGGCTCTGGCCCTGGTACCCAGCGCCCTGTCGCTGCCTTCTGAACGCCAGATCATCGAATTCATCCAAGGCACTCTAGACTCGATGCAATATGGCCCTGCTGACTCGTTACTCGATCTCAAACCGGAAGATCGCCGTCCTATCGACTACTCATTCCTGGAAGGATACGAGCTACTGCAGGTCGAACCGTGGAAGACCTCAGGTTATGGCTATCCCATCGCATCTACTGCTGAGACGACCGCCATCTATGCCTCCCATCCAGTGGCCGCCGAGCACCAGGCTACCAAAAAGCAGGCCGCTGAGGGGCAGTCCGCCAAGAAGCCCGACGTGAAGCCCGCCGAGAAAAAGGCTGCCGCAGAGCAGGAATACGAGGATTGCACTGCCGCACGTGTGGCTCAGCCCCACACATAGCACACGTCGACTGGATCAGACCTCACGATCGGGGACAGTGTCTGAATGACTTGCAAGATCAACACCGCAATGCTGCAATATCGCATCTAGATGTCCTCTCGTAGCATCCTATTGTGGTGGTGTGAGACGGATCATGTTCTCTTAAACCGCAAGACCGAGGGCATCGTTGAACGTCACGGCCGTGAATATTGCATGATACTGTAGATACTTCGCCAATCAGTGCCCATCAAAACACGGATGTGAACGAGCCTCGCAGAACGCTGAAGCGCCATCAACTCTACCATCATGCCTCTCATGCTTCCACTTTGCTTGTGTATGAAGTCGTTGTATACTGAAGCAAAATCTTCTGCTGCAACTGCCAGGATGCCACAAACAACCGCATCCGGCCTTGTACGCTAGACGCGTCTATGCGCCTCACTAGCTCACTGTGCACAACTACTCCCTTATATCACGCGTTCACCCCGTGCAGTGGAGATTATACTTCCGCATGCAATCGATTTTCTCTGCCACAGTGTGATCGTCCGCCCAGAGCGCCCAGGATTACAGTGGAGCCCTACACCCTTCCCTATATCCGATCAAACCACACGTCCTCGGGGGAGTCTGAGGATAACCCAAAAACACCACCACGCGAGACTCAACAACTGCCGCCACCTGTCATCTCAGAGCATCCAACTGCTGCCACGCCATTCATCGACGATGGAATTCTAGTTGAACGATCTCCGCAAGCTGAGTATTCTGTGAGGTTGTGAGATAATCTCGCCATATCAGGATAAGACCATCCTCCCCCGTTTCTACAGACCTTCACGTCCCGGCCTCAAGATTCGTCATATGTCGCTCAATTCTCCCGCGTTTTGTGTAGAATATTGAATAATACATCATGTTTTAGTCTGCCGAGCAGAGACTTGTTAGCGCCTTCCAAAACCTCCACGTACTCTGTGGTGATCCCTACGAGCGAACGTACTGACAATGTTCAGCATTCTCAGCTTCTCAGTCTGCTATAGAGGTAGTATGCAGGGTCTGCTACCCTTCACATGGTCAAATTGGCACGTTTCCGACAGCCGCTACAACGCGATGCCGCTTTAGCACGGACAAGAGCAGAGCTGAGCTTTATGTTCCTTTGCTGATCACACAACATGCCCGACAGATCCAGTCATTGTACAGGACATCATAAGCAGCACAAACCTCGTGAATCACAGAGCGGTCCGAACACACATCAGCACTGTCATGACTCGGCCGGAGCCACGGACCAAGGATGAACATACATATACTAGGCATATCGCATAGAAACGCAAATCCTTAGGTTCTGTGGTGGTTCCCACCCAGCTATCCAGATGTGGCGCGCTCGCATGCACAGTAGTGTGAGCGCATTGAGATTCTGAAACGCAGTATGGCATCCCAGATGTCCTTCCGCTTTCAGCTAAAGTGTGGTAATTCAATCAGGAGATCGGCATACGAAGGTATGTTCGCCACCAATCACTGTTTCTTGTTCGACACTTATCTCTATCGCACGTCCTTGCCGATATGTCTATATTGACTAAACCTGTTCCCAACCACCTACTTTCTTTCCGTCGTACCAATCACAGGTTTGCGCTCTATGCTCCGCCGCCATATCGCGATGTGGTGGACGACGACGTGCGAATCTCGACCGCTGCGAAGATTGCCAGTAGACGATGGCTGAAGGAGAATGGCCCGCAGAACGAGAATGGGTTCGTCCTCGCCGCGACTGACAAGGCTATGGAGATGTAAGCTGTTCGGTTCATGGTGACAAAAGCCGGCAACTACTGATTGCCAGGCTAGCATGGAGTCGGTCCACTCTATATAAGCACAGTAGCCTAGGTCGGCGACCCAAAACTATTGAACAGTGGCGTGCGATCATGGACGAGCTGATACGTGACACGCTCGACTTGGTGAGTACATTGCACCTCTTGTATACGTATCTTGTAGTATGCAGTACTTGGAGTGCGGCACGCGCTGACTTCAGGCCAACGAGGCTCTGGCCCTGGTACCCAGCGCCCTGTCGCTGCCTTCTGAACGCCAGATCATCGAATTCATCCAAGGCACTCTAGACTCGATGCAATATGGCCCTGCTGACTCGTTACTCGATCTCAAACCGGAAGATCGCCGTCCTATCGACTACTCATTCCTGGAAGGATACGAGCTACTGCAGGTCGAACCGTGGAAGACCTCAGGTTATGGCTATCCCATCGCATCTACTGCTGAGACGACCGCCATCTATGCCTCCCATCCAGTGGCCGCCGAGCACCAGGCTACCAAAAAGCAGGCCGCTGAGGGGCAGTCCGCCAAGAAGCCCGACGTGAAGCCCGCCGAGAAAAAGGCTGCCGCAGAGCAGGAATACGAGGATTGCACTGCCGCACGTGTGGCTCAGCCCCACACATAGCACACGTCGACTGGATCAGACCTCACGATCGGGGACAGTGTCTGAATGACTTGCAAGATCAACACCGCAATGCTGCAATATCGCATCTAGATGTCCTCTCGTAGCATCCTATTGTGGTGGTGTGAGACGGATCATGTTCTCTTAAACCGCAAGACCGAGGGCATCGTTGAACGTCACGGCCGTGAATATTGCATGATACTGTAGATACTTCGCCAATCAGTGCCCATCAAAACACGGATGTGAACGAGCCTCGCAGAACGCTGAAGCGCCATCAACTCTACCATCATGCCTCTCATGCTTCCACTTTGCTTGTGTATGAAGTCGTTGTATACTGAAGCAAAATCTTCTGCTGCAACTGCCAGGATGCCACAAACAACCGCATCCGGCCTTGTACGCTAGACGCGTCTATGCGCCTCACTAGCTCACTGTGCACAACTACTCCCTTATATCACGCGTTCACCCCGTGCAGTGGAGATTATACTTCCGCATGCAATCGATTTTCTCTGCCACAGTGTGATCGTCCGCCCAGAGCGCCCAGGATTACAGTGGAGCCCTACACCCTTCCCTATATCCGCCCCCCGATTACGCCTCCCACCACACAGACGCCTGTCTCACCGAATATAGCAACGCCCAAGCTCACCGCCTTTGAGCACCTTGGCAGTCCACCACACGGGCCATCTTCATCTTTCGCATCGAGACTCAAGCAAGACCTGTGCGCGACGTCTGGTTGGTTCGACTTTTTGGAATCACGTCTTCACTCTTCGCGTTTCGTTCAAACCGCTGGGACCTCTTGTCACTCAACTCTTTCAGCTCAAAACACCACGCTCGTTAGTTACAAGTCGCGTCGCCTCACAACCTCCGACAGGACATACTTTTTTCTTTTCCACCTCCTTACTCTAGGTCCCAACCCAAACCCCCACGATGCGCCTCACCCTCCTTCCCTTCGCCCTGGCCGCCCTCGCCGGCGTGCTTGCCCAGGACGACCAGAACAACGGCGACAACGCGCCCGCGAACCAGGACAACGGCGGCGGCGGCAACGACGACTCGGGCGACGACGGCTCAGGCGAGCAGCCGAGCGCGAGCGCAAGCGCTCCCGTTTCGGCTGCTCCCTCCGCCTCGGCCGTGTCGCCCTCTGACGGCGGTGATGGCGGTGATGGCGCGAGTGCCGCCCCGAGCCCCAGCGCGTCCGGTGTGCCCGACACGAACACGCCCGGTGGCCCCGACCTCAAGGTGTCCGAGCCGTCAGGGAACAGTGTGACCAACGTCGGCGACACGCTCGTAACCCAGTGGGCGCTCGACGACACAGGAACCTGGACCGACATGACCGTCCAGCTCATGTCCGGCAGCAACTATGCGATGATCCCGCTCACGACGGTGTGTGAGCACGTCGACGCGACAAAGGACACCCAGTGCTCGTTCCAGGTGCCGAATGTGTCGCCGTACTCGAAGATCTACTTCCTCCAGTTGTAAGTAAGCTTGGGAGGTCGTGGTGGCGCTGTGGTGTGACGTCGAGGCAGTCCATATAGCTGCTTTGCAACAATCCTCTCCCTGGAAAACCGCATTGTCGATTTCCGATCTACCTCCTCTTGCTCGTGGTAGCGCTCTGCGCTCCCACTCGCAAGTTGAATCACACCCGCTCGCGGACGCGCTCTGCGCGCCCACTTGCGCCCCTGCTCGCGATCGCGCTCCGCGCTCTCGCTTGCCTCGCTAACCCCAGCTCCGCACCCGGTGGCGCCACCTCCTGGACCACCCGCTTCACCATCAAGGGCGCCGACGGCTCGGCCATCCCTCCCCCCGGCACCGAGAACGACGCTAACGGCAACCCCGTTGGCTACGGCAACGGCACGCTCGGCGACGGCATGACCGCGACTGTTGTCCCGACGTCCTCGCTCCCTCTCCAAACTGGTGTGAATGGCACCGGTATCACGCTGTACAACCAGAACCTCCCCTCGGCGACCAACCTGCCTGTTGGAGCTAACGGCGGTGTCGCTGCCGCGACGAGCGGTGCGCCTCCCCCTGGTGGTGCGGCGGCGCGTGCGGTCGACCTGCGTCCGTTCGGCGCTGTGGTTGCTGTGGTCGCTGGTGCGCTCCTGATCTAAGCGAGCTATGCAGGCTGTGGAGTAACTGTCACTTCTCATGATGAGCAGACCTATCACAGCTGTCTCCTCCTTCCAATCTCATACCTTCCGGCTGGACTTTCTCACGACGGACATTCCCTCCCCCTACGTACGCCCATCATGACTAGTATTGCTATGACCGTACTTTTGTTAGACTACACGCGCGCATGCACTGGTATCTGTACTGGATAGAGTGGGAGGCTTTGAGACACACCCTCGGTTCGAGTTGATGTGTACATACGATTATATGCAGGACTCCTCGTTACGCTCGTTACTGTTCGACAGGAGAAGAGATGGATCCAGCTGCCTCCGCGAATACAGAACCATATCTCTCGGACGACATATTGGTTGCACATGATGGAACATACGCTGAAAACATTGAATCGTCTCAACATATTGAGCAAACGCCACAGGCATAGCACACTGCATCTGCCTACAACTATGCAGTCTCCGAATGATCCATGCAATGCACCTCCTCCAGCCGCTCTGAAAAGTGGCCTCATCACCGCTTGCCCTCCACAGGCATCGGACAAGCTAGAGTTCCCGCCGATACGTCCTCGTTCAGCGTGGGCAGCCTACGCCTCCACTGCCTCCACGGCCTCCTTCTTCGCCTCCTTCTTCGCCTGGAGCGCGGCCTCACGCTCCGCGAGTGCCTTGGCGACTCCCGCGTCCGCCTCTGCGATCACCTCATTCATCTGCGGCGGGAGGGCGGCGCTGTCGACCGCGACCCAGCGGTGCTTCAGTGCGCCCTTGAGGCGCGGGGTGATTTTCCGGTCCACGATGGGTTTGCCTACGTGAGAAGCAGAGGTCAAGATTGAGTTGAACGCAAGGGGTCCCGAGGTTGCAGAGTTTGGTGTTCAGCAAGGTCGGGATGGCGTTTTCGACAGAGACGTAGTCGAGACGTCGTGAGATCAAATCGAAGATCAACAAAGCAGTAGTCGAGATAGGGAAATGTCGGGTCGATGATACCAGCACGGATAGTGAAGGGAAAGAGATCGAGCGCGGAGTTCAAGTCGACGAAGAGATATGTCAGCACTTCACTTCCCAATGTCCACGAGCACATGTCCCTCTAGTACAGACACGCAGGCCTCACCGCCTCACCACTCGCCGCTAACGGCTCGTGGTTCGGCTCGCGACTTGGCCCCACTCACCCCGCCAAAACAACTGCCCCCACGCCTTGCCGTGCGCCTTGAGCTCGCCCGCCTCGTTCGGCTTGAACTTGAGGTTCGTCCTGGCCACCTTGTAGAAGCTGTTCTCGGGCCACTGTACTGGCCGGACGAGGGCGTGCCGTCCGTCCCGTGGCAGCATGGAGAGGAGGTGTGGAAGCTTGTGTGCTGGCGGCTTCATGGTGGTTGAGGAGGTGTCGACGCTAACTTCGAATGTCGGAAAGTGCAAAGAAAGTTGGATCGGGGTTCATTAGCACACATTTCCTTATCACCTCAAGTCATATCCTATTGCGACTGGATCATGCGTAATGGATGGGGTAAGATGATTAGAATGTGTGAACTGACTACCGTGGGAATATTCATCCTCTACAGGACCTGTTGTTGTCAGTTGCCTTGGCACAGTGCTCGTCCAGGCCATCTACATACGCATCACCGCTGCTCTGTGCACGCCCGACGCCCGACGCCGCCTTACATGGGAACACAGGCAGAGGGCGATGCGCTGCTCTCACTGACGGGGCTGGCTAGTGGGCCGCCAGAGTCAAAGGAGAGGAGCGTCGACAGCAGCACAATCGCAGGTACAGGCAACGGAACGGCCGAGAAGGAGCTGCGACATGGCGATGTTGCGAGGGATGAGAGGACGGAAGCGGAAAGGGGAAGAAAGATGAGGGAGGCTATCGAGCAGTCGGCCGAGTTATTCACTGAGAACACCTCACTGCCAGCTGGAGAGGCAGCCATACGATCGGAGACACAGGTCGGTGGCGCAGACGTACCTCGGGATACAGCCGATGATGTCGTGTTGAGCGCAATGCCGAAGGATGCGATGGATGTGGACAGGAACTCGAACGAGGGACATGAGGTGGACGCCGATGTTGTACGGAGCGACAGCAAACCCGAAGACGACGGCACAGCAACGAACAACGACATGGGTGCGGACAGGAAGACAGAAGCTTCGGACAAGGACGAGCGCAAGAATGAGGACGAGGGTCGGAGGCTTAACCAAAGCAAGGATGAAACCCTTGACGATCTGATGAGCGACGGACCATCTGCACCTCAGGGCGAGAGCATTGAGGCGACAGAGGCTTCTAATGCTCGGACCGCTCATATCGACTCCTTCGACGACCTCGCACCTCTGCCTACAGACTTCGACCCTGATGCCCCTCTGTCGCCTATCGAGCCCATAGCGCCGGTTATTGAGGAGGAGGACGAGCTGGCACTCGTACCGCGAGAAGAGGAGAAGCAGCAGGAAGGCGCGCAGCAGGAGGAGGCTATGGAGGTTGATGGGGAGGCTAGGGAGGGCGGGGAGACAAGCCAACTGGAGGGTGCAGTGGAGGCAATGGCGGGAGGCGAGGCTGAGGCTGAGATGGAGGAGGGCTCTGTAGGTCCCGACTCCAACCTCCTCGACATCCTGCGAGGTCTTCAAAGTAAAGGCGAGGAGGAGGAGGAAATGGTGCCTGAGGAAGCTGCAGAGAAGGAGCGGCCTGCTTCCCCATCTCGTGAGAGTTTTATGCATGTACAGTGCTGACCGCAGCCTTCAACTCCCCACTCACTCCTCTGCCCGAGCTTCCCGACGAACTGCCTCCAGATTCTGAGCTTCCTCCGCCGCCTGCTGCGCCTGCTCCGTCTGACCAGTGGGTCGAGACAGCTCAGGCTGCGGCGAGCTCGAGTTCTGGTCTCCTTGGCCTCTCATTGTCACGGGACGACAGGAAGCGCCGAGGCGCCGCACCAGTGCGCTACGGGTCGTTCACGGAGGATGACGATTTTGCGTCCAGCTCGGACCCTGACGAGAAGCGTCAGAAGTACAAGCGGAAGCGGGGACTGGATGGCAAGCCGATCAGATGTGAGCTTAGTGTCAGAACCCTGCTGATAGCAGCCTCAAAACAACCTAGGAAACGGCTCGATGCTCAGCTGGGCATCACGCGTCACAATGACAAGCCACCAGATAAAGTCGCCCCGCGTAAGTAGTCGTTCATGGTCGTGACTGACTCGCTAGGCGCCAAAACACTCTCCGATGCGAAGCTCAAGGAGCTTGTACGTGGCAAGACACGCGAGGTGCAGCTCGCGCCGTGTATCAGGCCGAGGTATGGCTGCTGGGGCAAGTGCACGCAGTGCGTCAGCAAGATCGGAGGTGATCAATGCCGCTTTCGCAACTATCGCGTTTTTCCGTGCGTATATTCTTCTGCACCACAAGGCAGCATCCCTTGCTGACTCCAGACTCGACCCTGTCACAGCAGATATCATCGGCCCGGGCAAGTTCGAATCCACGACCCTTGACGAGGCTATGACAGCCTTGCCGCGCAAGTTCAACACCACACTTACGGAAGCGCATATCATACGCACAGAGCAGACTGTTGCGCCTCTGCTCCTGAAGCACATCTCGCAGGAGCTGCGACACGTAGTCAAGAACGATGCGATATACCGGCCAGTAGACACTGCGAAGCACCGTTCCGTGTGCGATTTCTGCGCATCGACAGTGTTCGGCGGCTTCTGGTTCTGTCGCAAGTGCGGGCGAGACTACTGCCTTCAGTGCGAGCGGTACTTCTCCGACTCGGTGGAGACGATGCGCCAGTCGCCATGGCCATTACCGGACGCAGCTAGACCGCGATTGCATCACTGCACGCGTGGCCCAGATTCGGAGCTTCCTCTTACGAATCAGCGTGAGCGCGGACGCAAGTTCTTTCACCACCGCGGAGATCTGCAGCCCACATCGCGCTTCACTCGCGCCGAGCTTGAGGCGAACTGGCTCGCTCTGGTCGACTATGTGCTGGAGCCCGGGCAGGCGTACAACCTCCAAGAGCGGATCAGCTCACTCGGCATAGACAGCGAAGAGTTGCTGAATAACGTGCGCGAGTGGTACGCCGCTCATCCCGCCAAGCCTGTTGCACCGGAACCCTCATCAATAACGGACGAGGGCATCGCCGCGCTATATGAAGCGTCGAAGTCACTTCCGAGAGTGGCAGACCCAACTGGAGTGCCATCACTGCCGTTCATGTTCATGGAGGTGGACAAGCTCACGAACGACGACTTTGATCAGCTTTGGGCTCGTGGGGAGCCGATGGTGGTCAGTGGGGTTGGGTCGCGCTTCAAGCTGGATTGGTCGCCTGAGGCGTTCATTGAGAGGTTTGGCGACGAGCAGTGTTATGTCGTGGACTGTGTCACAGAGCAGTCGCAGATCATGACGATTGGCAAGTTCTTCAGGATGTTCAGGGAACAGGAGCAGAAGGAGGGGGAAGCTCGAGGCAGCATTGCGGAGGCAGCGGATGGAAAGGACGCAATCAGCGAAACGGTACAGGACGGTGATACCGTGAAGGCAGCGGATGATGGGGCAGCGACTGCTCCGCCTGTGAGCGACGCGGCTGGGTTGGCGAATGGGCATCCTGAACCGCATACCAATGGCTCCCCGGCAAAGCCCTCGGCCTCTGTACCTCATTCCGAGGAAGCGTCATCATCGCACTCTGGAGCGACACCCGCACCTCATACCGATGTTAACGACTTGACTGTTCCTGCTCGCAAGACCTCTGCTGCTCATGACGAGAAGCCCCGGCAGTCGAGGGATACTAGTCAAAGTCCCTTGCGTGAGATTACCTCGAGTCCCAGCAAGAGCGGTACTAGCAAAGCGAAGCGCAAACAAATCCTCAAGCTGAAGGTGAGTAACATTCCCTGCTCATGGCTAACCTGTAGGACTGGCCGATGACGGACGACTTCGAGAGCGCCTACCCAGCCTTATATCATGACTTCTCCGACGCTCTACCCGTACCAGACTACACGCGTCGCAACGGTGTGCTCAATCTGTACTCTCATGTACGTCGTTCCACCCCGCCCAAGCTGATATCAGTTCCCACCTGGCCCGACACGCCCCGACATCGGCCCGAAGATGTACAACGCCTTCGCCTCAGACGAGACAACTGGCGGTATGGGCTCTACCCGCCTCCACATGGACGTCGCAGATGCGATCAACATAATGCTGCATGCATCGCCTCGGGAGGACGGCACGCCCGGCTGCGCGGTGTGGGATCTCTTCCGCGCCGAGGACGCGGACAAGCTGCGTGCGTTCCTCAAGGCCAAATTCCCACAGGAGATCTACACCGACCCGATACACTCGCAAAAGTTCTACCTCGACGCAGAGCTGCGCACGGAGCTGTATGCGAAGTACGGCGTGGCGAGTTTCCGCGTGTACCAGTATCCCGGGCAGGCGGTGTTCATCCCAGCAGGCTGTGCCCATCAAGTGTGCAACCTCGCAAACTGTATCAAAATTGCGCTGGACTTTGTATCGCCTCGTAAGTGGGAGGCGTGGTTCCTGCTGATGGTAGACAACGTTCGACGATGCCAACAGCTCTCCCAGGACTTCAGAAAGGAGAACTTCGTCCGCGCGTGGAAGGATGACGTGCTGCAGCTGTACAATGTCATGTGGTGAGTCGAGCTGATGGTTCCTGTGGGAAGACACTGACCTCAGGTACGCATGGACGAACGTCCGTGAGATGCGGGAGGAGCACAAGCGGGAAGCGGCAGAGGAGGCAGCGAAGAACGCTGCACGCAACGCACACCTGGCCAAGCTTGCAAATGGGCAGACTCTGGCGCAACTGCAATCCGGCCCGCATGGGTTCCTGTCGCCTGCGACGAGCTCGGTGCGAGATGATCCTGCACGGCCGTCTTCTACGCCGCCCCGTGGCGCTACTGCGTCGCCGGCTGTCGGTGCTTCTGTACCAACGAGTGCTGCTCATGCTGGGTCCCCTGCTCCCGCACCTGTATCATCATCAGCAGACCCAACACCTGCCACCGGCGACAGATCGTCGACACCAGTGCTTCCTGCTGCGGCTGCGACTCCTGCACCGGTCTCTGAAGGTCCAGCAGCAGCGAACGAGACTCCAGCATCAGCACCAGCTTCTGTACCCAAGACTCCAGGCGGTGCCCAAACTGCTGTCAATGGAACATCAGCGCCGGCATCCGCTGCGGCCAATGCGACGGGGCCATCTGCAGACCCCGACGGCCCACAGTCAACCACGCCACACTCTGCCGTCGACACAACTGCTACAGCAACGACAGGCACAGGAGACGTAAACATGGACACGGACATCACCGTCGAGCGAGGCACCGCACCTCCATCAGAAGATAAGCCAAACGATGCTGCGAAGCCGCACGATGACAATCTCGCACCTCCAGCAGTCGCAGACACACAGACGACCTCCTCGCCCCCGCCGCCCGACGCAGCACGCAAGCGACAACTCGCCCAGCGACTGATGGAAGCAGCGCTCGCAAGCGAGCCACAGCCGGTTGTGCTCGAGCCTGCGACCGTGACAGGCCTGCATGCGCAGCAGCAGCAACAGCGTCGCAACCCGCCACGGCGCGAGACATCAATCACAGCCACGCCAGAGCCACACCCGCCTCGTCTGAGCGACTCGATTCGCAACGGTCTCATATCTGCGGATCTGGCACTTCACGTCGCACTGGGAGAGATGGGTGGTGCAGGAGTGCGAAGCCACGAGGCGGCGTAGGATGCTATGTGCGTGTGCATCGTGTATAGTCATGTATCTAGCAAGAAGCCGCCAGGGTGCATGATGTATGCACAAGTTGCATGCGTGGACTCGTGGAGCGCTGCTGAACGGATCTCGGTCCGGTGCTGAATGTCATCGAGTCGTAGAGAAACTCTCCTTACCGGATATGAGCGGTTAGTGCGGCAATGGCAGCAACTAATCTTGTTGTTGATGCCCACGACGTTGATTCAACATCAACAACTCTCCTTTCCATTGCATAGCTTATAATGTCTGTCCGCCCCCGTCTGCAGAACAAGGTCGCTATCGTTACTGGTGCTGGATCGTGCGTATCACTGTTGTAATCCGGAGAGGCAGAAAGCTTAGAGACTCACGGATGTTGTCATCACTGGCAGCCGACATAGTAGGCTGTAACTGTGCGGATGGTGCATGCGCCGTGTCCATGACGCAAGCTGGTGTGCTAGCGGTCTGCGGCTCTACCAAGCGTCACCTTTGACTACCGAGTGCTCGCTGCGCTGCTGTTCCTCATCGTCTCGAGCTCCACTGACATCAGCGGCATTGGTCTCGAGACCTCCCTCCAGTTCGCGTCTGAGGGCGCGCGCGTCGTCCTGTCCGATGTCAACGATGAGGCCGTCAAGGCGGCTGCCGCACTTGTGCTGAAGCACTTCCCCTCCTCTGAGGCCATCGCTGTCAAGTGCGACGTGTCGCGCGAGGACGAGGTTGCAGCGCTGGTCAAGGCTGCGGTGGACAAGTTCGGCCGCTTGGATGTCATGTTCAACAATGCTGGTATCATGCACCCCAAGTGAGTGGTTGTCGATGGAACAACAGGCCTTACGTTTGGCCAGCGGTTCCTCACGACATCTGACTACAGGCGATCTGTCGTCCTGCAGCGCTCACACACAGGGACGACGACGCCATCAACACCGACGAGAAGATTTGGGACCTCACCCAGGCGATCAACGTCAAGGGCGTGTGGTACGGCTGCAAGCACGCTGTCATCGCTATGCGTCAGAACAAGCCCGAGCCCGAGAAGGGCCTGGGCACCAGCGGCTCGGTGATCAACGTCGCGTCGTTCGTGGCCAAGCTCGGTGCCGCGACTCCTCAGCTGGCCTACACCGCGTCCAAGGGTGCCGTGCTTGCTATGACCCGTGAGCTGGCTATGATCCACGCCCGGGAGGGTATTCGCTTCAATGCGCTGTGCCCGTGAGTTGAGCTGTCCTGCAAGTATCGGGCTGACCATACAGCGGCCCCATCCGCACCCCTCTGCTCATGGACTATCTCGACACCCCTGAGAAGCTCAACCGCCGCCTCGTGCACTGCCCCATGGGCCGCTTCGGCGAGCCAGTCGAGCAGGCCAAGGCCGTCGTCTTCCGTGAGTCAACTCGCTGCTTCCCTGCTGACTCCAGTCGCGTCGGACGACTCGTCCTTTGTCAACGGCACCGATTTCCTCGTTGACGGCGGTCTCGCTGCGTGCTACGTTACTGCCGAGGGCGAGACAAAGGCGCAGCCTCCTCTTGGCCTTGCTATGACTCTGCAGTAGGCAGCGCTTGTGCATAGACTAGTATAGAGTTGTGCGTATGCAGTGCAGAGCAGAGCTTGAGGTTGGGGGGCGACTGTAGCACCGATGCATGTGTAGTAGAACACCCCCAGTCCGACTGCCCCGCTTTAGGCGGGATCTTATCGTTTCATCCGGCCTTTCGACCACCGGTGTCTTTCGACCCCTGCCAAGGACGCTGACCTCTCACTTGCTCATCTCGCTCGCTGCTGTTGACGACGTCCACAGCGCACCAGACCACGATGCTTTCCCCCTCCCACCCTTTCGACACGACCGACGTCGTATATCCCGCCGCCATGTCGTACAAGATCCCCGACCTCAAACAGGCGCACTCCTGGCGCGACACAAAGTTCCCGGAGCTCAAGAACGACCTCACGCTCCGTGCCGCGCGTGGCGAGGAGACTGAGCGCGCGCCTGTGTGGGTTATGCGTCAGGCGGGGCGGTATCTCCCTGGTATGTGTTGTACGGGAGTAGCCCGAGCATTATGGCTCTCATACCCTGCTCGACTTCGCTGACATCAGAATTCCTCGAGGTCCGCAAGCACCACTCGTTCTTCGAGTGCTGCCAGACGCCTGAGCTTGCTACAAAGCTCACGCTTCAGCCCATTGACCGCTACCCTTTGCTCGACGCGTCTATCATCTTCTGCGACATCCTGGTCGTTCCCCAGGCGCTGGGCATGGAGGTCCTCATGGAGCCGCAGCGTGGCCCCGTCCTCCCCGCGCCTCTCACCTCGCCTGCGGACCTCGCTCGCCTGCCTGACGAGGTTGATGTGCAAGAAAAGCTGGGCTACGTCTTTGACGCGATCACCATGACCCGCAAGGGGCTGAATGGACGTGTGCCGCTCATCGGCTTCTGCGGTGCGCCATGGACGCTCATGGCGTACATGTGCGAGGGCGGCGGAAGCAAGACGTTCGAGAAGTCCAAGTCGTGGCTTTACAAGTGGCCTGCGGAGTCCAAGGCGCTGCTGCACAAGATCGCCGACGTGTGTGCGGACCTCCTTGTCGGTCAGGTGCTGGCTGGTGCCCAAGTTAGTACAAGCTGCTTTCCCGACTTGACTATGTGCCTCGCTGACCTCAGATGCTTCAGGTCTTCGACTCGTGGGCTGGCGAGCTCACCCCTCACCACTTCGAGGAGTTCGCTCTCCCTGCACTCGTGCACATCTCCCGCAAGGTCAAGTACGTGCTCTCGCACCTCGGCCACCCTGTCGTGCCTATGACTCTCTTCGCGCGCGGCGTGCACTCGCCCGGAGCACTCAAACTCCTCACCCCCGCCTCGTGCGGATACGACACGCTCGGCCTCGACCAGGAGGTCGATGCAGTCGAGGTGCGCCAGGTTGTCGGCAAGGAGATCAACCTCCAGGGCAACTTTGACCCTGTGGTGCTCTACGGCGGGCGCGAGGGTATCGAGAAGGAGGTCGCACGGGTGTGCAAGAGGTTCCATGAGGCGGGTGGTGGTTGGATCGCCAACCTGGGACATGGCATTACGCCGAATGTCAAGCCGGAGGACATGGGGTGGTTCCTGGAGTGTGTGCACAAGTACTCGAAGCGGGCATGAGCACGGCGAACACGGCGCGCAGCGTCGTGTGAGACAAACGAACTGTGCGATGTTGCCATAGCCTTAGATGTCCACTGCACACTTCAGCTACTTCCCACGTCCCCTCCTAGCAACCTGTCACCCCTCCCATAAGCAAAAGCCACACAGGCAAACAATGTATCAATGCATACACATGCGCCCAGCCTCCGTCGTGGCCAGGCCTCTACGCGCCGGACGCCTATGGGCCAGTCCGGATGTCGGTCGCACCTCCGCTCTGATGTCAGCAGGCTGATCCTCTCACACACGATACCCACCATCACCGCCTCGATCTCGCGATCTGTGAGCTCCTTCCGCTGCCAGTAGTACGCGGGTGCGTCGAAGAAGTTCTCGTAGTCGGCCGGCTTGGAGCTCTTTGGCAAGAAGCCAGTGCCGTACGCCGACGTCGCTGCCGCAGAGGACGACGCTGACGGGCCAGACGAGCCGCTCGCACTCCGTCCGCTCTTGGCCAGGAAGGAAGAGAAGTTGTCAGCGATAGACTGCGGCGCCATGGGGTGGGGTGCGGGCTTGTGGGGGGCTGTGGTCAGCAATCAAGCAGCAATCGGGCCAGCAGAATTGCTGGCAAGGGTGGCAGTAGACACTCACTCGTTGGCACTGACCGCTTTCCAAGGAAGTGGATCATGGGCTGGCGGGCCGCGCGGGCGAGTGTGGCGTGCATGGCGAGTGTGGTGGTGCCGGGGAGGTGAGAGGTGAGGAGGAGAGGTGCAAAGATGAAGACTAAGACGTCGAGAACGGAGACGGAGGCGACGGCGATGCGGGCGGAGAGATGATGAGTGCGGAGTACGAGGTGAGTAGCGGAGATGGACGGAGGAGCGGCCGAGGGGCGGGGGTATTTCCACGTGGCGAGGTTGGGGAGTGACTTCACTATCTGAACTTTGAGCTGGCAACTCGATGCAGCTCTTGTTTGTTGATTCAACGCGCTCCAAGCTTGGCTCGACTGAACGCAAGACTCTCTGTCGTTGATTGAAAGGGTTCAAGATGGCCGAGTCGATGCGCGGCGTGAGCGTCACGCAGGACAACCGCTTCAAGGACAAGGAGGCGCTGAGCATCAAGGCGACAAAGTTCCCTAAGCATTTTGCAGAAAAGGTCGATCTGCGCAAGGTTAATGTGTCTGTTCTGCGGCCATGGATTGCCAAGCGCGTCACGCAGCTCATCAAGGTGGAGGATGATGTTGTGGTGGAGTATGTGTACTCGCTTCTGGAGGACAGGGACAACCCGGTGAGTAGCTGCTCGCGCTTCATGTGCAGCCCATTTATCCTGCAGTCATACGGAACATTCTATTGTTTGGATGCGCTGACGCCAGATGCCCGACCCCAAGAAGTTGCAAGTTAACCTCGTAGGGTTTATGGACAAGTACGGCGCTGCAGCATTTATGGACGAGCTGTGGAAGCTGCTCCTGAGCGCACAGAAGACGGTCGGCGGCGTGCCTGCTGAGGTGGGTTAGGCCGTACCGCAACGCTGACCCCAGTTCATCGAGGCGAAGAAGAAGGAGCTCGAAGCACAGCGCGCAAGCAGTGGCAACCTCGATGAGCAGCAGCGTGCGCGTGCCGAGGCGGCCGCTGCCAGGGACGGAGGCCACGGCGGGAGGAGCGATGACCGTGAGGCGCGGAGGTACCACCCCTATGACAGGGATGGACGGGATCGCGGCGGGCGGGATAGAGGGTACGGAGGAGACGGAGGAGGCAGGGGAGGGTATGGTCGTGACAGGGGGTACGGGCAGAGAGATAGTGGGTATGGTCAGAGGGACAGCGGGTACGGACAGCGGGAGAGGGACAACGGATATGGCTCGCGAGCAGCCGGAGGGGGACAGGACGACCAAGGATGGGTTCCTCGCAGGCAGAGGTCGCCGCCTCCTCACCGTGAGCGCGAGCGCGAACGCGAGCCTCGTAGGGATGACCGAGAGAGGGAGAGGGAAAGAGAGAGGTACGCCTCGCCTCCGCGTCGCAGGAGGAACGACTCGCCGCCGCCGAGGAGAGCGAGGGCCGAGGACACGCCGCCGAGGAGGGTTCGGGATGACACGCCGCCGAGGAAGGCTCGTGACGACTCGCCGCCTAGGCGTTCTGTTCGTGATGACACGCCGCCTAGGCGTTCAGCTCGTGATGACACGCCCCCAAGGAGGGCCAGGGCAGAAGATACCCCACCTAGGCGCTCTGTTCGTGATGATACGCCGCCTAGGAGGTCTGCTCGTGGCGATACCCCTTCCCGGAGGTCTGTTCGTGACGACACGCCTCCCAGGAGATCTGTCCGGGACGACACACCTCCTCGGCGCGCTGCACGGGACGACACGCCTCCCCACCGTGGCCGTGACGACTCTCCGCCCCGTCGATCAGCTCGCGACGACACGCCCCCTCGTCATGCAGCACGCGATGACACCCCACCTAGGCGGTCGGTTCGTGACGAAACTCCTCCTAGGCGATCTACACGCGACGACACTCCGCCTCGCCGTGCCCGTGACGTCGACACGCCGCCCAAACGATCTGTGCGTGAGGATACACCTCCCAGGCGCACACGGGATGACACGCCACCTCGACACACTCGCGACGAGGACACGCCGCCCCGTCGTGCGACCCGCGAGGGCACGCCTCCCCGGCGCACTACCCGCGACGACGCAGCTTCTCGTTCTCCCGAGAAGCACACATCTGACGCCTCTCGGGAGTCCGAAACCCGTGCTGCTCAGAAAGAGGCACGCAGCAAGAAGCTCGAGGGGCCTCTGGCCAAGAGCAGGTGGGCGTGAAGTGTTGATTTGCTGCAATGCGTACACATTGGAAGTGGTGGAAACCCCCCATCTCAGCACCCGCACACCGGAGGAACTTGCGTTGCCTCGAAGCTGGTTGGACAAAGTCCGCTTCCGCAGCTACAAAGCGATGTAATAATGCTGCTGCAGTTCATGAGTGTACTCCGTCAACCAAGAATTCCAGTCATCTCGCAACTACAGTACATTGACATGAACATTTCAAGATAGTCACGAGTACGTATAGTGGACGCAAGCTCCCGATGCAAAGGCTGAGCTGTAGGCCATGACGCAGAGTTGGACTGAGAGTAGACACGCGTTAAGCTACGATGTTCACATGTGTACATACAGTACAATACAGTACATTGCTATTCACAGTACGTCAATTGCTTTCGTGAATGTGGATGTGGGGGCGTCTGTCATTGACATTCGTATCGACATGGGAGAGATAATTTGAAATTTCCTTTTTTTTCATGCGACTTGGGTTGATGTGTCGTTGAAGTGGCCGTGTTGGTGGAGCATCTCTGCACCCTTGCGCAGCGATCCGCCCGATTCCTTAACAGCTTCAGACTTTGTAACCACAGACTTCGGCTGCTCCTCGATTGTTGACAGCGAGAGAGGCGGCCAGGTGTGGTCAGACAGCGAGAATTTGGTCGATGTTGACGATTCGCAATCGTTTCGGCTGCAAACAGTAGATGAAGCGGCCAACGATATATGACTTGATATGGGCGACGCTTGGGCAAGGCTGGGGAGTACCCGTTTGCCACGCATGACGGCTGCTGCTTCGCTCTGGTAACGCTCTTGCTCCAGAATCGATGGCTGGAGACGAACCTCGTTGTTGTGATTGAGCCAGACAACTTCCGTTTTGTCTTCCTCCCCCTCCTTCACGGAATCGCAGATAACGAATGGTCGCAGGGGCAGATGAATAGGGTTGGGAAGATAGCGATCGAGGTAATGTGGATCATACGGGCCTTTCACTCTTGGCTTCATTCCACTGCTCGACCAACCTAATCGCCATGTCCTGTCGAAAGCCTGCCGGATAAACGTGTAGACGTAGTCATAAGCCACGTTGCTAGTGAGCTTGTTGTATGGACACAGCCTGTTGATTTCGTCGAGACACTGCGAATCAGGACTGTGGGGCGGGCTTCGATGTGGCGAAAGCACTCACAAAATAGTATACCATGCCGATAAGTCTGTCGGTGTACCTGAGCCACTCCATTGTGGTCTTATAGCGTATTCCTCTGTCATGGCGATGCCGCTCAAAAATCCGCTTCCTAGAACGTCAGTCTGTGATAGAGGTCAGAGTTCAACTGAATGTTACTCACATCTCATCCGCTTTGTCATAAACAGCGACAGTGAAATCTACCTCGTCCAGTAATTTGACAGCCTCTTCCCCCTTGTCAATTGCATCTGCCCATCGTAGACTCGCTGCTCGACCAGACCACTGGATCTTCAAGGTCGCTTCACCAGGAACGAAGACTGGCCAACCAAAGCAAACACCTTTCCAATCCCTTCTGGGAAAGTGGTCGTGCGGCGGCGGCAAACTGAAACGTTTTGGCTCAACGAGTGGTTTCAGGAGCTGTGTGGGATCGTTATAGCCGCTCATCGTGATGGGATGTTGATAGAATGCTGTATACTGAGGAGTTTGTTGGATGACGGAACCCAATGTTAGGAGGTGTCAAAGAGACGAGTCTGTAATATCCCTGGGAAGGGGAAATAAGGTTCCGCACTTGCGCAATAACAGTGGTCTGTGCCACATGCCACAGAGGACACGGACGCACGGACGTGCACGTACTTTATATGCACGGATCCATGCCCCGTCTCGCGCCTCTCGCGTCTTGTTGCAATACAACAGCCCGGATACCTGACCTCTTCCTCTAGTTCCTCTTCAGCATGATGACTCGCGAGATAGCTTGCTGTATCTTCTATAAGCAAAGAGGAAAAATGACAGAGCCTCGTACTGAGGCTCAGCGGTATTTTGACTCGCAACATCCTACTCACGGTTAGCTGCCAAGGATTGTGCTTCTTCCACAAGCTGCAGTAGTGAATGGTTGACAACCATGCTTTTCACATTACAGGCAGCCATTCTGTGAGATACGACAGAATCTTGTCTGCCGCGCAAGCTTTGACCAGTTACCTACTGTACAGAGTGAACTGCAGTCGCCTATCGGCCTACTGGTGTGTGTGTGTGTGTGCGTTCCTTTTTCTAGTGCCCTTTACTCTAAACCAATGGTACTGTCATTGTCTATGGTCAATATTCCTACCCGTGATCTGGTACTGAGGGCGACAGTCACTCCCCAGCTGATCATATCGGGTACGCAGTGGGCGAAGTCGACCGCGATGCGATGGCTTGCGTGTTCGAGCTCGTTCAGCTTCACGACCTGCCAAGGGGCGCAACTGCGGTTCATGAAAGGGGGAGCAGATACCGTTGTTCTACTGCACGATCTCACAGCCCAGGGCGCTGAGGAAGGTCAAAGGAGAGCATTCGCGTTTCTGATGTGACACGGCCGTGCACGCGGACCGACAAGAAGGTCTTGTAATTTGACCGCCTCCTTCCCCCATCTATCAACTCCCTGCTTCCTCACCAAGCTACCACCAGCTCGCTATCTGTCTGCACAACATTCAATATGTCAGACACAGCCGACGTGCTATCATCAGATAAGCCTCCAACCACAGTGAGTTCGACAACTCTACACAGGAGAGATCAGGTCTGACGCCACAGTTGTTCACCAAGGACACCTTCTGGTCCACGGCGTCGGATGTAATTGCCACGCAACCCTTTAACTGGGAAGGATCTGGAGAGGATGAGGAGTATCCGAAGGACATTACGAAGTCGATGGTCAAGGCGCTGAGGAGTTCATTCAATACCGAGGCACAGCTCCGCGACCTCTTCGATTCTGCCGGGACCTTTCGTCTGCGGCCGAACTTCGAAGAAAAGTCAGTCGCGTTGGTGGGATATGAGGAGATGCTAGCGGCATTCGACGAGAGGCAAGAGGAACTCGGTCAGGAAGCAGCAGAGTACATGAACTCTAGGCTGCCTCCTAACGGCATCTGGTGGAGGTCTGGGCTTAATGTGGTGATGACACGAGAGGCACACCTGGAGACGGGACTGCTGAGCGACTCGCAGTCTCTGATCTACCTCCTCGTGCGCACTACCACGTTCAGGGAGTGGCTCTTGCCGGGCCTGTCCGACGACGAACTGCCACGGCTTGCTCATCAACTGGTGGCCAAGTTCCGGCATCAGGACAACACCGTGCACTCAGCTGTAGCCGACCTTGCTACAGTTGTTACGACGGGACCCTCGACGGCCAGAGTGATCGGGGAGGTGGTGGAACTCAAGCATGGCAATAGAGTAGACCTCAGTACTTTGAGGGCACTCATGCCGGGAGAGCTTAATCTGGTGGAGGTATCGTTGGACCTTCAGGATCAGCGGCGACTCAACTACCGGTCGCTTCTCGCAGTGGGCTCACCGTCCGGAAAGCTACTGACGGGTCGCTTGGTGTCGTTGCTGAATATTTCGCTGGAGCCTGGAGGTTACGGTTGGGCTCTACGTACAAAATACGGGAGCCTTTCGGAAGGACGGCGAGCAGTAGGCACCCATCTAGTCACCGATGAGGAGCCGGATGGCGCGAACAAGCAATCGAGGACGATGATGGAGATGTCGGCGCCTGTGGATTTGCTCCAGGATGCTTCAGACGAGGGCACCCTCACTACCGATCCTCAACTCGACAGCTTCTTGTACGGACCGGAGAACCCTGCTGGGAATGCGAAGGCCAAGCTCAACTCCTTGTTCGCCGTCATGGCGGGTACACTCTTCCTTGCCCTAAAGGAGAATGGCTTTTCCACCGCCGCCGCTGCCGATGCCGCCGCTGCCGCCGCATCTGATGCCGCCATCGCTGCTGCAGCAGCCGCTGCTGCTTTTGCTGTTGGTAATGTCGCCTCAGCCACAGAGGCTACGATCAAGACTGCAGTTGCTACTGCCGCAGCATCAAGAGCTGGTGCCGCGATCGCCGTTGTCCCTGCCGCTGCTGCCAGTGCGGCTGCCGAGATCGCTAGTGCTGCTGCCGATGCTGTTTGTGCATCTACTGCCAGCTTTGCCACCTCTCCTACCGATGACGCTAGCACCACTCCTGCGGCCTTGATCGCCGTCTCTGCTGCTATATCTGCAGCAGAAGCTGCCGCTACCGCTGCAGCGTCCGTTGCCACCGCAGTGGCTGCCTCAGTCCCTCCTGCAGCACGCGAAAGCCTCCAGGGTGAGATCGCACAAGTTGCTCCTCCTGCTTCATGGGCACCAGCAACTGACTCATTTACGACACCTATACAAGTGCGTCGCAGCGCTCGCAATATGGGCAAGCAACAAAACACCGCTAAAGGCTCAGAGGAGACGGCAGACTCTCCCCGCCGTTCCCAAGGAGGCGCTGCGACCCGTGGTCGAGGACGTGGGCGAGGACGTGGTCGCGGACGCGGTCGTGGTCGTGTCGGTAGAGAGCGAGGTCGCGGCCAGAGCGAGATGGGCCTAGCTCATCCCGGTACCCCGTCGCAGTCCGGGGCAGACCTTTCCGACATCACTTCTGGCGTCGGAGGACTGAGATTGAGGGGTTGAACGACAACCACTGCTACGTTTCCTGGTGTGTGCAACGACGCCAGCACATGTCGAGGTCATGTCGCAGTCATGAGTTGTCTATAATCAGTCTGCACATCTTCACAGGTCATCAACACTGCACGTATATAGCTGACGATCCTTGGAACAATATGTTCAACCTGTACAGACCTCAACATACCAACCACAGTAGCCTTCTTCTTGCACTCAGTCGCTTGTCAGAAATCTTGGATGTCGTCAGAAGCTTAGCATGTTTTGTGAGCTGTTGATACAGAGCAGGCAGGGTAATCAGTCCTGTGCTGTGGCTCTCATGCGTGGCATCTGAGTTATTAGCTGCTGTACAGGAGCGTGGAAAGACTTTGCTGACCGCTGCCGTCGCCGTGAAACGAGTTCCGGGTTGGGTAGTTAACCTTCACGTAATCCAAGGTAGACAAGAGAGTGGGCCCCTTAACAACTACCGGATGTCAGTTGCATTAACATCATCAGACGTTCTGCAAGTGCCATGATGTCAGCTCAACGAGAGCAGTTGGAATAGGTCAAGAGATCAATAAGCGACGCATACAGCCACCCTCACTGATTCCTGCTGAGCAGCTGAGCAAACGTACAGCAATATCCAACACGAATGCGGAGGTTCTTGAGAGGGCTTCCTGGCCGACCTCAGTAATCTGAACCGGACAGTATGCAGCGGCAGCTTCCAATGGCGTGGCTGGACCGAGCTTCAACCGAAAGACATAGGGCGCCGCTTTCAACGACACTCACGCTCACACACGTTGTCTCCGTTCAGATGAGTTGACGAGGACAACAGGCGCCGTGGTAGTTGGAGGTACGCACTCATGCCATACGAGGATCAGAAAACAGCGACATCTGAAGGCATCACCTGATTTTAGACATGCAGTTATCGTTATGTATCCTTCAATAGTCGTCTCGAGACGCTTGTGTCCCTGCTCAACGCGACAGTGAAGTTCATAGACCCGCTTGTGCAAGAACGCTTGTGCGGAGTCATGATGAGACAGCTTTCTGATCGAATGGCTGTGAGCTGTATTCAGTATCGGCATCAACTTTTACCGCGCTGACAGGGCTCGTCTATCTGCGTTGGCACAGATGCACTGCTGCTCGTGCGTTTCCAGCAGTAACTTTTGTAGCCATCGCACTGCTTTTGCTGTCCCCCTGTCCCCATAGCAGTCGCGAGTCGAATTGAAAGCTTAGATGACAACAACGAAGAGGTGGACAGAGATGAGATGGAATGGATGAAATGAACCGGCCATAATGAACTCAGGGCGCGGATGTCTCAGGTGGCTTCGTCCCGGCGCCTCCGAGTGAAGATCACGGACACCTCTTTCATTCACCAACAATCATCCTCCCTTCTCTATCGTTGTCACTACTACATTGCTCTCCATCACAAGCATCGCATCGCTATCGGCTCGTGTATCATTGCATCGCGCCTGCTCAAGCTCAACTGAGCCGCAACCCGCTCCTCACGCCTCCCGTCGCGTCGCGTCGCGTACACTTGCTCATTTCATCTGGGCCTCGATATCTACGCGACGGCTGGTCCGACTGTCTCGGAGCGAGCTTAAGCTCAAGCATTCACTCGACCTTGACCTCTAACTTTACCAACCTCGATTCCTCTCGGCCTTGCTTCATCCCCCTCACCCACCATGACAGCGTCCAACATCCCCTTCAATGTCTCCGAGCACTACAAGGTCCACGAGGTTATCGGCGAGGGGGCGTACGGCGTCGTCGTGTGAGTAAGCTGGTGTTCGGCGTCGTGAACTAGCTGACTCCAGCTCTGCTGTGCACATTGCGTCTGGAACGAAAGTCGCAATCAAGCGCATTACCCCGTTCGATCATGCCATGTTCTGTCAGCGCACACTGCGCGAGATCAAGCTGCTGCGGCACTTCCGGTGAGTCAGCCAGCAGCGAGCGCGATCTGACATCTTATCAGGCATGAGAACATCATTGCGATACTGGACATCATAGCACCACCAACGTACGAGCAGTTCCACGAGGTGTACCTTGTACAAGTGCGTACGACCGTGCTGACACAGCTGACATAGCAGGAACTGATGGAGACGGACTTGTGAGCCTAAGCGGCAAAGGGCGTAGGCGCGATGACTAACCACACAGGCATCGTGTGATCCGCACACAGGAGCTGTCTGATGATCACTGCCAGTACTTCCTCTACCAGGTGGGTACGGGCTTCACGCAGCGGCACGAAGAGGACATTACCGATGTCCCGCTCCTCGATGCTCACGGACTACTCCCCACTAACTTCAGACCATTCGCGGCCTGAAAGCGCTGCACTCCGCCAACGTCCTCCACCGCGACCTCAAGCCCTCAAATCTCCTCCTCAACGCCAACTGCGACCTGAAGATCTGTGATTTCGGCCTCGCACGCAGCGCCGCCCTCCCGCCGCCGGACAGCGGGCCAAATGGCGGCAACGGCTTCATGACGGAGTATGTCGCAACACGGTGGTACCGCGCACCCGAGGTGATGCTGTGTATGTTCTAACACTCTACTGCCACTGACCCCAGCGTTCCAAGAGTACTCCAAAGCCATCGACGTCTGGTCCGTCGGTTGCATTCTCGCCGAGATGAGTAAGTCGACCACCCCCCTCGCCCCCCCCTAACCCCAGTCAACGGCAAACCCCTCTTCCCCGGACGCGACTACCACCACCAACTATCCCTCATCCTCGAGTGCCTCGGCACACCAACAATGGACGACTTCAACGAGATCACATCCCCGAGGTCAAAAGACTACCTCCGCGCACTGCCATTCCACCGCAGGCGCGACCTCCGCGAGATGTGTCCGAAGGCCAAGCCGAACGCGCTCGATCTCATGCGCAGGTGCCTGACGTTCTCGCCGAGGAAACGAATCACAGTCGAGGAGGCGCTCGAGCACCCGTATCTCGAGCCGTACCACGACCCGTCGGATGAGCCGGGGGCAGAGCCGTTGCATCCGGACTTTTTCGACTTTGAGAACAAGGGGGGCGCTCCGAGTAGGGAGACGTTGAAGCGTGAGTAGCGCGTCCACGAGCGCAGCGAGGGGCGCGCCCGAGGGGGCGTGCGAGCACAGATGTGGTGGGGGTTGAGGAGTGCGGTGCGGCCATGCCGACAGTCCCAGCATGGGAGTGGGCGTAGGCGCGGTACGGGTGGCACAATGCGAGTGCAGATCGCACCAGCAAGCGGGTAGTCACTCGTATTGCTGGGGAAGGGCAGAGATCGGCTGCGTCTAGGGGTTGTCAATGGGGTATTGAAGGGCTCGACAGGGTCATTGTCGAAGCTCTCGCATCTCAGGTGCCTGGACCGCTGCCCTACCTCGGTCCCACTTTGCTGTCTCGCGAGGTGCTGCGCCTGCGCGCTTGTATGATGTCTGCTGCGCAAAACATGCTATGTTGCTGTGCCAGCTATTGATGGAGTGACGCTCATCTGCTCCTGCTGCTGTGATGTTGCGGACTACCTCCACACTGTCGGGGGGCTTCGCCATACCAGTGCTTCTTAGCCCTCCCGCTGCCTCTGCCTCTGCCTCTGTTTCCCATTGTTTTGCTGTCTCATTGTCCCTCCGTCTGATCGCGCATCACGTTGCGAGCACCACTGACCCCAGGCCTCATCTACGCTGAGATCCAGCGGCCACTAGTCGACGCGTAGCACGCACAGACCACACACCACGACACATCTATACCCCATCCATGATATTTGTATGCCATATGCAGCCGCGAGTCGGGCACCGAACGGGAGAGGCGCGCGAGATGAACGAGAGGGATGAGGCGACGGCTATGGGCTATCGATTTCACTGATGAGGTGTCATGAACAATTCGACGTGAACCAGCTCGAGAGCCTCCATAAATTTCACACTTCGGCTTCCACTCTCAACCGCTATCGCCCGCCACTCGCACATGCGCACGTATCCATGTCTCTATGCGCGGCCCTATATAATACAACATACGCGACTACACTGCAACCGACATGTATTGCTTGCAGATATTGTCCGGAGAACGAAAAGTAAAGTGCCCGAGAATAGAACACGCCATGCGCGGACTGCTCTTCACAAAGGATGCAGGTGGATGGACGGACAGGCAGCAAGCCGCCTCCATGTTAACATGAAGCGGAGGGCCATGCGGTACAAGCACTGCTTGCACTACTGCCCCATTCCGATCACATTGGGATTGTATCCTTGCGCTGGAGTCAGACAAATGTAACTGTAGCATGATTGAGCGCCACTCACGAGCACCAAACTCGCCCTCACCCTCCCTCTTCCGTATCACCCTGTCGTAGTGATACTGCCGTCAGCTCCTCTCTCCCACACCCCAACCCCTCCCCGCACTCACTCCACAGCTCTCGCACAGACTCTGCGGCCCGTCCGGGCCATCCTTCCACTTCGACGCGGTCGTCGTCCCACACCCAGAACACCGCCACACCTCCCTCCGTGGTGGTGGTACCCGGGCGGCACCGTACCCCGAGGCCTGGGGAGCTCCAGGGACACTCGCGGCACCCATAGGTCGTCGCGGGACAGCAGTGGCACCACCCATACCACTACCAACCGGCCCAACGGCACCCCCTACGCCGCCGCCGTCGCGCTTCGCGTGCGCTGCTTTGGCGATGAGCACGTCCCGCCGCCGCCGGATGAGCTCCATCTCGCGCTCGGCCTCGGACATGGCCGCGTTGCCCGGCGGCAGCTGGGAGAACTGGGCGGAGAGCATCGGCTGGCTCCGGGACTCGAGGGAGACGAGCGTCTCGCGCACGAGCGTGCCGAGGCGGGCTAGGCGGGTGTGCAGGAAGGGCGGGGGAGGTGGTGGGGTGGGGTTGGTGGGGGAGAGGGCGAAGGGTTCCATTAGGGAGACGAGTTCGTTGAGGTAGGTTTCGAGCTGGGGTCAGTGGTGAGCGACGCGACGCGAGCGCAGCGAGCGGTGGGTCGGAGGGCGGAGCGCGAGCGCAGCGAGCGGCGGGTCAAGGGGAACGAGATGAGCGCAGTGAACTCGAGAGAAAAAAACGCTGATGATGGGGGATGTGGGACTAGGTAGAGCCAAGTTGGGTGCAGCATAGCTAACAGCATGTTGGCTGACGATGACATGATCGTCAGAGGCTTCGGTGAAGGAAAGGGAAGTAGGTGTAAAGAGAGTTGAAAGTGGCTGGGGCAGTGATACCCAGCACTCAGGCATGAACTTCCACCTAAGCCCAGCATTTAACATAGAGTGCAACGCGCGGACAGCATGTAGCTAGGACTTCTCTTCAAGGCCAGCAGCGGCGACTGCCCACAACCCTGCCTAGGAAGAAGACACCCCTCCACCCTGCACTGCAGGGGTATGGTGCCACTTGGTGCCACTCAAGCCGACGAAGGAAGGAGATGTCAATCGGACCATCCACAGGCAGAGTTATCTTTCAAGTATAACCCATATGCAGAGAACCAAGCTTAGTCCACCCAAAACTGCCTCGACAGAGGCAAGCAGTGGCATGGGCAAAAGCGGTGTCGAATGGGTGTGCACTAGGAGAGGACGGCCAAGCCACCCGACACAGGCGACAGGTAGCACAGACAGAGCACTGCCACCCTACATAGGCAACAGGTGGCACTTGCAGGGACTGAGCACTGCCACTCGACACAGGCAACAAGTGGCACAAACAGAAGCAGTGCCACTCGACACAGGCAGAAGGGGGCACAGCCAGCATTACACTCAACACGCACATCGTGCCACTCGACACGATCAGTGCCATCCGAAACACGCAAATTAGTGCACTTGAGGCACCTGACACTCGACGTACGCGAATACTCAAACGGCGCAGATCACTCAACGCACGCGAGTCCTTCAACGCACGCACATCCCTCGACGCACCCAGATCACTCAGCACACGCAGACCCATGACCACTTGTCCCACCCGTCCACTCGCAGCACACAGACTCACCAGCTTGATATCCTCGGCATGCGGTGTCGCGGCCCCATTCCCACTCCCACTGCCCTGCTTCTCAACCGCTGACGGCGCAGGCAGCCCCGCGGCAGTCGCATTCCACGCCTCGAGCGGGAGACCGGATATCCCCTCCAGCCCCGAGCTGAAGGGGAAGGGGTCGACGTTGATCCGCCAGTCGCTGTTGAGCTCGTTTGGCCGCTCGCTCGACTGCCACTCGAACACTGCGGCCTGGAGGCCTGGCGGCATGTGTGCGATGTCCAATTGCACGGGAGTTGATCGGCGCTCGGTTGGGTCTTGCGTGGTGTGTATTTGTCCTTGCCCTTGCGATCCTTGGTTGTCGAGTACGGATGTCCCAGGCATTGACCACGATGACATGATATTCGAGTTGTCTGACATGATCGAGGAGTGGGGGTTGGAGGAGGTAGTGGTGTTGTTGTAGAAGTTGCTGTATGTGTTGTCTCCTCCTCCTCCGGACCCCCCTTGTCCTTGTCCACCTTGGGCTTGTCCTTGCCCGGGCTGTGCTTGTCCTTGTCCCTGCCCTCCTTGTCCTTGTCCTTGTCCACCTCCCCCCGACCCAGCACTCCCCGCAGTCCCAGACCCATTCGTGTGTGTATCTCCCTGTCCTTCGCGCGCGCTGTCTCCTGCACTCCCTTGTCCTGCACTGAATGGCGGATAGCCATATGGGAAGATTGGATGCTGATAGTCGTAGCCGTAGGACACCTGCCCCTGCTGCCCCGAGCTCTGCGACGACTGCGAGTGGGAGTGCGCGTGGCCGGGCTGTTGCTGCGACTGTTGTGACGAGTATGCTTGAGACGATTGAG
Organism: Cutaneotrichosporon cyanovorans; assembly: GCA_002335625.1. NCBI lineage: Eukaryota > Fungi > Basidiomycota > Tremellomycetes > Trichosporonales > Trichosporonaceae > Cutaneotrichosporon > Cutaneotrichosporon cyanovorans. The sequence continues at coordinate 435,243 of BEDZ01000010.1, read as the reverse complement.
TGCTGTATGGATGCCGTGATGATGAGGGGCCATAGATCGATTGGGACTGTTGATGTTGCTGTTGTTGATGATGTTGCTGTTGTCCTGGCTGCTGCTCCTGCTGCTGCTGCTGCTGCTGTCGCTGTTGCTGCCCTTGCTGCTGCCTGTAATCCCCTGCCACCCCATACGTGTCGAGAAAGTACCCACTCCCACCACTCGTGCTCCTCCCTCCTACTCCCCCTCCTACCCCGCCTCCTACTCCCCCTCCGGCCCCTCCTGCGCCGCCGCCATCACTGCGGCGATCATCGTTGTACGCCATCGCGTGGTGCCGTGGTGTGTGTGTCCTGTCGAGTTGTTGCTACTGCCGTGTGATCGTCGATGTCCCAGCTGCTGTCCAACGACCAAGCCTCAGTGGATGTAAAAGAGTGAGCTCTCGCCCGCCCACTGCAGAGTAGAGTAGGCGCAGCAGATGGAAGTCGAGCGAGTACGAGTACGAGTACGAGTACCGAGGTAGCTGTGTGTGTGTGTGTATGTGGGACGTGGGGGGTGTGTATCGTCTGTGCAGGGTCGCCGATGAATGGGAGATGGGAGGTGCACAGGGGATGGTGGGGAGATCCACAGGGAAAGCGCACAGATGTACAGGGAGGGGGGTAGAACGAATAGGCTGTACAATGGCGTTGTAGGGTGCTACTGCGAGGTAGATGCTAGATGCTGCGGAGTAACAAGCAGTAGGTGTCAGATGTCAGAGTGATAGAGGTGTTCACTACGCTCGATGCATGCATAACCTTTGCTCGCTGCGATCGAGACAAAGTGGACGAGACGGGTCGGCAATCGGCTGCTCACTTCATCTCGGATACAAAATCGAGCCTGCTTAATCAAATAGAGAATGTTGTATGCTGGCTTGACTGGCTTTTTCCGCGACATGGGCGCTGTTGGGGAAAGGCTTTGAAAACACTGTCTGATCATGTCTGATTGCTGTTGATGTTGCTAATACTAGTAATACTTTCGCTCTCACTGTCGTATCACAATTCTACTGCACATCTTTCTGTGGCTTCATTGAGCACTCTCGCACTGTAAGCGCCTGTTCTCGACTCTGGACGCCTCACAGTCGCTCTCCTTAGATACTGGCAAATCAGCATACAGCGTTGGAGCCTGTCCGAATCGATCGAGCGGCGACGGCGGATCGGAGTCGGGTTTGAGGCGACGGCGGCGGCGGCGCGTGTCTGACTTGCGACATGCATGTCGCGGTGTCTGAGGTGCAACAGGTGCATCAGTGCGACAGGGCGACAGGTGCAACAGGTGGGCAGGAGATGTGTTGTGGGGGATGGATATAATAAGACCTGCAGGGTGCGTGGCTGCGGAGAGTCCTACTGATGTGTCTGGTAGTATGAGGGTCTCACTGGGAGGTGGGGTTGATTGACAGTTCTGTATGAGTTGCCGCTCATATCACACTGACTTGCATGACTTGCCGCTCGACATGCTATGACAAAAGGCCTCAATGTGGGGTTGATAACCCTCCATGTCTTGGCATGCATGTCGTTGCTATGAACGTGTTGTGAGTACTGTGATTTCGCTGACTCGGCTCGAATCCACACCTCAAGCTCCGATTTTACATGTTCGCTCTGGTGTGCAGCTGTCCCTCATGTCCTTTCTCGACTCACTTTTGTGCTCACGTCTTGCTCGATCGAGGTCCTTTTGCTCTGTGCATCTCTCGTCGACCGTCGTGTCAAGGCTGTCCAGTTGCTGCTGCGATTCAAGACCGTACTGATGCTATACTCATCTGGACGTGGCGTTGCAGCTCACCTATCACCGTCCTACATGGGCAATGCTGATTGATGAGTCCTGATGCTGCGAATGTTACGCTTATACCAAAGGCGAGGTTGAAGGGCATCTGCATCGCAATTGACATGAGGTCACTAGCATCGCAACAGGATCAACTCAAACGCATAGAGCGGGACGTCGGATGAATACCGAGCAGGAGTGGACAACGTACGAGAGCCTAGTAGAGCACAAGGCTCTTCGGACACCACATAAACCAACTCCCGACATTTTGGAAGCGGACAGGGCACTTCGAATGGTCTAGTACGAGCATCTTCGCAGCAGAAGGGCAAGTTGGTCAGTGGACAGGGCACTATGAACAGCGAACCGGGCTTGCTCCAAAAACCCCAGGCCCCACGCCATACTGGGTGTCGACAACGCTTCCTACCCTCATAGCGACACTGCGACGCTGCCTAAACCTCACTGTGACTGCTGACCTCCTCCGACCCCCGATTTATAGAGAATGAAGCCAGGTTGCTGTACATACACTGATCATCACCATACATGAGTACCGGTTCTGTACTGTTTGTGCCCATAAGGCAGATATGCAGCTCAGCTTTTTGCGCAGTACCGATGAGCTTTGCAACAATAGAAATCTGACACTGAGAGAATCAAGCACATCCACCACCTTCACGAGGCCACGAGGATCGCAAAAGCCAAAGTCACGTCTCGGATTCGAACATCGTCCAGGTGCTCTCCATATCACAGCCTAATCTTCCTACACCCGCGTATATCCCATTCTTTTGTCGTCACGATCGCTGCTCATCGTCAAGATACCGACTTTTCTGTTGTCGATTTCTCTCAATTACAACAACCTCCCTCTCTACCCGACACCCTCCGACTCTCCGCGCCATGCTCAAGGCCCGCTCGGCGGCTCGCTCGGCGACCCTTTCGGCGTCCGCGGCACTGCGCCTCGGCGCCGCCGGCTCGTCGTCATGCCTGTCCACCGCTGTCCACCCCCGCACCTTTACCACCACTACCACCCACCTCGTCCAGCCGCAGGACAGACCCCATGACGAGCGCATAGTGAAGCACCAGCTCGCGCCCCCGCGCCTCGACTACGCGCGCATGCTCGCTGACCCTGCTGCGACAACGCGCAACGCCGAGCTGCGCCGCTTCCACATCGAGGACCAGCACGTCGAGCGCCTGCAGGAGATGCGCAAGCGTGCCCTCGCGCTGGAACAGGAGCTGAACGACGCACGGCGGGAGCACGGGGCCGTCTCTCACGCCTTCCGCGACATGCACAAGAAGCGCGACAAGAAGATCTCGCGCAAAGAGGCCACAGCTGCCAAGGAGCGCGTGAAGCAGCTCGAAGCAGAGCACCACGAGGCGCTGGAGGAGCTCGCTGCTCTCGCTATCGCGCTCCCCAACTTCTCCCACCCTTCCGTTCCCATTGGTCCAGAGGCGAATGCCGTTGAGGTCGACCGGTTCGGCCCCCCGCCCATCCCTGCCGACGAGGTGCGCGACCACGTCCATGTGGCAAAGTACTTTGGCTGGCTGGACACGTCGGCGTCGGCCATCAGTGTGGGTGCCAGCTGGCCGTTCCTCGTCGGCGGGTTCGCGCAGCTCGAGTACGCGTTAGTGGGGTACGCGCTCAGCATAGCCTGCAAGCACGGGTACACGCCGTGCGCGCCGCCGAATGTGGTTACTGCGGACGTGGCGAAGCGGTGTGGTTTCCAGCCGCGCGATGGTCCCGATGGCCCCAAGCAGATCTACACCCTCGACTCGGAGGAGGGGGATGTTAAGCTGTGCCTCGCGGGCACGGCGGAGATCCCGCTTGCAGCGATGATGGCGAACCGCACGCTGTACCGTGCTGCGCTGCCTACCAAGGTGGTCGCGGTGGGACGGGCGTACCGTGCCGAGGCGGGCGCGAGGGGACACGACACACGAGGGTTGTACAGGGTGCATGAGTTTACAAAGGTGGAGCTGTTCAATGTCGCCGCGGAGGACGAGAGCGATGCGTGTCTCGAGGAGATGCGGGCGCTGCAGAAGGAGGTGGCCGAGGGGCTGGGGCTGAGTGTGAGGTGAGTAGGTTGGGTGGGGTGCGTATGTGGTCGAGTGGGTGGGCTTGAGAAGATCGTGGGTGACCATGGACCGCGCTGGGCCACTGTTTCGATCTGGTTCAGGCGAGGAGTATTTGGATCAGTTGGGACTGCCCAGTGAGCTCAGATCAGAAAAAAAAGCGCTCCACTCTCACAGCGCCTCCCTTTGGCTTCAAATCTTCAAATCTGCTGCCGGACTCCGCTGACCCCAGGGTGCTCGACATGCCAACAGAAGAACTCGGCGCCTCCGCATCCCGAAAGTACGACATGGAGGCATGGATGCCCGGCCGCGGCAGCTGGGGCGAGATCACATCCGCGTCAAACTGCACAGACTACCAGGCGCGCAGGTTGCACATCAAGTACCGCGCCGACGCGACCGCCAAGCCGCGGTTCGCGCACACGCTGAACGGGACGGCGGCGGCGATCCCGCGCCTCATCGTGGCGCTGATAGAGAACGGCGTCGTGTTGGAGAATGGCGCACCGGTGCGTGTCGAGCTGCCGAAGGTGCTGGAGCGGCACTGGATTGGGAGCGAGGCGGACTCGGTTGTGAAGTTTGTGTAGGGAGGCAGGGAGGTTGAGGGGTTTGTCTGATTCATTCATCTGCATTGCATCGCTCAAGGTGGGAGGTGCATCTGGTACGAAATCGGCGTCAGCAGTGGGCGAGAGGCGAGTGTTTCGAGGGGTAAGGTGATCAAGAGGGGCCAGAACGATCGGGATGAGGAGACGAAGGCTCATCAAGCACTAGAGACTAATGAGGGCGCTGACTGCTTGTCACACTCACACTGATAGCATCGTCAACATTCACGCTGAGCGTGAAGCACTGATCGTTAACTGGACTTCATGGCTCTGCACTCGCTTAGGTCTGGACTAATGAGCTCGGCCTTAGCCTTGAGAACACTCGACCTCGACAAAGACGGACAGAGCAAGTGTTGGCTTGTCTTTACCACAGTCACATCGTCAAGGCCTCCTCGAGGGCAGTGCCGTTTGAAGATGGAGCACTACTTAGTCTGCCTCATTTGCTATAATGTTGCCTTCCTACGTGCGTGACGACCGACAACCATTTCGTCTCACCTATGTCCCTCGTCGCTTCAGTACGCCTGCCGCACTCGTCTGTCGCGTCGCCCACTTCCATCATTTCAAACATCTCATAGTATCACTTCGTCGTATCTGCATATCATGGACCGGTATCGGTACTAGTACTACATATTGAACAGCCTCATTGCCCTCAACCAGTGCGAGAGGCTCGCTGCGCTCGCCTTTCTCACCAGAGGTCAAGCAGCTTCGTCCCACCGAGCGCAAACACAATCGCCTGCGCAACATGGCACACCACCAGCGGGCCCTGCGTCCCCGTCCTGTGGATGACGACGCACGCGTCACCCACAGCCGAAACCGTGAACGCGCTCAGCACGGTGCCGAGCGCGCGCCGCTGGCCCGTGTACGCGAACGCGAGGACCAGCAGCCCGAGGGAGAGGTTGCGGCCCGCGACGACGGGGTACAACGAGGCTTGGGTGTTGTCGGCCTTCGAGAGGCCGAAGAGTTTGGCGCCTGGTGTCAGTGCTTCTTGAGGGCGGGCGATGGGCGGGCAGATGGAGCGCATGTTGACACCGCGGCCACAGCAAGCTATCTTCGTACGAGAGACAGCACTGGCCACAGAAAGAGGGCAGTACTCTTACGTGACAACCACACATCAATCTGCTACACCTCTTCTCACATGCAACGATCTGCCACACCCTCTTCAAAATGTACCATGTACATCGCAAATACACATCTGCATTCGCTCAGAGCCTCTGTCGCTGCAAATGCGTTACCCACCAGAAACGGGGTTCATGATCCCCTGCACGCCCGCACCCGCGAAGACAAGGCCGAGGACAGTGCACGCTGGGCGCCAGAGCTCGACGGGGCCGTTGGGCGTGTTGATCGTTGCGGACATCGTGTGCAAAGCAGGTCACAGGTGTGATGTGTGGTGCTGTCAATACAGTGCTGAGCTGGTGCTACTTGTTGCTGCGTTATTGCTATCGTTGGCGTTGCTCTGATGCTATGACTAGTGATAGACAGTGAGTGGCAAACGATAAGGAGACACGTCTGTTATGCATGCGATGCCATTCGATGGCACTCCCGTATCTTCGATTGGGGCTGGCATGTGACTGTGACTGCCAGGTGATCAGCTGAGCGCGAGTGATTTCTTTAAGTGTCAAGCGGTGCCTCGGGTGAACCAACGTCGCTAGTGGTATATGAGTTCTGAACAGCTACTATTGAGATCACCTCGTCTGCTCAACGCTGTTCGGCTACCGTAGGGGTGTCGACAGTTCTCTTGTGCTGAAGTGCAGGTGGCACATCCACAACAGCAGAAGTGCAGTCGATCGAACACGCACACCGCTGATGCCACTGTTATACATCGTACAAGCTACACTACAATACAATGAGAGAGCCACAGCGCTCCCTATCTCATATGCTAGGTATCACCACCTCACTCTGTGCCGATTACGAGGTCTTTATGTGCGTGAGAAGCGGAAGCGCTCCAGCGCAGCCCATGTCAAGCCGCAAGGGTTGGCGTTTTCGTTCCCCCTGGCAGGAGTGGCTGGAGCTGCCTTCGAAGCCGCTTTGTGAGCGCGATCCTGCTTCGTGTTGGACTCCTCGGGCAGCGGGGCAGCACCCTTAGCTTTCACTATGGGTGTCGACCGATCTTCGGTCTTATCTGCTTCAACAGCACCCTTCACCGGTCCCGGGACGTTGATACTCCGTGAAGTCAATATACCCGCCCCAGCGCTGATGGGCATGCCCGCAGCCCTGGCAGGCATGCTTGTCCGTGGCATGAGTGTGGTTCTTTTAGGCTCCGTGGACCTTTGTGGCATGATAGGCATGCTCGTCCTCGGCTTGGCTCGTGGCTTCGGCACGGGCACCGGTCCCGGCGACGATGACGGCCCATCACTGCCCAGCGCATACTTCTGCCGCCATCCTTCGGCTACTCGCCTAGCTCTCTTTGCAGCTCCGGTATCCTCCTCCTCGGCAGGCTGAGCGCGTGGCCGCTTTCTGTCGCTGTGGAATGCATGGCGAGGCAGCTTGAGCACCGGGGTGGGTGTGACTATGTCCTCGTCGAGCGCTGAGTCGGAGCTGTCGCGGGGTGCGGGGCGCGGCTGAACACACGGTGACGAGGCGGGGACGAGGATGCTCGTGATCCTGTGGAAACGGACAGGCGTAGCGTCGGGTCCTGGGGCATCGCTTGACGGCGCGACCGTGGCGCACGTCATTGTCTGCGAACTTGCAGCAGCACCAGCCACCACCGCAGAGCCAGCCGTAGCACACGTCACCATCTGCGAGCTCGCAGCGACGAGGACGCGCGCAGACGGTGTCGGAGAGCTGGGCTCGAGTCGGTCATCAGACTCGAGTTTAGAGCGAGGTGCAGACCGTGGAGGCGTCGAGAACCCAGAGTGCACCGATACTGGAGAGGTGAAGTGTCCTCCTGCGTCGTCGTCGCCGTCCATCCCGTGATTGAGCTTGACGGGCGTTGGGTGGAGGGTGGACACGCAGGGAGAGGGCGAGCGTAGCGCCTCTGGGCTCGGCAGTGCATGTTCCGGGCTCGCGACCGTTGTGGTGCCCAACGACTCTTCCCACTGCAGATCGTATGCCGGCTCCTCGACGTCCTCGTGCTCGGGTTCTGCCTTCTTGAAGAACTTGCTCACCTTCACCTCCTTGGGTGGTGGCGTGGTTACTGCTGGCTCGGATACGCGACGTCCGAGACCACTTGGAATGTCGGACAAACGGGTTGGCCCAGATACCATCTCCCCCAGCCGTGGTCGTGGCACTGGAGCAGCGGGTGCTGACCTCGTCTTCTTCAATGGCTTGAAAAAGCTGTCCAGCGTCCCTCCACTCGGTGCAGCTGCCTTGGCTCTGCAGAACGTCCCCTGAGCAGGCTTGAAGTCAGGCCATTGGTCCTCGATCGGCTGAAGCGTTTCTGGGTGCAGATCGCCAATTGCGAGCCCTCGCGCAATCTCCTCGTCGAGATCGAGGCCAACCCACTTCTCCTCGTCCTCCGTGAGGCCGTCGTAAGGCAACTCCGATAATGTCACAAGACGCCGCTTCTCAGGACAGAAGACACGCTGGTACAGGAACGCCAGCTCGGCTTTGTAGAACGCCGCTGCGTAGTCTCGCGGGATGGTGTGCGAGCCCTCTAATCGGAGGGCTTGGAGTGACTGCGGTCAGTGGGCATCAGAGCACGCACACACCTTCTCAACAGTCTTGTATCGCCGCAGCATTTTGTGAGCCTTCTTGAGGCCGATACCGGGGATGGACGGGAGGTAGTCGCATCCCGATAGCATCTGTTGTCAGTCGAGGAACGGTTCAAGACAAAGTCGTTGCCGACTTACTGCCATTCGCCGGAACTCGAGCTCCGTCCACCCGTGCATGGGCAGCTCTCGCACCATTGCCATCCGGTTCCCATCGATCGACGAGCAATTCCCGTCCTTGTCGAGCTTGAAGATGACCGTCTTGCAGCCGAACACAAGCAGGTCCGAGTCCTCAGTGATGACACCGTCGACATACCCCTCGCGCTCAAGAAAGCAGAGCTGCGCGTCGGCCTCGTACGGGGCTACAACGTAATCGACTTTCTCAGCCCGCAGAGCCTGTTGTCAGCTCTGCTCTGCGCTACCTTCCATATCACGCTGCTTCGTCTGCGACACCGTCTTATCTCCATTCCCCTAGCCATACAATTCCAACGTCTTCAATGTCCCATCACAGTGTCTGCTTTTCCCCTGATACACTCACCTTAATCAGCTGGTACGCCATCTCCGGTGTGATGTCAACACACTTCGTGTAGCAGTCCCGCGCCTCCTTCCACCGCCCTTGGGCCTCAAACGCGTGAGCTCGGGCCAAGTTGTCCGCTCGAGACCTGGAATCAGCAGAGTCCTCATATCGGAGCTTACTTTGCTCGTGAGTCCTCCGTACCCCGCTTGGCAGGCAGCGGTCCTCCGTCGAACACAACGTACGGTGTGATGCCCCAGTGCCGCAGCATTGCAACACGGTGCATCGCATAGTCAACAAAGCGCGTCGTCTTCCGCCCCTTCACAAGGTCCTCGGCGCATCCGAAAGCGCCTCTATGCAGCCAGACATATGCATCAACAGCGAGTCTGGCGTCAGTCGAGCTCTGAACTTCTGTCAAGCTTCAGGTGGACTCACCGCTTCCCGCGGAAGTCCTCGATCTTGCGCGGCACCTGTATCTCCTTCAAGAGAGGGAGGAGGCCGGAGATTCCCATGCTGGTCTCCTCCCTTATGCAGCGAGCGTGTCAAGAGTCAAGAGAGGTGAAGAGCAAAGTCAGCACGCGAGGCAGCCAAGAAGTAATGTAAGCCAAACACAAGGTCAGTCGCGTCGTTCTATCATGGTAACCACGTGGTGTTATGTAATTGCTCATCACCACCGCTTCATGATGACGACGAGCGCTACTCCTTCATGTTCACGTCTCGAACTGATACCCATCCATCCGCCATGTCCCTCCCGCACGTAAGTGGTGCTCTGGCAGCAGTGTAGAAGGGCGGCGTGATAGCTAGCGCTGCTTGCCCTAGGTCTCCGAGCTCACCACTGACGGCAGGCCTCATACGACCCGCGGCGAGTGTTCCGGTTCAGCCTGCCGCGCTTCGATGTCGGACCCCGCGCTCGCGAGGTGGGCACATATGTCGCTGGTGGTCTGGTGAGTGTCAGCTCTTGCCCCACTGACAGTAGTTTACACTGGCATACTTCCTGATGATTGATGCGAGCACTATGTCGAAGAAGGCCGCAGACCACAGGCAGGATGACGACCCGCGGGTGACTTTCGTAGACTGGATCCCAGCCATCTGCTCAACGCGTAAGTAGCTCGACGTCGGAGGGTGGTTGACAACAGTGGGATTTTTGGTTACTGCGTTATTGGACAAGTCGCACCTGCACTCTGCGTTTTCGGGCGACTCGTGGGGCTCGGAGGGGCCGGCAGCGTCCCGTGCGCGAGTGGTGCTCTTCCTCGGTGTGGCGCTTATGGCTGGTGGTCTGGCGGGGAGCTTGGTGGGTGGTGCGGGAGGAGTAGTGGCTGACAGCAGACGGTCCTTATCATGAAGTACCTCAACTACCCGGAGTATGTGTACTTTGGGGGTGCTAATGTCGGGATGAATGCTGGGGTGATGCTCTCGTGAGTCAGCAGGAGTTGGGCTGAGCTAACAGCAGGGCGATGATCTTGTGGATCTCGCAGAGCGGCAGTGACGAGTATGAGTATCAGCTTACGGTGTAGTGGAGTGCATGCAGATCTGAAATGATTACGAGAGAACAGAGAAAGCGGATACGATGACGATAGGAAGGGGTGGCTCAGAGCAAGTCAAGAGAAGGTGTGGCACCGGACTGTGGCATCGGACTGTCGACCTCGCTGAGCACTTGCTACAACACATAGAGAGTGATCGTGGGGCAAACGCTCGCTCGAGATGGCAGAGACAAAGGAGCTGCCTGATCAGTCCTCAACTCTGATGGCAAGCACAATGCAGGGACGTCGAACCCCCTCGGATAATCTCGAATAGCAAAGTGGATGAGCAGCACAGATCTTATAGCCTGCATTATATTCCCAACCCTGGTACGGACGCAGTCAGTGCCTCTGCGCTCATGCGATGCCTCTTGGTACACACCAGCAAACACTCAAGTCAGTCGCTTGACCGTCGAGGGGCCTCGCATCAGCCTTCAACACGATGTGCAATTGATTTCTCAAGTGCCTTGTAACCTTACAGATCCCCTCACATGAATAGTCCAAGGCGAGGTTACAATCGAGTAGGCAGCAACAAAGACTTGGCAAGTCAGATCACTGAAGATTGTATCGGCCTGTCAGTCCACCGTTAGTCGCCTCTTTGCATCAGCTCACAGGAAGTTGGTCCGGTCACAACGCATCGCAGCAGCAGCATACTATGATGAATCATACATCCATCAACAAAGAGCAGAACGAAAACGAAAAGGAGACGCGGACATAGGGTCGCGCGCTCGGGCTCGAATACACCTCCGTCATCCTAGCGACAGCCAGCAGCCATGTGAGGGGATGAGCAGGGCACTTAGGTGGAGAACTTGGTGACGGCCTTGGTGCCCTCGGAGATGGCGTGCTTGGACAGCTCGCCGGGAAGGATGAGGCGGACGGCGGTCTGGATCTCACGCGACGAGATGGTCGAGCGGTGGTTGTACGACGCGAGCTTGGAGGCCTCGGTAGCAATGCGCTCGAAGATGTCCGAGACGAACGAGTTGAGGATGGCCATGGCCTTGTTGGAGATACCGGTGTCGGGGTGGACCTGCTTGAGGACACGGTAGATGTACGAAGAGTACGACTCGACACGCTTCTTGGTGCGCTTCTTGCCGCCCTCGGCCTTGGAGGACGAGGTCTTGGCGGCCTTAGCGGGCGCCTTGGAGGCAGCAGCGGGGGCCTTCGAGGCCTGCGAGGCAGGAGCCTTGGACGCGACAGACGACTTGGGGGGCTGGAGCGTTAGCAATGGATATGGCCTAGCTTAGCACCACACTACTACTCACCATTGTTACAGGTAGGTGGGTGGTGGTGGTAAAGTGGAAGAGTTGAGCGTGGGTAGGGGAGAAGAGGAGCGTGTGGGATGGAGACTGTGGATAGATATAGGTCAGAAGGAGCGATGCCCTGCCTTGTTGTGCTCGAGTATGCAGAGGACACGCTGCTGCTGGACCCAAACGAGGCGAGCGAGTGACGGATGTTTGAACGATGTTTAGTGCTTGACGTGGGATTATCATACACGGTGTATGTTTAGTCGGCCGGATATTGGCAATCCACCGCTCCGTTGTATGGTGCGTGCCCTTTATGCTACACCTGTATGTTTTGTCTTTCGATGCATCCATCCGTCGCGCTGATCCAGAACGCAAAGCAAAGCATCAACTTCTGAGAGCGAGCACAACAGCAGCGCGCTATACATATAGAACACGCCCGCCTCCACCCCCAGCCTTTTCCGCCCTCTCAGCTACAACTCTTCTGCTCTACCCGTACCCCCCTCTACCTCACAACACTCATACACAATGGTTGGCACCGGTGGCAAGTCTGGCGGCAAGTCGGGTTCCGAGACCAAGTCGACGTCTCGTTCGTCCAAGGCCGGTCTTCAGTGTGAGTAGGGTGGGCTTTAGTGGTGATCTGGGAAAGAATTCTTTTTGCTCTTTACTGACAACCAGTCCCCGTCGGTCGTATCCACCGTCTCCTGAAGCGCGGCAACTACGCCCAGCGTATCGGTTCGGGTGCCCCCGTCTACCTCGCTGCCGTCCTCGAGTACCTCGCTGCCGAGATCCTCGAGCTCGCCGGTAACGCCGCCCGCGACAACAAGAAGTCTCGTATCGTGCCCCGTCACCTGCAGCTCGCCGTCCGCAACGACGAGGAGCTCAACAAGCTCCTTGGCAACGTCGTCATCTCGCAGGGTGGTGTCCTCCCCAACATCCACTCCGAGCTCCTCCCCGCCAAGACCAAGAGCAAGAAGACCAACGCGTCCCAGGACGTCTAAGCGTAGATGTGGTGATCGGTCGCGGCACTCCCTTTCGTATCCTTCGTTTTCGCTAGTCTTTCTTTGTATGCCATCCGTAGTGATGCACACTTTCGCGCCATACTCCTTGCCGCTGTCTTCATGTGGATACACTTACTAACGACTACCTTTGTCTGAACTGAGCTGTGATGGATGACAGCGCAGCTTTGTGGTATCCGCAGTGTAGGCGGTCGCTGTGGCACTTTTGGCCGCCCAGTGAATATGATACGAGTATACGACCGCCGTCTGACTTGCAGACCTTGTCTGCAAGTGTGTTCAAGCCAATCTCTGCCCAGGATGACATGCATCGCAGGAGCTGTCCAGCATAACACAGGAGTTATCCAGCATGTGCAGAAGAGTCCGTACAAGGCTGACCAGCGAGTGCTGTTTGACGCGTTTCTTGCACCGTTGTGGCGGTGGGCAGAGAGGATACCGGCGTTTGCCGTTCCGCCTCTTACCTTCCTGGGTGTGAAGTCGCTGAACCAACCTTCCATTGTTCAATCTCTATGTGCGCATCTCTTTCCTCTACTGCTCACTTCTACTATACAGACACTTGGTCGACAGCAACACGAACAGCTGGAAGTGGGCGATCAGACACTCACACTACCTGGCTTCATCTGAAACACGTCTGCTGCAATGGGCGATATGTGGCCTATGGACATAGTGGTGCGAGACACCTTCAGGCCTGCACCTTGCAACCCAGCGTCGCCCGACTTTACTCAGCATTGACATACATGATTCTTGTTACCTCAAACGAGATCCGACCCTCTACATGCTTAATACCCCACACGGCTCTGCCTAGTCGCTGATGGCCTTGGTCTCAGCGGCGTGCTCGGCCGCAGCAGCCTCCTCGGCGATGACATCGGCTGGAATTCGGTCAGGCGTCTTATTCACGAGGAACACCATTGGGACAGCCGCGAGGATAGCAAGGCCGAAGCTCACGCCACTGCTGTTAGCTACGAGTGACTACACCCTCAACAAAAGGATACTCACAATCCGATGATGGGGTCGGCCGAAGTCTGCGTATTCATGCCGTATGATATGGCCTGGCCGATGGCCTCAATACAGCGGAACGCAGCACCGTTCCTCACGTTGCTCTGCGCATCGGTCGCAAAGCTTGAAAGCAGCCAGTACATGTACGACTGGGACAGTGGTCCTGTTGTCTGAACGAAGAAGTACGGCAGGAAGCTGCGCGCATACAACCTGTCCTTCCAGTCAATGGTGCCTCTGTCGCGACGGAGGGAAGATTCCATCACGATGCTCCAGATGTACACACCGATGTTGAGGATGACGACAATCGCGAGACCAAGCTGTGCGCGCCTCCGCTGTGACAGGCGCTTGCAGTCGAGGAGGAAGCCGAGTGCGAAGCAGCCGAGGATGCAGAAGAAGGGCGAGATGAGTGACGAGAGGGCACGAGCACGAACGCTGAAGTTGATGGCGAGGTAAGTCGACCACGACCCCGAGTAGAAGAAGGACCACAGCGCCCAGAATGCTGACAGCAAAATAAGGGAAGACGTGAAGGTCTTCTTGATACGGAACAACTCCTGCTTGAATGGGAGTGCTGGGGATACGAGCGGGCGGGTACCGTCTGAGCGAACGACATCGTGCAAGTGCACAATGAGAAAGGCGAACGGAGTAGCCAAGGCCTCAATGATGATGAAGACGATGTACGTTGATGGCGTGACGCCGCCCTCCTGGCCCTCCTTGTGGTTTTTGGACAAGCTGATGTGAGTACGAGTGCCTTGTTGTCGCCCAGCAGTGGACTTACTTGATAGCACCACCAATCAGTTGGCCCAAGTTGCGTGCCACAATCCACAGGGCGAGGTACTTGCCGCGAGCATTGCTGGGGGCGATCGTCATGATCGTACCCGCTTCAGCGACGTACCAACACCCAACTCCGATGCCGGAGATGACACCGCTGAAGATAAGGTACCACTGCACGCCGAACTTCGAGTTGACATAGTAGGCTGACCCCTCGATGGGGAATGACAGAGCTCCAATCACCAGCGCCCACTTCGTTCCGAGCTTATTGACAATAGGGCCGCCAAAGAAACACACTGCAGTGAGCGCGAGCAACGCGTATACTCACCAGTCGCAAGCATGGCGTACATCACTGCTGTGGCGATATTGGAGGTGGCAGGCGTCGCGAGACCACCGCCACCCAAACCAGCAATGGCATCGCTCATTGCAGGGCCACAGAAGGCTTGCACGCTGATGAGGAACATCTGCGTCAGCGAGTGCTGGTGGATACGCTTCCATAGTGGCGTGTCCTGGCGGTACACCTCCATGTCGACTTGTCCAGGCTCATCGTGGTACGCTACTTGAGCAGTATGGGTGGTGAAGTCGTCCTTAGGATCCTTGTTGTCTGCATTCGCTTCAGCCATTTTGGTCGGCATCTTGCTGGGTTCCTTCGTCTGGAGTCCCGGAGGGGCTCATCTGTCCTTATATTTTATCGCCTGGGCGTGTGCACGCTCGAGTGCGTATTCGACATCGGAAAGCGCTTGGATAGTATCGCAGCCACCGGTTGTAAGCGGCACTCGATCTGCTTGCCCACCCATATCCGTCCTCATTGCGACTCGACGTCCGTCGGAGGTCAGATTGCGCTTGGTAGATGGAAAGCACATTATGGTGACCGATATCGCGGCAAAGACGGGTTCCTGGCGCTTATTCACCGCATTGACGACGCCGCGTCGGAGGGATGCCGATCAACAATGGTCATTCAGTCATCAGATAGCCTGCGGGTGAGACCCTTGGCAGAGCCGGCAGCGCTCTTGATATAGCGCGCTAAATCTGGTCGATGCCCCGGTACAACTCAAAAGTGCAGCAATGAACAGGAAGAACGCGAAGATCGTTATCGTTGGTGGTGGAGGCACAATCGGCTCGTCAACGGCTTTGCATCTAGTGAGAAATGGATACACGCCAAGCAACATCACCGTGCTCGACACGTACAAGTTCCCATCAGCGCAGAGTGCCGGAAATGACTTGAACAAGATCATGGGGATTGGCTTGCGCGATCCTGTGGACATTGAAATCAGTCTTGGGGCCAGGGAGATGTGGAGGAATGACAACTTGTTCAAGCCGTGGTTCCACAAGACTGGACGTGTGAGTGCAAGCTGGCGATGGATAGTAGCATTGAGCAACTGGAAACCGCAACGCGATAGTGACTGTAGTCTTTTTGCTGATGGAAGCTTGACCTCGGCGCAAGCAGGGAGGAGATTGCAGGCCTTGAAGCTCAGTACAAGAAGATTCAAGATGTCGGGCTCGGAAGTGAGCACGAGTGGCTCGATAACGAGGATGCCATCCTTGCCCGAGCACCATTGCTCGAGCGCGAAAAGATCAAGGGATGGAAAGGCATCTGGTCGCCTGAAGGGGGATGGCTAGCTGCCGCGAAGAGCATCAACGCCGTCGGAGAGGAGCTCGTACGCTGTGGTGTCAAGTTCGCTTGTGGAGGGTAGGTCTTGACAACGAGCGTCTCGCTAACGAACAGCGCGGGTCAGTTCAAGGCGCCGATCCTTGAAAAGGACGGCGCATGCATCGGAGTGGAGACTGTGGACGGGTCGCGATACTACGCCGACAAGGTCGTCCTCGCTGCTGGAGCCTGGACGCCGACGCTCGTCGACCTCGAGGGCCAGTGCTGCTCCAAGGCGTGGGTGTACGGCCACATCCAGCTCACGCCCGAGGAGGCCGAGGTGTACAAGGGCTGCCCAGTGGTGTATAATGGCGACTATGGCTTCTTCTTTGAGCCCAACGAGTGAGTCAAACAGCCGTCTCATCTGACAACAGGTACGGCGTCATCAAGGTGTGCGACGAGTTTCCCGGCTACACACGCTACAAGAAGCACCAGCCGTTCGGCGCCGCCGAGCCACAGCGCATCTCCGTGCCCCGGAGCCACGCCAAGCACCCGACCGACACGATCCCACACGCGTCAGACAGGACGATCAAGCTCGCGATCGACAAGTACCTCCCGCGCTTCAAGGACAAGCCGCTGTTCAACCGCGCGATGTGCTGGTGCACCGACACGGCCGACTCGCAGCTGCTGCTGTGTGAGCACCCGCGCTGGCGCAACCTCGTCATCGCCAGCGGCGACAGCGGGCACACGTTCAAGCTCCACCCTGTTATTGGCAAGTATGTCGTCAAGCTGCTCGAGGGGACGCTGTCGCCTGGGCACGTCGAGGCGTGGAAGTGGCGCCCTGGGGGTGATGCCGTCAAGTCGACGCGGCCGGGATATCCTACGGACCTGGCTGACCAGCCGGGCTGGCGTCACGACGGGAACGCAAAGCTCTAGCGTGGAGTAGATACATATCAAAGCATGCATATAAAAATGTAAGGTTACTCGCGCACATGGTGAGAGTAGGGTGCGTGAAGGGAGTTTTGAGTACAAGTTGGCGTCGCTCTGACTGGCTCTGATTATTCGCAGTACTGTGAGGCATATACTTCGACACAACGAGAGGCTAACGTCTTGTGCTCTCTCCAATCCGCTTCGGGGTGGCTCCGCTTGCCCATCTTGTCCCGCTTCGTTGTCGCCTCGTTGTCTTCGCTGCTCCATACAGGCCCTGGCCTTCGCAATGAGCCTGCTGAAGCGGGCTCAGCTCGTCGCTGCACATCCTTCGTTCGGATCTTTAGCCTCCACTAGCACGGCTATGAGCGGCCGTGCTTGATAAGCAATCACAATCAGATGATACTGATGGCAACGCTCCGCCACATCTTATCGTCGCCACATCTCGCCTCCGCCACCGCCGCGTCTCCGTCGACTGCCGTCGAGCATATGGATCCACCTCCCCGTCTAGACACTCCCTCGCCCTTCTTCCCTGTCTCGGGGCTCATTGCCCACCTCACAATCTAGATCATCCTTATCCCTATTACGGAGCACCGGCGGCGCCTCTATCAACTCCAGCCGCTGCCGCATCGGATCCTGATTGCCCGACACACATGGCCTTATCCGTGGCAAAACCTGTTAGGACAGCTACCGCTTTCCCGTACTGCAGCCCCTTTTACTCGATCTCCATGCGCTGAGCACGGGGCCGGGTGCGAGAATATGGGGTCTGCAGTGCCCACAACGCGCCCCACGTCTCGCATCTGCATCCACAGCACGCCCCACATCCGACAGCGGGTGTAGTAACAGGAGATTGGTTTGATTAATTAATCGATTGACGCCTCATCCCGAGCCGGTGCCTGGAGCGGACATGTGTCCCATGTGATCACCACCCGTCGACTGCCGCGCCGTCGCCATCAGCGTCAGTCAGACTTCATCTATATCTTTCGATATGGCGGCAATTCCAGCATGCACTTCATATCGCTCTCTGTAGCTGCGTAACATGCATGTACATTGCGAGAAGGGTTGATTTCGATGTTGGAAGGAAACGCTTTCTGACGAACAGATACGAGTACCACGCGTGCTCAACCCTCAGCTCCGTGCTGATGCCGCGATCCATCCTAACCTATCGCAGTGGGACAAGGGCGGACCGCGGCAGCGGCGGCAGTGTTGTTATTGATTGATTGGGCTAAGGCGAATAGGCAGTCGCATTGGAGTTGAAGGGGAGGGAAGTTGTACAGATATTTCTAGCGGATTTTCGAGGCCTTTTCGGAGCCTTTTACAATGTTTTCTGGTGTTTTATTGCGGTGGCTTTATCTGTGTCGTACCGTTGGAATTGGTGGAAGCGCCAAGAAAAAGTGCAACGCCTGTGGGAATAAGTTATTCTTGCTATCTGTGATGTTCAGTAGAAGGCAGCGGTGCTCACAGAAAAGGAGAGGCACAAGTTCACGAAGCGATACAGAAGCAAGGACTTGAGTATTTGTTACATTTGCTTGGCTCTGAATATCGTCTATCGGCACGGCAGTGGATACAACCCCAGAACGTCCCCCGCCGTGTATATGCAGTTGCTGGCACTGCAGATTGCGCATTCGACAATATCTGCCTCGTAAGCATCATTCGGACAACTGCGAGATTATCGATGGATTAATGAGCTATTTTCCACACATTTCCGCGCACTTCACTGACAATTCCATTCGTGCGATATGCAGGTGAACTGGTGTCGGGAAGAAGGCAAGTGCAGGTGTCAAGTCCCCAGAAATTTGGCATGAAGTGATTTGTGGACACGAATGTAACATGGCGAGCCCTCCTGAAGCCTTTACTTAGAATGTGGACACAGAAAGATTTTCTTGAAAGCGGCAGCAAGGCAAATCGATACTGACTGGTCGTCCACCGAGCTCCCTCATGCCACCTGACGAACACTATGTAAAAGACGTTGAAACCCCAGTGGACTAGAGCTCATCAATATTACCATAGTGCTCCAGCGCATTACCTCAAAGCTCTCAGCATGCTACAGTGAAAGGTGCCACTGTCAGTCGCCCATTCACAGCTCAGATTCCTGGAGAGGCCGAGTCTGCCTCGTTGCCAACTGAAGGCCATCTACCGTCCCCGCGGCCTATAGCATTCTACAATCTACCCGCCGAACCAAAACATAACATGCTTCACGCTGCCTATGCATTCCACTGCAACTGATGAGAGCTTGTCTGTCACCTCCCTTGGGCATATGATCGCCATCGCACATAACTCATTTACGTAAAGATCGAGCGCGACTGACTTTCATTCACCCTCCGACTCCCCAACCCATCCAAATATCCAGAGACAAACGCTACCTCCCATGCAGCACCCGCATCGCCTCCTCTGCGCACACGTCACGGCCTCTGCTCGCCGTTCTGCATGCATATGCTCTGCATTTGACTACACGGTGGTGCGGCGTTTCGGTGATACAGTGGATCACTGCCACTCTCCGCCCTCACGTGACCTGTGATCTGCACCGATGTCACTGTTTGTCTGCCGTTCCTGGGCCACCTCTGCTGAAATCAAAACAACAAACCCCGGCTACTGCCCCCTATAACACCTGCAACGCACCGCTCTCTGCTCTTGCTCCTACCCAACCAACACATCCACATCAGACACAATGGCCCGTACCAAGCAGACCGCCCGCAAGTCCACCGGTGGCAAGGCGCCCCGCAAGCAGCGTAAGTTATCTTGAGCACTTGCTTCGCCTTGAGTACCGAGTCTGACTTGCAGTCGCTACCAAGGCTGCCCGCAAGTCGGCCCCCTCGACCGGCGGTGTCAAGAAGCCCCACCGTTACCGCCCCGGTACCGTCGCGCTTCGTGAGATTCGTCGCTACCAGAAGTCGACCGAGCTCCTCATCCGCAAGCTCCCCTTCCAGCGTCTCGTCCGTGAGATCGCCCAGGACTTCAAGACCGACCTCCGCTTCCAGTCGTCGGCTGTCCTTGCCCTCCAGGAGGCGTCCGAGGCCTACCTCGTCTCGCTCTTCGAGGACACCAACCTGGCTGCCATCCACGCCAAGCGTGTCACCATCCAGCCCAAGGACCTCCAGCTTGCCCGCCGTCTCCGTGGTGAGCGCTCGTAAGCGATGCGTTGCATCTAGGGGTGTGAGGTGTTCTTCGTAGTTTGTTTTCGATTTGCTCTTTGTACTGCCTTTGACTGGCCGGGATTGTGATGCACCGTGCCATGCCTACACGAGGGGACGAGCGAAGCAAGTCCGCGAGCAGTTTTACATGCACTTACTGACGAGTGGAAAGAGACGACGTCTGTTGCAGAGCGTAGTGTCGTGAACGAGCTCGAGTACAGCATTCAGTCGATGACTCAGCACTTAGTGGACGACGTGGGCACCACTTCGACACTTTAGTCCCGTGCTCTGCTAGACCGTAGCAGACGGCCGCTGATTATCCTCGGCGGCCAGCGCAAGTCTCCCATGTGAAGGTCTCGGTTTAGTACAGCCACGACCCGTGCAAACGGGGTCAGTGACGATTAGACACTAGTACCGCCAGCACTTCTCCCTGCAATGCAATGATGCCATAATGTACAAACCATCTCTACCTCTATCCGAACCGTGCCAGTGCTCCGCTCTCCTTGACCACCTGCCCAGCAGCCACCCTGCGCTCCATCTCCTCTGCACGCTTCTGCGCCTCGACCTTTTCCCGCACCGCAACCTGGGGTCAGCAACAATTTCTCTGCAGTGACACCTCCAGTGCCCTGCCATACTCACCAGCGCCGGGTCGATGACATTCTTCTTCTTCTTCGACAGATACCGCTTCATCGCCGTATTCCTTCCCCTCTGCTTCCGCTTCTTCTTCTCCCTCTTCCCCTCGCCCTCCTCCCCACCACTGCCCTCGCCCTCCCCGTTCTCCAGCTCGTTCTCCTCCTCCTCTTGCTCCTCGTCGTCCGCCTGGCCCGTAGCCTTGAGCCTCTCCCACCTGCCTAGCTGGCGGAATGACCTGGCCTCGCGCTCCGCGTGCGTCTCTCCACCCTTCGAGGGCGCCACACGACCCAGGTAGTCCGTATCCAAGGTAATGAGCGTTGACGGGATCTTGTCCAGCACCGACCTGACCTCGCGCTCCCTCCTTCTGCTGTACGACTCGAAGACGTCCGCCTCGTTCGAGTCGAAGTTCGCCTCTCCTGCACCAGGCACAAGCAACGATGACACGCCCTTCTCGTGCCCAACGCCGAGCACGTCGTCGAAGGGGCAGAACTTGGCAGAGTACGCACTCAGCCCAGGCAGCGGGAGCGTGAGGTACACTGATGGGCTCTTCCCCGGTGCCCTGTTGACATCCCTGTACGTCGTGACGCCTGATCTCCCTCCCACGGCCAACACACCTCGCCCAGAGTACGACAGTGTCGACGGCGCATTGCGCGCAGTCCACGACTTGACCTCCTTGCCCCACATGCGTCCGTCCCAGATCTTCACTGTGCCATCCAAACCCGCAGTCGCACAGTACCGCCCGGCGCTGTGCTCGCTTGGGTCGACAGCGATCGCGGACACAGGTCCTCGGTGCGCGAGCAACTTGACGTATGGTGTTGTCTGATTCGGACTCCATAGTGTCATAGTACCGTTGGCATGGCCGAGGTGGATAATGGCAGAGTGCGCGTTCTGCGCCATTGCTGGCGGAGAGCCAAGTCGTGTCGGAATTTGGGTGAGCATCACGCCCGTCGACGTGTCGTGATACTTCAGGTGCCCTGCGTGCCCGACCGAGGCCAGGAGGTAGTGGTACGGCAGGAACTCGAGGTGTGTCGGGTCCATGTGCTGCTTGAGCTTGTGGAGCTCGACACCGTTCTGGTCGTAGATATAGACGTACTTCTTCTGCGCGACGGCGTAGAAGCCCTCACTCTGTAGGAACTTGATATCCCGCACTGCCTCCTTGAGCTGGATCTCAGAGTGCAAAGTCCCCGCCTGCCAGTCGAACGTCGCTACATGACCCTTCGCAGATGCGATAGCCAAATGCCGTCCATTGCGTGTGTAGTCGACCTTGTACGGGCCCATGTTCTCCATCTTGAGATCAAAGCGCTTCGCAGCAGACGACGTCCCGACTTCACGCACGATCTCGTCCTGCCCCACCCGCCATGTCCGCTCCCCGAGATCATCGTCGACCTCAATACCTCCCTGCCCGCCTGACTGCGGCGCGTTAAGCCACTCGTTGACATCCAGCGCCTCCGCCTTGGCCCGCTTGGCCGCCACATCCTGCCGTGCGACCTTGGCACGCAGCTTCTTGTCTGCGATCTTCCCCACCCTCGCATCAGGTCGTATCGACGCCTCTCCACTGCCAGTGGCGAGGTTGCGCGAGTGGAACGAGCTCGGCACGCGCGTCGTTGTCAATATCGAGTTGAGCGACGGGTCGATGGCCTCCTTGTCCGGTCCGCGGTCAATCGTCTTGTGCGACTCCGAGGCCCGCTTCTTCTCGAACGGCCGCTTGCGTTTCTGCGGCCGGCCTACAGGCCCTGCCGAGGCGATGAGCGCGTCCATCCCGAGTGTGTATGAGTTGAGAACAAGCGTGTAGATGCACCGAATGCACCAATATCGCCTGTTACAGTGCAGTAGGCGTCAAGTGGACACCAACTTTTGTGTCCGTGACTCATTTCAGTGGCAACGGAGCCTTTCTTATCATCCGTCAACACCCATTCCATCCTCATACCGCGCCGTGCCATGCTCGATCGCGATCTTTGTTGACGTTTCGAGCTCATCGAGCTACTACTACATCCATCCACTCGCGCGCATGACGACCGCGACTCGGCCAGTCGCACACCACCAGCAGCCAGCTGGCGCGGCGCGCTCGGCGGCGGCAGCAGCAGTGGTGCAGCAGCAGGCCACGGTCAGCCCGTACACGCCTGCGTCGCGCGAGCTGCACCCGGGGCCGAAGAACAGGCTGTTCCTTTGCCTACGCTCCGGGATCGACGAGGAGGTCGACTGGGCGCTCCCCCGACTCGTACTGGCGTCTTTCGACAGGCCGGACGTGTTCCTGCTTGAATCGTGGATTGACTCAGTGACAGCGTTGCGAGAATGGCCTGACAAGTGGCTCGATGACCTCGAGCGCGAGGCAGCTCACCACAAGCTACTGCGCGATGCCAAGGCGTCCTCCTCTTCATCATCTTCTGCGGCCCTAGGCTCCGTGCCAGAGTTCACACGCAACCCGATCACTCAAGCACGCGCGACGCTCTGCCTTCAAGTCATCCGCAACGCGAGCTTCACGCCGGCCAACGCCCGCTTGCTCGCGAGGACATCATTTGTCAATTACGTCTTGCGTCTCTTCGATCTCCCTATGGACTTCGTACTCGAGGTCGCGACGCGCTCTCCCGAGATCGTGCAGCACATCCTAGTTATCCTCCAGTCGGTATACCAGTACTTGCCCGCCAACAACGCGTCCGTCATTCGACTCCTGTCAGATAAGCTGCCTGCTCTGGCAACGAAGACACGCGACCTCGGCATCCTGAAGCTCGTCTTCCCATTACTCATCGCGACATTCCAGACTCCACTATTCCCTCCACCACCGCCCGAGTTCGTGCAGCACCTGCTGTACCTCATCACCCTGTCACCGCCGACACGATTACTCGAGCTCGTGCTCGATCTGCTCGCTGCGATGGTCCCTCAGGCGGCTCATGCACGCCTCGTGCTCGCTGACCCATGCTTTCCTGCTCACTTGCGTCAACTAAGCCTGCTTCTCGACTATGGAGCACGACCAACAGAGCTGAGCGTGGCTCCTCCGGCACCGACGCGTGCTAACAAGGCCGTGAACCCTGCCAGCACGACTACGCTCGCACGGCAAGGCGCACTGCGACGGAGGGCTGAGCGCGACGCAGACCAGAAGCGAATGGAGATGTTTGGTGGACCGGGAGTGAGGAGAGAGGTGGGCGACAAGGCCCCGCAGCTCAGCGACGCGATCAAGCGGGAGTTGTATGTCATGACTGAGCCGAAGCGGTCCATCGCATGGTGAGTCACATCGAGTATGACCTGCAAAGCGTGCTGCTGTCTACACAAAGTGCTTTCTTGCACAAGCCTACCCTTTCGCAATGCTGACTCCAGGATGCACGAGACATTTGTCTACTGCTCCACCTCACAACTCCTCCAAGTGACCTTCTGGCACGCATACCGCGACTTCTTCTCGCACCCCTCAACCGTAGAGCAGCTGCTCTCCGCGTCCGAGGTGATCAAGAACGTCGCAGTCGCGTTCCCCGCTGCTCAGGCCAAGTTGTGGCAGGACGAGGCGGGCGAGCGCAAGTTCGTCATCGCAGGCCTGGGCTTTCGCAAGGGCGGACCTGAGGTTGATCGCTTCGTCTGCGCATGGCGTGGGTGCGCTAAGCCAACAGGGTACACCAACACTGGCGAACTGCTGCACCATATCGAGCAGATCCACCTGGCTGCTCCAGCATCCAATTGCGCTTGGGGTAGCTGCAATCACGCGCCATTCAATCTCTCCCACCTGTTCACACATCTACCACTATCAACACCACCGGACGTGCCCGAGTCGCTGCCGCTCTCAGTCTCCCTCCCGCCAGATACGCTCTTCCGCCCCCACCAGACCGGACGGCAACCTGCACTCCTCCCGCAGACAGAGTTCATCCGTCTCGTGGGCAAGGCGACGCCGACGGACGCACAGCGCGTGCCGACCGGGGCGGCGTTCCTCTCTGCACTGGTGATTCGCGGCCTGGCGCGCAATCTGCGTACAGAGATCGCGGCTGCCCGGCCGGCAGAGGAGGTGGGGCTGAGTGACGAGCAGAGGCGCGCGAAGAAGAAGCAGATTGCAGAGGACAGGTTCGGCCTGCCGATTCCAGCGAGCGTGCTCCGGGAAGAAGAGGAGGAAGAGGACGCGGCGCGGGGAGACGCCGAGGCTGCAATGCGACCAGACGAGAGGGAGCGAGCGAGGGATGCGTTCGCCTCGGTCGAGCCGAAGTTGCTCGAGGTGGTGAATGATAACTTCACGGGATTGGGGATGTACTTGGGCGAGGCTGTGGGGTGGTAGAAAGTAGAGTCAGCAGTACACGCGGCACAGCAGACCTGGGTTATAGGAGAGCTGTCATACACATGTAACCATATGTAGATAACTGCTGTTCATGTGGCATCCGGAGCAACTCAAGGACTTGCTTTCAGTTCGCTTCTCCTTCACTGCATCACTCTACTCGACAGACTAACATATCTGACATCATACGCCTGACTCTGCCAATTTGATAGCGTCCTGCGATTGCCAGTTTCTTGCCAAGATCGTGTCTCAAACGCCCATCGCGACGCTGACATGCCGGCTGATGGAGGACAGGGCCCCCTAGCCTTCGAGGTCACACCTTCACGCCGCTACGCTCAACATAGCCCACGCTAGAGCTTACTCTGACGCGGTAGAACCGCGACCGCCTCGATCTCGATGTCCGTGCCGCGTGGGAGTGTCGCAGCACCGATGCACGAGCGTGCTGGTGGAGGCGTGGGCATGCGGGCAGTGTAGGCCTCATTGATCTCATCGAAGTTTTTGTAGTCGGTGATCTGGCGTCAGCGCGGAAATCAACAACACTGACAAAGATCAGCGTCTTGACAACATGCTCCAGACCCGAGCCGTGGGCCTTGAGCACAGCGTCCATGTTGTCGAGGATTTGGTTCTGGCATCAGCTTGAGTTCAATGGCGTTCGCTGCGTAGATAGCTGTATGGATTCACTGCCATAGCACAGCTGATCACCATGACACGCACCACACGGTTCTTGATCGGACCCTCGACCATCTTGCCATCTGGCGTGACGCCGAGCTGGCCGCTGACATACACGAAGCCATTCGAGACGATCGCAGAGGCTGTGGTCAGTGCTGTTGCCGCGGTGGCGCACAGAGGAAGGCCGGAGACTTGGGGTAGCCCGGGACGTCGTAGGTCTTGCGCTCGGAGGACATGATGGAGTCTTGAGGTGAAGAGGGAGAAGTAATTGGAGATGGAGGGCTAAGTAAGTGCCGGTCGGGACAAGGATGGAGGTGGTGAGCTTGCCCGCCTGTGTTGCCCGGCGCTTGCCCACCTGTCCACTGTCCAGAGTGGCGGTTATCCGGTTATTGGTTGTGGCACGCACTCGAGACTCGATACAGGTGGTGGCTGTAAAGTATGCATCTCTAACGTTCTAACACGCATCAAAAACGAGATTCGCTTGACGTAACGACCAAGCCATCTATCATTCATAGCTCGACAGGTCATGAACCAATGTGTGCCATCCGTCAAAGCCCCACTCAGGCAACCCAGAACCCGTGCATATGTCGAGGCTCCGAGGATGAGAGACAGACCAGCAGCGGCCATAGGAGCCAGCATATGTGCTGATAAGAGGCGAAGCTCATGCAGCCTCCAGGCCCTGCGTTGACGATATGCTGTTATGCCGGAAGGCTAATCTCACATCGTGAGATGCAACGTTGTCACGTCATACCATTTGGTGAAAGGACTCGGACAGACACTTCAGACGCTGTGCAGAGAGACTTGCTGGCAGCGTTTGTGGTACCCCACCTCAAAGTTGAGCAGGCCCTGCTTTGCTTGACTGTGCAGATCGGATGCCGCGTTGTATGTCGAGTTGTACGCCCGTAGGCAGCATGATGTAGCACATCGTATTTGACCAGCAGCAGCTGCGCCCGAGATACGCACGTCCATCGAGTCCGCCAACCTGAAGGTTGGTGGCCTTGCTGCAGAAAGCGGCTACCGTACCTGCTGATCGAATAGTGGTGAAGGTGTTGCCACATCGTTCGAACACTCTGAGGTTGATAGCTGTTACCATTACGACATCTCTTCTGAAAGGAAGCGTCGCCAGTGCACAGGATACTGCGGTCGAGTCCACTCTGCGTCCAAACAGAAAACGTGGTGATTCTCTGCTTGACGCATCAGAACATCACACACACTTCCGCCGCGACGACGAGACACCCAACTGCCATTGTGATGGCTAGCGGTGCCGCATTCCAGCGCACAAACTCAGCGTTGCGTACCGCGAGGCCCTTTTGCGCAAGTATATCCCGCCACAGCAAGCCTGCGAGCGATGCCGAGAATCTGTAGTGTCAGCGATGGCTTTACACGCGCTACAACTGATTTGCCACTGCCACTTGTTGCCTCAAAGCATGAACGCCTCGAGTTACACATGCCAGACTTCACTACTCACACAAATGAGAATGCCCCAAAGTTGGACCCCACAGCCAGCGAGAGGACACTACCGAACAGCGTGCGGTTTGACGGGCCCACACTGTCACGCCACAGCACGAGGATGCGCGAGAGCAACACCGTGAGGCCAATGTTCGTGCCGAGAATCTGAGGTCAGAGAATCGTCTACCCGAATGATCGGCCGTGATCATCGCGAACATGACTTGTGCTCGGCAGCCCGATGATTACTCACATTGCATCCCAGAACCGAGATCACACCCATGAGCCAGATACACCCCGCTGTGCCACTTGCGCGCGCCCAAGCGGCCCACCAGTTGGCCCAAACTGCCACCCAGCCGGTGTGCTCCAGCGCGTCGACTAAGATGAACATGCTGAATGCGAAGGGTAGGAGTGGGAGAGGGAGGCGGGAGACGATGGCAGAGACGGTTGGTAGCCGGTATCGGAGGTAGGCTAGCGGATGCCGCGGTGGTGCTGCCGTGTGCGATGGAGGGGTATGTGCAGCAGGTTCAGGCGAGGGGGAGCGGCTGGCAGGATCGCCTTCGCTGTCTGGAGCTTTGACTGGCTCGGGCGGCTTTGCCTCGTCTACGACAATCGCTTGACCCCCACTGCGGCCCTGCCTCAGGTCGTGGATGCAGTCGCGAGCTAGTACGAGCAGCGCGGCCGGCGCCGTGATCGACCACACACCTTGTACTCCCTCCAGAAGACCGACGGCGCTCAAAGCGATCAGTATTGCGATGGAGGCGAGGAAGATGGTAGTGGTGAAGATCGCCCCGAAGGGGTCAGTAAGGGCTGCGCGTGGGTCGACTTGCGGCACCTTGAGCGTCGCGGGCACCTTGCGCCAGAAGAGGGCAAGGAGAGTCGGGTAAAGCGCCACTGCGGCCGCCACGGTCGGAAGTGCAGTCCAAGCCGAGAAGGAGAGGAACGACAGGTGGAAGCTAGACGTGAGGACGAGGTTGGTGGGGTTGCTGGAAACGAGAAGCGCCGAGGCGAGGTTGGCCGCCTGGAACTGCGCAAAGAGGAAAGGCGTCGGAGGGGAGATTCCCGCCAGCGAGGTGAAGTAGGCGACAAATGGTGTGCCCGAGAGTACGACTGGGTCGTTCCCGACAGCAAGGGAGAGGACGACAAAGAGCGCGTACAACGCTGAGAAGAGCTTGCGCCCGGATGTCGAGGAGCGCGTTGCGACCGTGAAGGCGAGGTAGCGTAGCAGGCCGGTGCAGTCGAGCGAGAGAGAGATGTATGCCTGGGTGTTAGGGGTTGAGAATGATTATCAGGATCGGGAACTCACGAAACTGAGGAACAGCGTCATGATGTCGTACGGACGAACACCGTTGCTCCCGACAATGCCACTACGCACCACGCTGCCGGGGATACAAGTGCTGGCAAGGAGGAGGAGGACACCAGCGACGGGCGCGGACGCGAGGCCCAGCACTAGATGGGTGCTGCGTGCGTCTGTCGAGAGCAATGATCTGGTGTCGGTAGGTGGGTAGGTGTGGTTTGCTGGTTGTGCGGTGGGTGTGGACTGCAGCTCGGGTACATGCGGGCCTGCTGAAGGTGCTGCCCCTCCGTCCTCATCGTCGTCCAGGTCAAGGTCCACCTTGCCTTCATCTGTGACCGTGTCGTCGTCACTGTCAGGACCGTTAATCCCATTTATATCGACACGAGGCTCAGACGCGATCTCCTTGCTCTCTGTCTCCGCAGGTTTGAGTTCGACGTTGTCAGAAGTCGCTGTCACGGACTGTCCGTTCGTAGCTGCCGCCTTCCTTGAAATTCCTCTGGTGCCCGTGTCTGAGGTCGACTGTGAGCCATGTCCATCAGCTACTCCTGCACTGGTGCCGATGCTCCGTCCATTCTGATTCGCAGAAGGTGGCTCGTCCTCATCAGTTCCCTCCGCAGATGCGCCGTTTTTGAGCTTCTCCACGATGTGGTGTGCTCGTTGACTCTGCCCTTCGACCCGTCCTGCCTGCCGTGTAGCTTGTGGCTCATGCCACACCTCCTCTCTGTCCCAGGCATAACCTAGAACCCAGGCCTTGATGACCCACAATGCACGTCCAACCGCGCGAGGCAGCTTGATCCTCAGTGGAAAGATGACCAGGATGTCTAATATCAGCCCTGCATGCCACTCCGCCACTCACTGACAACAAAGAAGATCACAAGCGTGACGATACTCCTCGCGTCGATGCTTCTCGCCTTGATTCCCCTAGTATCTCCTCCAGCATCGAGCCCCGCAACGGGCACGACACCCACGCCGACGTCTGTGTGTGTCATCCCAACATGGGCGGGGAAGCGTGTCAAAGCCCTGGGGTACTAGATAGACAACGGGATGTGCTGAGAGAGGTTGGAATTGACGACGTGACTGAAATTGCCTGAATGAGCACGCCTCCAAGATGAACGTTGCTCGTACTGCCGCCGAGGTCACAGAGCGAGTTGGGTCCCGCGACACCAGAGGTGACTTCGAGTGGACGACTCAACAGAGCTTGCTGCTGAACTGGACCTGAACTTCAGTGACCGGCACTGGTCTTGATAACTTGGTGAAAGAATAGCTGCAATTCTGTCAAGTGAAAGTAGTGGTTGAAAACATGACTGTCGGACTAGATCTCATGCAGACCCACCGCGAGATGCCGAGCCGAGATATGAGATCAGCGGTTATCATTCTGCCCCAGGCACGCAACCGACCTAAATGATAGCAATGCACGTTCGTCTTGTCTGTGTGTGATCACAGTGAAAGCATGTGCATCTGATCTGTGTGCATTGCTCGGATTGTGGGTCACAGGAATGATGTGTGTGGTACACAGGACATTGTTTACGGTGTCGGGTGTGCTGGCTGATAGAGGGGGAGTACAAAGTCCATTGCTGCCTAATAACCAGTAAGTCATTCGGGCTGTCTGACGTGCGAGGGAGGCGAGGCTGTGAATATCATCTGCACAACGCACGCACCCTCGCTATGCTCGCTCGCGTCGCGGTCGCCCTCGCTGCAGTGCAGAAATGCATACCAAAACAATCTGGGTATGGAAGTATGTAATATTGTTTGCAAGACATATGGTGACAAAATATGAAGCATGAGAGAACGAGATAATGAGCGAGATGGGGGCCGGCGACGATGATGAGGTGTCACCGGCCATATAGATTTGATTAGATCGTGTCGTGGGCATGCAGGGTGGCGTGGCGGGTCGTGACATGACAAGGTCAACCATGCGGCAGGTTAGAGGCTTGCGGACATGGGCGAAGACAGTGGATTCGTGACGGCGACAGATTGACCAGTAGGTGAGAGGCGAAGAACGAGGATGTGATAGGAGGGATGCAAGGCCCGCTTGTAAGCAGAGCAATCTTACAGACTGCAGTTTCAACTGCGACCAAAACCGCAGCCACGGGCGAGCATGGCGGCCCTTCGCAGAGCCCAGCAGCTCACCCCAACTGCTATCGCAGTTGAGGCGACTACACCACCCCCACCTCCCCATCATTGTCCTCCCCGATGTTCTCCAAGTATGTCGTGAAGTCGAACGCGCCATCCGGCCCAGCCGTCAGATTCGTCATCCAGTCCAGATCCGCGTCCGTGCCAAACAGGTTCGAGTCGAGCATATCACCGGTACCGAAAAGCTGGTTCTGCCCCTGGTTCCCCTGCTGCTCTGGTCCGCCGTTGACATTTGGTGCTTGTCCTGGCCCAGGCGGCCCAGAAGCAGCCTGGGGCGCACTGGGACCGGCACCGGCGTTGTCATTCGGGCCGTTTGGTTGACCTGCACCCCCAGCTGCGCCCGCCGCACCCGCACCAGCCCCACCGGCAGCAGTAGAGGCCGCCGGCGTGGCATTAGCAGTCGGCGGCGACGTCTCCTGCTGAGGAACGCTCGTCTGGGGCGAGTTGCGAACCGACTTTGGTGTCGCGCCCTCCTTCCCCTGCGTCTTGGGTGTCATCGCCAGCTTGGAGCTCTGCGCACCCGGTGTCCGGCCCATACCGCCTGCGGGGCTTTGCGGCGGGGGCATGGATCCATCACCGCTTTTGTTCTGGTTGCGCTGCATAGCGTGCGTCGCTGTGCCGTTGACCGTAGGGATGCGAGGTGACTGAGCAGGAGCGTTCGCAGGGCTCTGCGCCGGGGGCCCATTGGGCATCCCCGACATCATCTGCATCTGCTGCTGCTGCTGCTGTTGCTGCTGCTGCTGCATGCTCAGCCCGCCCTGCTGGAGATGCTGCGCTTGAGGCTGAAAACCGGGCTGCAAAGTCTGCGGCTGCAGGAAGGGGCTGGGGGCCGCGCTGCCCGAGTTGCGACGTTGGCGCTTGCGCTCTGGCGGCGTGTTGCCTCGCGCCCCTGCACCTGCACTAGCGCTTGCCTCGAGCGGTGTGCCAGTGGAACCCTCAAAGGCCATGCTGTGGGGCCGGTTGTTGCCGCTGACCTGGCGCTGAGGTCCGCCCTGCTGACCAGCTTGTTGGCCTTGCTGGAACATCTGCTGGTGGAACTGCTGCGGCGTGGTGGAGGGTGATTGGGCAGGGGTAGAGCCGTTGAGGCCCATCTGCATCTGCCGCCGTTGCGATTCTTGCAGTGCCTGGCCGTAGACGCGTTTCAAGCGGTTCTGGAGTCAGCCAAGTTCAAAGGTAACATAGGCAACAGCGATGGAAGCAGAGCCCGAGTCGTATGTGGGCATGGCAGCTTCCAACGATCATGCCGGACCCTCTGCCATTATCGACCCGACACCCACCTTATCCTCATCCGGCAACGAGCTCACATCCCGCCCATTCAGCCCCAGCTGCTGCACGCTCTGGTGCATTATAAGCGAGTTGACCTGCCCCAGCCCGAGGCTCGAATACAAGCCTTGGTTCTGCACCTGCTGCTGCTGCTGCTGTTGTTGTTGTTGTTGCTGCTGCTGCTGCTGTTGTTGTTGCTGTTGCTGCTGCTGCTGCTGCTGCTGTTGCTGGAGGTGCTGGTGCATCTGCTGCGGCGTCATCTGCGGCCCATTTTGCTGCCCCATCTGTCCCTGGAGCTGCTGCTGCTGCTTCTGCTGTTGCTGCTGGTGCTGCTGCGCCTGCTGCTGGTGCTGCATCATCGCATGCTGCTGAGCCTGCTGCTGTGCCGCCTGTTGTGCCTGCTGTGCCGCGTGCTGCTGCTGCTGCTGCTGAGCCTGCTGTTGCGCCTGCTGCTGAGCCTGAGCCTGAAGCTGCTGCTGCTGCTGTTGCTGTTGCTGCTGGGCATGAGCTTGCGCCTGTGCCTGCGCCTGCGCTTGCTGCTGCTGCTGCTGGTGCTGCGCCTGCTGCTGCTGGAGTTGCTGCTGCTGCTCTGCCTGGAGTGCCTGTGCGCGCGCCTGGATTGCCTGGTGCTGTGCTTGCGCTGCCATCATCTGCTGCTGCTGGACAGATATGTGCTGCTGCTGCTGCGGTGTCATGGGCGGCGCGGGGCTAGGCGCAGGCTGTGGCGTATTCGGCTGTATGTAGCCAGCACTGCCCGGCTGCCCCATGCCCACTGCGACGGCCGCCTGCTGCTGCGGCGTCATGGCGTGCATCATCGTCGGGGTACCCTGTGGCACGACGCCGCCGTTCATGCCTGGTGGCGGGCGGGCGTGCTTTTGCAGAGGGGAGGGCATCACGCCGTGCTGGGCGACCATCCGTGGTGAAGGCTGGACAGGAGACCCGTAGCCAGACTGGTTTGGCGGCTGCATTGTCATGTGCGCGGGTGTAGGCGTCGTGTACATGTGCTGCCCTGGAGGTGGGGGCCGCTGGTGCTGAGCCGGCGAACCAGTGGGTCCAGGCTGCTGCCCCAGGCGCTGTGCTGCTGCTGCCGCTGCTGCTGCGGCAGCCTGCTGTTGCTGTTGCTGTTGCTGCTGTTGCTGTTGATGTTGCTGCTGCTGTTGCAACTGGGCGTGCTGCTGTTGCTGCTGCTGCTGGAGGATCGCCTGCTGCTGCTGATGTTGCTGCTGGTGCTGCATCTGCTGGTGCATGATCGCCTGCTGAGCCGGCGAGAGCCCCGAGGCATGCGCCTGAGCCTGGGCGAGCGCCTGCGCCTGTGCTTGAGCCTGCTGCTGCTGTCGCACATCCAGAGATGGGTTGCGCGTCAATGCCGGCCCAGGCGTGTTCGGCTGGAAGGGAGTGCCTGGAGCTTGCTGCCCCGGACCTGCTATCGACTGCCGTATTCCACGGATGCGGTTCAGCGCTTCTTGGAACGCGATAGGGTTGGTAAGAGCCTGGGGGCCTTTGCCTGCTGTCGCCAGATCCCAGAACACCGACCAAAGTCTTGAAAAGTCAGCAATGCGACCACACTCCTGCGAAACACCCTCCACTCACTCAGTCAGCACGCCTTTTGGTAATTGTATCGGCACAGAGACCTGTTCTCCAAGCGCAGCCTCGCTTCGCAATGCATTGGCCGATCCGTGCAGATCATTCCTGATCAGGAAGTCGTAGATATACGGCTTCAGTCTATGATGTCAGCCAGAGTTCTTCACGTCTTACTCACAAAGCCTCTGCATCGTGAACCGGTGCAGCACCGATCTGCGACTGCACCGACGCAGCTCGCGACATCTCGAACGCTTGCTGGCTCATCGGCCGTGCTTCCACCTGTTGCGGAGGATGCCCTGGAACAACCACCGGCGTCCCCTGCTGCGACCCCGGCTGCGGGCCAGCTGGCATCTGATGAGGATGCTGCGCCTGCACCGGAGTTGGCGGCTGACCCACAACAGGCTGCGGCTGCATGCCCGGATGTTGCTGGAACCCGGGATGTTGTGGCTGCTGCTGCTGCTGTGCCACGACTGGCTGCCCTGGTGGCCGCACCATGCCTGGCCGTGGAGGTCTCATCTGCCCAGCAACCACAGGCCGAACACCCTGCTGCATTGCGACAGCAGCTGCCTGATGGGGTTGCCCTGTATATTGCTGCGGAGCTCCTGCTGGTCCTGCGACTGCACCTGCAAAGTGGTGTTGCACATGAGGAGAGGAGACCATGCTGTGTGCAGGCATAGCTGGCCTAGGCTGGCCCTGTTGTTGCGCTGCTTGTGCTTGCTGCTGTTGCTGTTGTGCTTGAGCTTGAGCTTGCTGCTGCTGTTGCTGTTGTTGTTGCTGAGCTTGCTGCTGATGCGCGACTGCTACTGCTGCAGCTTGCCGTTGCGCCGCGAGTTGCTGCTGCTGATTGAGCATCGCCTGCTGACGCTGCTGCTGCAGCTGAGCTGCTTGCTGCGGCGACATGCCGACTGCAGCGAGCCCCGGACCTGGCGGCCTGATCACACCGCCAACGGCGTAGGGCTGGGCATACTGCAGCGGTATGCCCGATGGGCCGGGCTGCCCCGGCTGGTGCATGAGATGCGGAGGAGGTTGAGACACGGCGGGAGACACGTGTGCAGTATGTAATGCCGGTGGATGGGGCAAGGCCATGGCCTGGGTTGTCAGCAAAGGGCGTCAAGTCGAGGATGGGTTGTGGGGTTTATACCTGACGAATAAAGTGTGCGACGAGTTGAAGACGTTGGTCAAAACCAACATCATCCCCCACGAAGTCGTATGCACACGGGTCGCAGAAACTCACGTTTATCGCCAGGGCCTCGTCTCCGTGAACTGTCCTAGTTCCCACTCGGTGCTGAAACGTTGTAGCGTCTCGTGCACCGCGACGAAGACTTTTTCGACTCTCAGATGGGGGCTGTCAATGCTGCTCGTGCTGCGGCTGCTAGGGACTAGTCTGGAACTGTATCTTGATCGGATAGTGGGTAATCCGTATCCTTCGTATCGGTTGCGCTTTCACGTCTATACGATCAAGTTGTCGAGATGCAGAGTTTGTCGAAGACGTTGAGTGAGTGATGGACCTGCTTGGCCGTCCGGAGTATATGGCTGGCGCACCCAGGGATCGGCCAGGAGCGAAAGGGATCAACGTCGGCGCCGCCGCACGCGGGATCCTAATGACACTCTCGTAGTCGCCGCAGAACGGTTCGAAGAGAGGATGTCAGAGAGACAGATAACGGACTATCGAGGATTGAGGACAGATGGAATCTGTTCTCTTTCGATAATGTACGTTGAGTAGATTCCCCAGAGGATCGCCTGCTGCGACAAGTATTCCGCTACACAAGCGTGTATGTGAACCTCACACACGAGATGTTGTGTACACGCTGTTGCTTACTCGATGCGATAGGCGCTCGCAGCGTCGCAGGTGCGAAGAGCGACGACGGATGCGCGATGCCAGGAGGGCAGCAGTAGTGGCGATGGCCGATCGAGCCCAATGCCGGGTTGCCCGCTGCAATCAAACTAGGTGTCAGCCTTGCTGCCCAATCTGAAGACGCAGGAGAGGAGGAGGAGAGGGTGGCTGGAGCGCAAAGGAGCAGGAGGTATGGACAGAATATTGGAACAGGAGAGTAAGAAACGCGAGTGGACGATTGTGATGGATTAGTGGACATACGCGTTACACCGACTCTCGAGACTCCTTGCACGCGCCGAGATCAGACACAGTGCGATGGCGGACAGGCAACGACTGATCCTCCCGCCCGGGCAAGTCGTGTCCTTTGGTCCTACACTGGAGGGCGTGTTGGTGTCGTCGGTCAATGCCAGGATTTCACTCGAAACAAAGACAATTGCAGCAAGCGCTCGCTTTCGTGCAGTGGGGTAGTCGTCTTGTGTTGCGCAATCGGTGGATGACACCACTCTCCACTCGTGCTATGCGTCCCAAGCGTGGATGGGCGCCTGTCGTGTTCGCTGCACTTGGATGTCGACTAAACTCTACGTGGTGGTCTTTTCACGCTTCGATGGTGGATGCCCCGTGTGGTCCTACGCGAGAGGTGGAGAATGGATTTGCTGCTGCAGGAACGGTGAAAAGGGAGGGTTCCCACGGACGGGGTAGTGTCCGATTTTGTCGTCCTGCCGTGGTGCGTACAAGCACAAAGATGACTGCTCCGCGGTGTGTGGGCGTATGGGTCGACGAGGGGAGGCAGTTGGGTGATGGTGAGGAGAGATGTAGGCGAGGGTAGGTGAGGAGGGTGGGGGGATCGAGGAGTTGAATGGAGGTTGGATCAGGTGGTGTAGTAGTGTGCTGCTATAGAGCTATAGTAGGGCAGGCAAGGCTGCCTGGGTGCTGGGTGCTTTGGGTGGATTGGGTTTCAAAGTGGGGGGGATGTGACGCCTTAGGGTCTGCTTGAGGGGCAATATTAATGCGCCGTGTAATGATTATTGAACTGGACGTTTGTCGTCGTCGCAATATTGCAATGTCGTGTCGTCGATGAGAGATGTCGATGAGGAGTGCAGCGCCAACGTCTTGCTATGCACTGGGGACTGAGATAGTGACAGTAGAAGACGCTCGTCTATCTATGGATGTGGTGGCGGTTGAATGCAAGGGAGGAGATTTGATCTGGTTGGTCGTGGTGGGTGGGTGGGTGCCCGGGTAGGCACAGAGTTGTAATTGTGTAGAGCGTATATGCGTATAGTGGATCGGTGTGGGGTTGGAGGGTAGATCGAGGTGTGTCTTTCTGCCTGCGTTTGTTTTCTTTGCTTGCTGCTATGCTTGCGACTTGGAGCTGCTGCTATCGTGTGGTTGCTCTCTGCTTACCATTGGATCTATCGGCTGGTGCCAGTGCTGCTGCTGTATGTACTCTGCTCGGTGTCGCATGCAAGCACGAGGATCGTATGGCACGTCTGCCGGCGGCTGACTAGGGCAAAGCAGAGGATGCGTGCCACGGTGCACCTCCGTGCAATCCTCGGTGCAATGCAGTAGCTGAAAAGCTTGTACAGCTTGTACAGGCAGAGGCAGAATGGCAGAGCCGGCAGAGCCGGAAGATGAGGGATGGAAAATTAGGAGAAATGCACGCTAGGGAGCAGCGACGTGAGGCGTGAGGTAAGGTGAGTACTGAGTTTCCAGTGGAAAAACGCGACTGCCAGTGGGTTTTCACTCTGTGCTGCTCCATGCTGCACATGCTCAACGGCAACGAACTTGCCGCCGTACTAAGATAGAGCAGAGGCAGTCATCGCGTCTGACACAGCAACGACACCAGTCATCAAATTGCAACTTGCATTGGATGTACGCTGCCTGCTATGACTGACTGTGCTGTCCCGACTGCTGATCAGAAACTGCCAAACTGCCATCAATGCCCTAGGGCATCAAGGGTCCTGGCATAAACCTTGCTCTCCCATATTACTCCCCTCTTCCTCGTCCCGGACGGCCCCAGTCTCTGGGTCGCTTGTGCTAGTAACCGTACCCAGACCTATGAGTACGCAGAGGTCATTGAGTATATGTTGCTGCTTGACGCTGTTTGCTGCATCGTGAGCGAGAGAGAGCACGGAAAAGCCAATAGTGTTGCCCAGTGCAAAGCCCACTGCACGATCAGCCTACCTCAGGGACACAGCAGGTGCCCAAGGGTTTATCGAGGAAGAACATCAGCAGACGCGATAATCCTCCGCCCAGCACTTTGTACTCTGGTGCTTGGTGCACGTATTCTCCAAACCTTGCACTCAAAGTGTCCCGAGGTGGTCGAGCTGCTTCGGCTCCTGCCCACCCGGTGTTCTGTGACCCGTCAACGCGGACAGAGAGGAGAGCAACCATGCCTCTTGACCACCAACCACCAACCAGCAACACGAGCTTCGAGCTAGTAGACGAACGCTATGAGTCTAGGTCACCGAGCATTCCAGGCTACCTTTGAATGCAGATCCGAGGAGATCTGCCGCTGGGCCGTGGTTCACGAGGTGAGTAGTGCGCAGCAAGCCGATCGTGTCGGACATGAGTTTGAAGAGAGCTCTGTACATGAGCTGCTGATCTCGGGTACATGAGCTGCTGACAGCCTGCCGCCACTGCAGACGTGAGTGGCCCATAACCATGTACTTCATCCCTCCCAGCCCAATGTCAGCCACCGGCTTCGATCTCCTCATCCGCCTCACCAATGTCGCAACTCGATGCTCGATGGCATGTACTAGTTTCCATACCATTCTGAGACGCCGAGCCGACACACTGTATTCGAGCATTCCAAACATGATGTCATGTGTTTGTCTCGGCTGCTTATGCATGCCTCGACGCTACACATCGATGTCT
Organism: Cutaneotrichosporon cyanovorans; assembly: GCA_002335625.1. Classification (NCBI taxonomy): domain Eukaryota; kingdom Fungi; phylum Basidiomycota; class Tremellomycetes; order Trichosporonales; family Trichosporonaceae; genus Cutaneotrichosporon; species Cutaneotrichosporon cyanovorans. Next base: position 397,507 of record BEDZ01000010.1, on the reverse strand, counting down.
TCTACAACTAAACGATGCATGCACTGGTGCAACTGCATCTTGCAGAGTGCAGTAACACAACACAGATGTCATGTTCATGCAGCGTACAGCGTCTGGCTTTCCACCCACCCAGCACCGCGGGTAGCTCGGCAAACCGGCCCTAGAGCTCTGGGGGTAAACTCTAACCCTCTTCGTTGGAATCGGACGAAGGCTCTATCTAAACTCATACGTATACGCGGCCGCGCTCTGTGTGCTCCTATGCCTGATGAGCCGTAGGTCCGTTGTGCACTGGCGTCCACCTGGCAGCTATGTGTCGGGCTGCATCGCGCATCGAGTTGCGCAGAACAAAAGAGACAGACAGAGGAGGTGGAGACAGATTCAATCGCAAGGTTAGTACACAAAAGCCAGTCGATCCCGACATTGCCCTACCCTCACGAAAACGAGGCACAGAGATCCTGACTATCGTGGTTACCAGAGCCACAGAACTTGCTATCAGGACATCTCTTGTACAGGCAAGCGATGCACTGGCTACTGATGTCGTGTCGGATCGGGCTTACAGAAAATATCATGTCTGTTTGATGCATAGCTGTAAATGTTCGGACTGTCGATGCTCGAATCGCTGCAGCCTTCCCCGTGATCGACAGGATCGGGGTAGGCTGATTCCTGGTGCGGGGAGATCGGGCATCGCTGGAATCGATGGTCGCTTTCCATTCTCGGTAGATCTCGCGTCCTCATGAGAGGTGGTAGGTAGATCTTGTATCTGTAGCCTCTTCAGGTGGATCGCACTTGGCCTGGCCCAGGAGTGAAGATCGCATGCCTCATCTTTTCAGATACGTGAGATTGCAAGTGGCTCAGTGAGTTGCTATGGAGATATAGATGATCAATACAAGCACGGACACGAATCCCCTTGTGGTCTTGGCCGTATGTAGGTGAATTTCTGCCACGGAATGTGTACGACTAGATCCCAACTCGAGCAGCAGCCATACGTCGCATCGTACCGTTCACATGTTCCTCACATGCCCCGAGTCAGAGATAAGCTTGGGAGTGGGCGTCGAGAGGTAATGGATTTGGCGTTGAGAGCTGTGACTGCCACATACTGTACCAGTGGCGGTCACTGCAGACTACTGAGTACTGCTCATGCTATAAACTCACTTCGCATGCATGACCACATCGCTCAAGTAAGCGCATGCACTATACCACACTACTGCTACTACATCAGATGACTGCTACTGTAGCAGCTCGGACGGTTCTAAGGCATAGGTTGGTGCTAGTGCTGGATTCGGGCCCCGCGGTCGTGTTGATCAAGCAGATCTTACCTCATGAAGCTTTGCCACTTCTACGATCATTGTGATGCTGCCATCCCGAGAATGCGTCGTATGCTGTATCGAAGCAATCAGCTACTCAAGTCCCTCGCCTTGCGCGGATGGAGGGATCTGCCAGAGACGCGTGAGCGTTCAGAGTGGAGAGAGTGGGTCGGGACCGGTCGACAACTGCTACCACTATCAAATGATCGTTGCATACGTTGATTGGTTACATGCTCATGACGGTCTGACAATGACGATCCATCTCTTGATCTGTCGGGATGTGACTTTACCCCTTATGCCTCTAACATGGCTCACTGTGCACATTTCATCATGGTCTGCCGAAACTCATATGTATGGCCGCCATATTTATCTTCTTCACATCGAATTCCCACCTTACTCGTTCTCGTCCACCTCTACTGTACAGTCAGTCGTCACTTTCCCCACCTTGACGGAAGCTCATTCATTACTTTCCTCACCTTCCTTTCCTGACCTTTACTTTTCCTCATCGCTCCTGTCATTCTATCATAAAGCGACGCCAGAGCCTCAGCAAACTCTGCTTCCCTCGTGTTCCTCCCTTAGTATCTTTTGTTCGTCTGATGAATGAATGGCGGTGGTGATGACGAACTCCAGAAACTCTCATAACCACACTCTGCGTCAAGAAAGTATCATAAGTCGCCTCGATAGTCCTTCTTCTTCGACTAGCCGGCCTAACCACCTCCCCACTAACCACGCCACTCTAGCTCCTCGCTTACTCACCACTTCGAGTTCACTGGACAAGCAGACACTGCCCTGCTGGGCTTGTGATGACTGAGATCCGAACTTAGAGACGCATCTTGGATACCAGCCCTCTCTGCTTGCTGTGCCTCACCCCTCTGCAGTGCGCACTCGGTATACTGGCAGCACGGCAAGCTTCAACCGTTACAGAGCAGCACGTTGGACATGGGCAACGCAGAGCAACACATGTCTGGCCTAATAGCACGGAACACGGCGCCTGAGATTGCGCAGTCACACTCCATACAGTTCGTCATCTGTACTCCGCTCTCCTGGTTGGCGATGTCAAGACAGAAGATAACCAGGGATAAACGCCGATCGCTATTCGTGGAGTCCAGTCTGAGCTCTGGTCATCGATGAGCGAACGTCTCCCCGTCCCAGCCCTTCCTCATATAGCTCCTCAACATCAATCTAACTTGACTCCTCGCAGAGTGCATCGCTTCCCCGACATCCGGTTACACCTTCCTCCCAACTGACATACCCATATTCAACCTCCCCTAACCACTTGCCACTTTACACCGCATGCATTCTAACGGCGTTGACTGCTACCCCACACTCTACTTTTGGAGAGCAGCCTGGAGGGCCTCGAAGACCTCGAGCTCGACACGGGCCTCGGCCTTCTCGGCCTCGGGCGCGGACGAGCCGACGACGTTCTTGGCCTCGTTGAGGCCGGCGCGGATGTTCTGGCATCAGCGAGCTCCACATTGCTGACTTACCTCGGCGGAGAACTGGTCCAAGGGGTATGCCTCAACGGCGTTGACGGTGAGCGAGTTGTTGCCGTGCATGGTTGCGAAGCCGGTGGAGACTGGGGTCAGCTGGGTCCGGGGCGTGATGCCGAAGCAGCAAGCGGCTCGTAGTCGAACACAAAGCGACTGCTTGCCTAGCAAATCTCAAAGCCCGGCTTAGCCACACCCCGCTGAGCAGAGCCGTCGCTGCGCTTCGCGCGCTCCGGCTTCGCTCCGCTCGCTCGCGCGCACTCACCAAACCACTTGGTCGACTTGCCGCCCTCCTCGATAACCTCGACAACACCAGGACGGAGCGCCTCGATGGACGCAACGTGGTTGGAGAGGACACCCATGTCACCGGTCGCGGCGGGGAGGTTGACCTGGGTCACGGCCGAGGAGGAGTAGATGGCCTGGAGTTAGTGATGTCCTCGTTGAGAGATGCAGAACAACAGGGCACATAATGTCAAGACGATGACACAAGCACTACGTTCGGCCGCCAGTACGTCCATGACCGTTCGCCTGTATCGTGTCGTCCTCCTCCACCAACCCCCTGCCTGCTCCTGCATGCCGCCTTGGCCCCTGGGCTCCTCACCACACCCTCCATTCAACCTATCGCTCCTCCAACCCGATCTCCCTTTTCCACCACTCCACTGCTGCCCCGACCTCCCTACTCCCACGCCCCCGCTCCTTCTCCTCCCTTCTCCTCCCGTCTCCACACACCTACCCACCTTGTGGGGAAGCACAAGCGACAGCTTGAGCTTGTCGTCGGCGACATCGGCGTAGCCCCTGCGCGCGACACGGACAGCAGCGACCTGGCGGGACGCGGCGCGGAGCGTCGAAGTAAGGCGGACGGCGGACATTTTCTGCGGTATCAGCTGGCTGTGGGCTCGTGCTCGAGGTCGTGCTCGAGGCTGTCGTCGTTGAGCTCGCTCACGCACACAGAAGTTGGTTGACGTTGATACCACCTACGCTGCTGCTCGAGATGATAGTGACTGGCGGTGGCAGTCGCAGCCAGCCAGCGAGGGCCGCTCCGAAAGGCCGAAGGGAAAAGTAGCCCCGTGAGTGTGGCATCCGGGAGGACACGGAGGGGGAGGGGGAGACAGCTCTTATCAGTGCCACGTGGGAAATGAGTCACAGTTGCCACCCAGGTACGGCTGAGATTGTTTGAATTATAGATTTTGGGATCATCGAGCAAGTATGCAAGTACAGTGGTAGTGAGTGCTGTACGGACACCGACCCATCGACATGCGCAAGGGGAAATCAAGAGCGAGTACGGGGGTGTTCTCGTTCAGCTCAGAGGGTGCGAAGAAGAAGGGGGGCAAGAAAGCGCCGAAACCGAAGCGCGATGAAGACGACGACGACGACGCATACACCTTTGAGCAGGAGCTGCCGAAGCGGCATAGGACGAATGCGGACAAGCTCACTCTGACGCGCGACGAGGAGCGGCCAGCAGGGCGGCCGTCGAAGGAGGAGGACGATGAGGATGACATGGCTGCGAGGATCCGCAAGGTCGCGATGATGATTGCTGCGGACGAGGGCGCAGAGGTCGAGGAGAGCGACGACGAGGACGTGGATTCGGACGAGGCATGGGAGTCGGACGGGAGCGACGAGGAGCGCTGGGGAGGGGTGTTCAGGGATCTGGAGAAGGGGAAGAAGCAGAAGGGCAAGGGGAAGGAGGTGGTGCTGAAGGTGGGTGAAGCAGGTGGGGGTGTTGCTGATGTCCTAGCCGGCGAAGCCGCTGAACGTGAACCTGGACGAGAGTGAGGAGAGCGACCCGGAGGTGGAGCGATCGCCGAAGACAGCATTCAAGTCGGCGTTCCCGGAGGAGGCTGGCGACGAGAGCGAGGAGGACGAGGATGAGGGCGACGAGGACGATGATGAGGCTGAAGACGAGGATGATGACGATGAGGAGGACGAGGACGAGGACGAGGACGAGGACGCAGTCGAGTCCGACCCCGAGCTCCCATCTGACCTTTCGGACGACGAGGGCGACGACATGGCTGATCTCGATGACTTCGTGACCAAGCTCACCTCCGCCGATGCGTCCAAGACCGCCACTACCTCAGATGCCCCTGCGAAGAAGCGCCGTGTGCTTCCTGCGGTGTCTGCGCCTGGCGTCTCTGAAGGCAGCGACCTCGCTCTCAGGTCAAGTGAGTATATCTCGAGTCTAAGAATTCGAGTTCTGGTTGATCCAGCTCGAGCGGCACTGCCACTCTGCCCCGAACCCCGCTGACATCAGAATCCAAGGTCGACCTGTCATCACTCATCTCTACAGCACCAGGCTTGAACGGTGCATCGGCACTTCTCGCGGCCCCGAAGGCATCCTCCTCGGTCCTCAAAGCCGGCGTGCTTCCCGCACCACTGCCAACTGTCGTGCAAGAGCGGATCGAGCGCGAAGCAGCGTACGAGAAGACAAAGGAGGAGGGCCAGAAGTGGTCCGGCGTCATGAAGCGCGTCAAGGAGGCAGAGCACCTCTCCTTCCCTCTTCAGGCGGCCGAGCGCGGCGGCGTAAAGAGCGCAGGCGAGCTCGTCGCGTCCTTCAAGCCCGAGAACGAGCACGAGTCGGCTGTGGCTGCACTGCTGGCTTCAGCGAATCTGACTGACTCTGGCGTGACTGCTGCTGAGGACGCTGCACTGCAAGGGCAAGACCTCACACCCGAGGAGATTGCGGAACGGCGCAAGCAGCTCAGGTATCAAAGGGAGCTGATGTTCCGCGCTGAGCAGCGGGCGAAGCGCGTGTCCAAGATCAAGTCGAAGACGTTCCGCAAGCTCGCGCGGAAACGTGCCAATCGCGCTGCAGCGGCAGATGCAGACCAGGGTATCTCCATCGAGGACCTGGAGCGCCTGGACCCCGAGGCAGCAGTGGCCGAGATCGAGAAGCAGGAGCGGGATCGTGCACGCGAGCGCGCGACGTTGAGGCATGGAGCGAAGTCGGGCCGCTGGGCACGCGGTGTGGGAGGAGACGACGAGGACGACGAGCGGCGCCGTGCCAAGGCCGAGATGCTGGACATCAAGGAGCGGCTGCAGCGCAAGATCCACGGCAAGGGCGACGAGTCGTCGTCCGAAGAGAGCAGCGAGGAGTCCGGGGACGAGGAGGACATCAAGGGGAAGGCCTTTGATCAGCTCAATGGTCTGGACGGTGATGCCTCTGCTGCGCCACAGGCGGCCAAGGGTCTGGCGGGGATGAAGTTCATGCAGAAAGCGGAGGAGCGGAAACTCAAGGCCGTGCGCGAGACTGAGAGGGCACTGCGTGAGGACATCGAGATGTTCGGCGACGGCAACGCCAGTGGAAGTAGCGACGATGAGGCCGATGGGGTCATGAAGCTCGGCGAGGGGAGGATGGTATTCGCTGGCCCCGCAAAGGCAGCGGACGGCAGTGCGCCGGTGTCGAAGCTTAAGCCCGCGACTGAGGCCACCACGTCCAAGAACTCCAAGGCAGAACGCTTTGCACCACAGGAGTCCGCACCAGCAACAGGAGTCCTCGGTGACATCAACCCATGGCTCGAGGGCGGTGCGACTTCCGGACCATCGCGGAAACGCAACGTGCTGTCCAAGTCAGACGAGGCGAAGGCTGTCAGCAAGTTGCGGAAGGCGACACGCGAAGAGGACAACGATGACACTGTCGAGATTACGCTTGAGCCCACACCGGCGAAGGAGAAGCAGCCGGCAAAGAAGCAGCGGACAAGTACTAGCACCGACGCGAAGGCCAAGCCCAAGGCAGCAGCAGCTCCGGCCGATGTGTCCGATTCTGATGACTCTGACTCCGAGCTCCTCCCCGCGTCGGGGGTCAAGGGTTTCACGCAGCGGCAGCTCGTGTCCGAGGCGTTTGCGGGCGACGATGTGGTCACCACGTTCGCAGAGGAGAAGGCCGCGATCGTGGCGAAGGACGCGCCGCAGGAGGTGGATACAACTCTGGCTGGCTGGGGGAGCTGGGGAGGTGCAGGGGTGAAGAAGCGGAAGCGGCCGCAGGCGCGGTTCATCAAGACCACGGCGGGCGTGGCGGAGGACGAGCGCAAGGATGCGGGCAGGGCGAACGTCATCATCTCGGAGCGCAAGGAGAAGGCAGCGGCATACCTCGTCAAGGACCTGCCGTACCCCTACACCTCGGCGGCGCAGTACGAGGCGAGCTTCAAGACGCCGGTGGGAAGCGAGTGGAACTCGCGTGCAGGGTTCCAGCGCGGCACGGTGCCGCGGGTGGTCAAGAAGCCGGGCGCTATCATCGAGCCGGTGCGCAAGCTGTTCTAGTAGTGTATCTGCATTGCATTGCATGTTGCATGTGAGAGGCGGGGATCGTGCTATAATGTGTATGAAAATGCTGATGAGTGGGAAAATGCGAAGATGACGATGGGGGATGATGTGACAGTTTCAGCCAACCACGTCGTGGCCGCCCTTGGTTGCGAAGTACCCGTTGCTATTGCGAGTGGACGCTATGGCGTCAGCGAAATCGCGGTCGTCCCAGGAGAACGAGGTGTCCCGGGGGTCGTGGGGAGGTGTGGGAGAGTGGTACGAGCCAGTGCTTTCATCGTTCTCGCGTCGGGAGGAGCGAGTCTTGGACTCCTTTGACGATTGAGCCGGAAGTGCAGGGAGTGAGTTTAGGAACATCTTCGCTGGGCGACGACTGGCGTCTGCCTGCGCGGCGAGGAAGCGCGCGTGATCAGGCGAGGTGAGGTCACTGAAGAGGCGCACCGGGGGTCCGGGGTCTGTAACGCGAGGAGCAGGGGTGGGGTCCACGACTGGGCCAAGGTCGCCTCCAGTACGCTCCAGCAGCTGCTCGATGTCCAGGCTCTCGCCGGGCGGCAGCGGCTCGGGCTGCGATGGAGTAACACACGGCATGTCTGTCTCCTTGCGTAGGACGTGGTCGACGTCCACGGCAGAGAAGAAGGCCACCCCTTGAGGCATGTCGTCCAGGCCTAGGTTGTAGCAGATCAGTCCTCGCGTCCATGCGTTGGCGATCTGCAGCGCGAGTGCCATGCGGTACTTGTCCTCCTCCTTCGCGAGGTAGCGCACCTCGTCGTGCACGGAGATGAGGTAGCGTGCGTCGATGCCGTATCGCTTGATGAGGTATTCCATCGATGTGATCAGGAGGTGGAGATAGTCGACACCGGAGGACTGGACCACCCAGTTGATGCGGGACGGGAGGTATGAGTGACCTGCGTCGAGGAATGACTTGCGCAGGGCACGAGTAACTCCACATCCCAGAGCTGGAGTCGTGGGACGGTCCATGAGTGCGATCGCTTCGAGAGTGTTGAAGAGGTAGCTCTCAGATCCGCCATGCCACAGGTGCTGAGCAGCAGCGGGGGGCCGACTCTTGTCGCGGAAGGTCTTCTGTCCCTTGGTCTGCTTGTAAAGGTTGGTGGCAAGCTTGTCGGCCGCCTCTCGCGTTAGGGAAGAGTTACCTTGCAGCAGCAGCTGGATAGCATGCTTCTTGCCCGCACCGTAGATACGAGAGTAGTTGAACACCTTGGCAGAGTTACGCGACGTGTCCAGAATACTGGCCGTCTTCGAGTGAAGATCAGTTCCGGCATTTTTCGTTCCTTCCAGTGTCATCCAACCGATAGCAGTACCGCCATGTATACCGAACTGCGAGTCACCCATGACACTCGAGATCCACAGCTCCTCCGAGTCGACATCGGCCCCGACGATGCAGTACCCGGGAGGAGCGCGCACCATAGCCTTCAACTCGGAGCCGACGCGGTTCTCTTTCGCGTTGGAAGCAGTCAGCCATGTCTTCTCGACAGCGCGTCGAGTGACTGTGCCCATGGGTATCACCTGAGGAAGTATCATGCCCTGTTCCTTGTCGTCAAACACTACGAACTGGTTCATGATGCGCTCTCTGGAACTGATCCAGTAGCTGCAGAGTGCGTTCATGGTCGTCGCCTTCTGCGCAGCCGAGGCTACCTGTTCGTCGGGGTCATCTGCAAGCGCGGATGAGAGCTCGCCACTCTCCATCGCCTTGAGGAATGACTTGGATAGCGGATTGCCCACATTGTTTCCTTCTCCATCCTTGTGAGGGATAGAGAAGTACTTGTGCTCCTTGTCGTGGGCGAAAAGCTCATCCCCAACGACTGGCGAGAACTCGATTGCCTTCTTGTGGCTGATCGCTGCGTCGTCATCCTCCGAGACCTCCGATATGGGTACGCGGAAGATCCACCTCTTCTCCTTACTGTACGCCAAGGGATAGCCTTGCCACCTGAGCTTGAGCAGCAACGGAGCGACCGTCTTGCGCATAGTCAGATCGAGTTCACCGTGGGCCACTGTTTTGCTCGTGGCTGGCTTAGACAGCTCCCAGTACCATTTGGGCCATGAGCCGTGCTTTGACGATACGGCACGAGTGCCCTTCTTCTGTTTCACAGACCAATCGAGTTGCTCCATCCATTCGTCGGACTTGCCCTCCTCTTTCTCCAGCATAGTGATCTTGGCGCACTCGACCAGACCCTCTAACGCATCCTCTGGATCGCCTGACGTCAGGTCCTCCAGAACATCCCGGTAAGGGCTGTCCAGAAGACCATCCTTCATCATCTTGGTGCCGGTACCTCCCAGTATTGTCGCGTTCCTAGGTGCGTCGGGTTTCGAGACACGGAAGAAGACGAAGTCCTCGAGATGCTTTTCCAGGTCAATATCCTTCTCAGAGAGCTCGATAGGGGGTCCATGGAGAGGAATGAGCTCGCCAATCTTGCTGATCGGCGCTCTGAAGCACCATAGATGCTCGTTGGAGTGGTACACTGGATATCCGCGGAATGTGCACTTCAAGAGAAGGGGAACGACCCTGCGCTGGTATGACACCGACAGCAGTACATCCTCGTCTTTTTCGACAGGAGCGTACCACGAAGGCATTCCGTCACTAGGCTCTGCGTCCGCTGACTGTGAAATTGTCGATTGGGATGAAGGATCATCATCAGACCATCGTGCAGGCTTTGGGGTCCAGTCAAGTTGACAAGCCCACGGATCATCCTCCGCCGGCCCTGCCATCCGCAGCCTATCGGCGAGGGTACGCAGAGCAAGCCGAACGTCCTCACGCAACTTCTGATATATCGTTTCCGAATTGCGCAGGTAATCCTCCCATTCCTTTTGCACCGGCAGGAATGAGTTGCCCATCGCGAGAATGCCCGCAAACGATGCGGGGTGAGGACACGAATCGAGATATAACGGTAATACCTGTTTGTACACATCATGGGTGACCTTGACGTCGCTAGCGCAGTAGTCCAGCAAAGCATCCAATTCGGGTCGCAGTTGCGACGCATGAGTTATCTCTTCGTCTCCGAAGCGATCACGGACTGTCTTGTCCATGCTGACACCGCAATGCAGCTTCGCCACATCCGCTAGGGAGTTTGCCGACGTGGTATCCTCCCACGATTGGACTTCCACGCCATCGGTATCGCCAGCGTCCAGCACTTGGCTCCATTCTGCGATGCTTTGGGTGAGAAGGTCGTCCCCTGACTCCTCGGCGATGCTCATGAAAGCTTGCCTGGTCTCAATATTGATGGTCTCCAATTCCGCTTTTGACTTCCTGTGCTTCAGCCACGCAGGACGTTGCACCGAAGTGATGCCTCTTGTAGCCACATGCAAGGACAAGGTGTCGATCCAACGCGTCGGTGTTCGCTCCAGGGCGTACTCCTCCTTCACTCGAGCCCTGTCGTAACCGACATTGTGTCCAACGACGATAGCTGGCGCATCGTTGCCATCAAACAAGGGTACGAGGTCATGCGGATAGTGATCTGGAACTATTTGCTCCCACGGTTGTCGAGCTGGCGGTTCCTCAGACGGCGGGTCTTGAAAGATCGACGGGCTGAGCCAGGAATACCACGCATTGGGGCTCGCAGCAGTTGCCATCACAGGGTACTGCGAAAGCTTGTACAACGTCTCAACGTCGAAGCACACCAAAGTCTCTCCATTTAGGTTGTCAACCTCAGTGACTGTCCCATCGCTGCCATACCGAGTCCATCCAGGTCTCGATGTCACCCAGTGATTCGGCATGGGAGGTAGATCGGAGGAGGCAAACTCTTTCGCCATTGGGAGATAAGGCTCAGCCGCGTACTGACCTAATGAGATGAAGTGTTCTCGAATGTTGTTGCCCTCCAGTTTCGGCAAGTCGAAGTTGAGCTCCGGCAGCACCGCAGCTCCTTCTGGAGACAGCCCATGATCGGCTAAATGCCGTTTTGATATGTCTAGCAACGCTGTGGGTGGGCTGGGAAGTCGCTTGCCGGGAAAGATCTGCGAGTGCATCTTCTTTGACAGGAGCTGCACCCCGACAGGATTGCGCCTGACATCAGATCCTGGAGGGTTAGCACTTCACACACACAGTCAGTCTTCACCTGTGTCAGAGCTTAATCCATCGAATAATTCTCCAGCTCGCTCCTCGCTGCCAGTGCTTTGCGTCACAGGCTCTGACAGGGTGGCCATGTTCGGTGCGCGCTCCTTTCCTTTCCTACTTGACCATACCGACCCTCCTGTGCTCCTATATGTCGATGGACCAGCTTCTTGACCAGTGTCCCTCGGAATCGCCTCAGTGCTGAGAGCCCTCTCCTCTGACATGTGTTTCAGAAGAGATGGCAGCGGCGCGAGCCTCATGCTCCGTGCTAGTGTCAACTAAGAACAGAAGGCCGACATACCGTGCTCGGGCGACCGTGCATCGAGCGTCCCATTCCTCCGCGCGAGCTCAAGCGCGTCTTCATAATCCCTCCTCTCTACTCCTTTCAGTGGCGAGGGCGATAAGTTGGGCTTGCTGCTGTTCCTCCAGTTGTTCTTCCCATCTGCTGTGGATGTGAAACCTCGATGCCACTGCTTGATCCGTAGACAAGGACGACATCGGATTCGAGCCGGCCTCGTCAAGCCCGCAACTTGATAGAGAGCTCGCTCGGCCATCACAAGACCTCACGTTGAGCCGTCACGTCCTCTCACTCGAGTACAAATGTCGATAGTCTGCTGCGGGAAGACTGATACTTTCAGCGATGCAACTCGTCTGACTCCTTGACTTCTACAGCTGGCCACTCAAATCTCGATATCGGAACCAAATCTAGACACCGAGCGGCGGATATGACGTTTTCGGCTTCATTCAGTTGCGAGTCCTGCATCGCTGCTGCATCCATTCCTACATAGTTGCCGTCGTCTGAGCGAGAGACAGCTACGCATCAGCTATGGGTCTGTTCTCATGGTTCTCTCGGGTATGTAGGCTTCATACTATTGAGCTAACGGCAGTCCAAATCGACGGACGACTACGAGACGATTCTGGCGGAACTCGCATCTGAGATTGATGTTGCCAAACAACACCTCTCTGAGGTTCGACTGCGGCGGCGGCGGATCTCGTTGATCATCAACGCATATGGAGTCGGTCTATGGGTAGTGTGGTCGACCTTGTGGTACTTTGGGAGCATCCCGTGGGGCTACATCGGCGTCAGGGCAGATGTGGGTCGCATTATTGGAGGCATTGGCATTCTGGTTGCACCTATCATGTGAGGGAGATTCATATGTGATTGCTGACATTAGCATCTGGCTACTTAACCGCCTGATCGACCTCATATTTTCTCGGCTTCGTGTTTCGGAGGGTAAGTTTGGACTAGCCTAGAGGACTGCAAGCTGACAAGATAGAAACCCATTTGCGTCTCCTACTCAGCAAGCAACGCGCTGCCGTGGAGGAGATCAAGAAAGCCACCAACTACGATGCTACCCGCAAACTGTTGGAGGAGTATGAGGGGTCGCCTCAACGCAGTCCGGTTGTACGTACTCTTTGCAAGATGGTATCTTGCTTCATCACTGACTTGCAGACGCCCGTTCAACAGCAAGGAAAGGGAAGTCCACGCACTCCCATTCGCAACTCTCCCGGGACTCCTTCCCCTCCTCAGACTCAGGGCCAGCCTCAGCAGATGGTAGCACAAGGCAAGAATGTGGCTCCTGGCACACCGCGCGCTCCTGGACATTTCGGCTCAGGCGGAACACCAGCACAAGGTCGTGAGTGCTCCTCAATGCTCGTAGCTCATGTCATAGAAACACCTGGCACTCCGATCCCCATCCCTCCCGGACTGACAGGAGAGCAAGCAGCTGTGCTGCAGATGCAGATGCAAGCTATCCAGCCTGTTCTTCCGACGCCGGAGAAGAAGTGGTATGATCGTCTAGCGGACACTATCCTTGGCGATGACCCCAGTGAGTCGTAGATCCTAGCCATAACTAAACATCCAGCCCAAGCTGCGCAGAGCAAGTACGCGCTCGTCTGCAGCGAGTGCTTCCGGCATAATGGACTCGTAGGAAGCAAGTACGAGTGGGAGCGGATGCGTGAGTACTAGTAGAATGGAGTAGATCTGATCCGTAGAATGGATCTGCCCCAATTGCAACCACCTGAACCCCGCGCCCCTGACACGGATGCGCGCCGAGGCTGCTTTCAACGACGACTCTGCGCCCGCACCGGAGACCCCATCGAAGCCGGCCAAGGTCCAGCCTTTGTCACCAGCTCCGCCTCACCTCCGAGCGTCACCACGACCGCGCCGCCATCTGGGCGAGCGGTCGACTCCGCGGTCGTCGCGCCTGGGTCAGGAGGTGTTCTCTGCGTCGTCAGAGGCTGCAGACGACTCAGATGAGGATGACGACAAGTGGGAGGAGGCGATGGAGGTGGACAAGTAGCATGGGGTATGAGCGACGGGCATGCAGATGCGTGGCATAAACTGCGAGTCAATGTATGGCTGACTTACATGGACCTGTAAGATAGAGCAGGGTAAATATGTTGTATTGAGCATAGCAAGCTCTCGCTTCACGAGACATCCGGCCTCGTGGATACTCTGCTTCGACAGCTGAGCAAGAAGATGGTGACTGGGTGTTCAAGCATCGCCGTTCAGAGCAACAACGCCATTACGACGCCACCGCACGGTTCGCCACTTACCATTCAAGTCTCTTACTCTCTCGTTGTTCAGACATCATCGTCGCAGTCGTTGCACCAGATCTGTGCAGCAGCCGAGATACTCCATGCACCTCGCCTAGAAAGGGTACAGAGGATGTGTTCCCCCGGCGCGAGGGTGCAACATTTACAGCGATGACAAGACTTATAATTTACAGCGAATGCAGCTGCAGCTCACGACCAACGTCCTCAGGACATTGCAATGTCAACATCACAACTGGTGCGTCAAGCAGCACACAGTCTGACCCCAGCGCACCAAGTTCGCTGTCAACACCCGGCTCACGAACGAAGCATGGTATGCACTGCACAACGCAATCATGACATATATGATCGAAAGGCAGAGTACGTCTGTTGAAGACTCTGCTAACGGCAGTGTTTCCCCAAAATGTATGGCTCCGTGAAAAGTCATCACAAGCCGAGGTCAACATCGTAACAGGTGCCAGTTGGGCTGGGGCCTTCGAAGAGGATATTGAGGGTATGATCCAGTTTCTTCTCAGCTGTCAGGAGTGGGTGAAGTTGGTGTCTATTGTCTGCTCTGCATCTGACACCAGCTTGAGCGTTGAACGTAAGGCAGTGGACTTGTAGATCATAACTGTACAGTAGTGCAAGTTTCCCAGTGCGGGTGTAAAGTCCTGTAGTTGTATGTTTGATGGACAGTGGAGACGTCGATGAGATAAGGGAAGGTGCAGATCCGGGCAGTGTGGCTGCCGCTCGGATCGACGTGGCGGTGTGGCAACGGCCATTCATTACTACGTGCGATGTCTAGCGGACAACGCGATTCAGCACAGAACACCAGCTCTTTACGTGTTCATCCGATTTGACCTGTGCTTGGGACTGAGGTCTACAGGGAAGCGCAGAACTGATGATCTTCTGTGGTGTGATGGGGTGGTACATGAGTGGCCGTTGGAGACACTTCATGTGGCGTCGGTGTTCACCGTGATGGCTTGATAGCAATGCCACGATATAAGAGACGAGATGTAGAGGGCAGGTTCACATCGGACATCCCGTCCCTATGCCCCTCACCGTGCGCACAGAGCGCCTGGAGATTCCATATATGCTACTGTCAGGCGTACGATCACTAACACTCCCTCGCGCTCGCAAATGGCTGCTTCGAGCTCGCCGCCATACAGCTCCGAAGATGGGTTCATCGTCCATCATGTGCCTGATACTGTTGTCGTCGTATGTGAAGCACTAGCAACCCCGCTCACGTCCAGTGCTCGGAGTTTGTTGTTCCTGTAGAGCTTTTAGGCCCTCAAGTGAAGGAGATAACCGAGCGAATATCGACGTATATGTTTGCAGAACATTGTAAGGCAGTCGGCCTTATTGCTCAACAACTGACCTCCAGTCTACCCCTATGGCATCCAGTTTCGAAGCTGGGAGCACGTTGCACACGATGGTCGCATATTCCCCTACTCTGCAGTACAGATTAGAGGCCAGTGGAGCTGGGTCACTGCCATCGTAAAGCCGATTGTTGTGGTCATCGGAAGTGTGACGAAGCAAGCGTGAGTGCTCATCGGCCATGTCAGTCGTGACAGCAGGGTAAGCGTATCACACTCGTACGACGACGATTGAGGCGTCAGTACCCAAAAGGCTAAGATTGCGCCGTCATTCAAAGCAAGTCGACGAAAACCTGAGGCAGCGATCGAGCTAATAAGAGGTATCCATGCCACCTACACCTATATTTTGTGTCTACGAACCGTTTACCTGTTGTCAGTTATGCACCAGACTTGCACGCCACATGGCCATTTAGCTCACCTTGTTCTTGACGCGCGTGAGGTACTGCGCATAGCTGCTCATGTTGTCCATACGGTCCTCGATGAGCAGGCTGAGAGCCCACGAGCGGAGCGCGGGCTCGGCGTCGCTCTTGACGACATACAATGTCGGGCGGTATACGCCGCGGCGGAGCTCGCGCGTCTTGGCGATAATGGCGTTGACGCGCTGGCTGAACGGGTTGTCGAGCGTCGGGAGAGTGTACTTGCCACCCGTGAGGTCCGAGTACGCTGGGAGGTCGAACACGTCCTGCACGAGGCGGGGGACAGCTTCTTGCCCAACCCAGAGGAACATGTTCTGACCGTCCTCGATAAGGAAGAGCCCGTGACGATCCAAGCGCTCAGAGGTGAGGTTGAGCGGTGGCGGCATGATGACACCGTGCTCGCCGATCGTGCCAGCCTCGGCGGGCATGTTGTGGAGGGAGTAGAACCGCGCGTGGATGTAGGGGATAAGCGACTGTGTCGGCAGCGTCGACAGGAGGTCCTGTGCGTAGGCGCGGAGATCGGGCGGTGTGTTCGTGCTCTCACGGAGACCGACATGCTTGACGAGGCCGCAGCAGAGCAAGGGGAGGAGAGCGAGGTTAGCGGGGACGGCCAGGGCGGCTGATGCGCCTGCAGAGCCAGCGACCTGGTTCTTGTACACTGTCAGCATGTCGCTCAGGCGGTTGGTGATGAGGTTGCGAGCATCGTCCAGCGACGAGCCAGAGAAGCACTTCTCAACAGCCTTGTTGGCGAGGTAGGACGTGATGGCAATCTGGTCGGCCGACGCGTAGAGCTGCGCGATGGTGTCGGTCGTAGGCATGGCCTGAGTGATGACACGGATGCGGCGCTCGCCGTAGCATGTAGTGTGCAGGACGGCAGTTTGCAGCACGACGAACGGCTGCTTGAGGTCCTCCTCCAGCTGCAGCTCGATGACGTAGTTCTGGTCCTGAGGCAGGACTGGCAACGCCAACAAGTCGGTGGAGCGGATGAAGAAGTTGCCGTGGAAAGCAGACATGCGGATGCCTCGTGATGCACGAACACGGATGACAGCCTCGAGACCGATAGGAGAGGCAAGCGACTTGCCAAACTCGGTCGCAAACTTGATCGCGTCCTCGCCCCGCGACGCGTTGAAGCCAGGGTAGAGGTATGTCTGGCCAGCAGTGTAACGCGGCAGGCAGGAGAGCGTCGCCACGTCAGTGTAGGTGGAGGAGAAGAGCCACATGTCAACGGACACCTGCGTCTTGGAGCACTCGATCGCGAACGTTTTGTAAAAGCCCGACTGCGCAGTGAGCAACGTGCTCTCCTTGGACGTTCCGAGGAGTTTGGGGTCGTCACGGGGCTTGAGTGCACCGGTACCAAGTGTAGGCAGGCTTGCGCTGAGAGCGATGATCTTGCCACCGATCTTGCCGATGAGCTCGTGAGCAGCCTGGAGGGCTGATCCGAGCGCGTTGCCAACCACGTGTGAGCTCTGGAACATGTCGCTGAGCTTGCCGAGGAGGCTCTCAATGGCAGGGCGGGACTCGGAGAGGTTGACGAGGAGATCCACAGGCTTGGGCAGGAAAACATCAGTCAAGTCGGGCACGACCAACATTGTGGGCTCAGCATCCTTGCCGGCTGGGAGGGAGAAGAAGTGCAAGCTGGTAGACACTGCGATGAAGGCGACCTTTGTACGCTCGTCCTGGTTTGGGATGTTGTCAAGCGACTCGAGGATGGCGCGTGCTGCAGTGGCCACCATGCCCGACTGGATCGCTGGTTGGCTCACGTCGATCACGAAGCAGTACACTGGCGGCTGCGGCGGGCGCACCATGTACTCGGTAGGCGCAACGAACTCGACCACAGAGTGGTTGAGCTCCTTGCGAGCCCATCGGTCTGCTGGCTGGTTCTCACGCGAGTTCCAGTCGAACAGCTGTGGCACCTCATTGCTCAAGCCACACATGCAGCACTTCCACCTGTTGCCTCCCTCTGTGAATGTGACGAACGGGTTGATGTAGACGCGGCAACGACGACAACGGGCGATTACCGAGTCAGTAACGACGGGCACAGGCTCGTCACCATCCGACTCGCGATAGGAGCGGTAAGGAGCCATGACGAGTGCCAAAGGCAACTTCGACTTGTTGAGCAGTGATTGAGTTGTAGGCATTGCAGAGAGCGTGCAGCGCTGGTAAGAGGGGTCGGGGAGGTTGTATGGCGAAGCCGTGACTGCCGCGTTCGAGGGGAGAAGTGCGGGAGGTGGAGGTGCCTCGAGCCCACGCACGTCAGGCTGCATGCCGATGAGGTTGACGGTGTGGATGGGCAGCTGCTGCTTCGGCTCGGCATATGCCCCCTGTTGAGGAGCACCGCCATACTGCTGACCTCCGTACCCTGCAGGAGGTTGTGCTCCAACATTGAGGTTCTGGAACTGGCTGGCTACCTGATCAACTCCAGGCTGCGGCTGACCGTATGGAGGCTGCGCAGCACCGTAAGCTGGCTGAGCAGGCTGCTGCACGCCCTCCATCCCAGGTGTGAAGAACTGAGGGGCCGCTGGCTGCTGTGGCTGTCCTGGGTAGCCCGGCTGCTGCTGGAAACCCCCTGCCGCTCCTGCATCGTACGCTGGCTGCTGAGCGCCCGTGCCGTACACCTGCGCCATCTGAGCAGTGGGGTACTGCCGCCTCTTGCCGTGATGCTGAGGAGCTGCCGGCCCACTGGGGGGTGGTGGAGAGCCAGCAGCAGTTCCGAACTCGGGCTGTGTTGGTACCTCCCACTGAGTGTGGCCTGTCGCCGTGTCTGATTGTCAGTCGCGTAAGTCTTATCACTGTGACATGTTGATGCTCACTGTAGTAGACATACTGGCCAGACGACGGGTCCCTAGATTGTCAGCAAAAAACTCATTGCCATCCCGCATTACAGGTTTTTCCCAACAGCCCGCGAGGGCTTATCTTGACTGCATCCCAACATCGCAATCTAATACTCACCACCTGGCCTCCCACCCCTGCGGCAGATGCACCTCCTGAACGTTCATCGCGGGCCCACCTGTACGTGCAGTTGCCTGAGCTTCGAGTCCTTCGTCTCCTCTACCGCTTGAAGAGTCGTTTGCGTCGTCGACAGCTGTTGCAAGACAGGAATGAGTTCGAGAAGCGATGTGCGTGTCGTTTCGTGCTGTCGTGGTGGATGTCGATTACAGTGACGTTGGGAGATGGCACTCAACGTGGCCGACTGCCACCCAGACGGATTTTACGGAAATATGTGCCTGGCGGGTTGGCATGGAGGCCCCGCACCGATGTTACAGAAGTCGAGCATCGAACGGTGAGCAACAGCAAGCCTTTGTTGTTGATAAAGCCTGCAGCGATAGCAACGACGCGACCATGCTTCAGACAGCTTTGTTGGCTTCCGGGCATGCCGACTTGGTAACGCGTGAGTGATGCGAGGAGTTTGAGAAGCGGAGAAAGTTGAACTGATGTCAGACATTGTTTATGACTTCTATGGCGAGCGACGTGAGTATCTCATACTGTTGTGCTACAACGCGCTCTGCCTGATACTGACAATAGTTGCAACATGCTCAGCAGATCACAAGATCAACATCTTCCGGAAGGGTGCAGATGGGACATGGGAGGAGAAGCCGGAGACCGAGTGGAAGGTGAGTTGATATTGCAGCTATGGCATCACGCAGTAATGGACCCTAACTCCAGGCGCACGACGCACCAATCCTGTACCTCTCCTTCGCACACCCCGTCCACGGGTCGCTCCTCGCCTCGTGCTCGCACGACCGCACAGTGCGCATTTGGGAGGAGCTGCCGTCCTCGAGCTCGTCGTCGAAGTGGATCGAGCGAGGTGTGCTCACAGGGTCGAAGGGCAGTGTCCGCGCAGTAGAGTTTGCACCGCCAAACCCAGCATACGGCCTCCGTGTGGCGTCTATATCTACAGACTCACATCTGCGAGTGCACACGTCCTTGGATCCGGATTTGAACGACTGGTCATTAGCGCACGACGTGCACATCCCCAGCCTCATCGCGCCAGGAGAGGATGGCGGCATGACACCGTCAATCACCGACCCAGCAGCAGAAGCAGCGACTGGTGGATGGGGACTGAGCTGGTGCAAGGAGAAGGCGTGGGGTAGCATACTGGTCGCATTTGCAGGTACCTCGCCGATAGCGAAAATTGTGTCGCTCGACCAGGTTGCAAGGCCACTGCTGTTCCTCAAGACCAACTCATCGTCTCCGCTCACCTGTGTTTCCTGGGCGCCATCATGCGGGCGGTCATATCACCTCATTGCGACTGGGAGCAGGGATGGTGCTGTAAGGATCTGGAGGGTGGAGCCGCCGTCTGAGGAGGGCGGTGTGCGCGCGTGGTCGGCAGAGGTGATCGCAGAGTTCCCGAAGGGAGCCCGCGTAGGGATGGTGGAATGGAATGCAACAGGGACGACTCTGACGGTGTCGGATGACGAGGGTGTCATCCGCCTGTACAAGCGTGAGTGGAGGCAGATGGAACTGAGCTGACGATAGCCACATATGCCAAGCACTGGAAGCTCCTGGGCAAGATGACGGCCGAGGAGCCGCCAGCGGAGGAGTAGACTATACATGTATAACTGTCAACACAGGAGATTCATGACCAAGCCCGGACCATGTTCACCATCGCTAAGATATCTAGCACACATCGCTAAGACACCTAGTACAACCCCCCGATATCAGATGATCGCTGCAGGTCAGCATCTCAGCCACACTAAGCAGAAAGCACACTCCGCGTCATAGCACTTATGATCGCAAGTGCCATCATGCAGTGAGAAGCGTATTAGCAGTGCTTTTTGGCGAGAATGACAGTATCAGTATACCAAGCTGAACATACCGATAATCCGCCAACGAGTTTCCATACGTGCTGCGTCCTCCAGTCGCAAAAACGCGGTACGTGCGCTCGAATCATCAACATAGCATGATGGTACTGAACATGCATGGCCACTCCCCCTATCCATGCGGAATATCTACATATGCCTGAAACTGGATCGCACCCTAGATGTGCTTTGCGTCCGGAGCGCGGCTCTCCTTGAGCTCCACGAACTTCCTGACAGCCTCCTCGAGCGGCACGACGTCCTCACGCGCCTTGTCGCCCTGGATCTGCTTGTCACGGTTGCGAATGTTGACAGCGTTTGCCCTGAGCTCCTCCTCACCCACAACAATGATCATCGGCGTCTTGTGGTTTTGCGCCACAAGCACCTTCTTGCTGAGGGTGTTGTCCGTAAGGTCTGCGTCCGCGTAGATGCCAGCAGCGGAAAAGGTCTCGGCAACCTTGACCGCGTACTCCTTGTATGGTGCGGCGACGGGGATGACAGCAACCTGGCGAGGCGAGAGCCAGAACGGCCACTTGCCTGCGCAGTTCTCAGTGATGATGGCAAGGAAGCGCTCCATCGAGCCGAGAATGGCACGGTGGATCATGACCGGGCGATGGAAGTTGCTTCCGGGCTCAGCGCCGGGCTGGTCTGGGCCACGGTAGTGGAGGTTGAAGCGCTCGGGCAGCTGGAAGTCGAGCTGAATAGTGCCGCACTGCCACTTGCGGCCAAGGGCGTCGGTGAGGTCAAAGTCGAGCTTGGGACCGTAGAAGGCTGCGTCAGCCTCATTGATGTGCCACTTGCCGGGCATCTTGTTCTCGAGGACGTTTCGCAATGCCGCCTCTGCACTGTTCCAGACCTCGAGGTCACCCATCCACTTCTCGGGGTTGCGCGTCGACAGACCGACCTTGTACTCGAAGCCGAAGGGCTTGTAGATCGCGTCGAGGAACTCGATCGCGCCATACAGCTCCTCCTCGATCTGGTCGACTGTGCAGAAGATGTGCGCGTCGTCCTGCACGAATCTCCTCACACGGGTGAGACCAGAGAGAGCACCGGATGCCTCGTTACGGTGGAGGACACCGAACTCGGCAAGACGCAGAGGGAGCTCCTTGTAGGAGCGGTCACGGGAGTCGAAGATAACACAGTGGCCAGGGCAGTTCATAGGCTTGAGCGCAAACTGCTCCTCCTCGACCTTGAGAGTGAACATGTCCTTGGCGTAGTGCTCCCAGTGGCCCGAGGTCTCCCACAGCTTCTTGTTGAAGATGTTGGGCGACCCGACCTCGACGAAACCACGCTTGTGGTACTCCTCCTTAACGAACTTCATAAGTGTGTTGTAGATGCGCATGCCGTGGGGGAGCATGAACGGTGAGCCAGGGCTGAGGTCGGAGAAGAAGAAAAGCTCCTGCTCCTTGCCGATCTTGCGGTGGTCACGCTGGGCCGCAAGCTCCTGGAGCTTCTTCCACTCAGTCATCTGCTTCGAGTCCGGGAAGGACATGCCGTACACACGCTGGAACGAGTCGTTGTCCTTGTCACCCAGGAAGTACGACGACGAGTTCTTCGTCACAGCGAGAGCCTTGATGCGGCCAGTGTGGGGAACGTGAGGACCCAGGCAGAGGTCAATGAGGGGTCCACAGCGGTACACAGTCGACGACGTGCCGTCTGGCACCTTGTCGTTGATGTAGTGCTGCTTGTACTTGTTGTACTACAGAGTCAACAATGCCATCAAGCGTATGAACCCACCTTGAACATCTCAAGAAGCACCTCCTTGGGCAGAGAGAGACGCTCAAACTTCTGCTTCTCCTTGACAGCCTTCTTGGAGATCTCCTCAATCTGCTTGTAGTCGTCCTGCGTGATGGTCTTCTCGTTGGCAAGAGCCATGTCGTAGAAGAAGCCACCCTCGGGCAGAGGCGGTCCGTAACCCAGACAGCATCCCTCGAATGAGCGCTCACATGCCTCGCCCATGACGTGCGCAGAAGAGTGCCAGAACACCTGGCGCGCCTCATAGTCATTGTCCGGCGAGTCGAAGTCGAGCAATGCAAGCTGCACAGACGACTCCAAGGGGCGGTTCAGGTCCCAAAGCTCCTGGTTGTTGACCTTCGCAATGATGATACGGTCAGCAAGGGAGGTCGAGATGCCCTTGGCAACCTCCAACGGCGTCGTCTCCCATGACGTGCCAGAGACCTGCTTGCCGTCGGGCAGCGTGATCGTAATGGGCTCCCGGGGCTGCTCGGCAACCCAGGCCTTGTACTTGGCCATGTACTCGTCGAAGATCTTGATACGGTCCTCGAAGAACTGCGGCGGAGGCGTCACCTCGGTGATAGGGGCTCCGCCCTTCTTGTCCTTCTTGTCCTTCTTCTGCTGCTGCTGCTTCTGCTTCTGCTGGGGAGCACCCTGGGCACCAGCAGGCGCAGGAGCACCAGTCTTCGACTCGGGAGCAGGCGCGCCCGGCACGCTTTCAGAGACTGCTGCCATGGCGTGACTAGAACAGAGGCGGGATGCTTGGTAGCCTGTTGTTGTCGAGTTTCGGGCGGCGATTAGAGACGGCCGTACAGAGGTGGTCTGTGCTACGAGCGAGCGAGCTGCGTGCGAGTAGTGTCTAACAGAGGCCGCCAGGTATCGGCGGGGGATCATAAACACCTTCAGGTGATGGCGAAGGGAGTTGTAGCTGTCTGGAGACGAGTCGCGAGTCGTGAACAAGCCCGAGCGTGATGCTGTCTGTCGTTTTCTTGACTCGCAAAAGTCGGTCATCTGGGGAGGGGGTGGAGGTCCGAGGTGATAGGCGCGACAGCCACGCGAGTGTCACGTGCCAGCTGTCTGAGGTGAAAGCTGCACGTGGCTTTGTGAGCGTAGGCGCGCTGCATAGGAACGACGGTTCGACATGGATAGTGAGCGGTCATGAAGTGGTTGAAGCACAAATATCGTATATCGCAGCAAGAGCATCAGCATCTTATCTAACAGCCAGCAGCTCATCCCGAGTAACAGGACGTGAGGCTACGAAAGGTGGTCGAAAGCAGGGCCTTATCACGCCTACCCCGGAAGGCCTCAGCCTCATATCCAACTGCTGCAAGTGTCGCGGACATCGCATCAACATGGCAGAAGATGACTCGAGCCGAACGATCGTTATCGTCGGGCAGGGCGGCATCCAGACCGACCTCGACCTAGACACGCTCAATGACCCCGAGGTGGCAGAGGTTCTGCCGGACCTGCTAGCGGACTATTCGGCAGAGTGCAAGGATTGGACACTGATTGCGCGCGAGCACTGGCGATCAGGCCGATGGGATCGCGCTCAGGATCTGCTGGACAAGGGCATCAGCTGTGAGTTGGGACTTGTTGCACGAACACAGCTATGTACTGATGCTGTCAGTTTTTGCCAGGGATAGGCACATGGACCACACGGCGTTGGTGAACCTCCATGCTATGTTGGCACATCTGTACCTTGCACTTGCTCGAACCGCGCCAAAGATGATCTTGCAGAATGCCAGTGAGTGGGCGACCTTTTACGGCCGTCAGTCGCCAATAAGGCTAACCAAGAAGAGTTCGACGTTATCAGCAAGGATGTGCGCACTAAGGATCACTACTACAACGAGGCAACAGTTAATCTCAACCGAGCAGAGGAGGCTTTGCGGGCCTCAGGTGCCAGCGCAGAGGACGAGCCAGTCAGCCTCGCCATGGGCAAGAGTACGTGTATCTAAGATTACGAAGCTAATCCTTAGTCATTCTATATCTTGCTCGAGGCCAGCCGAACGTGGCACATCCTCTCGTCGATCGCCTGCTGCAAAGACAACCGAACAACCTCGCCGGCTTGACCGCTCGTGCTCGTCTGCAGTTCGCCATGAGGCAACACGAGGCGGCGCTTCTGACATACCAGAAGCTGCTGCAGCTGGACCCAGAGATGAATCCTGACCCGAGGATTGGAATAGGACTGTGTGCTTGGGCTTTGGGAGATCGGGTTCGGGCAAGAGAGGCATGGACGCGCTCTTTGCAACGGGTAAGTGGCTGAATCTGCGGTTTTACTGATAGCAGAACCCCGAAGCATGGGCTCCACGACTGCTCATGGGACTAGGCTCGCTCAATCTGGCGCGCGACATATCGCTTCCTATGGGAGAGCGCCTCGAGTTTGAAACGGAGGGCATCACACATGTGCAGCGTGCTTTCAAGCTCAACACCCGCAGCGTGGCTGCTGCCCTCGCCCTCGCATCTGTCAAAGCTCTGGGACGCCATCTTCCCGAGGCCTCCAAGCTTGCCGAGCGTGCGATCCAGTACGCCGATAACAAGAGGCATTCGGTGCTGGCAAACTCGGAGCGTGGACGATTGGGCTTTATGGCTGGCGATGTGACAGATGCAGGCCGCTTCATTGCTGCAGCAAAAGCAGAGGACCCAGCTGTGAACATGATGGCCGAGTTGACACTTGCCCAGATTGCGATCAAGACTGGCAACCTGCGTGAGGCGCTTGCCTTCGTCGAGCAGACAGCAAAGCGGCTCGCAGGGAAGGGTCCTGTCGAGTTCAAGGTGCTGCATGCTTCTCTTTTGGCATATCCACACTTGGGAATGCCAGCAGACGAGTTGGCACGCAATCGCCTGACAGCGCGCAACATGCTGAACGAGGTGCAGGGCGCGGTGTCATCAGCCACATCTGACAAGGATTCGGCGCAATTACGAGGGGTTCGCTATGACGCGGATGCGTTCATTGAGCTTGCGAAGCTGTGGCAGGAGGAGAGTGTGGAGAAGGCGATCACTTCGTACCAAACGGCTATCTCCATCAGGACGGATACGGAGTCGGACGAGCTGCTTGACACGCAGGCGGAGTCGCAGGCGCGGAAACCGGCGGACCTTGCGGGAGTGCGTCTGACGACCAACTTGGCGTCACTGTACGCGCTTCAGGGCGAGACGGAGAACGCCGAGCGCATGTTCCAGGAGGCACTGCAGACGCTCTCCTCTGAGGACGGCAAGGATGCTGATGCTCTGAAGACCGTTTTGGCGTTCAATCTGGGCCGCACGAGGGAGCAAGGAGACGACATCGTCACAGCAACGCAGTGGTACCGCGACGTCCTCAGTCAACATCCGGAGCACATGGAGTGTGAGTTTGACTGCATATGAACATCCAACGTTGACAATAGCCAAGATCCGCCTCGCTCACATCACTGCTGCCGCCGGTCGCAACGCAGATGCTCACAACTACCTCAAAGAGTGCTTGCGCGCGGATGAGCAGAATCTCAGCCTCCGATCAGTGTACACCAACTTCCTCATCAGCCTGGGGTCGTACAAGGAGGCTCTGGCGTTCACATCTCAGACCCTCAAGTACGACAAGCATGACGCGTGGACGTTCACCGCCCTCGGATGGCTGCACTTTACCCTGGGCCGTGAAGCCAAGTCGCCGCAGGACGTTGCCGAGCGCTCGAAGCAGTATCTTCGCAGTGCTGAGGCGTACGAGCGGGCGCTGAATCTGGACCCGAAAAACGCTGTTGCTGCACAGGGCTTGGCAATCGCGCTGGCCGAGGACACACTCATTTCCAAGGCACAGCAAGCGGCGCTGAGCAGCGTGGATGACCTCAAGAACCGCCTTCGACTAGCCGGACAAGCCCTTTCCGTGTTCGGCAGGATAAAGGACTCGTTGCCAGATGGCGGTGTGAACGTCAACATAGGCCACTGCTACTTCATCCGTGGGGAGGAGGAGCGCGCCATCGAGGCGTACGGTGCTGCACTGAACGCGTCTGGAGGCCGCAAGGTTTCTGTCCTGCTTTACCTTTGCCGCGCATGGTATGCATACGCAAACAAGGAGAGCAACTTCTCGGCCATGGGGCAGGCACTGGGCTATGCGCAGAAGGTGAGTCTTCAATTGGATCGGCCTCGTACTGACCACAGGCTATGCATATTCAGCCTAGCGACCGCGCCATCCTGTACAACATCGCGATGATTCAACAGAAGGCCGCTGAGATTATGCTTTCCCTCGACCCGTCACGGCGTATGCTGGACGAGCTGCAAATGGCACTGAAGCACGCGCAGGAGGCTGTCAGCATATTCCGTGCTCTGGCCGACGACAAGAGCGGGCCGCTGCCGTACGATGCCGACTTGGCCGACCAACGTGCACGCTACGGCGAGGGTCTGCTCCGCAAAGCGCCAGAACAAATAGCAAAGCAGGAGGCATACGAGAGCGAGACTGCAGCACGTGTTGAGGAGGCCCGGCGGCTGCGCGCAGAGGAACAGGCACGCATCGAGGCTGCCGCGGCTGCACGCCAGGCCGAAATCGACGCTCGTGCTGCTGAGCTTGCTGAGGCGCGCCGCAAAGCACGTGAAGAGGCACGGCAGTTCCAGGAGACGTTGGAACAGCAGCAGGAGGAAGAGGCACAGCGGAAGGCCGAGCAGCTGGAGCAGCGCAAGCGGCGCAAGGAGAGGGACGAGGAGGAGAACGAGGAGTTGGGCGAGGGTGAGGACAAGCCGCGACGCAAGCGCAAGGGCGGGAAGAGGCGCAAACAGCGGAACAAGAGCGAGATCTCGGACGAGGAGGAGCCGAGTGCGAGCGCACCGATCACGGGCGACGACGAGGACGAGGACGACCCCGATGCTGTCGCTCGGAAAAAGCGCAAGACGCTGGCTATGCTCAAGGCGAGGGTGAGTAGCTGCTACGCACTGATTTTGCGTGGCATACTATTGCTGAGACTGATAATCAGAAAAAGAAGTCCTCACGGACCCGAGAGGACCCAGACTCGTCAGAGGACGACGCTGCAGGAAGTGGCCGTCGGGGCAAGTACAAGTCCAAGGCCATCATCGAGGACTCAGACGAGGAGATGGGCGAGGTCGAGGAGGGCGGCGCCGCTGGGGCCGCCGGGGGCGAGGAGGGAGGACCTACGGCATCGGCAACAGCAAACAGCACACCAGCCTCGGCTGAGCCTACCCCAGCTGATGCTGGTTTACCCACTAGTGAGACGCAGCAAACGCCCAACGGCGACGCCAACGGCGGCAGCGACGAGGATGAGTAGCTCGCTCCACATCATAGTAGTAGACTTAGGCCACATGCCGTTGCATGACACC
This sequence comes from Cutaneotrichosporon cyanovorans, assembly GCA_002335625.1. Classification (NCBI taxonomy): domain Eukaryota; kingdom Fungi; phylum Basidiomycota; class Tremellomycetes; order Trichosporonales; family Trichosporonaceae; genus Cutaneotrichosporon; species Cutaneotrichosporon cyanovorans. The sequence continues at coordinate 370,271 of BEDZ01000010.1, read as the reverse complement.
AGATCACTGACACTGTCCTGACGGGTGTCCGTTCGGGATGGTCTCCCCAAAGTCTATGTTCAGCAGTCTGGCTGTCTCAGTTTGGGGTGCGATCCCGATGTATCGGATCAGACGACGTGTTCAGCGACGATGAGACAGTTCTCGGTGACTCCGTCGCGATGATCGACGAGAGTGGCCGAGCAGTCGATGCCGATCGGCGGCGGAGAGCAGCTCTGGGGGGTTTGTAATTCCGTGAACCCGGAGTCACATGGGCGAGTATTGAATAGCATCAATGGCCATGTACGCAAGAGGCGCCATAATGCGGGGTACCGGTCATCGAGGCGGAGATGCACGGTCTTTGTAAGAAGAGCTCATGCTGGATCTTACTGCAGCCAACGTATGCATGCAGTGCGCTACGGCTATCGCTCGCCGGGTGGTCTTCCGAGCGCAGAGCAGATGTGAGGGGTCACTGGTCTCGTAATGTCGCTGCCCGTAGTACTGCTGATGTGTGGTATGTGGCTGCCGACAATCAGCTCATTCCGGCAGCCTCTTTGTGCTATTATCGCGGTCTGGACAAGTGATCAGGCATCTAGATCGTGTGAACACAGCACTGACTATCTGCTACTGTCTAGATCGTCGGTTTGATAACGGGTTTTGTGTTATTGACATCGCACTCATCCAGCGTCCCAACAACCCACACGCCTACAGTACCTCCCTTCGCCCTCACTGTCCTCGCTCCCTCTTGCCCCCTCCCCACCCCGTTTGGCGTGCGGAAGCGAGCACGAGCACGAGCGCACGAGAGCGACTACGCGACTACTCGCAATTGGCGCAATGCATAGCTCTTCTTAGCTCACTACCAACGGTGAATGAGATACGGGGCCTGGTGGCCCCGCTGGTCTTGTTTGGTATAAGACTCGGAAGAAATTCAGGGGCAGCGTCGGGTGCGTTCCGACGTTGGGTGTGGTTGGTGTTTATGCCGATCTCGCCACTTGTGGCGGAAGTGGCTGATGGTACAGGGGGATGCATCAACACCTGTGGGTGCGCCGTGGCAGAAAAGCTATGCATGAAAATAGAAGAGGGATGCGGTGGTGATGATGAGGGCGGTGATGGTAGTGGCGATGGTGGCGAGCAGAGATTATGCAGGGAGGAGCAACAGCCAGGAGATGTCAGTGTGACAGTGAGGGCTATGTGAGAGTGTGATGTGTTCTGTCAGTGGATAGTAAAAGTCGTCAGTCAACATGAGAGCATTCTCTCGCTGCGAAACCATCTCTGATGCATCATGACTTGCAGCCCTTGGGCAACTTGCAACCCCTGCGTACGCGTACAATCGTAAAATAATTCCTGCTTCTTGTGCTTCGAACTCGAAGAAACCACAGACCAAATGTCCCTCGTTCCGCTCAGTCGTCCTTGGGCGAGAGGTCGCCGGGGGGCAGGCGGATGAAGCGGAAGGTGGTGTCGGGAGTCCAGTAACCAGTCATGGCGGCATAGAAGCCAAGAATGGCGTCGATGAAGCAGAATGCACCCGCAGCCTTCAGGGCACCGCTGGAAGGGGCCATCGAGTTGATCGCCAGCGTAATGAAGCAGAGCGTGGTGCAGACGAGGACTGCAAGGATGGCAATCGACGAGCGGAGGGCAGCGAGGACGAAGAGGAACGTGATAATAGCCCACATAATCAGGTAGATGCCGACGGCCTGGTTGAAGCCGTTGGCGTCGTACTCGTGAGTGACGGGGTCGGTGAAGAACTCTGTCATGCCGAACGCAGGGAGGAAGATACCAGCGTAGCCGAAGCAGAAGCCACCGAACGAGATGAAGATAGTAGCCGAGAAGGTGTTACCGATGAACATCTCGAACCAGCCGACGAGCGTCTGAGTGATGCCAGTGAAGAGCACTGAGGTCAGCGGGGTCATCGTCGAGGCGTCGGCTCTCGTGTGCACTTACTGAGAGGAGGGATAACCACGACGGGCAGCTTGATGCCACGAACACCAAAGTTGTACAGACCGACCATCATGAAGGCCATCGATAAGCAGACGAGGCCCACGGGGATTGGGTTACCGTACCTACGGTGCTGAACGGGGATGGCCGGCTGCGAGAAGTCGACGGGGTGGCCGCCAGGCGTGACGACACGCTCGATGTGGCCAGCGCGGCCCTTCTCAACGTCCTCGGGGCGGCACCCGGCGCCGAGGTAGACGGGCGTCGGGTCGCTGTTGTTGATCTCTGTGCTGGAAGACATGGTGCTGGTGTTGGCGTTGGCGTTGGCGGTAATGGTGGTTTCTTGTTTGGCTGACTCCAGGGGGCAAGTGGGACTCCGATATATCCTCTTACAGTAGCAGGAGTGTACCTAGGTGGGCACCGCTTGGTATGTGCAGAGATGTGCTGGGCAAGAAAAATCCAATGTGGACGTGTCAGCTGCTTCGAGACAATATATACGATGTCGCGGCGTCATCTCAATCCCGAGGCTGGGTGAGACTAGACTCTGACTATTGCACCAGTACACCAGTACACCACAGCACTACTGTACGCGTTCCGCTACATCAGCCACAGCTGCCCTGCCCCTCCCCTCCCCTCCCCTACCCCGGATGAAGCCTCTGTGTTCATCTGCGGGGAGAGATGGCAAGTGCAGGGAGAGGACAGCACCAACAGCCCATAGCCTCAAGCCTAGAGCGCTCTGCACCCGATCCGAGATTTGATCAAATCGAGAATCGGTCACTTTACCATATCGGCATAGAATATAGCCAGGGGAGAGATTACTCTGAGCGCACCCGACGCCGACCCGACATTACACGTGATTCGCTTGCTCGACTTGATCTTCCGGCATTAAGCTCAGATACAGGGATGCATTCAGTCGTCGTCCACCTGTGCTCTTGTGCTCTGCCTGCAGTGGAAGAGCAGCAAGAGGGCAGATGTGGGGGAGAGACGTGGGGAAAGATGGTGCGATTCTCGGGTGCGCACAGAGGATGCGCTGCCTGGCTGACGGAGGCCAGAGGGGGGCTTGTGAGGAGGGGTGAGGAGTGAGGGCGAGGGGCCAACAATAGTGATGGCTCGACTGCACTCCCCAGCCGTGCGGGGTCGCTCTTGCTAAGGGGCCAGCCTCGTCTCCGCGCCATCGTTAGGTCCATCGCGGAAGAGCGTCGGTCAGCTGACCTCGGAGTTGATCGTCATGGGAGGTCGACCGGCTGTCTCTTGCCGGATCGATGGTCTTGCTCTTGCTCGACGCTGATTGCGTCGCAGGCCGCACTGATGTCCCCATGTGGGGTGGCGTGGTGCAGTAGCGTGACGCTTGTGATCTGAGTTTGCATGGAAAGCATGGGAACTGGGTCGTAATCGCTCCCAGCTGTCACTCGCAATCAGGCAGCTAAAGCCTAAGCGGGTTAGTATGGAGAGTTGCTTTATCCATGAAATGGAAGCTAGCTGACGATCGGAATGCAGCAAGACGCTATGTTGGGTGATGCTTAGTCGTCATTCTCATCAGGAGAATACCCCCACACAGTGTACTGATGGCTATGTGTGTATGCGTATGTTGTGTTTGCTTGGGCACATGATACATAGACAGTCTGGCGAGCACCAAGATCGAGGCTAATTGTAGTACAGAGCAGAGCTGCTGAGTCCAGTCGTTACCATTCCATGAAGACATCACACTGCGATTAACCTTCGTGCCGTCGACCCCACACAGTCGACGTCGTACGAGGGGTGTGTGTACCGAGGCCAGTAGGGAGTGTTGATACAACGGAGATAACAGGGGAGGATATCTGGGGTAGGCAGGGGCTCCAGAGGTATACGCCGGGGCCGGTAGTCTTTGCGAGGTTGGGTTACGATGGCAGCGTTTGCTGGTCGGTCGTGTTACTGGGAGGTACAGTAGCACTAGTGTTGTCGAACGGCAAAGGAGCGCTTCCGTCACTGCTTTCTGGTGTAGACAGGACGTTCCAATACAATCTGGTCTCAGTCAGTCACCCAGCCACTACCCATGCGTTGGGTGGATATCGCGGATCGGGATCCCAAAGGTACCGATCACGCACGCAGAAGACTCACAGTGTCTGAATGAGGGGGTCTGCCAAGGCGTCCGGGCCTGCGGAAGCAGGATACTCGAACCCAAAGAAGTTGTCCAAAGGGGCATATGCCGGGTTCATGGACGTGGTGGTGGCAGGGTCAGTGCCAAACAGGTTGTTGGACGATCTGGAGAGTGAGCACGTTGCAGGGGTGTTTGGCACGCACGATGAAAACAGCGAATCAAGCAGCTCTGTGCTCTCCTTGTTTGTCGCAGCACTCGTGGTTGACGCTTCCGCTCCGCTAGCGCTGTGATTAATCCGCTCGTACAGTCGCTCTAGCATTGGCAGCGCGCGGCGTGCCACCCCTGAATGTTTGGACATCTGCTCGATAATGTCGTGCGACAACTGGAAGTCTGCTCGGACATCGTCGGCCATCATGCTGTCAGGTACGCGCCGGAGCACAGTGTACTGAATCACAGCAGCTGTGTATGCGTGGACTGGGGTGTCAGCGACTGTTTTTGTCTTTCCCCAGATGTTTGCCTGTTGCATTGACACTCACAGACCCAGTACCACCACCCATGAGCTGCCTGAGGACACTTGCGAAGGAGGGAGCCGATGAGGCGCGTGTGCTTCCTTGCAGACGTGACGCAGGTTGTGAACGACGCCGCGTACGGACCCAGCAGTGGCTCCGACCCAGCCATGACGGCTTTGAAGAACGACGGGCGATGCAACATCAGCAGACCCTTGTTAAAGAACATGGTGGCAGAGTGCTGCTGGATTGTGTGTTTGGCCGACAGATGCGCCCAGGTGTCTGAGCCCTCGAGTGAGTCCGACCACTTCAGCCATGCTGGCGCAGCTGCCTCGACTTTCCTGAGCTCTGTGTCAATGCGAACAACCTCAGAGTAGTCTGGCAGCTCAGAGCTGGCGAGGTAGTCTGCGACGGAGACGAACGACTGAGCGAGCTGGTACTTGAACACATGGAAGACATTGTCGGTGGGTGTGACACCTCCATCCTCGGGCATCTGGGGCATTGGGGCATCGTACAGCTGCTTCGGTGTCGCGTATGGGCGCCCAAAGTTCAGGCATTGCAGAATATCGTATGTTATTGTCTCCCACCATAGCTGGGCACGCCAGGCTTGTTGGTCTGCTGACAGGCCCCACTGAGACGAGTCGCGATGGAGTCCGATCGACGTTGCAGTGCGCACGCACAGGCCCAGGATCTGCCACGCAGCCTTTGGCCCGTCTGAGTGTGGCAAGCCGAAGAGATACGAGACCATCATGTGCAGGGTCTCGACGGCTGCGAGGGAGTGGCGGACCATGAAGTGGCGCTCTGGGACACAGAGAAGGGCAGACGCAGTGTTGAACAGAGGGCTGCTCTGCGCCATAGGCCGGCCTGAGAATGCCATGCCTAGTGCAAGCACCATCAGAACAGAGGCCAGGCGGTGTGGCGGCACATGGTGGATCTGCTCACGCAGCGACTCTGCAGCATAGATGTCGTCGACTACTGCGCTGATCGTTGGGCGATCAGCAGGACGGTACATCCACTCGACTTGCTCATCTGATGTCAGTGCTCCATATGGCCCATATGGCATGTCGCACGCACCATACACCTTCAGCAGCTCACACGCCTCCTCGTAGGAGGGAAACAGCTCATCCACTGAGGCCAGTAATGACCGGTCAAAGGCCACGAAGGGGAACTCCAAGGTTGGGTTGCCGAGCTGGCTGTTAGTACAAGCCATGCATACCCGCTGCCACACGCCCACTCACCTCGTCATCCTCGCACACGAATAGAGTCCCAGCGCCCCTCCCGAGGAACTTCTCTCCCTCACGCCCCTCCTCGAGGACACCAGGGCCCGGTCGCGATGCAGTGTCGAGATAGTTGTCATCTGGCGTCTTGTGCCCGGACGGGTGTGACGAGTGTTCTGGCGACACTGCGGTGAATGCAGTGTACTCTGCGTCCCGTCGCTGTGCAGTGTCCTTCGTGTCAGCATACGTGACGTAGACTAGGCAGGATGCATGCATGCATCGCTGCTGGCCGCAATCGCCTGCCTTCGGCAGGTTGCTTTCACTCTCCCACTTACCGCCTTCGCCGGCAGCCCAGCATCGCCCCAGTCGTACCTCTGGTCATGCAGTTGCCGCCGCAGATGCGTCAGCTGTTCCTTGAGCTCCTCATTCTCCTTTGTGAGCTTGGCGACCATCTGCTGGTCTTTCGTTGTACTGATGCATGTTAGTTTTGGTGGTGGCCGCCTACGCTCCGAGACGGAGCTGATAAGACTCACCGACCCGGAAGGGTGCCGTTTGGGCATATCTGCTGACATCCGCGGCGTACACACGACGAGCACGGCCAAGAGCGAGAGCACTGCGGTGAGTAAAGGGACCCAGTACATGCATGCATGCATCCCCTCACACGAGCGAGCGTTGTAGGAAGATCGCCGTGGCCGCACAACTCACCTTGAGCTTTAGCCGGACACACTCCTTGCAGCTTGGCGGCCCGCTCTTCCAGTTGAACCTGGGCTTCTTCGCTGTCGGCGAGAGCGAGTGCGACACGCTTCGCGCATCCTCCTGCTCGTGCTCGTGGTTGCTCGACATTTGCTGCGCTGCTCGATGGACGACGATGCGATGTTGACAGTGTGCTGGTGGGCCAACATCCTGCATACCTGCCGACAGCCTACTGAGCCCTCAGTTGCCGGCAGTCACCAGACACCACCCACCACCCACTACCGCCGGGATCAAATGCATCTCTTGCCCTCGTGCCTTCTCCCTCCATCTCGGTGGCAACGGCAACTGACCGATGTCTGCCATGGCAGTGAAGTGAACCTCGTGGATAACGATGCGATGCGATGCTGATGACCATGCGCTGCTGACGATCATGGGTCGCAGTCAAGCGGGGAGCAGGAGGAATGTGGTGTCATGGAGAGTGTGAGGTCCTCGAACGTCCGAGACGGCTTTCGCGAAGATGGCGAAGATGGATCACCTTTTGCGCGTCTCGGCAACTAAGATCGTCATTGCACGTGTATCAACGACCACTGAAAGTTCAGACAGATGTCAACAACGTTCATGACCTTGACATGCTTGACAGCTTCCTCTTGGCGGTCATAAACGATGCTGAAGCGAGGAAATCAACTTGAGAATGCACTGTTGTGACTCGCAGAGTGCGCACTCGACATCTGCGACAAGGCTGCCGTCATGCCTGCTCCTCGACGGGTGCTCACACTCCTGTCGCTCATCGTCTTTCCGAGGCATCCCAGTGCCAGTGCTTTGACGCACTATCCTCCTGGTACGCAGCTGTTGTTTGGTGGTCTGGTTGGGTGCTGACCCATAGCTGCCGACTCGCACTACAATCTGACATGGGCGATCGAAGGCCAAGGCGCTCCGGGAGTGTATGACTCGTCCGAGGTGGCAGATGACGAGTACGGAGTGTACAACTGTGTGTAACGACCCATACCAACCAAAAGTTGAGTGTAGCTGACAGCAGGGTGCTCAGTATGTTTTTGAGTGGACTTCACTGACAGCGCAGATGCCCCACATACGTGCGCGCGAGTACAACGTGCCACCAAAGGAGTACTCGCTGCAGTATGTCGAGGTGATCCAGCGTCACCACAAGCGCACGCCGTATGCGTCGAACACCTTCTTCCGCGAGGACATCACTGTGGGTGTCACCTGCTACGCTTTGCTAACAGCAGTGGGACTGCACAAATGAGGGCCCCTACGCAGGTGCAAAGAGCCGCGACTTTGACACGACCGCCGTCTACTGGCAGGCGCAGACGGACTCCCAAAATCCCTTTATCAAGACCATAGGCCCTGGGTTTGGGAACTCGACCTGCCGCTTCCCTAGCATCACATCGTGCGTTGTTCCTTTCCTACACATTCAACTTGATTGCGAGCTGGTGTGACGGTTGGCCTGACTGCAGGGCCGGCCTTGAGGATTCGAGACAACACGGCCGCGACTTCGCCTCCGTCTACGCGCACAAGCTCAAGTTCCTTCCCCACGCACGCGAGACAGACAAGTATGCCTTCCGAGTGACTAACAATGTGATTACCAGCCAGACGCTGAGCGGGTTCGCCAAGGGCCTGTACCCTCATGCGAAGGAGTATCCAGCGTGGATCCAGAGTGCGGATTATGACTCGCTTGAGCCGGCTTTCTGTGAGTGACTGAGGTGCACGTGCTGTGATCAACTACCTCTTGATTCATGTCTCTTCTTCTCATAGCACCAACTCCTCGACTTGTGGACGGGGGCTTCACTCAATCGACTCTTCACTCGTGCTGCGCTTGAGATCCATTTCTACCACTTCACGCTATGATCGTCAGGCTCTCTCTCTCATCACTTACCCATGTCGAGTGTCCTCTGACCACAGCCTGCCCGGCAGCCAAAACCCTCAACACCGCCTACGAGGGCAGCAACCCGGCATGGACAGAGCACCTGAACGCCTCTTCTGCCGTCCGTAAGCGCTTCGACGCGGTCTCTGGCATTCCAGAGGACGACACAGCCGGCTGGCACACGAGCTGGGACCAGTGAGTGCATTTTCACCTTCAAGCTGTGGCGCCACAAACGTTGTTCTACGTTGTGATACGATTGATTGATCGATTATCGGTGCCACTGCCCTTCAGTGCCACCGCCGACCTATGCCACTGGACCTGCGGATCTGCAGATCTTGGGGTTGTTACCCCGATCTCCACTATCAGGCTGAGCAGTGCATGAGCACAAGTCTTTGAAACTCGTGCGACTGCAGAACGGATGCATGCCAGACTGTCGCGACCAGTGCATCTCAGCTGCCGTTGGCGCACAGTCGACCGAATCTGCTGTTGTCAGTATATGCGCCAACTGCTCCAGACCGATCCCGCCTACGCTGCCCTCCCCAACGCCGCGCTAACCCCAGCGCATACGACAACCTCTCCGCCAAGCAATGCCACCAGCTCTCCCTCCCCTGCTCGATCAACGCGACAGACACTACTTGCGTCTCCCAAGATGACGCGGACACGATCTACCGCCTCGGGCACTGGGAGTACGCGTACCGCTGGCGCGGGGCGCCAAACTCGACGCTGTACTCGGCGCTCAAGATGGGTCCGTGGTTTGCCGAGCTGCGGGCGCATCTCAAGGATGCGGCGGCGGGCAAGTCGGAGTTGAAGTACTTGCACAAGTGAGTGGGCTTGGGTTTGGGGTCATGGAGTATCCTGAGCTGGAGGAGGGGAATCGGTCATGAGTCCGTGGAGGATCTAGAGCGGGATGAGGAGCACGGAGCAGGGGCTCAGCACTGCGAGGGGGAATGAGGCTCGGGAGAACCCTTGGTCATACCTCTAGAGAATCGCCGGCGGAATGATGAAGGCGGGGACGATAACATGGCAGGTGCGGATTGGGGACATGAACTGAGAGAGGTGGGGTCAAAGCGAAGCCAGAGGTTGAGCAGGAAGATGGCTTGAGTGAGGGATGGTCCTGGAGAAGGGCCCTTGGACAGCGCAGACAAGCACCGGAAGACATCGGCACTGACCGCAGCTTCGCGCACGACGGCTCCGTCTCCCCCGTCCTCGGCATCCTGCAGATCAAGTACCCCGTCTGGCCGGGCATGGGGTCTGAGATTGTCTTCGAGCTGTGGAAGAAGAAGAAAAGCAGTAAGAGCAAGAAGGGCAAGAAGGTCAAGGAGGACAAGAAGGTCAAGGAGGACGAGAAGGACAAGACAGAAGCCGAGAAGCACGACGGCCACTACGTCCGTGTCCTCTGGGGCGGCCAGCCGCTTGAGACGAGCACTCCTCTCGGCACGCTGGACATGGTTCGGCTTGAGGACTTTGAAGCGTACCTCGACGACACCATACCCAAGGACCTTGTCGCTGCGTGCAAGGAGTGAGCGGTTGCGAGCGGGCGCAGCAAGTGACTAAGAGCATTTGGACTCTAGACAGTCTCAATGGTATTTGGGAGATTCCTACTGATACTGTAGGGTTCAGTATATATGATTTCTTTAGAAAGCCTTCTGAGGTTTTGGTCCTTCTTATTAACTCGGTGGGCCAGAGAGTCGGCTTCCTCCTATGTCTGGCGGTCCCGTCAGCATGTGCTCTTAACAATATCATCGCGCCCCCGAGTGCCCTTCTGGTCAGCTTCTCTTCTTGCTAGCCGTTCGGGAAGAGAAGTGAGCCGACTTCTTCCCACCATCAAATTAGCTGGCAATCTTGGCTTGTTCCTGAGTCTTCCAATGTATGTACAAGCACAAAGTGACGAGCCCGTCTTTGCAGGTAATTTACTTAGCAATGAGAATCAGTGAGGTGTTCAGTCTGCAGCAGTCGTGGATGTCAATTCACAGCAGTCCCTCAAAGTAACCAGCATCATATGCCACTCTCACTCGCACAGCTGCCATGTATCCTTGCACAGCTCCCTTTGCTTAAGCGTCTCGAAGCAGAATCCGGCACAAGCGTCCAGCACTCAGTCCGTCAACGACATTTCTACTTCTCTGCCACATCACTGCCAACTCTTATTCCTACTGCTGCCATGCATTGCTACGTTGCTGCTTTCGCTAATGTACTACTATACCCAGACTCTCGACCTAGACACAGACGCGGGCTTAGAGCTGGTCCTTGTCTCCGAGGTCGGTGCACGCCTCGCGGACACGGGTGACCATGGTCTTCTCGCCCTCGCGGATCCAGACACGGGGGTCGTAGTACTTCTTGTTGGGCTTGTCCTCGCCCTCGGGGTTGCCGACCTGGGTCATGAGGTAGTCCTTCTTGTTGAGGACAAAGTCGCGGATGCCGGTGAGGTATGCCCACTGGGTGTCGGTGTCGACGTTCATCTTGACGACGCCGGCGTTGACGGCGGTGGCAATCTCCTTCTTCGACGAGCCCGAGCCGCCGTGGAAGACAAGGAAGCTGGGGGTCAGCGAGTGTCTAAGCAAGAAACAAAAGCTGGAGACAATCGAAAGTGAAACTCGTGTCAAACCGATATGACACCTCCTCGCCCACGACCCGCGCCGACAGCGCCGCTCAAGGGAGCCAGCAGCTGCGGTGGCGCCCCCCAGCCGTGGCCGGGGGCATTCAAGGGAAGGGCAAGCAGGCTCTAAATGCGGTTTGGTTGTTCTGCGCTGACCGGATCGCCGCTTTACTCATGGAGGGAGTAGGTGGCACTGTCTATTAGGGTAGCGGGGCGAGGCACTTCGGCGCAGCCGGAGTGCCGAGCGAGCAAAGGATTGGGATGAAGTGTGGTGTAAGAGAGGGACTGGACAAGAAGTGGGTGCCACAACCATGGAGTTGACTGTGGAGCACCTGTGCTGCAGTCTTTGAGCCGACATAGGTACAGGCATATATGCCTGTGCCACAGTATTCAGAGACGAGCTCAGCCTAACTGCTAAAAGCAGCATCGCGAGGCCAGACACATACTAGGATTCGCAGTGGTGCTCATATAGCACATAGCACTGAGCCCTAGCAATGCTTGACTGGCATATTGCTCGTGATCTTGTAGGAATGGATCTGGAAACGGAAACGGTCACAGCACAGCGCTGACGCGCTGCGCTGCGCCCAGAGATTACTTACATAGGCTTGGCGTCACCGGGCAGCTTGAGCTGCTTGTCGGCGTACTCCTGGTGCTTCTCGAGCAGCTCGGGGGTAAGCTTGACGTTTCCGGGCTTGTAGACACCGTGGACGTTGCCGAACGCAGCGGCGATCGAGAAGTTGGGCGAGATAGGGTGGAGCGCCTTGTAGACGTCGAAGACGTCCTCGGGCTGGGTGTAGAGCGAGGCGTTGTCGACACCAGTGTTGTCGACACCGTCCTCCTCACCACCGGTGATACCAATCTCCATCTCGAGCCACTGGTCCATCTTGGCCATGCGGGTAAAGTACTTGACGCAGGTGGCAATGTTCTCCTCCTTGGACTCCTCGGAGAGGTCGAGCATGTGCGAGGAGAAGAGGGGGACGCCGTGCTCCTTGTAGTAGGCCTCGTCGGCGTCGAGCATGCCGTCGAACCAGGGGAGGAGCTTCTTGGCGCAGTGGTCGGTGTGGAGGATGACGGGGACGCCGTAGTGGGGCGCAATGGAGCGGATGTAGTGGGCGGCAGCGACGGCACCGGCGATCGAGGCGGCCTGGTCAGCACCGTTCGCGAGGCCCTTGCCGCCGAAGAAGGCAGCACCGCCCTGCGAGAGCTGGAGGATGATGGGCGCCTTGTTCTCGCGCGCGGCCTCGAGCACGGCGTTGACCGTCGAGGACGAGGTCACGTTGATGGCGGGGATGGCGTACTGATGTGAGCGGGGGTTCGAGGGGCGTCGATATATATGGCAGAAAAGGAGTCTAGTTGGAGGCATATCTGCTCAGTTTGACAACCAAAGACTGCTGGCAACTACTATCAAGCCAGAGCAGCCTGCTCAGACCCGTTGCAGCAAATCCAGATGCCTTCTAGGTCTGGCAGCTCGTGCTGGCTCAGCTAGCTCGTCGCCGATGCCACAGCTCATCAAATCAACAAAATTGGAGAGCAGATTGCACCGTTTTGCCTGCGATTTCTGAAATCGCAGAAACGGCTTCGTGTCTCGTCTCACACACTTGCCTTGAGAGCAATGCGACTGCTCCCAACCGAGCTCGCTTGTCATTTTGTCATTTCTGTGCACTGTGCACACTGCCACTCTCCCAGCAGCATACCACACCTAGACAACTCCATGCTCTGCCCCCCTTCTCTCATATTCATCACTCACCTTGTGCTTCTTGGCGTGGTCAAAGATGGTGCGAACATCCTTTCCGCTCACGACGCCGGCCTACACTCGTCAGCACTGCGCTGCTACTTGCACTGCTCCTCATGCTCACAGGAACAAGGTTGAGGAGAGACATGATTACTATGCTATGTCCTGTTTTGCGAAACTAAGAGATAGAGAGAAAGAGTATGAAGAGTCGAGAAAGCGTGTCACCTGTCACTGATGATATAGACGCTAGACGCTAGACGGGCATCCGGAATGCATGCATGCACCCTCTCTTACAGCATCATCATTCGCTCGTCGCCCTGCCCTGGCTGGCCTCCATCGCCCTTGTATCGTGTCGCGCCTCACTTTCTCCCACCTTCCCTGTATGACTGGCCACCTTCCTCGACCTTCCTCACCTTCCTCACCTTCCCCCAGGACTGAGGTCATCCGGCCATCGACCACAATCCCCCCATACAAGGCCGCCGGGCCACTAAGGAACGTGATTGGGTGTTCCGTCGCTGTGGGGTATGCCCGATAAGAGCCGATATCAGAGGGGGCAGTGGCACATGACACGTATTTTGGCAGCATGCATTTGTATTCAGAGGCTAATATTCCAAGCAGGCATTAGCTTGATGGCCCGGAAGTTGTATTGATAGATTGTAATCGACTCTCCTCTCCTGTGCACCTGTCGTGCGGGGTACACTCCTTTCCGCAACGCACAATAGTCCTCTCCGGCTACTCACTACTCCTCCGCCTCCGCCCTCCGCATCCCTTGCATAACACGTTCTGGCGGGACCCCGGCAGCCCCCGGGGCTTGGCTGACAGGTGGACAGGTGTCGCCGAGCACGGAGCAGGCCGGAAGAGCGAGAGGGGGGGGGGAGAGAAGAGTCTAGAGCGCTCATTGGTGAGGGGTCGGCGCCCCGGGTGGGAGAGTTGGCGGGCGTCCGTGGAGAGCAGCTGTGAGAAGCTGAGAGCAGAGGAGGATGACCTAGGAGTAAAGGAGTGATGCCATGTGTTGTTGGTCTGTTGCGAGGCCGTTTGTCCGAAGGCGAGATGGGAAGCAGCAGCCATTGAGCAGAGGAAGGTGTGTGTATGTGGCAGAAAGAGTGACGAGGAGCCTGCAGACCTGAACATATATCATCACAGGTAGCTCGCTGCATACATGCTTCGTTCACCTTTTGCAACATGCAGCGACTGCTCACACAGAGTACAGAGGCGTACATGGTGATCGGACTGTTGGACGCTGTTGTGCCTGCCGCGCTGCCGAGAGTGAACGAGTCTGGAGCACAGGAGCTATGAGCGAGCACACGTTGATTGTAGAACGGCTCATGTTCTTGACACTGCTGGTCTTTTTTGCCAAGGGCTAGCTACTCAGCTACTCATGTACTTCGAACACACTCTGCAGCTCTGCACGTATGTATTGCTCACGGGGCGACAATGTGGTGGCTCGGCCTGGCAGTCAAAGTGTGTTGCCGGCAATGTCCATCTGCAGAAATCAGGAATCAGGAACTAATCATCATAGAAACAGGTGTCCATATGTAAGTATGTAATCTGCCACATGCCACACTAGCCACACCACTACCCCATATAGCTATATCACGAGCGCTGAGGAGCATCCAGATAGGCCGCCAGTTGCGCAATCTATGCCGAGCCTGTTTTCAGGTAAGTATTGCCTCTCATGCTATACCCGAGAAGCCGATCTGGAGCTTCTGCATGTGGCTCGTGGAAGTCGACCTTTTGCTGTGTGTAAACTTGCTTTCGTGCGTCGTTCTAGAGTGGGTATGCGCAATGCTCAAAACCACCGGACTACATCATTGCTGGCGCTGAGCGATCGTGCGACTCCAGCCTATAAAGTTGAACTATGGCGTGTGTCCGTGTGAAGGACACAGTGTAGATGCACGAAAAGTGTCGACGAGTTCGGTTTCTAAAGTAGGCCAGGCTGTGTCGTCGAGTGCTTCTGCTGGGGCCGCAGACTGAGTCGTCGTGTCGTCGTGTCGTCGAGTGCTTTCTGATGGGGTCTGCAGACTGTGTCGACGATTGCTTAGTGCTGGGATTCGCAGGCTGTGCCGTCAATGTTGCACTCAGGCCGAGTAGTCGCCGAGGGGGAGGCTTCGGTGTTAGTGCAGCACGCTGGTGACCGAGGAGACTCAGCCACGCAAAGCATTGCAGCTGCACAAGCACGAGTTGGGATGCAATGCTTCAAATCACCTCTGAGGCGTGTATGCTACCTCGGACATTGCTCTATCCAGACGTCGACGCCTTGATAAAGCAATCGATTCCAACTGCGATGGCCGACGCGACGGATGACACTCTACACGATAGCCGACAAGCTCCTGTAGAAGGAACGGCGACACCAGTGCAACCCATCTCCCGACTTTGGATACTGCTGCCATCTCCCAACTTTGGATAATGTCCCTGTCCCATCAACAGCCGGTTCTGACTTATGCTACTTTGGATATCGCTGTGTGCAGAAGTCAGCTGAGCAGTTAGCTTATCATGACTGCCCTAGCCGAGCTCGCAGCCTGCTCCATATCCTTGTCTGACCTACATATGCTGTAGCAAGACTCTTAAAAATTCATTTGTGTACGTGGCCTGAGCTGGATGAAAGGCGTTCTGAGCGGAGTCTGTCTCCTCGAACCTGCTAGTCACGCAACCCGAGGTATGACTCTACATGAGCTTGGACGTTTGACAGGAGAGCAGGAGGCGTGCTCTGAGGGGAAGGGTAGCTTGATAGTTTTAGCCATCGCCAGCCAGCCGACAGCTGGGCGTGTCTAGTTTGCACGCAGCCGACTTCTTGATGTTCTCAAGAACAATAGACATACTATTCTGAGATGCATGGTCGCATTTGCGATGCATGCAGTTCTCCAGGCGAAGCATGTCGGCTTTGATCTTTCGACACTGTGCAGAGCAACGTCGTCGAGAGTGGACCACCTCCACTTCTAGGCACAGCAACAACTGTCCTGCAGTGATAAGTGAGCCCTCCAACTTCCCCCACCACACGTCATTCTACCCACGTGGCCCAACCTCAATAACAACAGCGCGCTTGCTTTCTATTCAGACGATCGCTTGTCACACACCAGGTCGTCTGTCAACAATCACACCTATCACACCAGCGACATGCCTGCGCGCGCAGCTGCAGCCGTAGCTGCACCCCAGCCGACACGGGCAGTACGGTCTCGACGCCAGCTACAGGCGGACACCGATGAGCTGGCGGAGGACTTGGGACGAGTGCTGCGTGTGTCGCAGCCGAGGGTGGGGGCGAGGTCCACAGCTACAGCTCCGGCAAGACGAACGGTGTCTGCAACGAAGGCAACCACAGCGAGTGAGAGACCAACCAAGGTGACTGGAGCTATCAAGACGACTGCGGCGAAGGAGAAACCTACCAAGGTGACAACGGCGAAGGAGAAACCCACAGAGGTGGTCAGAACAGGGACGACAGTAGCACGACCAAGAGCACAGCCGAAAGCAGCTGCAGATAAGGTTGTCGCACCGCCAGTACGGACGTCGAGCTCGACTGCGAAGGGTACAAGTAGAGCAACTAAGGCCACTATTACCCCTGGTCTACCGGCACCAAGCTTCTCAAGCCCACCGGCATCAAGTAGCTCTTCATCATCAGCTCAGCCAGCAAGAACCACAACCACAACCTCAACCCCATCGACATCGAGTAGTAGACCAGCAGCAAGGAGAACAATAGCAAGCTCATCTACCAATTCATCTAGGCCCGACTCCAAGCCCCAAGCTGTCTTGGAGCCAAGTACTGTTGTCGAGGACGAGCCCCCAGAACAACTACCATGGATGGCCAAGGCCGGCGGCGTGCCATCTCGCGAGCGTGCCCTTGCAGCGCAGGATGCGATCAACACCGCCAAGCGGACCCTGATCGAGGCGTCAGCTGCGAAGTACGTGTACAGTACCACAACGCAGGAGAACTCGCAATGGAACGACAAACGAATCAGAGACGATGTGTCACGAGCATGCTCGGGCATCACTGTGCTGCGTGAGATCTTCGCCGCGCCAGAGTGTGCCCCCCAACGGCTTGCGTTTGAGCGGGGGTTCTCGTCGCTGATTACATCTTGCGTTGCGATCCGGATGGTGAGTGTATGGCGGCTGACATTTCTCTGAGAGGGCATGGCGCAGCTGACGCCAGGATCGACAAGTTCTCGATATGCTGTTCGCATCGAAGCCGTATGTGATGCGGCTGTATAACCCGGCGGCGGACGGATCCAGCACGCCCTCAAGAAGCACGACCAACACCTCACGCGACACCCCCTCATCATCGAAACAGGCAACAGTGGACGAGCTCTCCAGCCTGGTGAATTTTCCCCCACCCTCTGGGGACCTCAGCGAGCCAGTCCGGACCATCCTCAACACTTTCATCATGTCTGCGTGGTGCTGTATAACATCGCTCACTCAGGAGCCACAGGTATGCCGACGCAACGACACCACTGACACCAGACCCTCCTCAGGCTCCTCTCCTTCCCGACATCGAGCACCAATCACCAGTCCGACCCCGCCCCCACCTCCCACCCCCAACCCCACCCATTCACCCTCGCCCCCTCGCTCCCCTTCTCCGCCGCCGCACAACTGGGAGGCCACCTCTACCGCCGCATCAGCGAGGTGGACACCGAGCGCGGGTCAGAGGTGTGGCTCCACCTCCGGCTCATCCGGGTATTTGCTACAGCGCTGACCGTCTCCGCTGAGGGAAGTGCAGGGAAGCGAAGAAATCCGCCAGAGACAGTGTGGCACTCGGTCCTGAATACAGTCGAGGTGTATTTGGATACGCAAGGGGACGCGGCGGCACAACGGAAAGCGGTCGAGTTTATCGAGTCTGTCGTGGGCATCGTGGACCGGATATGCGAGAACAGGAAGGAGGACAGGGGGGCGTGGTATACCGGGCACTGGGGGGACGTTGTGGAGCTGTGGGTTGGGGCTGGGCGAAGTGTGAGTGCCGGAATGGCCACCAGTGCAAGAGCCTGCTGACTGTAGCTCGGCGACAAGGCGATCATCGACAAGGCACAAGTGGCAATGGGGTGCTCGGCGGTTGACGTCGCGTCGGAGGCGCTAGGTAGTCTCTCTTTGTCGTCGGGGACATGGCCGCCAGACACGTCGGATGTGCCATTGACGTTGAGTGTCTCTGCGGCTAGGGCTGAGGCGGCGCGCTGCAATGCGCAGCTGGCGGGTGCTTGTGTCGACTTGACTGCGGTTGTTGGTGAGTACTACCTTCCGACTCCGTACTGCCACCTTTGTCATGGCTATTTGGGCTGCTCATCGTGGCAGGCTGAGACGCCCTAGAGGATGGTTGACTTTCTGGCATTCTATGGCAACGTGCTGTTGTGGCAGCCTGCTGTTATGGCACTGCTGTGCAGGTTGTTGCTGCGGTCTGTCGTAGCACTTTGTCGTGGCGGTCTGCTGTAGCGGGCTGTGTGCCAGGCTGTATTGCAGGCTGTCACGGCAGTGAACTGTGACTAGCTCTTGTCAACGCCCAAACCTGATGTCTGGAGGTCCGGTGCAGGAGTGTTGTGCATCCTAGGGGATCTCCTGATGTCGAACAAGGACACAGCTGACATCGCAGATGAAAGTCAACGAGGTCAGCCAAGTAGCACTACGATCACCTCCATCCTCGCCCAGGCCGACCTCACACCCCTCCTCACTCCCATGTGCTGCCTTGACGACTCCGCCACCACAGCACAAGAAACCCTCCAGTCCTCCCTCCGGGCCGTAGAACGCCTTCGCCGGGCTGTTCTGAAGCTCTTCGACAGTGCCAGCGACACCGACTCTAAGTCCTCCCTTCGAGACTGGATCCTGCGCTACTTCTCCTTCGTTCTCCGCCTCCTCTGCAGTGCGAAGAGCAAGCCGCCCTGCGTGAGCGGGTGTACGCTTGGATGCTTCGACTCGGCGATCGTTCTCCTCCGTCCAGGTGGCCTAGAGGCTACCTCATCGCCGTCTCAAACCGACCTCCTGGACATGCTGCATTCCCTCCTAGTGAACTATGGGGAGTACATGGCACCGGGTCAGCTCTCGAACTCCTACTTCGCCCTCACGCAGACCGCGTACGGTGCGTCTGTGGCTGCTGTGAGCAGGGGGGCTGAGGCAGAGGCAGTGGAGTTGGGGCGGAGGGCGTGCGAGTGGTCCGTTGAGGCGGTGACAATACAGTCGGCCGACGAGGACGTCGCGGTGCAGAGGCTGGCTGAGACGATACCGAAGCGCTTTGAGTGTTTGGGGTATTGCCTGAGAAACATGGATCCATGTGTAAGTCGCTGTGTGGCGGACGTCAACCTGTCAGGCAAGGGTGGCGTCAACTAACCTCCGCGGGGGGAAGCAGGGAAGTCAAACGAGCTGACAGCAGGCTGCATTGAGGGCATATTGCCAGAGCGTTTCGTGGATTACCTCAAATACCCAACGGCGCATCGCGGACGAGGCGACTATCAACCCCGCCAGCGTCCTTTCGACGATCAAGGACGTCGACGTCCCGATCCGGAGGGCTGTGGTCGCTCTAGCATCGGATGACCCGCCAGCTGTCGACTTTGCCACGATCTTTTGGGACGAGTTGCAGGCCCGCATACCCTCCCCGGTGGTGCGTGGCGCGATCTGCGAGTACGTCCTCGACGCGCTCGGTCCTGCTCAGTTTCGGCCCCTGGTGCAGGAGGTGTTTGTGACTCTGGCGGACAGGTTACTCGAGCTGTACAGTGCGGAGACTTATCCTCTAAGGCGGATGCGGTGAGGATGCTCCTGATGTGGCGTATCGCAAGTGCTGACAGACAGCGTCAACGCTCGCTACATGAACTTCATCGTCACATCTGGAGCCGCGGCGGATCGGTTTGACACGTTGTACTCTGACTCGACACAACTGTGGCACAGCGAGGTGAGTTGTCATAGTCATCCCTGCTCTGCGGAGACGTGACACAGGACAGCGGACAGCAGCTGACCTGACAGGTAATCGGGGAGGACTTGCCACTTGTGCCGTACAAGGCCGAGTACTACGCTTGCGCCTCGATCATTCGCGCCCTGCACGCCCACCACCAGCCTCAGGCGGTGGAGAACGTCGGCGTGCTGGGCAAGGCTGCGCTGGATGTTGCGCGAGGAGTTGTCTTCCCGCCTACGCCCATTTCAACCGCGGAGAAGAGGACAGCCTCGCGAGGTGGGAGGCCTGGGGCATCTCGCGCGACTGTCACTGCTGGGACATCTCGCACAACTGCAGCTGCTGGGCCATCTCGTACACGGCCACCTACTGGGGCTAGTGCATCTCGAACAACGAGCACAACCTCGAGTAGAACGGCAGCGACTAAGGCTGTGTCGAGATCGAAGGCAATCACGACAGAGGCCACTAGCACCAAAGCACCGGCCAGAGGTGCTCGATCAACTGCAGCGAAAGTTGCATCTGAGCCTGCTGACTCGCTCGCATCTCGCATCAGCGACCCGGAACAGGTGGCTCAGTTGCTGCGTGAGTTGCTTGATCGTTACCTAGCTGACAGTAGACGCCCTGGCCGCTCTCTTCGGCATATGCGGTCACATCGTCCTCAAGGTCGAAGCATTCAACCTCGTCCGCGCGATCCAGAGGACATCAGACTCGATTGATGGTGAGTTGCGAGTCATACAGCCCACTGACACCCAGCCTACGTCCTGACATCTGGCCAGCTCGCGGCAGAGTACGGCCAGCTCGGGAAGCACTCCCGCGCGCTCCACATTTTTACCCAGACGATCAAGCACGCTTCTGCACACACACCACCGGCCTCACCAGCATCCCTCGTCGACCTGTACTTCCGCTTCACGCGCTTCCTCGCCGAGTCGGGACACGCGACGCAAGCCCAGGAGCAGTTCGGGCTCGCTGAGACACTGGCCGCCGACGTGCCTGAGCCGAGCAGGAGTGGCACTGCCACCGAGCGGTGCATGCAGCTGTGCTGGGCGCACGAGAGGGCTGCGCTGGCGTATACTGCTCATGCTGCTATCATGATGGTGATGGTGAGTACCTCATAGCGGCATCCGGAACTGTCCCCTTCGTATCCGGTCCTCCACACCCATCTCCTCCACGTCCATCTCCTCCACAACCACTTCCTGCATCACCTCCCCACAACCCCGTTTTGGCTTTCATACGAGACTTTGCTGTCGACGGATAACAACTCCAACTGCTCTCCTCCTATACCGCATCGCATGACCACCACTGACAACAGTCGGACGCAACACGAGCAACGGCAAGCCTGACGGTCGCACGCAGACTATGGGCACGTGCTGCTGGCGCCGTGTCTCTCATCGCTGCAGAGGTCAACAGCTCCGACGAATCCAAGAGGAGTAGCGAGGCGGAGCAGTCGACAAAGTCTCGCTTCTGCTTCAGCGGGAAGCACCTCAGTGGCGTACAGTGGCACTATGCTGAGGTTTGTCCATATGATGTACATTGCTGACGCACAGGCGGTGTTCGAGTCCGAGTTTGCCCTCTTCGACGCTTTGGCACAACGCGGGTCACCCAAAGAGTGTGACTTCTACATCGGGGAAGCGAGGCGGATGGTGGCTGCTGTCAAGTCGAGCACGCTCGAGGCAAGGACAGCGACGCACGCGGCGGAGCTGGAGGCGAGGCGGAGGCGCTTCGAGGGATCGGCGAGTCAGCTGGAGCTGGCTGCGACGGTGCTCGAGGTGGTGAGTGTGGATGATGGCACGAAGACGCGCCTCGATCGAACGTGACCTCTTTGTTGTGACTTCGTGTCCGTCTGTACTTCAGCCCTATATACAGGGTAAAGCAAGGGCAAATCGGGGACGCCGTCGCGGTCAAATGATGATGGTGCAGACCCAGCTGACAAGCAGGACGGCGCCGACGCCGTGGATATCCAACGAGTCCGAGGAGACCTCTACTCGCGCCAGGACGAGCCCGCCGAGGCTGATCAGATGTTCGCTGCGGCGGTGCAACGCTTAAGTGGGCTGGACGGCGAGTTCACCACGGTCGAAGCAGAGTTGCCAATGTATGTAAACCTTCGTTGATCTATCAGCTTGCTGACATGCAGTTCTCCGCTGTCGACGCCTGCTCCCAAGGCTAAAACGAAGGCATCCGAACTATCGGAACCACTGCTGCCGCACGCTTTGAGTCATGTACTGCGCCAACGGGCGTGGCTGTTGCGCGAGGCGGGTGTCGTGGAAGAGTACGACGACGTTGTGCAGCAGCTAGACCGGGTACCCTCCAGTACTAGCGATAAGGTGAGTGATGAGCTGTTCAATATCAGTCGTCTGACACTTAGCCGGATCAGCTGCTCCTCGAAGCCCGTGTAGCGATGCACGAGGCGTTCAGCCACTTCAAGACTGACCTCTTCATGAGCTCTCTGACCGAGTCGAGTAAGTCAACACTGTCTGCCTGTCCCGACCTCGACCGCGACGGCCGTGTCCTCTTAACCGCCGGCGGTGCTGACCCGCAGCGATCGCCATGACGATGGAGTCGCCGGACAGACGAGCCAAGGAGCGACAGTCGATACGCCACGGCGCGCTCGTGCTGCTCGAACGGGCTGAGGACGCATTCAGACACGCTTTGGCAAACGTCACACGGACTGGGAGGGTTGAGGATGTGCGCAAGGCTGGCATCTCGCTTGTCCTCCTCGGAGCGATGCAGACCGCTCTTGGACACGGCTCGTCGGCCACTACTGCGCTCGCAGCAGGGATACTAGGTAAGCTGCCTGGATCCCTATTGTCTGCTAACCCGCAGCATCAGTCCCTGCTCTGACTCTGCATCGCGAGCTCCTTCCTGCAGTCGAGGACAAGTATCCTGACCCAGAGGCAGACGACCTCGACTGGCCTGCACTGGCACCACAGCCACTGCACGGGGGCGGCGACGCGCTCTCACAGTACTGGGAGCATGTGCGCGGGCGACACGAAGCCTTCGACCTCTTGCAGTCCGACTACGACCTCAGCTCACTGCCCGAGGACTGGGCCGTAGTCGGCATCACAGTCACAGACGACCGCAACACGATGCTCGTCTCGCGGCACCAGAACGGACACGAGCCAATCGTCTTCTGCATCCCGCTCGACCGCCAGGGCCGCCGGGAGGGCGACGACGAGAGCGAGCTGTTCACATTCGATGCAGGCGTGGCGGAACTAAACGCCATCATCGAAGGCAGCAACCAGAGCATCAAGGACATTCGCGAGTGCCACACCGCCGAAGATCGCAAGAAGTGGTGGAAGGGGCGCGTTGAGCTTGACACACGTCTCGGTGCACTACTTGCGTCAATCGAGTTCTGCTGGCTCGGCGCGTTCAAGACGGTGCTCAACCCGCGCCTGGAGTACAACCCGGCTGCGCTTCAGGCATTCCGAGAGCGCCTGGACCGCATTTTCCAGGCGGCACTGTCGTCGTCTGGCTCGGACACGAGGCACGGCGCCAAGGTGAAGCTGAACGACACGCTCCTGGCCTGCTTTGCCACGCTCCCCAGCACATGCAAGGACGAGGAGATCGAGGACCTCGTCTACTTTGTGCTTGACGTGTATCAGTTCCACGGGATCGCCGTCGCACTCGCCGAACTGGACTTTGACCAGATCGGCGTGGACGTCAAGTCTGCGCTAGCCGACCTCGAAGCCTCTCACGACCACAAGCACGCAAGCGACGAGCACCTCCTCCTCGTGCTTGACAAGAACGTCCAGGCCATCCCATGGGAGTCGATCCCGATTCTGCGCGGGCGTGCTGTGTCTCGTATTCCGAGCTTGCCGTTCCTCCTCGACCAAATCCAGCTCCAGCAGCTGCGTCAAGCGAGACAACCCTCCTCGGCATCCAGTCACCACTTTAGCATCAACGGTAACCGAGCACACTACTTCCTCAACCCATCCGGCGACCTGAAGAACACCCAAGAGCGTTTCGACGCTCGCCTGCGCGCCCTCGAGCGCCGAGGGTGGACCGGCACACGCGGGACGGCCCCTACCTCGGCGGACATGTCCACGGCCCTTCGCGACTCCGAGCTGGTCATGTACTTCGGCCACGGAGGCGGCGAGCAGTACCTCTCCGGCACGCGGATCCGCGCGCTCCCCCGCTGCGCGGTGACGATGCTGTGGGGCTGCTCGTCGGGCATCCTCCGAGACCAGGGCGATCTCGATCGCACGGGTACGCCGAACGACTATGTGTTAGCTGGGTGTGCTTGCCTCGTTGCGAATCTGTGGGACGTGACGGACAAGGACATCGACCGGTTCACGGCGAGTGTAATGGACGATCTGGGCCTGGGAGAGAGCAACGCTGGCCAGGGCAGAGAGGAGGGTACCAGCAGCGGTGTCAGTATCGTTCAGGCTGTGACTGCCGCACGAGGCAAGGTCAACCTCCAGTATCTGACTGGGGCGGCGCCAGTGGTGTACGGGATACCTGTGTATGTTGAGTAGTGCGATGCATCTACAGTGTCAGACAACTCATCAGTCGCTCGTGACGTGACACACTGTCCCCAGAGGATAGACGTCGATCCGCATGGAATATTGCTGCTCTGGTGCCAGTATACTTCAAGCTCCAGGGGTTCCCGACACTACTCAAATTAGACTTATCTTGGACTTCCTCCATGACCTCCTCAGGCGGCTCGTACAGTGCAGACGATGCATAGTGGTACAGCGTACATTGTAGAGTACATCGAACAATGATATGTGAATATGTAATGATGAGGTCTCCTATCGGCGCGCAAGCAGCGCGTCAGGCGCACTCATGCGGCGCAGCTGGTCGAACCCAGTGAGCGCGAGGACGTGTTGCGTCAGCGAAGGCGAGGTGACCTCGCCGTCTTGGTACCCCCCTGCCTTTGTGCCCTTACCGTGGGGCGACACCGGCTCACTAGCAAGCCCGTCGCTTGACCCTCGCCCATCTGCCTTCGGAGAAACAGGCACGAGCGTCGACGGAAGGATGAGCGGGAAGAGCGAGCGATACCGGTCGTCCTGAGCGGACGGGAGGGGCGCACCGAGTGTATTTCGCAACGTCTCCGTGAACGCATCGTTCTGAACCGTATCTGCCTCGAGCTGCTCCAGCCGATTTTCCCAGATAGCTCGATTTGTGACGCACGCCTCGGTGTATATTCCCATCTCGGGGATGACCTCGGAAGTTGCGCGGAAGAGGGGTTCGCTGAACAGATCGATGAAGCCCACCTGCCCTTTAGCTTGCAGGCGGGCGTCGACGCCAGCCGCGACTGAAACGGGGAGATGCAGCTCCTCCTCGAGCGACGCCTGCTTCGTCCACTCGTTGAGCAGCACGGTCGACCAGTGCTCGGACACGTCGATCGGGCGCGAAGGGTTGCTGATGTCTGCGCACTTGATGAGCGCTTGGCTGATCATCACGCGGTCCTCCTCGCACTGGCTCGAGCGGTCGGGCGTCTCGTCGCCGTTCATGGCTGCGCCGAGCTCCTTCAGGCGCTGGATCCAGGCGAAGTGGAGGCTCATGTCGGTGGCTAGGACAGCGGAGTATAGGACACGCCTGAAGCCACGCGAGTCAAGGTTGGCTCGTGCGGGGACAGCCTCGATGTCCGCGGGAGAGGCCGAGCCGAGGAGGTACCCGAAGCCGTGTTTGCGCAGGAGTTGCACGATGAGCATGCAGTGCATGTTCTCGAGGACGGACTTGTCGTCGTACACGACGGAGAGGGGGACCTTTGCATTTTTCTGGGGTCAGCGAGTGTCACGAGAGCGCCAGAGAGAGGAGCGAGCGGTGTGCAAGAGAAGCGAGTAGATATGAGGAGTAGCGTGTCGAGGGAAGCAGCGACATCATGCGGAGGTGAGAAACAGACGGAGATTGGCGGGCGAAGGAAGAAGGCAGTGGGGTGAGAGATGAGTCAATCCCGAGGTCGCGTAGGAGATTTTGACAGCATGTTTGTCTGTGGATGTCAGTGCCCAACACTCACCATGAACGCATTGCTCAGACCCGGGTGCCCGATATCATGCCCCATTGCCGCCATGATAATCGCGAGCACGTCCTGCGGCCTAAGTATACTTCGCGAACGCCTCGTCCCCCTTCCCTTCGATGGCACCTCCTCTTCCGTAGGCCTGCGCCAGAGCGACTTGTGAAAGTCCTCCTCGAGCAGGAGGGTGAATGGCGGCACGACGTGGATCGAGAGTAAGAACTGGTACGTCGCCTGCAGCACGTCGATGGCATGCACGTAGTTATGATATGGGTTGGGTGCGTGATAGATCGCCCGGACGGCAAAGAGCCACTGCTTGATCTGGTCTGGGGGTAAGCAATGGCCTGTGGGTAGGACGTACTGTGATCAATGCCCAGCTCGGCTATGCCCTCGATTTGCAGTGTCGCCTCGAATACGAGGCAGGCAATGTGATACAGATCGGCCTGGGAGAGGAGGTGGGGGCGGAAGTCCCATGACGAGAAGCAGGTGACGAGGCGTTCGCGATCTTCCCTGCTTATTGGGGGTGCTAGTCTGTTTGTCAGCGGATGTAGACCAGAAAATCAGGAAAGTGGCACAAGAAGAAAGAGGTAGAGGCAGAAGCATTGATATCAAGTCTGCCAGGACTGAGGGTGCAGAAGGACAATGTCAGGTCCGAGGAGAGCCTACTCATGCCTCGTACTCGCCCATCTGGATGTCGATCGACGTCATCGTCTGGTGGTACATCTCGCCCAGGAGCGTCGCAAATTGCGTCCTGCTGAGCCCATCGGCCGTCTCCTGCTCGCGATCTCCAGCGACGACATTTATCGACGCGGTGACTGCGCCCGCGGGCGACACACCGCTCAGCTGATTCACAGGCACCATCCGCTTCTTGACGCGATCGAACGCGAGCGCCAGATTGCCGTTATCGACGCTGTGGCGTCGCGTCG
This sequence comes from Cutaneotrichosporon cyanovorans, assembly GCA_002335625.1. Taxonomy (NCBI): domain Eukaryota; kingdom Fungi; phylum Basidiomycota; class Tremellomycetes; order Trichosporonales; family Trichosporonaceae; genus Cutaneotrichosporon; species Cutaneotrichosporon cyanovorans. The sequence goes on along the minus strand of BEDZ01000010.1, from coordinate 343,931 downwards.
CGTCGATGCTGTCAAAGTGACCGGCGAGGAGCGACTGGGCCGGGTGGATGGGGTACTTGCTTGCGCCGATGCCATCGCTGACTGGGGCCGTGGCAGTGGCTATTGTCGAGCTCGTCGCATGCTGCACCAATGATGGCCGCTCGGGGGGACTAGGGCTGCTAAGCAAGTCGTCGGACGTCACGCTCTGATGTGAGAGCTGTGAGCTCTTACGGCGCGCCTGGGATGCCAGTGTCGCGGAGAGGATACGTTCGCTCTCGCGCTCGGCGCCCATGGCTAGCGCGGTCGGCGGGAGGACGACCTTTGTACTGTCGTCTTCGAAGGAGCCAGAGAGGTTGTGTAGCGAGTGGGTTGACTGCGCGGGGGATGAGGAGAGCTGCAGCGCGCTCGTCGGGTCGCCCTCGCTCGCGGCAGTGACTAGCTGGCTGAGGACGCGGGCGGTGTGGCCGTCATACGGGGGGTAGAGGACACCCGCTGCGCCGGCGTTGACGCACGCCGTGACTGCCGACTGCGAGAGGGTGCCGTTGGCGGAGTATGCAACGATGAGGGGTTTGTTGTTGATGCTATCGTGATTACCGGTGATATCGTTGCCGTTGTTGATGTCGCTCGCATCCGCACCATCAACCTCGCTGTCCGCCAGTAAGCTCCTCACAAGCTGGATGCGGCCTGTTGCACGCGCGAGCCACTCCTCCTCCGCCTGCCTGGCGCGATCGAGTATATCCTGTTGGAAGCAGACCGCGGTCGGTGTCGTACCGCTCTCCAAGAGCAGCGAGAGCGACGGCAGACCCGGAGTGTCGCCAAGAGGTACGAGTGTGACGTAGCGCGAATGGGTCTGTGCTGCTGCTGGTGGCGAGGAGGCGTGAGCGTCCTCGGATGATGGCGCTGGCTGGTGGGCAACTGCAGTCGACAGATGCGCGAGGTTGCGGATGGCCGTGACTGTTGCGAGAGAGTATCAGCGCTGTTTAGCAACAAGAGTGGATTGTGGATAGATGAAGCGGTGATCGCTGTCACCACGGCACAGGGCCGGGGCGGGCTACAAATAGATCACAGTGGATAGTGATCGTAGAAACAACAACAGACAGAGAGGCGGATGCCGTATTGTGCCTAGCAGATAAAGCGATGTAGCAGATACTGGAGCATGGCGTGATTGGCTTGGCTTAGCCGCAGCAAGTAATGCTAGATGCTAGTCAACGCCGTCATGGGCAGCGCTCGCTTGTGCACATCTGATGGCTCATGACTCTGTACCACCACCACCATTGCTACCATTCCGTCCGCGATTCCGGCGCTAATCTGAGCCAACGGCTGTTAGGCAGCGGTAGTGGATCGTGGTGAATGGTAAATGGGAGCGGTGAGTCAGAAAGCCACCGGAGATCATCGCTGCCCTGGCCAGGGCAGGCGCATCACATCACCGGCCTACCTCCGAGCCAGACATCCGGGATATCCGGCTGGCATTCCACAGCCAGCTGCAGCTGACAGACGGTGCAGCATGTCATGGCTGCACGTCTGGTCTCGCAAGGAGCTTGTAGGTGTACTTGGGCAGCGCAGAGTATAGGATAACAGCGAATGTGAGCTAGAATGTGTGCAGTCACGTCTGCCACTGAAAAGAATGCGACCTCAGGCTCAGACTCACCTTCGAATCCGCTTTGCCGCAGTGCATCGACCAGCTCGTCCCCCTCATCGACACCATGGCGACCCCGAGCAGCTGACTTGACAGCAGGATGGAAGCCGCTCAGGCCTGCCACACTGGCTCGGGGGTGTTTCTGGGACGCAGTCGCCCAGCGCACGTCTGAGAGGTCCCTAGGTGCTGAGGCTTGGTGTATCGCTGACGCTCGCAAAGCCGATGCAGGTGATGCGGGGGGTAATGGGACTGCACCTGACGCAGGAGCTGCAGCCTTCCCAGATCCTGATACAGACTCCGCCGACTGATCTGCAGAGGAGGCAGCAACCGTGCCATTTCCTTCTCCTGTCGATGCTGATGCCGACGTCGTCAGCTTCTGCACGCCAGCACCCAGCCCAGCTGCAAGACTCAGTCGCCGGTTCTGGTTGAGCAGGGAGTGGTCGACGCCTGTTGCAGTGTCAGTGGGAAGCTTTGATGATTTCACAGATTTGAGCAGTGGCAGCGCTCTCACTCACGAGAACGAGGCGATGTAGGCGACGTTGCGAGTCCACTCGGTCCTGCACGAGTTGGCAGAGTGTCCGGGTACAGCACCAGCACCGACAGAGGTGCCGAGGGCATGATCTGGGGTACCATGTTGCTAGATGTTCGAATACACAGAAAATATGTTGCGAGGAGTGTCCGTGCAGGCGGGAGTCAACTTCAAGGAAGGCTACTTTGCGTCGGATCTGCGTCGCAGGTGACCACCGGTCCTGTGCTTGCTGTCGTTTGCAGTGCTGCCTTTGCACAAAGTAGCGTTTCGCCTGGCCAATGTGACTTTTGAGCGTGTTGCTTGGAGGAGCTCGTAGTTGAGAGCTAGCGCGAAAGCTCGCACAGCCAGCTGGCCCTGCTGAGAAACCCGGCCTCCTGAACTAGCTGAGCTTGTCGATCAGACGTCACTCGCAGCGCGTCGGAAGCTGCACACCTGGCCGCGAGATGTCACGGCCTGTCGTGTTAAACCTTGACTTTCGATACCAGCGCCTGGAGTTCGTGGAGAGGATAGGAGAGGGGAGGAGAGTGACTGTCACAACGTGAGTTGAATGAGAGCACAGAATGAGAGCACACGGCACAAGGTGGAGGACGGCAAGGAGGCACAGGTGCACAGTGATCAGCAGACAGGAGAAATCATCGACATCACCCAGGCACGGCCAGGCCTGCATGATTGGATTGGGCGGGTGATCCTCCGTCGTCATGACGATGTCTGTGCATGCGACGCGTTGCAATCTCTCAAGAGACAACACGAATGCTTCTATGCATGCGTGCGTGCATGATGCGTTTGCAAACTTGAGAAACCATGGGGAGGACTGACTGAGGAGGTTGTTTACCTTGACCTTCGACGGTTGCACGATGTGCGAGCTTGCGGTTCTGTGTCTCAGGTCAAAGACCGGAGTAGGCTGATAAGGACTCAGATCAGACCAACCATGTTATCAGAGCTCAGAACCCATAGCAGATATTCATGCTCTTTGAGTACGCAGATCAGCCAGCTGCCTTGAACACCTCTGCACTCGCAATCCTGCATCATGGTATATATACGCCACAGATGGGTACTACTAAACCCCCGCGACATGAGAAAGGGCATAAAAGGAGGGGGCATTATGGACATTCCTGAGTCTTCTTGAGCCTGACCGGGATAGGTACAGTTTGCACCTACCCAGCAGCCGTCATAACCATCACAAACTCTACTCGTAGTGCGCGTTGCCCTGCGCGGCAAGACGCGCCTCGAGGACCTTGAGGCTGTCCTCCTTTGCGAGCAGCTCCTGGCGCTTGATCTGGATCTCGCGCTGGACCTTGAGCTCGATCTCGCGCAGCTTCTCCTCCTCGCGGCGCAGCTGCTCCTCCTTGAGGCGGACGGACTGGGTTGCCATGTCCTCGGGGAGGAGGAGGGCGGAGTCGTTCCTGAAGGTTAGCACTGGTCATCGAGTAGAAGGAGGATATTCCAGTCAGGGTGGACTCACGCCGCATCGACACCGCCGACTGAGCGCGAGAGCTTCTCTGTACGGTAGTTCTCGTAGAGGAAGTCGTGGGTGATCTCCTTGAGGTCGGTAAGGTGCGAGCCGAGGAGGGCGGAGCGGAGACGGCCAAAGTCCGAGTGGGCGGGGTTGTCGACCTCGACAATGCCCCACGGGTAGCGGCGGCCCCTGACCGACTCGCCGTTGATCATGATCTCCTCTTCGGCACCGACGATCGCGAACGGCAGCAGCGAGCGCAGCTCGCGGTTGTCGGCGATCGTCTCCTCGTCGTCCTCCTCTGGGTCGTACGGGAAGTTGTATACTGGGATCTTGTAGACCTCGATGTCCTCCATGACCTGGGGTGAGCGGGAGTCGAGGCAGAGGGAAGATTCTAGACTAGCAGTGGTGCGGATGCAGGCTCATCGGAAGGCTGGCAGCACAACACTACGAACGTGATCGCAGGATCACGATCATTGAACACGACGTCAGGACCAGTGATTCGAGCAATGTTATGAACGACATAATGAGCACAATCTCCAAGCGTGGCTCCATGGGTCTTGCGACACCCTCGATGCCGAAACAACTTCGCTGCCCACATCCCCACGATCACGATCGCCGCGATGCAAGCGCGATCATGATCTTCGATGACACTTACACGCTTCTTGAACGCCTTGAGCTCCTGGGGGGTGAACGAGTCGGCCTTGCCGATCACAGGGATGACATTGACACGCGGGGACAGACGGCGCATGAGCTCAATGTCGAGCTCGCGCAGTGCGTGTCCGGTAGGCTGGATGAAGTAGAGAAGCGCGTGGATGCGGTTGTCACGGAAGCGGGGGTTACGCTTGATACGCGACTCCTCGGCCAGGATGTCGTCGTACTGGCGCTCGAGGTAGGATGCGATTTCTTGGAAGCTGGGGTTAGCAATAGTACGGGCAGAGGCACATCGCCTTCTGAACACCTAGACATGAGATTATCAAGTTCGATCGACTCGACTTGCGATTCCCTTCATCCGTTTCAAGCCTTCAACCCCTTCCTCCTCTCATCTCAGTCCCTCTGAGCTTTCATATGAACCACTACTACTACTCCTTCTGCTCCTTGGATCACGCCGTCCCTCCCACCTCCATGTCGTCCTCTTCCTCTTCCTCCATCCTACCTCCGACTCAAGCGCTCTCTTTGCCTCTCCTGCTCTCCTCGGACTCACTTGCTCTCATTGTCAATCCCCTCGCCAAACCCAGGCGTGTCCACCACCTCGAGTGCGATACGCGCACCATCCTCCTCCAGCTCAACCTGGTACGACTTGATCTGGATCGGGCGCTCAACATGCGCCTCCGCAGCCGCTTGTTGCGCAAGTGCAGGGTCAACCTCGGAGCGCGGGTTCTCGGGGTCACGCAGGAGCTGCTGATAGCGGTGCTGGAGGAGCGGTGCCTCGACGAGGGTGTTGACGAAGGTTGTGCGGCCGGTGCCAGAGGCGCCTGGGGTCAGCGAGCACGAACGAGCACGCGCGAGCGCGAGCGCGAGCGAAGCGAGTGCGAGTGCGTGCGAGTGTGGCCCAGACGCTGCTGAGCATCCCATGCTGGTCGTCTCTAGCAATACATAGGTCGTCTCACAACATGCCCCCAGCAGGTCTGTGCGGCACATCCTCAACCGCTATCCTCACATAGCCTCCTTCCCACCGTACTCACCAACCACCATAATGGTGAGCTGGACACCCTTCTTGGCCTGCTTCCGCCCTCTAGACGCGAGGTAGGCCATTGTCTAGTCGCTGGTGGGTCGTCGACGCGTGCAAGTTCGAGCCTTCGAAATGGATATCAGGTCTAGTATCGTCACGATGTCGCGCGAGTCAACGCCGTGTGCTGCGTGCTGCGTGCTGTCTCCAGTCGTGTCGAGTGCGCAAGACCTGTCAAAGAGCGTCCCCGATGCGATCGATGCAGTCGTCGTTCGTAGCAAGCGTGACTGACAAAGTAAGAAGCTGCTATCAATCAACGACTTGAGTGTCAGCGTGCCAATGCACCCAATGCACGCACCAGACAACCCACCCCGTGTGTCGGATAGTGAGCTAAAGTGGGGGTGAGAGTGCTCTGCTCCTTCCCGTGTCCCGTCCCTGGCTGGAATAGCTGCAACGGGGAGGACGAGAGCGTCGCGACCCAGGGCCCTCCACTGCCCATCCACGCACTCCACGTCTCAGACGCGTAGGGTGTAGGTGAATTATTTGGCACCCCCCTCTAGAGCCATGCTGAAACACCACTCACTGTGCGGTACCATCATACAACTGTATACGGTGACCACTGTATGGGAAATACGGATATCGGTGTACTTGGTCATCGAAGTATCCGTAATACTCCTCCACCTTGCGTCTCCAGTCGCGCTTCAGTCTGCAGGACAACACTATTCGACGCATCGACTTCACAACTGATAGCTGTATCACACCCCATGTCCCGCCCTACGACGCCGGGGTTCAACCTGCGGAGGCAGCCGATCCAGACCTCGAGTGGGAGCGGATCGAGCTCGAGGGCAGGGACGCCTTCGAATACAGCGACGGGCAGGCCAGCGAAGCCAGCAGTGTCGCTTGAGGAGTGGGAGTCGAAAGCGCCATTGTCGGATGAGCAGGTGCAGGTTATTGCTGGTGTGAAGGATAGGTTTAGTCACAGGCCGTTGCCTGAGAAGGTGAGTGGCCTCCCCCATACACAATCAAGTCTACATGCTGCACTCTAAATGCCCCTGTGATCTGCATCGTGCCCTCATACAGTATCGACATCTCAAAGCGGACTGGGAATCGTCGTTGATCCACTTTCTGCACTTTATCTGTATTCCCCTACTTTGCTCTTCGGTTTTACGCTGTACTGTGTGCGATGCTGCTCATTGCTACTGTCCATCCACCTCACCCGACAATCCCCCGCAGCCTGGCTTTGTTGCTCAGTGTGGCTTTGCTGACACCAGTTCACACATGTCGAGTCCTCAGCCCAAGCCCTGTCACGACCACAAACACCAGGAGGGTTACGAAATGTCAAACTGGGCCACTCGGAGCGCACCCCGTCAATAACATCGCTAGCAGGAGTCACGCCCTCAGTGCCAGGCTCACCCGGGCCGTCTGGCGCAGGACCTTCTGCACTCTCGCGCGATCCCCTACACCCGACTATGATCCCAACAGCACAACAGTTCCACGACCACTTCTCTGCACTTGCGAGACTGGCGGAGCATGAGCAGGATAGTCTTTATCGCGAGCACTTGGGGGAGATATCAGCTCTGCGGGATAAGTGTGACAGCCTAATACAGCTGCTGCAGGATGGCGAGGGAGAGGTCGGGGAGATGCTCAGGGCGCTGGAGTATGTCGAGGAGAGGAGTGAGAGTCTGCGGGGAGCGTGTGAGGATCTCTTGGAGGAGCAGGTGAGTGGATATCAATTTTGCTATCAGAAGTGTGGTAGTACGGGTGAAGCATGGGGTGTGTAATAGGAGGCGAGAGTGGGAGAAGGGGTGACAGAAGGCAGAGGGAATCGGGTGTCTTGGCGAGAGGAAAGGAGAGACTCGACGGATTGAGGAAGAGAAGAGGGTAAGGATATGAGGAGGTGGAGGGAGTGTGAGGAAGGAGAAAGGGGAGAGAAAGGAGAGGAAGGAAGGAGTAATATGGAAGAGGACACGAGAATGTGGAAAAGGCAGTAGGACGAGGAAGGAAGAGGCGACGAGGAAGGTGGAGGCAAGAGTCAGGTGGAGAAAGTAGAAGAGGAAAGAGGGAGATTGAGATGGGAGAGGAAAGTGGGACAAAGTAGCTGCGTTGGGGACACGGGGACGATGCGATTCACGAATTCACGATCGCATTGGAAGCGCAAATCGACATCCATGCTGACCCCAGACCCACCTCCTGACCCAGACATCCCAACTAGCCCACCGCCTGGGCTACTTCACCTTCCTCGAGTCGGCGCAGCGGATGCTCAACAACCCGGGCAACGACCTCGTGCTGAACCCGGACTTCCTGCCGATGGTGGCGAGGCTAGATGAGTGTATCGGGTATCTCGGGGAGCACGTAGGTGACTGGGAGGGGCACGGCTGATGCCAGCGCGACTTTAAGGACGCAGAACTCTACCTCATCCGCTACCAGCAGTGCATGACGCGGAGTATGACGCTGATACGGCTGCACTTTGTTGCGGCGGTGAAGAGTCTGGGCGTCGAGGTGGGGAGGAGGATTGCTGACAAGGTGGGTCGAGTGTATAGAGTGGCCCTGAGTGGAGTGAGCTGGAGTGGAGTCCGAGCCATGTTTGAGTGTCAGAGCATGTCGGTTCTTCACTCAGGGGCTGAGGAACCTCTTGCTCTGAGGGTATGCTCGCAACGAGCTGCATATGCGGTTTGCAGAGCACAGTCCTAACAGAGAGGATGCCTTCGTATGCTCAGTTCATGTCCCATTTTGGAGAAGACGGCCTCTTCTGCTCCTCGACCCTCCCTACATCTTGGCCATGACCTCCGCATCCTGGCCACTACCGCTTCCCCCCCCCCTCCTTATCCTGCGCCCCGCCTCACTCACAATCGCTGCGCGATTGCTCGTTCAGCGCTGACCCCAGTCCCTCTCCGAGACCACAACCCAAGGCCTCCTCTACAACCGCTTCTCGACCCTCTCGCACTCGCTCCGCCCGCTCATCGCCGAGCTTGAACAACGCATACATGGGAACAAGAGCGAGCTCCCCCAGATCCTCGCAGACTGCCACGCAGCGTACGTCTCGACGAGGCAAGGTCTGATGGGTGCGCGTGTGGCGGATGAGATTGCGGGTTTCGATCCGGCGAGAAGTGATTTGGTTGAGCTGGTGAGTGAGAGCGCGGGAACAGTCGCGCAGCGGCTGTGAGCGGTGCGAGGCTGAGTTCGTTCGGGCATTAGCTGTCACACCGGAGACTGCCAGTGATGCGGGCAGGTGGGGTCAAAACAAAACACTTTGCAAGCAATCCGGAAGTGGCTGGGACCGGCGTGGCATGCTTCAGCAGCACGCTCAGACTTCGGAGGCTTGGACTCACGCCAGACCCGCGCGGGTTGCAGCTATCTCAAGAACACGTGTATGGACGAGTTTGTGCTCTTCAAGCAGTTCTTCCTGTCCGGCGAAGCGCAGCTCTAGTAAGTAACTCAAGTCAAGAGCCATCATCCTCCAATCTGTCACTCCTTCTCCATTTCCCTGTCCTTCTTCCTTGTACTCCCCTCGTCCTTCCCCGTTGCGGCTCTGCTTCGTAATGAGAATTTGGCCCTCGGCCATGCTCGGCTTCGCCTCGCATGACGGCGCTAACCCCCAGTGGCTACCTCGAATCCCTCTGCGACCACCTCTACGACCACATCCGCCCCCGGATCCTCCACGAGCCCTCCCTCATCGTCCTCCAGCAGGTCTGCACGGTCCTCCAGGCCCTCATGGTGCACGACGTGGACGATGCGGACGCCGACGACGCCGACGCCGACCCGGACGAGGCGCTCGTCTTCTCTCCCGAGTCGGCTCTTGCCACGACCCCCGACACGCGCGAGGACTACTTCAACTACCCCCAGGGCCATGGCCAGGGGTACGGCTCCAGTTCCCCCCGCTCAGGACGGCGGCAGGGCTCCACCGTGTCCCTCTTGACGCGCCAGAGCTCCACGACGACGTTGAGGCAGCAGAGGTCGTCGACGACAAAGAGGAGGAAACCCCTCCAGAGGCTGCATACCGAGCTGCTGCTCAAGATGGTGCTGCAGGACGCGCAGACGCGGCTCGTGTTCAGGGCGCAGGCGATGGTGCAGGCCGATGTGCAGTACTATGCGCCCAAGGAGGGGGATCTGGCGTACCCCGAGGTGTTGGAGAAAGAGCGTAAGTACCCAAGGAGGGAGCGAAGCCAGTGTAGGTGGGCAGGAAGAATCGGGTCGTCCGCAAGACGTGCGAACTTGACTCTGCTCGGTGGCTTGGCCTACTCTGCTCTTATCCGTCTGCCTCACACTGCCTTTTGATCAACTTGCTCATGATCATGCCCCTGTGCTGCAGTCTTCCTTTGCTAGGACCCGCTGACCCCAGCCGCCGGCCAGCCCCTCGTGCGCAAGACCGAAGTCTCGCTCGACGAGTACGACGAGGACCCCGCAGTCCTCTCCCTCCCGCCACCAGAGGCGCAGGAGACGTGGTACCCCACGCTCAGGACGACGCTGTGGATCCTGTCGTGTCTGTACTCCTATGTCGACGTGAGTGTCAGCTCCCTGTCTTGTTATGACCTCTTCGCATACTGGTGGTCCTGATGCTTCCGCCTTGCCCCTAGGACACGTCCTATCATCGCTCTTTCTGCCTCGTCTCTGATGCTCCTTAACCTGCTAGTGGTCTTGATCGTGGCATCCACCCTTTGCCTCCGAATTGATTATAATGTTCCCTTGCTCGCAGCCGCGCGCTCGCAATCTGCTTCATTTCAGTTACCTGGATGAGGTCTTGCATGCTATGTCTTGGTCAAGATCGAGACCGCCTCACCTCTCCTCTACCAGCTCGAACCAGCCTCAGCCCCTCGTTGTGCCTTGACAATGATTTTCTTTCGCTCGGCACAGCTCGGCTTCGCCTCGCTGACCTCGCTGGCCTCGCTGACCCCAGGACGCCGTCTTCACCGACCTCGCACAAGAAGCCGTCCTGACCTGCCGCCGGTCCCTCTCCTCCGCCTCCGACCTCATCGCCGCAGCAAAGAAAGACCCCCCAACCTCCGACGCCAAGCTCTTCCTCGTCCGCCACCTCCTCATCCTCAAGGAGATGACCGCTGGCCTCGACCTCGGCCGTGCAACCCGCCACCAGGAGTGGGCCGGCGTGACGGACTTTCTCCGCTCCCTGCTCGACAACGTCACCTCGCTGGTAGGCTACGGCTCCACCCGGGACCGCGAGTACGCGTCCGACGCCAAGGCCGACCTCGACAGGGAGCTGAAGCGCGCATGCGAGGAGCTCATCGGGCAGTGTGTCGCTGCTGCTACTGCGCCGCTGAGGGCGTTCATCGATCGGTGTGGGGTGTACTTGGCGTCGTCAGGGGGTAAAGAGGGCGGGAGTGGTTTGGCGGGGCAGAGCTGGGCGGATCCCCAGGCCGTGGCGAGGGTGCATGATGAGTTTAGGAGCACGGCGGAGAGGGAGGTGGGGAAGTGGAAGGGGGAGCTGATGTTGTATCTGAGGGATGAGGAGACGGTGAGGGTGTTGGTGCCGCCTGCGCAGGTGAGTGAGCGAGGTCAGCGAGGCGAAGCCGAGCTGGCCGAGCAGGGTCGAGAGAGATAGAGCTGCAGAGTCGAGCGAAATCGAGCTGGCCGGGCAAAGTCGAGCAGAGCTCGGTCCGACTTTTGTGGGATCGAGACATGGTCTGAGCATCAAGGATGAGGTGAAGCCAATCTGCGAGCTCATCCTACACAGAGTCGGATCGAGCTGCTAGACCTTGAGGAAGATTGACTGAAGACATCGCCCCTCGCTAACCCCAGACCGCCATCGTCGACACGTACCGCCAGTTCCACGACCTCGTGCGTGCCGAGTACGACTTTGCGACTGCCGCCGGGCTGAGCACGCCGTCGGCCGTGGCTGCGCAGCTCGAGGGGAGGTAGGGGGTGTGTAAGCAGCATGCATCATTTCGACTCGAGGGGAGTAGGCGCGAGCGACGGCAGGCATGCATCATTGGTGCTGGACGTGATCATGAGTCGAAGCGGAGAGGCCAATTCAGCCGGCCAGTTGGCGTGCGCCAGGTCAGTGCTGGCAGGACTTGATCAGATCAAGCTGCCGGACGTGTGAGGGTGCAAGCCGGAGCAACCTCGTACAGTCGGTCGGTCGAGGGAAGGTGACCTTCTCCCAAGCTGCCACTGCGAGGAAGGTCAGACGCGCAGTGTTAAGATGTGCTGGCGATGCATGGTATAAGCCACACTGCACACTGTCTGCTTCTTGAACTGTACATATACAGCTGTGCACAAACAACACCGGGGGGCCGATCACATTGGCCACCTTCCTCGCAATAACGCAGTGTAAAAAACATAGAGATCACACACTGACCTCTGCAAGGGATGGACAGCACTGAGGGCAATGAGACTGCAGTACTGCAGACATGCTCAGTGGTGATCGGACCGGAAACGCCAGCACCTCGATAGCATGCCAATTGTCAGGATGGCTAGCTGCTCGTGTTGGTAGCCGTGGCATTACAGCCTTGGTATGTCGTATGCGCAGGTGCGTTCATGCGGCCAGCGGCCAGCTTATACACAGGATACATGGCTCGAGGATCTAGGGTAGTGCCTCATGGAGGCGTACACATGCTATGACAACCAGACGAGGCATGCGGCGAGCGCTTTGATTGTGCAGCTCATATGTAGAAGAGGTCAGTTCACGGGAGCTACGCGCCACACAGAAGTGCCGAGCCGTACATCGTTGCCCCGCAGGTAGCCACATATCCATCCCTGGCCTTGACAAGTATCTGAAGCCAGGCTGCCGGCTGCCGGCTGCCGGCTGCTGTATGGCTGGTATCATCGCTAGCATCATCCGCGAAGGAGCTCAACACTGGCACAGTGCTTAGGCGCAGTGGAGAGAGTTTATTGAGGGCCAAGTCTACATCAGGAGTGTCTCCAGATGGGCGGTGGCACCTCATGTGCCTGGCCTTCTCGCGTGCTGCTGGCACTTCATGTTGTCCCATCACTCGCTCCTGCTCCTTCTGAGTCGTCATGGTCAGCCGAGAGGCGAGACGACGCTCTCTGCTCAATGCGCCGCCGCTAGTCAGTTATCCGCCAATGTATAGCTATATACCTGTGCCCCCTCCTCACTGAGCCCACAATTGCAACACGACCGACATCACACGACCGACATCACAGACTAGTAACAGCACAGCTAAGCCCCTTTCACATGCCAGACACACCACTCAGTCCCGCCAAAGTATAACGTTCTTGGTTGAGCATCATCACGCAGACGTATATCGTCTTCCCTTTTCCTGCTCGTACGAGCAGCTAGCATCATCATGTACCAGTACTTGCTGCATCGGCCATCTGCGAGTCATGTATCAGACACACACGAAATACGCAACAAAGCGCCCAGAGCCAGAAGCATCGAGCATCATCGGTTCCGGACCATGAGTCCTCATTAGCCTGTGCAAGTAAGCGAGACATCTGAAGTCATCGAGTCATCTGAGCAATGCAATCGGACACCATGCATGTATGCCCACTTCAGTAGTAGTATACAACTGCGGCTCATTGTTGACACCGCGCTCTTTGTCGTGAAACGAAGTACGAATTAGTACCGCTGTCTGATTTCGAACAGCGGTGGTGCTGATTCGAAATCGGGCAAGCGCGATAAGGCGGGAGCGCATAGCTCTGGTTGTTGTTCTAGCTCAAGTGCGCAGTGGGCATTGCCGCCCTGCCGCCCTGCTGGCCTGCTAGCTGATACTGTGCACGGCAACTATATGTCCAGTGCCCGGTGAGCGCCGGTGAGCATGCAAACGAAGCTTAGAGGGCAAGTTACAGAGATGACATGCAGACAGAGCAGCAGCAACAGCGTGCTTCAGTGGAATGTACTCAGCAGCAGCATGCAGCAGCAGCTAGCAGTAGTAGCAATGAGCCACACGCACCGTCCAACGCGTCCAAGGTGCTCAAACATCAGACTAAGCCCAGCCAGCGTGCGTCACATCACATCACACCGTCACCGACGCCGAGCTCGATCCCTCGCTCACTAGTAACTCCTTATCTCTCCCCAGTCGCATTCCAGCACACTCCTGCTCACAAGCTCACAAGCTCCCTTGCCATTGGCGCCTGGGACCCCCGCATTGGTGTGCGGGGAACCCAGTGCGCATGTCCAGGCCGCCGGCGGCTCGGGCTGCGTGCACTGCGTATGATTGGTGGGTGGGTGTGCTGTGGACGCTGTGGATCTGAGTGTGGATTGGAGCGAGCCAGCACATAGCAAGCGTAGACAGGTACGAGTATACGCAGTGAGCCTAAGTGCTAAGACAGCGTGGCGCAGAGTCATTGCAGTAGCGTCTGGACACGACGTCGTCTGGATCTGGCTGGTGTTTGAGCATCCAGTGGCCTAAGTGGGAGGCAACTGTGCACCTATACAGCTCTGCATTGGGTGGCATGTACAGTATGAACCATGGATGGTCAAGATTAAGGTCCGCGCTGTACGCTTGTGTCGCAGATGGCCCCGCCGTGACCGCCCTATGCATTACGCGATACGCTATCGCTACGCTACGCGGCGGCAGCAATACCCACGAACACCGGCTTCGGTCATTCTCCATGATTTGCCAGCTGGCGCAGCTGGGCTGCATGATACAGTAGATCCTCGATCCACCCCCGTGATCATATTTCCCCGCCAGCCAGCCAGCGGGCCAGCGCCAGCGCCAGCGGCAGCGCCATCGCTTCAGCGCCTGACCAAGCGTCTAGGTATATAACTGCATCGCGTGCTGCTCGTTCCATCTCGCTTGCACCCCCTGCACCAGTACACCAGTACACCAGGTCCTCAGCAAGCATCGACGCAACGACTGCATCTATCAGCATCGCATCGCACAGCAGAGCGCAATCTATCTATCTCGAACAGGAGCCGGCGACAATAGGTACCACAGTCTACAACACAACCTAGGTCGCATTAAGACAGCAACTACAAGCAACACCTCGCCACTGGCCCAAACCTCAACCCACCCCCACCCCCACTGCTGCCACCTTCGGTGGACCCTCGCCAGCCAGATGTCCGACCCAATCCCCATTTCAAGCACTCCCCCCCAGCGCCCCTTTGGCGGCTCGGCAGTCGGGCTGAGCACGAGCCACGGCGCCGGCGCCGGCGCGTCGCTCTTTGGCAAGTGGACGGCGTTTTCGCCTGCCAGGGGGGCTGGCAGTGGTACCGCTCCTATGCCCGTGCCGGGTGGACCTGCCTCCAATGCCTCGTCGTCCCCTACTCTGACGGGCACGAGTGCTCAGTCAGAGCTGCACGACTCGTTTGAGCATGACTCGTTGGAGTTTGGGGACATGAACGACCTAAAGGCACGCGGCTGGGCAGCAGCTGCAGCAGCCAGGGGCCAGCGCAGGGCCGTGAGCATGAGCGTGTCCCCGAGTAAGGGGATTGTGGGGCAGAGTGGGCTGGCGGTTTCGCCTCCGCAGCCGAGCATCATGACGGACAAGATGGCGAGGGGGCAGGGGGTGTTGAGGCGGTTGTCGCTGAGGAATGGGGTTGGAAGGGGGAGTTTAGCGAGCAAGCGCAGGCCGGAGGTCTGCGCGCGAGCGGGAAGAGTCCGGAGTGCGAGCGGCCGCAGGTCGCGAGCCGAGGCAACAGTGAATGCGAGCAAGCGCAGGCCGAGGCCGAGATGCGAGCGGCCGCAGGTCGCGAGCACGAGGCGTAGGGGCGAGGTGCACTAGCGCAGGCCGAGTGCGAACGGCTGCAGGTCGCGAGCACGAGGCGTGGCAAGACAGTCGATCGTCGAGCTAGCGCAGGGCGGAGCTCTGCGCAGCGAGCGTGGAGGAACCCAGACGCGAGGCGCGAGCGGCCGTAGGTCGCGAGCGACGAAGCGTGACAGGAGAGAGATGGGCGGGAGCATGGGAGAGCTCGAGAGCAGTATCAAAGCCTCGTGGCGCGAGCGGCGAGGCTCTGGAGCAGGGCGAGGATGGGACCGATGGGGTCGATGGAGGGCCGCCTGCCTCGTGCCACGCCACAGGTCGCGAGCACGAGGCGTAGGGGCGAGGTGCACTAGCGCAGGCCGAGTGCGAACGGCCGCAGGTCGCGAGCACAAGGCGTGGCAAGACAGTCGATCGTCGAGCTAGCGCAGGGCGGAGCTCTGCGCAGCGAGCGTGGAGGAACGCAGACGCGAGGCGCGAGCGGCCGTAGGTCGCGAGCGACGAAGCGTGACAGGAGTACAGGAGAGAGATGGGCGGGAGCATGGGAGAGCACGAGAGCAGTACTCGTGGCGCGAGCGGCGAGGCTCTGGAGCAGGGCGAGGATGGGGCCGATGGGGGGCCGCCTGCCTCGTGCCACAGGTCGCGAGCACGAGGCGTAGAAGGACAGGAGAGGGCGTAGCAGCGCCGAGGCATAAGGGGAGAGGAAGGAGCGAGGAGCTCCAGCCTCGAGGCGCGAAAGGACGAGGGTTGAGACGTAGAGGGGTGGGACGGAACGAGGGTGGTAGGGGATGCCACGTACGAGCGCCGAGGTGTGGGACTAGAGCAGGGCGCAGGCTGCATGGGAGCGCGAGCCTCGATTGCAAGTAGCGAGTGCAGACTGCAGGTCCCAGTGGGGAGCGGAGTCCGAGGTCTGCGCCCTGTTGGGGAATAGGGCACACGGACTGGTTCCAGTGCAGGGTCGAGCAAGGCGCAGGGTACGGAGATGCCTCGAGGCGCAGGCTGGCAACCTGCAACGTGGTAGTACAGCACGAGGTACGAGGCAGGTGGTCACGAGGCAGGGGACGCCGTTCTGAGGTGCGAGAACGGAGTCGGGGTCGAGAGTGGTCGAGAGGGGCAGGCGGGATCGGCGGGGCGGGGTCCAGCTGGGTCGAGGCGGGTTCGGTGGGGCGAGCTGGGGTCGAGGCGGAGTCGGGGCTGCAGGCTACTCTCGGCGTGGAGCAGGTGCCACGCTTGCGAGCTTGCGAGGGTTGGGGGCTAGACACGGGCCAGGCTCGGTCGCACTGGTCCCAGATCGGCGATCGGCGTGATCGTCGTCTGCCTCGTGTCTTCGCCCTGCCTCGCTGCCTTGTATCCGCCTTGCGCTGCCTCACGCCTGTGCGTGTCTTCGATGCCTGCCTCGATGCCTGCCTCGCGCTGCCTTGCCGCCGCGCTGCCTCGAGTCTGCTCAGGCTCCCTCGCACTGCCTCGTGTCGTGCCCATTCGCACTGTCCCGCGTTGGCCTCGTGCCAGTCGCCAGTCTTTGGCCTGACTCCTTCCCCGCGCTCTGCTGGTGCCCTCTGCGCCCTCTGCCCTCTGCCCTCTGCCCTCTGCCCTCTGCCCTCTGCCCTCTGCCCTCTGCCCTCTGCCCTCTGCGCCCTCTCCCTTGTGCCCTCTCCCTTGTGCCCTTGCATCTGCGCCCTCCCTGCGCCATGTGCACCTCGTTACCCATCCCTCGTCTCCATATCCGTCCCCGTCCCCGTCCCCCTTCCCTGTCCCTGTCTCTGAGCTTCCTCTCCTCTCCTACCCTGCTCCCTCTCCTCCCCTGCTCCCTCTCCCCCTCTGCTTTCTGTTCGCCCCTGTCACCCTTTCTCTTCCCTCTTCTCCTTTTCCCCCACCTCCGTCCTTCTCCTTCACCTCGCGAGCGAGCGCAGCGAGCTCGCTCGAACACGCTAACCCCAGCCCCCCCCCCCCCCCCCCCCCCCCGCCGCGGTACCCAACCCCCCCAACCCCACACCCATCGGCTCTCTCCCCCGCTCGGAGCCCGCACTGGCAGCACACCCCCCGCCCCCGCCTGCCGCTCCCGTGCAGCAGCCCGAGGCGCCGGCGACGCTTGCTCCCCCCGAGGCGGCGGTGAATGCGGGCGCGCAGAAGCTAGGACGCGCAGGCACGATCGCGGGGTCGAGGAGGAGGTTTTCGGAGAGCACAGCGAGGAGGAGGGGTGTTAGTCCGGTGAGTAGGCTGATCCGAGCCTGATCCGAGCGGAGCGAGGATCAGCCGATCCTGCGAGGCAGACAGAGCGAAGCAGACCAGAGCGATGCGATGGTCTGCCGAGGTAGCACGGCCAAGGCGCTGTCAATCAGCTTTCTTCGGCATCAGAGTGTTGGAGGGGAGGGGCCAGCTGCCGAGTTGATGGACTATGGGTCAGATGACTTTGAGACAGATGAGCTCGAAGTAGATGGATGAGCTGTGGAGGAGGATCGGAGTCATCCCTAGGACTTGGGCTGACGGCAGATGGGCGAGCGGATCCTGAGGGACCACTTCTAGGTTGGCATTGGTCACATCGCATTTCAGGTGTTCATGATTCATCAAAGGCCACCTGACGATGAGGGGGTCACTGCGTCTGCGATCTGATCCATCTAAGAAGCAATGACAAGTACAGTTGGTCGTGTGAGGAGCGCCAAGGCAGAGGAGCCAAGACGAGAACGATCGCAGCCGAAACAAGCCAAGGAGGTGGTTATGGACATTGTCCGAGACCGTCATTTCGCCATCCAATATCTGTTAAATATCGGCCACACGACATATGTCAGCAACCGGTGGTAGCAAGCAACGATTGTGTACTAGCAGATTCTTTGCACATCATCAACATCCATCACTCATCATGTTACACATCGCAACAGCAGCCAACTCGACTCGACTCTTCCGCATCATCAAGGAGGAGCAAACACATCACACAGCTCAATGTACAGCCAGAGCCCCAGACGGATGACGACACGTCAATCAGCAATCAGGCTCATCCTCGAGCCTCTCAATCACGTCCAACATCATCAGCGGTACGGTCAACACGCCGACGTGCAGTGGTCCACGAGGTTTCACAACCGCAACACCCGAGCCATAGGGCATCACACCCAACACAGCAACCACAACCACACATCTCTCAACACACCAAGCAGTGAATCCGATCGTGAGCGGGACGACGACGTTAGAAAGACAGCAGTATAACAAGAAAACCAAGTAGCAATCAGAAGGATTTCGAACAACAAAGGAAGAACAGGAAGGAGGGAGAGGTCAGATATGTTGTACTAGCCCTTGATGGGCGGCGTTGTATGCATGTTTCGCCGCAGCTGTGGATACGGTGAGCTGTCGATGCAGCACAAAGGCATGTTCACAGTTCGAAAGCAGACAGCCTTAGATTGTTGTGAGTCGGGACAGAGATTTGGAAGTCAGCTATAGACACGACAGATATTGACGAGGGAAGTGGCGGCGATGTGCGCTGTGGCAGTAGTGATGGTTCGAGAAGTCACCACACAACGTCTCGTGGACATCAATGTGACCGTCGATACGAGGGAGGGTCAACCTGCTGAGTCGCTGAGTATGACATATTGGACAAGAACCGTTGATGCTGTGAGGATCCATCTTCTGAGGCTTGTCTCGAGTGCTATGTCTTATTCCTGCCTGCACATAGCCACATATCTGTCGTCTGCCACTCTTCCTCATTTCATCTGCCACGCTTCCTCATCTCATCTCCCACGCTTCCACATTCCGACAGTTACGCTCTGCTCCTTGCATCTGACCCGATCTCTGAAAGCATATTGCCGGCGCTGAGATAGTGCTGCCTCTGAGAGTCTACAGCTCTGAGGCTCCTCAGTAGCGCCAAGTTGTCTCTGCTACTGACAGACAGCAACATGTATCCTCAAACCGTTGAGAAGTATCCATTTTCTACCTGTTTTCACCATCTTGCTTTGTACACCCTGCCATACTGATACACTGCATCATCTATATCCCGCACTACACACCCTACTCCTCCTCGCCATCCCCATCCCCATCCACCTCGCCCTCGCCGTCCGCCTCTCCCTCCGCGTCGCCCTCTGCGTCGCCTGCCGCCCTGAGCTCGGCCAGCTGCCCCTCGACCCATGATGGGTCGCGCACTTGCTGTGCTGTCTCCTCGCGTGTGGTCGTCTCGACCTCGTCTGGTTCGCGGAAGGCGACGCGGACCTGGAGTCAGTGTGTGCTCGCTAACAGCAATTCGTGTCCCAGGCAATCTCAGTGTAGGTATCCTGCCTCAGAAAGGAGAAAACCCCCTCTTCAGAATTCTGAGATGAGAAGCACTCTTAGAGCCTGAGGAGAAGTCCGCGGAGTGCATACTCAGGCACCTGAGCCCCTCTGGCACGGAAGCTCTCTCTGGCACCAGGGTGTCAGATACGACGGAGTCCTCATGGACAGCGGTATCCTCTACAGTGCGAGAACCTCCGCACATCGAGCACGCTCCTTGCTCTACCTGCAGCCGGAGTACACGTCGCTCGCAGGCAGCTTCGCTGCGCTGCTCGCTCGCACTCACCTTGTCCCACATATCCGCCCGCTGCGTGATACTCCCGCGACGCATATTCCTCGTCTTGCGCAGCTGCGACCGCATCGTGATCGCCTTGTAGTACACGCCCTTGCGCTTCTTGCGCTTCGGCTCGTCGCTGTCGCCGAACATATCGTCGTCGTCGTCCTCCTCCTCCGCCTTCTCCTCTGGCTCTTCTGCGAATGTCAGGAGCCACTCCTTTGCTGGTGGTGCTTGGTTGACCACTTCGTAAGTGCGGATGCGGTCGTATGCGACGTTCTGGGGTTAGCTGTTGTCCACCCTCAGAGTGTCCTTCAGCTCTATTGACAGTCCTGCCTCCGTATGCTCTATCCCTCCCCTTCCACATCCTCTCTTGCTGAAGCCGACTCACCGGGTACACCTCGTCGGCCTCCTCGCCGTCCACCTCGGCCAGCTTCTCGAGCGCCTCGGCCGACACGGGAGCGCTCTCGAGCGCATCCAGACGCGCCAGCTCCTCCTCTGGCGGCAAGAAGTAGTCCACGAGCTGCTGCTCGTCCTCCACCACTGGCCGCAGCACCGCACGCTCCAACCTCCCCCTGCTCGCCTTTGCGCTCGGGTCCGCTGCCGTAGCAGCATTCGGCCGCTCGGGATACTTGAACAAGATGTACGAGTTGACCCACGCCTCGTCATCCGGCAGGATGTCGTAGCTCTCCACCACGCGCAGGTGCTTCCTCTTCGCGTCCGGATGCCGCATGTCCTCCAGCGGTGTCGCGCGCACATCCACAAAGGTCTTCTCGATCGCCGCGATTTGCGCATCCTCACTCGCGTCCACCTCCTCTGCGCGCTGCGCCATCACCGCCGCACGCCGCTTCGACCGCTCATTCCGCTGCAGGTACGACGAGCTCCGCATCCACGACACCTCGGGCTTGGGCGCCGCGCTGGCGATATTCAAGGGAGTCAGGAGCACAGCGTCCTCAGGCGCGAGGTGCGAGGCGTCCGCCGCCGGTGTGGGATTCAGCGCCGCGTCAGAGCCGTCAAACACCCCGTCGAACGCCGAGAGGTCTATCGGCATGCCCATCTCCGCATCGAGCACCATCGGGAGCGGCCCGCTCGTCGCCAGCTGGTCGAGGTACGCCGGGTCGCCGAGACGTGTGATGTCGGTGTCGATCTTCAGCAGCTTCGGCGGAAACGGCGGATCCGGCATCGGGTTCTCGAACCGGACCCGCACGAGCAGGTCCAGTTTGCTGCTTTTCTTCGACATCGCAGTGGTAGGTTACAGGTTGTGTAGTGGTCAGTTCAGCTGCTGCATACACAGATGTCGAAGTCGGCATTGATCGCGGAACCTTTCCAGAGTAAGACCACGTGCCGTGCCTGCCTCTCCCTCTCGCGAAGTTGAGTGTGTCGCGCGGTTTGTTATTGTCGCGAGTGCTATCTGAAGTTGTTGACAGCACTCACCGACGTCAACTCTTACCTATGCTTCCAGACGACTTGCGACATCGATGACAGTCCCCGTGATGGAGGAGGACGCGGACAACCAGCGCGTGCTCGCCGAGCTGCTGCGCGAGGGGCTGGCATGGACCGAGAGCGACTCGGACTCGACCGACAACAATGCGCGCCTGGTCCGGCTGTTCGAGGTGCTCGTGCAGCACTGCCTCCTCAGCACAGAGGCGCCAACGCAAGCTCATGTGGAGCAAGTGGAGCTAACGCTAATTCTGCTAGGCAAGCAGACGGCGCAGCACCCGGACCTCCTGTTCACACCGTATGGCGTGAGCGGCGGGCATTTCTACTCGTGGCTGGTGACGCGACTACTCATGGCAGCTGTGAGATGCGAGCAGCGCGACAACATGCACGCGGCTGTGTTGAAGCTTTGCAGTGCTGTGTCACGGCTGTTGGGTGTGTTGGGGCGCGACATGGGCAGCGGAGACACGAGCTTCATCAGCGGTCCGGAGCGTGCTGTGTATGCCATCAGAGACCTTGTGCGGTATGCCACGGGTGAGAGATCGCTTAGGTTCAGGACTGACACTGGCAGATTCGGACTCTACACAGCTACTCAATCACGGGGACATGCCGTCAGGTGACTTTCCGAGGATATTGGCTCTGCACATCGCACTGCAAGCGCCGACAATGTACCTTGGCGACGTTGAGAGAGCTGCAACCGCACTGTCGAACATAACGGAGCGGCTGGACCACCTGAATCCGCAGCAGAGGATGCTGTATGGGCGGGTGGTGGCTGCTGCTGTCCGAAACGTGGAGGCCGATCGCGTGTTGTCTCGGGCGTGTGTGGCACTTGCTACGTTCGACGGGCTTTGGGACGCAGCTGTGGACGACCTCTTTTCGGCATTAACGGCGAGCGGCTCTTCGTCACTCCAGTGCGATGTGTGGTGGTCACTGCATCCGCTAGCACAGGATCTTGACCTCGAGACTGAGTCAGGTCGCTGCAAAGCGCTTTATCTATTGACAACACGGCTTCCAGTCCTACCTCGTGGAGCTGTGCAGAAACTCATCCCAGAGACTGTGTTGTTTGAGTGGTCAGAACAGTCGACTCGGTTTCCAGAGCTCAAGGAGCCATTGGGTCGCTACATTGTCGTGCCAAAACCCACGTCCCTCAAGCGTAAGCGTGATCAAAACCCCGTGGCAGCGCGCGCCCTGGCCCAATTGCGAAGCAAGCTGCCTGACCTCGCCATCGACGACGACTTACTTGCAAGTCTGCCCCCAGCATTGCAGCAACTCGATAATGACCTGCGCGTTAAGCTCCTCGAGGCCGTGCCCACGATCGCCTGCGTTTTGGCGCAATGCGATGAACAACACAAATACCTGCCGAAAGATATATGCGACCTCTTCCGGCCAAAAAACGTCACCAGTATCCCCTCGGACCCCAGCCTCATGCATGCCCTCAGTGTGTTCTATCGGCATGCGTCAGTCGACGCGATGCTAGAGCGCGTGCCGCTTTATGAGCTCCGAGCAGCTTTGGAATCGCCCGAACGCCGCGTACGAGTCGCGACTGCCAACGTAATGTCACTCATGTTCGAGAAGGTCTCAGAGTCAGACGATGCCACTCTCGATGACATGCCATACGAGGATCTTCTCATGCCAGTCGTGCGCATAATCGAAGCAACAACGTCCATGCCCGTGCGCGAGACTGCGACACTGCTCATCGGCGACATGGGTCGCAGCGCGAAGGAAGATACCCTCGGTGTCATCCTCGTTACTCTCCTGGAGCAGCTGGGCTCCAGCAGCTCACCACTACGCAGCCTCGCTTTCACCCAGCTGGTGAACATCGCACGCTATCGCGACAAGCAGCCTTACAACCTTCTCTCGCCCTACCTCTCCAACATCGGACTCTTGCTGGCTGAGTGTTTGGTGCCGAAACCCACAGTGGTTGCCGAGACCATGCACTTCATTGGTTACACGCGCCAAGCTTTCTTCAACCTCGACGCCGTGCGCAAAGCTATCCTGCCACAGCTTGTGCTGCGCCAGAACCGCGAGGCGCTCGAAATGCTCGCCACAATCCTCGGTCAGCGGTTGGGTCATCTGTTGATTGACGAGGGCGCGGCAATTCTAGCCAAGATTTTCATGTCCCCGGGCATTACAGAAAACGCACTGATCTTCATCGACTCGCTTCTGAATGAGGCAATCAACAGCCGCACAGTCACCCCCAAGATTGACAGATACATTCGAGCGTCGATTGTACCTTTGATCGTCACGGTCGTCGTCGAGCTCGGCGACGTCGACCCTTATGTGCAAAGCGACGCTACGCATGCACTACATGCAATCCAGGAGAGAGAGCACAACAACGTGGGCGAATCTGGCGACCTCGGCGCCTTCCTGAAGCCGAATATGCTCGGCGTACTGGCGGCTATGACAGAGCTGCTGATGGCGCCTCGGACACCGATCGACCACCGGCGCAAGATCATCCGCAGCATTGGCAAACTCGTAGCTCTCGTTGGGGATTCTATGGCGTCCTTCTCGCCTCAGGTGGGTGCACGAATGCAATAATGCTAACATCGAAGATTATCGCCAGTTTACAGGGAATATTGAACGACGCCCAACTGCGTCTCGAAGCGCTGCGGACTTGGAAAGTTTGGGTTACGATGCTCAAGTTCAGCGACGTAGGACCATACATCGGCTCTACGATTGCTACTTTAGTAGCACTGTGGGACACCTTCGACAAGGAGGAAGCAGACGTCGCCGGGGATCTGATTGACTTCATCGCAGGCAACGCCGCACACTTCGAGAAGAACTGGGAGGATATCGTCCGTTTCGATCACATACCGGACATCGCGCCCTACAGCAAGCAGTTGCTCAACTATCGCTTGCAATGGCCATTGAAGCAGTACATGGAGAATCTGATTGTGCGAACGGATAGCAAAAATCTTGCTATCTCTACTGTATCGATGCGCGAACTTCGCAACCTCCTGGAGGAGAGGCATGCAGAGGTGCTACAGCTTGTTCGAGGCGATACCTTTGATCTTATCGTCCCGCGCATCATCCGCACACTGCTACAGGCTGCCACACGCGACGGCGACTGTGAAGAGCTGCACAAGCTTAGCTACGAGTGCTTCGGGCTCATGGGAGCGATCGATCCGGACCGCTTCGTGGCAGTCTCGGATGAGTCCTCCATGACCATAATGGCCAACTTCACCGACCATGAGGAATCAGTTGAGTTTGCTCTACACCTTTTGCGCGACCTGCTCACCGGCGCTTTCCGAGGCACAAACGACACCAAGCATCAAAAGAACCTCTCATTTACGATTCAAGAGCTGCTCAAGTTCTGCGGATTTGATTCGCGACTGATGAACCGAAGGAGCGCTGTCTCCAATAAGGTTCAAATGCGATGGGATGGGCTACCGAAGGAGACACTCGAGACGATTGCTCCTCTTCTTGATGCGCAGTTCCGACAAAATCAGGTCAAGACAAGTTACAATATTTACCCGTTGTATCCACAACGGGGTTCGTATCGCGAGTGGCTGCAACTCTGGGCAGTGGATCTCATTGGACAAGTGCTCGATTTGGGCTCGAGAGTGGGAGAAGGCGACGCGCAAGCCATCTTTGGTGCGTTCAACTGCGAGCCCAAGAACATGGACGTTGCCGTTGCGCATCACCTGCTGCCACATCTCGTGCTGCATGTTCTGCTCGCTGGTGGGTCTGCTGCGCGAGAGAACATCCGGTCAGAGATCCATGAAGTTCTCCGCGACCAGGTCAGTCCACAGAGTCATTCATCTGAGAAGCGAATGCTCAGCGCTCAAATGGTCTTCGTCCTCATGGACCACCTGAGCAAGTGGCTGCGATTAGCTCGCGCTACTCGTGCGTCTCACACCCGACCAGTCGACTCTCTACTCCAAAGCATCGACACTGAACTGGCGGCCAACGCAGCACTCAAGTCGAGGGCATTCGCGCGCTCGCTTCGGAATTTCGAGGAGCGAGTTGTACACCTCCGTACCAAGGAGGGACGGTCTGACGCAGAGCTGCAAACCTACTTCGAGAGCCTGCACGAAATATACGCGGAGCTGGACGAGCCGGACGGCATGGAGGGCATCTCTGCCTCTGTACTCTCGCCATCTCTCGAGCTCCAAATCCGAGAGCACGAGAGCACAGGTCGGTGGACATCAGCTCAAAGCTGCTGGGAGGTGCGACTACAGCAGTCGCCGAAGGATCTCAACTTGCACTTGGGGCTGTTAAAGTGCCTGAAAAACCTGGGGCACTATGGTGAGTTGCCATTGTTGCTTTCATGGCCCGAGTGTGCTGACTCACAGATACATTGCGCACACATATCATCGGCGTCCTAGACCGCAATCCGGACTGGGCTGAGGCCCTGGCACCGTACCAGGCAGAGGCAGCATGGACCATTGGTGACTGGGCAACCATCAAGAACATCAAGGACCCGCCTCCTATCGCCAAGGTCTTTGTGGCCATACAGTCCGGCGAAGATGTTGATGCTGCCTTCAGAGTGGCGCAGCAGCAGATTGGCAGTCAGATCACGACCCGCGAGTATGCGCGTGTGTATGACGCTGTACTGCAGCTCCACATGCTCCGCGAGGTGGAGATGATTTACAAGGAAGATCATGACTCCTGGCATGAGAGAGTCGCACAAGGCTTCAGCACACAGAACGCGGCAGCGATCTACAAGCGGCGCGCAGACAACCTTGTTGCCAGTCTGTCAGAGCGCTTCGACATCACACTGCCATCATTTCGCGTGCGCGAGGAGGTGCTCAACAAGCGGCGCGCAGCGTTCAGTCTCGTGCGTTCGCCTCGGCTGCGCACTGAGCTGGGGCAGGCATGGGTGCAGAGTGCCAGAATTGCCCGCAAGGCAGGGTACGAGCAAACGGCGTACAGTGCTGCGCTGCAAGCACACGAGGCAGGCGCGCCGTTCGCCTTCATCCAGCATGCGAAACTCGTGCGGGCGCAGGGGGGCATTCTCAAGGCGTTGCGAGAGTTAGAGTTCCCGGTCAAGCAGCTCACGCTTGAGTCGGAGCGGCGCAACGATGTTGTGGACCTCACGCGCGATGCGGACGAAGACGACTTCCGCCGCGACAGAAGTCTGGCGAAGGTAACAGTCGAGTTATCTCAATACTGACATATCAGGCCGTACTCCTCGAAGCGCGGTGGGCACACGAGGCTGACCGCTTCGAGCAGAACGACGTTATCGGAAGGTTCAAGCAGGCGACGGAGCTGGGTGCCACACTTGAGGCGCCATTCTTCCACCTTGGGCGGTACTACGACACCCTAGCTAATGGTGCAACGGATCTGTCGCAGATCGCGTCGTACAACTACTTTACATGTGTAAACTACCATGAGGCGCTACAGCGGGGTGTCAAGTACATCTATCAGACGATGCCACGTCTTCTCACAGTGTGGCTTGATCTCGCCGAAAACAAGGAGGCCAAGAGGATGTGAGTAATGAACCTCACTTCAATCTCCCCCATTGCCTTGCCCATCTATCCAGCTTCTCAACCTCACTTTCACCTTTGTCGTCCGTCAACGCGACGCTGACAAGCAGACCCAGTGTTGCAAATCATGTGGCAGCGATCACGAAGATCATGGACCGTTCTCGCGGCAAGATCATGACGTACCAGTTCCTCACTGCGTTCCCGCAGATGATCTCGCGTATCACGCACTCGAACAAGGATGTGCAGGACGTGCTCGTCAAGCTGGTGTACCGCGTCATTCGCGACTATCCTTTGCAGGCTCTGTGGCCCACCATCGGCGCAGTGAACTCAAACAAGAAGGACAGGCGCGAGCTTGCAGAGATCATACTTAAGAAGAGTGTGGTGAGTGTTGCAGAAAAGGGACTGGTTATCAGGCAGTACAAGCTGACACTCAGATCAACAACAACGCCAGCTTGCTCGCTAAGATCAGTGATGCAAAGCGGCTGTCCAAGGCGCTCCTTCTGTTCGCTGAGGACAAGCCTGAAGGCAAGGTCCGCACAGCGTCCGTCGAGAAGCGGTACCCATACCTTAACCAAGTCTTCCCTTCGTCAATGATTCTGCCATTACAAGACGCGCTGACATGCGTGCTGCCGTCGTCTGGGTCGTCGCTCAAGGGTCATCAAGCATTCCCCGATGCGCCTGTCACCATCATCGGCCTGCAGGACCAAGTGGAAATCATGCCGTCGCTGCAGAAACCGAAAAAGCTCGTTTTCAAGGGTTCCGATGGAAAGCGCTATCCATTCCTGTGCAAGCCGCATGACGACTTGCGCAAAGACGCACGACTAATGGACATGAACTCGATGATCAACGGCTTCCTCCGCTCCGCTTCTGAGTCACGTCGCCGACATCTCTACATCCGCACCTATGCGGTTATGCCGCTGAACGAGGAGTGTGGGTTGATCGAGTGGGTGCCGAACACATCGGCACTCAAGCGTATCCTGGAGGAGGGCTATGAGCGACACAAGAAGAAGGTCTACACGAATGAGATATACCAGGCTCTCGATGGCGCGCGCAAGTCTGATAACATGGCGGTTAATCTACCCAAGGTGTTCCGTGACAAGATCCTCCCGATGTTCCGCCCTACCGTGTTCCACGAGTGGTTCCTGCTCAACTGGCCCGAACCCAGCGCGTGGCTCGCTGCCAGGACGAACTACGCGCGCACGCTCGCTGTCATGTCGATGATCGGATACATCCTCGGCTTGGGCGATCGGCACGGCGAGAACATCCTCTTCGACGGGGTGTCGGGCGACACGGTACATGTTGATTTGAACTGCCTGTTCGAGAAGGCCAAGACGTTCGATGTGCCCGAGCGGGTGCCATTCCGTCTCACACACAATATGCAAGATGCTCTGGGCGTTACTGGCGTCGAGGGTGAGTACCGCATGACTGTCGACAGGGGGTGCAAGTAGATCGTCGCTAACCCACAGGCGTCTTCCGCAAAGCCGCAGAGATCACAATGACCATTGTCCGCTCAAACGGGAACAGCCTCATGTCCGTCCTCGAGGCGTTCGTGCACGACCCACTCGTCGAGTGGGCCAGCCGCGGCTCGCGCGATCGCAGTGCTGCGGAGATCCGCAACACGGCCGACCGGCAGCTCGGGAGCATCGCGAAGAAGCTCCGCGGTGTCATGGGCGAGACGGAAACGACGGTGCCCAACCATGTCGAGGCACTGATCAAGGAGGCGACGAGTCTGCAGAACCTTGCGCTCATGTATGTTGGGTGGGCGCCGTGGCTGTAGGGAGGCGGGTGACGACATGCAGAATCCAATGTATCATAGATTTGTTGTACACTATGTGTAGGCATGCATCAGACATCAACATGGCCGTGATGGACGACAGAGAGCGTTTGATACTAATCATCAGCGCTGTACATGGTACTGCTGCTTGCTATGCGGTGTGGTGTGTTCCTCACCATCACGGAAATCTGACGATGCAAGATGAAGCGGCCGCCGAACCCTCCTACTCATGCTTCGCTCAATCGTTATGCATACTGAATCGTTCGTTCGTGATATATACAAAAGAGAGTTACTACAAACGTCCGTGTCTACTTCATTCAGGTGTCACTTTCTTCTCTAGCTGGGCTTCTTCGATGCCCAGCTCTACTGAATCTAGCACGAGAGAGGGTACTGGTGGTCTCCAGGGTTGCGGGGGATGTACCCGAGGCGCAGACCAGACTGGTACGACCAGTCGGCAGCACGCTCGTTCTTCCAGCACCAGTAGAACCACCCGATCGCATTGTTCTCAAACACCTGGACCTGCGTGTCGTAGAAGTGGCGCATGAAGTCCTTGTACTCGCTGGTGGCGTTAGTACCACTCTCACTCTCCGATCCGTCGTTCTACTCACTTTGAGAAGTTGTCACCATTACCCGTCTTGCCGTCACAGCTGCCAATCCAGTTGGAGCCTGGATAGCTACCGTCGTAGCGTGAACCGATGCCACGGCCGTTGAGGTACTGTGCGCAATCTGTCGACGCGAGGGACCACTCGCCGACGATGAGCCAGTTCGGCGCCTGCGAGTACTGCCCCTGCTTGGTGCACACCTGGCTCAGGTGGGTGGGCCAGTCCCAGCTGTTCTCGTCGTCGCTGAAGACCTGGTAGTAGTGCGTGTCGATCGCGACGCCCGTGTAGTCCGGCTCATTCATAAAGCCGTTCCAGTGCGAGAGGGGCTGGAAGCCGTCGCTGTACACTACGAGGTAGTGGCTCTGGTCCGGGCCGTCGGGATAGCGCGTGGCGCCGTACGCATCGCGCGCGTACTGCGTCGCTGCGTCGAGGAGGTTCTGGCCCAAGAAGGTGGCGGGTTCATTCAGCAGGCCGAGGGCGGTGACTATGTCGGACCCGGCGTATTTCTTCGCCATGGTGTTGAGCACATTCTTGGCGCGGACGACATTGTCCCAGTTGTCGGCCCAGTGGGAGCCCCCGCGCTGGCCCGAGTTGTCGAAACCGTTCTGCGAGCCGGGGGCGCCGTGCAGCTCCAGCATGATCTTCAGGTTGTGGTTGCGAGCCCAGTCGACTGCGCGGTCGACGTACTCGGCCTGTCCTGAAATGTAGGGCTCGCCGTCGCGTACATCGTAGGCCCAGTATCCGATCGGAATGCGAACGTGGTTGAGGCCGGCCTCTGGGTGTCAGCGGGGATGCAAGCAAGCCAGGCAAGCTCAGGCAGACCCAGGCCACAACAGCAGCTCAGGCGCACTCGAGCAGACCGGAGCAAGCTCAAGAGCAACAGAGGTGGTCGATACACGAGAACCTGAGGCTCAACCACACTCACCTGCGATCTGTCTGAAGTCGTCCTCGGTGATCCACGAGTCCCAGTGACGCCGGAGCGCAGCCTCGGCAGTGCCACGGTCCTGGTACTGCCCAAAGGTGTACTCGTCGATGATATCGTTGTTGCCAGTGTTCTCAAACAGGCTCGGGGTGATCCACGGCTCGAGCACGAGCCACTGCAAGCATCAGCACCAACAACACACACACACACAGCGGAAATGATGAAACCAGGAAGTGGTGGTGGTGCCTGACAATCGCGGAAGTCATGTGTACCAGGTACTCACCCCGCCGAGGTTTACACCGCGGATCTTCTGTTGTCCATACGGCCAGCGCATGTCGACAGCGCGGTTCACGATGCGAGTCACGTTGCCGCGAGTGGAGAGGCATGTGTCGCCTGGAGAGCGTCTATGGGGGGGTGCGGCTAGAGCCACTGACCCGAAGGCCAGGGCGAGGATGGCTGCGGGTGCGACCATGGTATGACTGAGGTACAGTAGTAGCTGTTGCTGTACCACTCTGAGGGGTTTGGAAGATTGCAGAGAGCTTGCTACTGCAGGGGTGGTAGCGAGTGTAGCACAAGTGAGCGACTAGTGTTATATGGGTGCAGGTTGGTAGCTCAGAAGAGCTCGCAGCTGAGCCAGAAGCCCACTCGGAAGCTCAGAAGCTGCCAAAACTCAGTCACAAGCCACAGGTGAGGCTTTGGTTTTTGTGATGGCGAGTCTCGCGAGAGTCACAGAGTTCGTGATTGATGTGTGAGGAGCACAAGGAGATAGTAGTTGAGAAGCAGCGATGTGTTCTACAGTAGCTAGCAGTAGTAGCTAGACACTACTTATGGCTACTACTGCACGCAGCATAGCAATGTAGCTCACAGCCAAGCAGCCATGACCCTCAACAAAGACCTTACGTCTCCGGGCCCCCGGGGTCGACGAGCAGGGTCACAATGGTGTCCAGGAGCTATACATCAATGGTAACAGGGATTGGGCTGGTACTAGCTCGGGCGGCGGGATGGTCATCGTCCACGAGATATAGCTAGCTCACCGCAGCGATGGTGCGCACTGCCTGCTCAATCTCTTTATGTGCCAAGCTGTGGCTACCACTGCATCGACGAAGGCTCCTTCCCCTACTGACGGGCTAGCTCAGAAGGCCAGGACTGCCAAGCTGCAGGCATGTGGTCATTTCTCATTTCTAGGGGCTGGTCGTTGGCGAGTTCAACAATCTCTCTCCTACTACCGCTCACACGCGGGGACGCGCCACTGCCGCCACCTGCCTGCCGCCTGCCGAACCGTGTCACACGTGAATGGGCAGGCTGTCGATCGAGCTGCGGCTGCGGCAGTGGTGATGCAGTCAAAAGTCACAGCCTCAGCACCTAGCACCTAGCGATAAGCGAGATACATCAGCGATAGCAGTGATAGCAGAGGCCAAGGGAGAGATCTCGGAAACCCCCGAATAAGCGCAGCGATGGCGCGTGGTGGTGGTGGGCTTGGCCGTGAGCTAGTGGGTTGTTATGAATGGGTCTAGCGGGGGACGTACTGTATGATCGCATCCAGGGTGGAGAGTAGCAGCGCAGCTGTACGTCGAGACAGTGATCATGGCATTGGGTCGAAGTTCGACTGGTACACGGCTGCATAGGCACTACTTGCTGTTCTCGTCTGCGCATCTTGGAATGCTGTACCATAAATTCGAGGGCGATGACGACAAAGATATATACGCAGCAAAAGAAAACAGTCTCGCGTACACGAAAGAGTGACTCCACTCGATTATTGCATTGATTGCAAGTCATGAAACAACAAGCCACATCGACGCATCGACTAGAGAGCGTCATGTGATTGTCGTAAATGCAATTACTTGATCTCAGTATCTCAGTATGGCTCACTTTCGATCTTGTCGGAATCCCAGTATGGCTCACATTCGATCTAGTAGCTATTCACTACGCTATGCGCTCCATATAGCTAGCTATGTTTGGCACTGCACGTGCACAAACCGATGAGGGTGTTGGCATAGCATGATAGTGGAAGAGTCGATTCCGATGATTTACCGCCGCGCATGTGCGATGCTGCTCGCCAGTGAGGGGTGCTGGGAGTTGCGATTGCTAAACGTTGATGTCGTGCACCACATGTGCCATGCACCAACGTGCTAGGCATGAGAATGCCGCCTAGGACGCCTATTTGCCTCTGGCCGTCATTACTCGCTACCGTTCTCACGATACGACGTTCGGCGACCATGGCTGCAACGCTGTGGTGGGAATTAGCCATTCCGCAGAGTAGCCCGCTAAGGTTCTGCACGAGCTGCAGGCACTACCTGAATAACGTATACCTACTGCATAGAAACGCATACCACTTCAACGGCTGTCGACGTGAGGTGTGGCACTGCAGCCCATCAAGATTCGCTTCTATGGTAGCTCAAAGTGAGGGAAGTTGCGAGAACTGCATTGCAAACTCAATGATGGACATGTTGCGAGGCTGCCATCCTGCACCTAGGAGTTGCTATAGCAACATCGGAACTCGAGCGGAGCAGTTGCACCTGAGCGGCTGGACATCGTCTGGTGCTACAATCTAGATTCTTTGAAGTGTATGATTCACGCTTGACCACAGTCGCAGTCGCAGTTTCAGTGTGGCTCATGCAGATGCATAAGCGTACTCAGCATGCACATGTCACAGATCTATAGTCGATTCAGTCGACTCTTAATGGCAGACGGCAGAGATAAGCGCTTGTTGAATTGCCCGAGGTTTCCCCCGCATGCGGATATCCATTCTCCTTCTCCACCCCCGCATTTCTCTGTCAACATCTTCAAAACGACCTGAAGTGGGCGAGTGGGCAGTGGGCGTGTGCAATTCGTGGGACCGCTCAGCTGTTGACTTTTCGTGACGACCGCGAGTGGAGTTATTTGAAGCTCATTCGATTCCTCTTCGTGAATCGAGACGCTCCTTGAAGTTGGAAGAGTCGCAGCAGAATGTGCTCCGCCCACGACCCAGCACTCCAGGTGCCGAACACCACAACGCCGAGCGCGCAGCGTGACTCTGCTACTCCTGCTGCCAAGTTTGACGACAAGACGCAGGATGTGGTGTTCAAGGCTATTGAGAAGGTGGACAAGGAGCTGCGCGAGCTGAGTCTGGCTATCCACAGTAAGTATGCTGCGCGTCAAGTGTTGTTAGGAGCACTGAGTCTGATCTTCACATACCCCTGAATAGGATGCAGCTAATCATTGCCATAGCCTGACGTGGAAGTAGAACTGACACCAGGCCACCCCGAGCTCGCGTTCGAGGAGCACAAGGCCCGCGACAACATGGTGAAGGCATTGGCCGACTTTGGCTTCACGGTGACGAACCCGTCATCGCTGCCGACTGCGTTCGTCGCCACGTACAAGCACGGAGAAGGCGGACGGGTAATGGGTGTGAATGCCGAGTATGATGCGCTGCCTGGAGTGGGACATGGTGAGTAGCGAAGCACAGTACTCACTTGGCTCGACTACCTCTGACCCCAGCCTGCGGCCACAACCTCATCGCCATTGTCGCCGTCGCAACCGCTGTCGGCCTCAAGGCTACCCTCGAAGCCCGCAACATCTCCGGCACGATCAAGGTGATCGGCTCGCCCGCCGAGGAGCTCGGAGGCGGCAAGATCATCCTCATCAACGAGGGCATCTACGACAACATGGACGCGTGTGTCATGGCGCACCCGTTCAGCGGTGAGCCGACCGAGTTCGAGGGCCAGGTCGGGTCGCCCAACCACGCGTCCCTTGCATGCTGTGACTTCTCTGCGGAGCTGCGCGGCCGTGGAGCGCATGCAGCAGCCAACCCCTGGCTGGGCATCAACGCCCTCGACGCCGCAGTGCAGGGGTACAACGCCGTCTCGATGCTGCGCCAGCAGATCGAGCCGGACACGCGAGTCCATGGTGTCTTCAAGGGCTCTGAGGACTGGGTGCCCAACATCATCCCGAGCTACGCCAAGGTCGAGTACACGACCCGCGCGCCGGCGGTGGACAAGGCCGTCGAACTACGGGACAAGGTGCTCGCGTGCTTTGAGGGCGCGGCGAAGGCAACGGGGTGCACGATCGAGATCGACGCGCCGGATAATGCGCTGTATGCTGAGCTGAGGAACAACACGCCGCTTGCGAGCGCGTATGCGGATTTCATGACTGAGGTGTTCGGGCAGAAGATCGACAGGAACGGCATGATGACTGCGTCGACGGACTTTGGCAACGTCACGCACAAGGTGCCTGCTATCCATCCGAACTATGTGATTGAGAGCGAGGGTCCAAATCATACGGTGGAGTTTACGGCTGCGACTGGGTCGGAGGGGGCTCATGAGCGGTCCATGAAGGTCGCGAAGGGGTTGGCTGTTGTTGCGGCGAAGTTCCTGGATGACGACGAGTTTGCAGGTCAGGTGAAGGCGGCGCACGGGAAGAAGGGCAAGGCAGCGTAGAGCAACAGACAGGGGATTCAAGCATAGCGACGGGTGCATGACATACACACTAGATCTGTTAGACCGCAATGCATTTAAGCACTCAAAACTAAGGGCTCATGAGCTCTGTGACACGGCTTAGATCGGCTATCACCCGCATGTCCAGTACGATGTCCAAGAAGATGTGATGCCAATACGATGCAGATGCAAATACGACAGATAGCAAGGCTCTGTGCCAATGCTGCGGCTAGTAATACAAAAGATGTTGAATCGATGCAACTCCTCTTCCCAAGCCTCCCCTTCTGCCCATCCCTCGCCTTTGTCATTGCCCCTCGTACTCCGGCGACATGTCTATTGGCGACGGTGGCGGGTTGTTGCTGTCCTCCCACCCCTTCCATCCCAGGACCAGGAACGAGCCCACGACCAGACTCGCACCCAGCACAGTGAGCCAAGTGATGCTCTCGGCGCTGGCGGACGGGATGACAAGCGACCCGAGCAGCGCAAATGGAATTGTCAAGCTCAGGCCGATCGTCACGAGTAGTGGCGTGGTCTTGAGCATAGCCAGGACGTAGAGGTAGTCGCTCGACAGGGTGATCAGCATGTTGGCGACGATGATGGCCCAAGCAGTCTTCGTCGGCGGGAGCTCGAGCGTCTCCCAACCGATGTAATTGAGGATAGGGAACGCAGGCAGCAAACAGATGATGTTGTACAGACCCGCGAAGCCGAGCATCAGCTGCGTGTCGACGCGCGACTCGTCGCCTATCCGCACTTTGAGGAGGATCACGTAGACAGAGTAGAAGGCAGCGGAGAGGAGCGAGAGCGCGTCGCCGAGAATGGGGTGAGTGGGAATGTTGGTGCCAGTCGTGTTGGCGGTGGGGTTGATGTCGATCGTGTTGGTCTTCATTGCCGAGTCGGATCGGGTGACGAGGACGACGCCGATAAAGCTGGCCAGTGCAGAGAGCACCTTGGCACGGGTCACGTCCTCGACGCCGAACACGCGGCCAAGCGAGAGGGTGAAGAAGCCTGCTGTCAGGCACTGCGAATCGAGAAGCAAGATCCCACTCACTCGTCACACTGCTGAGGATAGTCACGCTCGCGACAGAGGCGAATGCAAGAGCAGCGTTCAAGCTCCAGTTGGCGAGGAACCACACTGCGCTCCACCACGCGGCGATCTCGGCCGTCTCGCGGATCGTGAGCTTCCCGCTCGTTGGCGTGTGTGTTGTCTCTTCGGGGTCCTCGAGTGCCTGCAGTGGCGCACGAGGCGAGCTCGGAGGTATTGAGAACGACGGGCGGCGGCTGGACGGAGCGTCTGAGACGGCCTGGTACCCTCTGGGCATGTCAGCAAGACACAGCAAAGCCTCTGCTCACTGTTGGGATGGAGCGTCTCGTGCCAATGTTCCGTGGCGGAAGTACCTCCACGCCGCTGGGATGAGATACACCGCGAACGACGAGGTGTTGAGGTACGTGATCCTGCTTGTCAGCCGAGTTTCTCCAGCCCAACGCACATGAACGGCTTGTTCCACGTATCCTCGCCCGTCTGCAGCGCATTGGTGATGAAGTTGGACGCGGTCCACAGCTGTACGACTCGTCAGCAAATCTGCCCATCGCTCCGACCCGACTGTCCGCCCACTCACCAACACCACCACGAGCAAGAGCGTCACGCCGACAGTATACCGCTGCGCGGAGACCAAGCGCGTTGCCGGCGACGGCATCTTGGGCTTGGGGAGGAGCGCGTCGCTCTCCATTGGCCCTTGTGGAGTGAGTGTAGTGTCGACAACGACAGAACCCTCGTCGTCGCTGGCTTCCGATGTATGCTCGCGATCCGCTCGTAAGGCGTGATCGATCACAACAAAATGCTGCATTTGCCTCCGTGTGTGTGACTGCCGTTGTGGGGTCTCCGCAGTTAATGAATCTACCAGCGATTGTTTGTATGCGGTCATCCGTGCGTTGATGGAAAATGTTGATTCTTAACTCTTGTCTTCTGCATGTAGCAGCACGCACCCAGCATGGGCGTCAACGGCCTCATGGCCTGGATCAAGAAGGTCCAGTGGGTGGTGGTGGGGTAAGCAGTGCTGACAGTACAGTCCGAAAGTGATCCAGTCGCTACCGCAGCGTTGGGCTGCGGAGGATGTGCGGGGCAAGCGCGTCGCAATGTGGGTAGCCAGTTCGGGCTGTCGCACTGATGACCAGCGACGCGACGCTTCTGACCAACCGCTTCCACTTTGCGAACAAGGACACGAGCCAGAGGGGGCGGTCGGCGCTGCTGGGGTGGTACAAGTGAGCTGCACGTCGAGGCGGAGCTGACCGCCTAGCTTGATACGGGACATGCGCAGACATGGTGTAGAGCCTGTGGCGGTGTGGGACGAGCGGGGCGAGCGAGTATGGAAAGCTCCGGAGGTGCGTGCGTTGTTGTGATGGAATGGAATAGGCAACTGACGTATCACAGGCTCGGAAACGGTTAGCACACAGGTCAATGCTGCTGGCTCGGCGCATGCATGAGGACCGGAGGGCGGAGCGTCTCGCGCGGCTGCAGGATGAGCTGGAGGTGCACCTCGGGCTGAGCGAGGAGGAGAGGAGGATAGTGGCAGAGGCGTGGAGGGGTGAGGAGGACTGGGAGTTTACGCCAGCTCAGCCAGTTGAGCTGGCTTGGCCGCTGCAAGGTGGATCTGTGCTGAGGGTCCTCTACGTTGCCCGCCTGGCGGCCCACATTGATGCCCTGGACCACCTGTGGGCAGAGCACAAGCTCGACTCTCGAGATCAGCTCACGACGTTCGCACCGCCAGAGTACCCAGAGTCCGAGGAGGAGATCGACGAGGCTAGTGCAGTCGAGATCGATGACGATGACCTGCCTGGTCAATCTGCGATCGAAGCCGCCAATATGCTCCGTGACCCAAAACAGAGCTCAGTCGTCGACGCAAAGCTGAAAGCCCTGCCTGCTTCAATGTACACAGAGACGCCTCGGCAGCGAGCTCTGAGCGAGATGGAGGCCGAGGTATGGGAGGTGCTAGGCCTTGTACCGCCCGGACTGAAGGAGGATGGCGTCAGTCCTCCAGAACAAAGTAGCGAGGAACCGCTCGATGCGGCCCAGCTAGAACGTCTCGCCGACGAAGCAGCAACAGACAAGGAGCAGCCAGTCGACACCGACGCCATCCCCATGGACGAGATGGACGGCGCGAGCACCATGGTCCGTGATGTGCCTGCTGCCATGTCCATCCTCAATGAGATCATGGCCCTGTCCCCGCCCGTACGTGACACGTACGTGCGCGCTCTCGACATGCCACTAGAGGCGCACCATGCTTCCTGTCGCGAGCTTCTGACTGCGATGGGTGTGCCTATCCTTACTGCGAACATACCCTTCGAGGCTGAAGGACTAGCCTCAGCCCTTGCGATAGCGGGCCATGTCGACTACGTCGGCACTGAGGACTCCGATGCAATAGTGTACGGGGTGAGTAGGTCGAGATCTCGCATGACAGACCGTCCGCGTCTCGATGGAGAATCAGACGAAAACGGCTTGTGCTGACGCCCAGGGCACGATGATCCGCAACCTCTCATCGCCCTCTACACCCCTCCTCCTCGTCGACTCGGGAGAGCTCCGCTCCCAGGTCCCGCTCTCCGACGAGGCATTCCGCGACTTCTGCATCCTCCTAGGCACAGACGCCAACCCCCGCATCCCCGGCGTGGGACCAGTACGCGCCTACAACCTCGTCCAGGAGTTCGGCAGCATCGAGAACATCCTGGACAACAACCCCAAATATGCCGCTTTGGCCGAGGAGGGGTTTATGGACATGGTCAACAACGCTCGGAAGCTCTTCTCCCACCTCCCGCCTGTGAACGAGTGGGAGAGGGTCACGGGGGAGGATAAGGGGAGGGAGTGGTTGCGCGAGCGGGGGATCTTTGTCGGCGATATGGCTGGGAAATGGAGCCGGATCTGGGCGATCAGGAGAACGGCGGCCAGGGTGACGAGGGTGAGCGCTAAGGCGTCGCCGGAGGAGATGGAGGAGCAGGTCGTTGTGGAGGAGTTCATGGCTGAGGAGTGGGGGAGGTACGGGGGTGGAGGCGGGCCTGGGGGTGATCCTCAGCGTTCGTCGGTACAGACCCACAGTGCTGCGGACGAAGAGCACATTGCGATCGGCGGCGATGATCGCAACTCAAACAAGCACGGTGGCTATGGCAAGATATCGCCGCCGCCGCCTCGGATCCTCGACACTTGGCCAGAGTGATCATACGCTCATGACGCTTTAAGCTTCAATATCAGATTTGGACATCTCAGGTTGTCCTTCGAAACCCGTACCGAAATCGCTGTCGAGCACCCCTGTTCACCCGTTGTCTTCCGGTCCATTTCACGGTTGTCAGTCTGTCCCAATCATTCTGTTTGTCATCCTGTCCATATTTGCTATCCTGCCCATATCTGCTCAGCCCTCACTCTCGAATAATTCCAGCATCGAGTAACGTCTCAACGTCCCATCCTACATGAGCACGACCTCTGCCCCATCAGGTACTCTGATTCTGTCCTCCTTTGCATATCCATTTTACGCTAGAATTCACATGACACACTATGCATCGACGATCTTGTTGTACAAGACGGAGCAGTTGTACCCCGCAACCACCGCCTCCTCGACCTTGACGCCCCGATTGATGAGGTTGCCCTCGAGGTCGTATGCGTTTGTCGTGGCGGAGTGGAGTTGCAACCGAGTCAGGGCGATGGGCGAGTTCTGTGGTTATCAGCGACACTTCTTCCTACGTCATATGCCGTTGTCTACTTACAGTCGCCTCCTGCGTCTCCTTGACGAGGCTATCGACCGCATGTGGCACAAGGCCAGGGAGGTGCTGCGGGACTGCCACGGACGACTTCTTCCCATTGCCGAGCTGGTAGTCGCCTGCTGTCAGTCACAGCCTTCGCGGACACTCACTGTTACCGCCCCACACAAGCACGTCCTTGCCGAAGAGCCCCTCCTTCAGACCCTTGGCGTCTGCTTGTGCGACCGTGTCAAGGACAGCGAAGACATGTGTGCTGGGACTGGGGGAGACGCTGATCTTGCTGACTGGCAGTGCTGAGGTCTTCTGCGTTGCCTCGTTGAACTCTGTGATGCCGCTCAA
This sequence comes from Cutaneotrichosporon cyanovorans, assembly GCA_002335625.1. Taxonomy (NCBI): domain Eukaryota; kingdom Fungi; phylum Basidiomycota; class Tremellomycetes; order Trichosporonales; family Trichosporonaceae; genus Cutaneotrichosporon; species Cutaneotrichosporon cyanovorans. Next base: position 304,873 of record BEDZ01000010.1, on the reverse strand, counting down.
ACTGGGGTCAGCCATACACTGGTCTCTTCGATCAGACTATTAACCCACCTCCTGATCTTGGCCGGGGCAAAGGCAGCAGACGACCACATGCCCGTGCCCAGTGCTCCACTCTGGCCCCCACCACACGACAATACATCCACCAACGGCTGCTTGCCCGCACCCTTGTGCTCGACAGTGAAAAAGGTCGTCGTCGACCCCGCGTTCACAGACGTGCAGTTCACCTCTGTGCCTGCTGGGTAGTTCTTGGCGAGGAGGATCTCCACCGGCGTCGGCACAGTGGCCACTGTAGTGTTCGCACCGAGTCCAATCTGGCCATTGTCATTCGCTCCGAAGCCTAGCACCCTGCCCTCGGTCGTACGGACGAAGGACGAGCGGTCACTCGTCGCGACCTGGGCGACCTTGATGCCCGACAGCGCAGGGATCTCAGTCAGCTTTGTGGCGAAACGGGGGTCCGAGTCGGGCGGCAATGCGGGTCCAGTAGCGAGCGCCTGTGCCGGAGTATCGGGGAGGGTGAAGGTCTGCTTTGTGCCGAGCTGGCGGTGGGTGTTGGCGAATGGCGAGAGCGGGAGGGAGAAAGTACGGCCGAGGTTGGTGACTGCGAGGAGGTGGTGCTGCCCGACTGAGATGTCGACCCACTTCTCGCCCCAGTTGAGCTTGTTCGCCGCCTGGAGCTCGACAAAGTCCACGAGCGGGTCGCGCGTCGTCAACTTCTTCCAGTAGTTGCGTGACGCCTTCTGTCCGTCCTGGAACGACCTGTCCGCCGACACGACGTACAGCCTGCCGCTCTTGCTCAGGCCGAAGAGCTTGCCCGGTGCAGCGGCGAGTGTCCGCAGCTTCTTCCCCCTCAGGGAGCGCCCCACTGCCCCAGATGGGTCGTAGCCCGCACCCCACATCCACAGGTCACCACGCGCATCAATCGCAGCACCGTACTTCTCCTGGATGGTCAGGTCGCGCACCGGTGTGCTGCCAAGGTGTGCGAGTGGTGCCGGGCGGCGCAGCTGCTTCACAGTGGGATCGGGCGACAGGGTGAGGTATTCGTTCGTGCCCCAGCCTACTGCTGCAAACGGTGGAGGCGTCCCAAGCACGCCCTTGGCCTTGAGCATTGGTGGGACCACCACCTTGGGCCGCTCCTCATCGTTGCGAATGGGCTTGAGGCCATAGGTGTAGACTGCAAACGCAACTCCTCCAGCCAGCGCTAGCGGAGCTGCCCTTGCGCCCATCGAGCGGAGCGTGGCTGGCATGTTCAGAGGTGGCGAGCAGTGCCCTTGCTACAGTCCTTCCAGTTGCTAAAGTTGCTGAGAAGAACCGGGGTGGAGAACAATGCCTGATGCAGACAGCACCAGCTGACATCTCGACGATTCCCGGACGTCAGAGTCAGACATCGCCCGGGGCACCACTGAAACCAGGCACCACACAAGAAATATGGATAAATGTTTTCGAAAATAGCGAAAAACAAATACCCCCTCCCACACAGCCAACCATCGCCCAGCAATAACGGAGGTCACGTCGGATTCAGCAGCATCAGACGCTCTGCTCGACGGGTCGGATCTCCTGCTCAACGTTGTCGTCGTCGTCGCTGTTGTTGAACACCACATCACCACCTCGACCACCACACCACCATGTCGGCCCTCCGCTCCGTCTTCGCGACCGCCTCGCGCACCTACGGCCGCCGTGCCATCTCGACCACTGCTGCCCGGCGGTCAGACAACCTCATGATGGTGGGTAGCGGGTGGTGTTGCTGCAGGAAGATGAGGAGTAGAAAGACTAACGACTAGCATCGCGACTCGGCACACAACAACGCCTCGATCCCATTTAGCTTCACCCCGGAGAACCTCAAGGAGATTGAGAAGATCGTGTCGAGGTACCCGCCGCAGTACAAGAAGGCGGCTGTCATGCCGGTGTTGGACCTCGGGCAGCGCCAGAACGACGGGTGGACATCGCTTTCGGTCATGAACGAGGTCGCGCGCCTGCTCGAAATGCCCCCTATGCGTGTGTACGAGGTCGCGTCGTTCTACACCATGTACAACCGCGAGCCCGTGGCGCCCAACTTTGTGCAGCTGTGCACCACTACCCCGTGTATGCTTGGTGGATGTGGGTCGGACAAGATCCTCGAGACGATCAAGAAGCACCTGAACATCAACCCTGGGCAGACGACCAAGGACGGCAAGTTCACGTTCATCGAGGTCGAGTGTCTTGGTGCATGCTCGAATGCCCCTAGTAAGTGTGGAGCGGGCCGGGAGATGGGGAGGGTCTTTCAAGATCGGAAACTGAGCTCTATGGCTCGTGCTGTCGTGTTGCACTTCTGTTGGGAGCTGCTGCTGACTTGCAGTGATGCAAATCAACGACCACTACTACGAGGACCTCACCCCCGAGTCAACAGTCAAGATCCTCGACGCCTTGGCTCGTGGCGAGCAGCCCAAGACCGGCCCCCAGAGCGGACGGCAAACGGCTGAGAACTCGGCGGGTCTGACAACGTTGACCTCGAAGCCCTACGGCCCGGGCGAGCACTGCCAGCCCGAGTTCCAATAGGCGGTGGCAGCAGAAGCAGGAGATAGAACCGCTGCGGCGGTATGCATGTGTACGAGAGTCGAGCGTGCGAACGCGCTCAGTGATAAGCAGGGAAAGGAGAGCAGGGGCTTGTGTGTTTGCAAGAACTTGCCCTCTGAGAGGTCAGATCTCGGAAGCGGTCGAATGCCGGAGCAGGTTAAGAGCAGAGAAACCTAACTCTGCTGAAAAGATCGGTTGACTGGAGAGTTCACCAGCAGTCAGGAGTACTCAGTGACTGAGCTAGAGAGAGAGGTGTTTTCTGTTCAGTGCAGGCAAGGTGTGTGTCTGCATGGGAGGAACACATGTCGCACTGAAAACTTAACTTCCACTTCCACTGACCAGAGCCTACGACCTTGACGGAGGCTACTTACCATCAGCATCAAGATGACCCCACCTCATTTTCCCATTTCGTGTTTCCGCAACACGATCAACACCCTAACAGCCTAGCCACGATCTCACATGCACTATCGGAGCCAGCATCGTGGGCAGCGATGCTCCGATCTGGCAATCACAGCACTATGCAAGGAACTCCATGTACGGTTTCGGCACCCTGCCCGGAGTCCCGCAGCACCTGACTCTCATTCCACTACTTACACCTCGGCCTTGCTCTATCCATGCATTCGGGTATCGGTAACAACAGATAATCTATGAACCTATGCGCCACTGTGGTACGAGTTGTGCAGACCGACCTGGTCCTGCGGTTGTGGGAACGCCTGAGCACCGAGCTTCGGCGAGTGGTTGGGCAACCCAATAAGGTTGTCGCTGTACCCGTTCGCCGATGCTGCCACGGCCTGCGTTTCCCGCTGCTCAAGCTCGTTGCTGAGCGCCGACTGCTTGGCTTTCGCCTTGTCGTTGCGCAGCCGCTCAATGTGCTCGAGGTACCGCTCGTCGACACCACCGGTCACGTACTCGCCAGTGAAGACGGAGCAGTCGAACTGCTTGATGTCGGGGTTGAACTGGCGCACAGACTGCACCAGGTCCGGCAAGGTCTGGTAGATGACCAGATCGGCGCCGATCGCCTCGCATACTTGCTCGGACGTGCGGCCATACGCCACCAGCTCGTGCGGGGAGGGCATGTCGATGCCGTACACGTTCTGGAAGCGGATCGGGGGCGCAGCCGAGGCGACGATGACCTTCTTGGCTCCGACATCCTTCGCCATCTGGACGATCTCCTTTGATGTTGTGCCGCGCACGATCGAGTCGTCGACGAGCAGCACGTTCTTGTCTGCAAACTCCATGGGCATGGCGTTGAGCTTGCGGCGGACGTTCTTGCGCCGCTGGGTCTGCCCGGGCATGATGAACGTCCTTCCGATGTAGCGGTTCTTGACGAAACCCTCACGGTACGGGATGCCCATGCGCTGGGACATCTGGAGGGCAGAGACACGCGACGTGTCGGGAATGGGGATGATGACGTCCACCTTGATGTTCTTCTCGTTGAGGATGCGCTTGGCTTCCTCGGCAAGGTACTCTCCCATCGCCATACGAGCACGGTAGACGCTCACGCCGTCCATCGTCGAGTCGGGGCGCGCAAAGTACACGTACTCGAAGATGTCGGGGGCGAAGGGGACAGGCTCTGCGACAATTCTCCTCGACAGGCCGCCGTCGCGGGTGATGATGATCGCCTCGCCGGCCTTGATGTCCTCCCAGTTGGGGAAGGAGAGGGCCTGAGCGACAACACTCTCAGAGGCAACGAGGTAGTCGTCGCCGCCACGGGGGGAGGGGCGGGTCGCCAGACCAGCAGGGCGGATACCGTTCGGGTCGCGGAAGGCGATGAGGCCAAAGCCGGCGAGCATGCCGACACACGCGTAGGCACCCTTGCACTGCTTCATGAGGCCGGCGATGGCCGTGAAGACATCCTCGTTGTTGATGCGGAACTTTCCGGTCTGCTGGAGGTTGTTCGCAAGAATGTTGAGCATGAGCTCAGAGTCCGAGTCGGTGTTGACGTGGCGGTGTGCGTCGGCGTCGAGGAACTGGCGCAGCTCGGGCGTGTTGATGAGGTTGCCGTTCTGGAATTAGCAAAGGCGTCGGGAAGACGAGGGGGTGTACACAGTGCGAGGGTAGTGAGCGGCCTAAGGGCGATCGCAGATCACACACGCGCACACGACCGGTGCTTCCGTCTGCTCGAAAATACACTTACGTGCGCAAAGGTGATTCCATAGGGCGAGTTGACGTAGAACGGCTGCGCCTCGGCATGCGCAGAGCTGCCAGCAGTGGGGTAGCGCACTGGGTGTCAGTCGAGGTCATGCGCAACCAGATGTTGTCGTCGCCAGCACTCACCATGCCCAACACCCATGTAGCCCTTCAGACCACTGACAGCCTGCTCGTCAAAGACATCACGGACCATGCCGTTCGCCTTGACCTGGTAGAAACGGCCCCCCGACCCACAGGTCACGATACCAGCCGCATCCTGGCCACTGCACGTTTGTTAGTAACCAGCTACGATCGTCTGCCGCGAGTGGCAACGCTTGCAACGCACCGGTGCTGCAGAAGCGAGAGACCCTCTGCACTGCAAAGTCAGCATAATGTCCGACCATACATCCTCTAGAGAATGGCTTACATTTCTGTACCAGCCTGGATCGTCTGGGTGGCCAGAGGGTCGTGGAGGAGGAGACCGAGGATTCCGCACACTGCGAGACGTCAGTACTGACAGGTGATAGCACCAAAGGGGCGAGCGATAACGCACTCGTGGGGTCAAGGACGGGCTGGCCGTGCCGATCTGATCGGAGATGGGTGAGTGGTGAAGGGAAAGAAAGAGAGATAGGAGGTGCGAGTTGTCAAAGATGCCTAGGCGGTCCTGGACTTGTAAACTTCTGGTGAATGCATTTCTGAATCAGACTCTGAAATTCCAGTCGGCTTGTGACCGACAGCAAGCGCCCGTCTCAAATCTCGCCAATCTCCAAAATCCTCCTCCTTCCTCGCGCGTATGCGGCCTGCGAGTACCGCCCACCCAGTCACCCAGTCTTTCGGTCAGGAACCAGCACCAGAAATCTATTCAAGCCGAACATTTTATTTCGACATCCGATCCGCATATGGCCATCTTAGACTTTGCGAATAAAATCGAAAGAAGAAAAAAAGAAAATGCCACACGTAACTCTCGTGCTTGCAGTGTGTGGTTTGTGTCTGTGGATATACGGATACGTTTGTAGCTTGGTAGTACCCTCTCGCGACAAGGCCCTTAGTGGCACTGCTGATCCAAGGTGTAGTAGTATGCATTGATGTGTCCTCGAAAACAATCCATTCCTGCACATCCAGCTATGACAATCGTATGCTTTAGAACCTGGCGGACAGGCTTGCTCCATTGCCTAGCATACTGGATATCTGGTACCAGAACTGTCATCAGATAGCTGTGGCCGCCTCTCGCGGCGATGTTGTAGAATGGCAGTTGTGACCTGACCCGACCCGACACTGTCAACTCTCAGAGTGCACATGCAAGGGGCGCTCAACCAGTGGAATTCTTTCGTGTTCGTACACAGCTTTATATCCAGCTTCAGCATTTCGTGTTCGTACACCACTTGGAGTTCAGTTCTCAGCATTTTCGGACAATAAAAAGCTTTTGGCATCCTCCACAAATACCGCAGCTCTGCTTGGTGTTGATGCCATCGATACAAGGCCCCCGACTAGACAGCACCAGTGCTCCAGTATCTGTGTCGAAGTATCATGGCCGACCACCTCGACGCCTCATCTGACCTAGTCGACGCTCTGAATACATTGATACAGGTCGTCAGGTCGTCAGGTCTCGCAAATCACAACAATTCAACGATAATCAGACACGGACGGAGTTGGACGCAGTCTCCGCCGACGTTTGAATCATAGCGACCTAGGCGTGGCGTGTACCACAACGCGCGACGTCGCGCGAGATGACCGCTTGATTTAGCTTGATCCACAACTACCTACACTACACTATCACTCCCATAACAGCCGAGCGCAGACTCCGGACGTGTCTGCTGCGCCATGTCGAGACCGGCGTCGACGCGACCAACGTCTGCCACGCCAGGCCTTGAGACGACAGGAACAGGGAGCACGCCCGCACCGTCGTCTCCGCCAGCCTCTGAGTCGTTCCTCTCAGAGTTCGATGGCACGGCCAGTGTGCTCGACACGACCTATGGCGACAGCACGCCATGGGAGCCGCCAGAGAATGCGAGTGCGCTGAACATTGTGTCGTGGAAGCTGGGCGTGGACGCGCAGGTGGAAGATGGTGTCGGCAAGAGGGGTTTCAACGGTACGTCGTGTCGTGGTGCAGGTGCCACACGGTGTAGCTGACTCTGTGTAGCCATCTCGACTGTTCTGGCGCATCCTACAAAGCGTGCGAACCCGCTGCGCGCGTCGCGGAAACCTCTGCCCCCACTTGGAGCCCCGCCGATGCTGCCCAAGCCTCCAACACCTGCATTCTACGATGGGTACCTAAAGACCATCGCGCCGTTGTACGAGACATTCGTACAGGCGCAGGCTGCTGCGTCGCAGCCACAGGCGCAGTCAGAGATGGACCTGCAGAGCAAGTCAGCCAAAGCTGACCTGCCGTCGCTTGACTCTATACCCGAGATGTTCTTCGACCCCAATTTCGACATCGCGAACCCCTCGTCCTGGGCGGAGCTGATGGACTCTGCAGACACAGCAGAGGGCTCGTCGTCATCCTTGTCAAAGTCAAAAGGAAAGGGCCGTGACGACAGCGTGCAAGATACGCTATCTACACACCTGGACAACCTCGAGCGACATCTGGTTCACGAGATTACCCTGCGATCGAGCTCCTTCTTCTCCGCCCTTGCGAATCTGCAAGACCTGAACTCGGAGTCGTCGTCATGCCTCAGCCGCATCGCGGACCTCAAGTCTGCACTGGGCGACGTGGCAGGCAAGCAGGCGAGGAAGGGGCTCGAGATCATTGATGCCCAAGCCCGCTTGCGAGCGCTGCGTGTGACCGAGGCAGGGGTCAAGCGCGTGGCGGAGCTGGACGAGATACTGCGCGTTGCCAGGGGACTGGCAGATGGCGGTGACTGGTCCGGTGCACTCGGTTGTGTCGAGGACATTGTGAGATGGTGGGAGAGGAATGGCACAGAGCCCGTCGAGGAGGAGACATCTGCCTCGACACATTTACCTCTCAACACATTGCCAGCCCTGACCAACCTCCCCACGTCTATCACTGCTCTGACATCGACCATTGCATCTCAGCTGGAAGGTGTGCTCTCGGCTACGCTGCTTTCTCTGCTGTCTGAGAACGAGGAGGATGGTCCAGATGCCGAGTCTGTGCGGAACGCCATTGGGCCAATGCTTGGAGGTCTGGTTCGATGTGGCAAGGCATCTGACCTCGGAAGCGTGTGGCGAGGCGCTGTCACGCTGTGCATCAGGGAGGGAATGCGACAACATCTGCCCCTTACGCATGGTCAGGATGAGAACGAGGTGGACAAGAAGGGCGAGGCAGGGGGTCAAAGCCTCGCGCACAAGATCCAGGCGATGGAGCATGAGGAGTTTGTCGCACTGAGCAAGAAGATGTACAGCTCCATGCTGGCACGGTTGCGCAGGGTGCAGTGGATGGGCGAGGAGATCACCTCGATACTTGCACAATATAGGTGTGTCTTGTCGTGTGAACGAGCTGATGATCCGCAGCAACTGGACCACTTTATCGCTGAGTGACTCCCCGTCAAGTACGGCAGCAGATACACCCTCCTTCGATCCCACAGACGTCCTCACGTCGGCTTGCGAGCTGGCGAACACGCGCGCGTCCAAGATCGTCATGGTCCGCCAGGAGCAGCACGCTGCTCTCCCCATCGACAAGTACGTCGAGGTGTTCAACGAGACCTGGGCGTTCGTCGTGGCTACAGAGTCGCTAGCGAAGCGGATGATTGCATCTCTACGTGGCGTCGCGGCCTCCCAAACACGCTCGTTCCTCGTTTCCTACCACGCTCAGCGGCTGACAAAGTCCGCCCGCCTGGTCGAAGAGGAGACCTGGGTGCAGGTCGACGTTCCGCCAGAAACGCAGCATGCAGTCAACCTGTTCGTCGAGGCGGCAGTGTCAGATCCAGCGGAGTGCTTCATCCCCCCTCACGCTCCCAACGGCGCACCGAATGGCGAAGCCCCAGGCCCATCACGCCTCGTCAAGGTCGAGGACAAGTCCTTCTCCGTCGTCAAAGCCACCGCCGAGTCACTTACACTGCTAGGCGAGTACCTCGCAGTCGTGATCAACCTCGAGCTAGTCGTCACAGACGTCATGTCGCGCGTGATCGAGTTCCTGAAGAGCTTCAACTCGCGTACATGCCAGGTCGTCCTTGGAGCCGGCGCGATGCGATCAGCAGGCCTGCGCAACATCACAGCCAAGCACCTCGCCCTTGCGTCACAGAGCCTCTCCGTCGTCGTCGCCCTCATCCCCTACATCCGCGAATTCATCCGGCGCCACCTCAACCCGCGTCAGGCGGTCATGCTCGTCGAGTTTGACAAGCTCAAGCGCGACTACCAAGAGCACCAGAACGAGATCCACGCCAAGCTCATCGCAATCATGGCCGACCGATTGGCCGTGCACGTCGGCGAGCTGCGCGAGATCGACTGGGAGGCAGCGCCGGCCAAGGAGGGGCCGAACAGCTACGCCCTCATGCTCACGAAGGAGACTGCGACGCTGCACAAGGTGCTGTCGAAGTACCTCGCCCCATCGACAGTCGACGACGTCATGGGCCGTGTGATCGTTGCGAGCGTCACACGCCTAGGGGAGGAGTACAGCGCCATCGAGCTGCGGAGCGAGGAGGCGAAGAAGCGGATGCTGCAGGATGCGGCGCTCATTGCTGTCCGCATGGGGCCCCTGGCGGAGTCGGGTGCCACTGCTGCGTCCCTTGAAGCTCTGGTGCGCGAAAAGGCAACTCCGAGATCGTCGGCAACTCAGCGGAGGAACAGTGTGTCGCCGGCGGGCTCAGGCACTCCTGCGAACGCGAAGGCTGAGGAGTCCAAGGCTAAGGGAGATGGCACAGGTCGCCCAGAGCCACAACGGCAAGGGAGCAAGGGATGGCGAGAAGTCGGGGACGTGGCGGATACACCAGGGAGTGGTGCGGGGACACCGGTGGCGCGGAGTAGTTCTGCTGAGCAGGCACTACGACCGCCAGATACGCCAGCCAAGTCGGGAAGCCCGGCTGAGGGCAAGTCGACGTCTGAGCTGCCTGAGCTGCCGAAGGAGGCGTCCGATACGACTACAGAGCCGGAGGTGGCAAAACCTAATCATGTCGAGGCTGAGCCCGTAGCTCCTGGCACGGCCCAGGCCAAGGAGGACGAGAGCAAAGCTGAGAAAGACGCTCAGGAGGGAGACACACGGGAGAAGTCTGTCGAGCCCACTGCTGCTGAGGATGCGCCGCAGCCACCACCGAAGGCTGAGAGCAGTGCTCCGGCATCAGGAGAAACCGAGGTCAGCCCACCACCACCGCCCAAGGTCGAGGACAACCCGCCGCCAACACCACCGAAGATCGATGATGCTGCTCCGCCTGCGCCGGCGAAGGCCGAGAGCTCCGAGAAGACGCAGATTGCAGTCATTGAGACATCAGATGCAGCGTCAGGTGTCGGAGGTAGCGGGGTTATCCAGAATGACCACTCCGACGGGGCCACGGGCGACGACGATAAAGCTGAGGCTGCCGATGGGGCCAAGGTCAGGTCTGACGATGTTCAGTCGAAGACGGTTGGGGACAAGGCTACGGCTGACGAGGACGAATCAGCAGTAAATGCCGTGTCAAAGGCAGACGACGGATCCAAGGCCGGCCAGGAAAAGCCCAAGGCTGAAAAGTCTGAGAACGGCGACGACAAGCCTGACGACGACTCCGTCAAGGCCGAGGAGGCCTAGACAGATGAAGCCAAGGATCGAGCGTCCCACCAGGATACGCCGGAGGCCACCGCTTGTTCGGGACGGTGACTACTGCATAACATTCAGGCACCGACAACCTCTCGGACTGCCTCTGCATTCGCCGAGCACACTGAGTCTTCTGCAACACCCCGCCCGCCTCAAGAGCACCAACGACGAACCTAGGCCAACGGTTAACCCGGCAATCCCGGTCATAGCGTGCAATGCACCAATGCGAACTGGGCCATTGACGTGCCACAAGGCTCACTACCGAATGACAGAGATCACGGATCCCATGTTCTTACAACTCTGACACATCGCTCACCGCAAGCGCTGACATGACTTGAGCGGCTCAACTACCCTCTGGCTACGGGATGAGCCGCCCTCCACGACTCCCAGAACCTAGCCCTATCCGGCTTGCCGTACCTGCGCCAGAAAGGCTCGTAAATGCTCTTGATGGACTTTGCGACGGCCGACGCCACTGCAACGTCGATCATGTTCCCCAGCTGGCGATTTTGCTCGTCCACGTCGCCGCAGAGAACGTACGAGTCTGGCAGGCCCTGGATGCGACGTCGTTCGGCGATTGTGAAGATGCGGTTTTGCTGCGGTCAGCAGTGGTTAGTGCCCTAGAGTCGCGTCTCTGTCGCCCGAGAGGGCACCCAATTCACTAATTGCCGCGGACGCGAAGACACAGCTTAACACGATGACTCTTCTGACCTTCTCATGCTTCTTTTGAGATTGCCCCCTGTGTTCTCACGGACTCTGTAACCCATATACCCGACTCACACTCCAATGGATAGGGCATGTAGCTTTCTGCCCTGGCCTCGGCGACGTGAGCAGCGTCGGCACCCCGTCCAGAGGGTGGAGTCGTCTCAGCCCTCCTGACAAACCATGATCCTCCCCGGGCGGCGGAGCGTTGCAGATCCTGCCGTCAGCCGTGCTCCTCTCACCGCTGACATTTCCAGCTCCCGCCTCGTACACACTGGCGTTACGTGGTCTTTTAGCCATCCATCGCTGGCGCGCCGAGCCTCACGCTGAAAGTCGGTCCGTGGGTCTCGCCTGTATGGCACGCGATCTAGGCCGACAACGCGCTCGGCAAGCGGGACATCCGGTGGGTGGTCCCATACTGACTGTCAGGATCAACATCCCGTGTGTCCTCAGATCATACGCTTCACCCACCTGGCATGTCTGAGAGCGCATCGTACGCCGTCACAGCAGGCAACGGCGCAGTCCCCGTTACCTGACCAGCATCTAGATTGTACGCCACGGAGCTGTCGAGGCCGAAGATCGTGGCTCTCGCGTCAGGATTGGCGTGCGTCGGAGCAGGGAAGTAGGGTAAGGGAATGCCGCTCCGAGCTGCGAGAAAGAAGAGCCGGACACGGCGCTGAGGTGACCCGTAGTCGCGCGAGTGGAGGAGGGCAACGCGAACCTGATAGTTGATGCTCACGAGGGACCGCACTACTTCATGGGCGAAGTTGATCTCGTCCTCCTCTCTCTGGCCCTCCTTCATCCCGCGGACGTTCTCGAACACGAACACGTCTGGCTGCAGGCGTTGCACTTCTGCGAGGGTGACGAAGACTTCTAGGTTGCGGGGGTCCGAGGGTGCGGCGTGGAAGTTGACGCCGGTGTGGCCTTGGCTGAGATGTCAGCGATGGTGACCTCGAGAACTCGCTGAGCATGATACTCTATTCGGAACGCCGGCCGCAGTGTGATTTATGTGCCAGAGATACTCACCAAGGAGGCCCGGCCACCAGCACAGCGACAGAACCCGGTTGAGGCGCTCTCGAGGACTGGCTCCAGTCGGAGACAGCACGCTTGTGGACTTTCATGCCGGGGAAGTTGGCCCTCAGAGTGCGGCATGCGGACGAGTCAATCTCCACTGCGTGTTGGACATCGAAGTGCTTCGAGAAGCCGTAGACGGACCCACCACCGCCAGCATACAACTCCACGCAGGACAGACGGAGCTGCTCGAATTCGAGGCGCTCGCTCTCTGATTTGACGTTGTAGCAGGTTGCACAAGGTGCAGGTGGGCAGTCCAGGTTGACGAGGTACCGGCGGTGAGGCTGACTGCCAGTAGGCAGGCGCTTGCGAAGGATGAACGAGTCTGCGTTCGACTGCACGTTGAGAGGCGCCTTACACATCACCCGTCGTAGGTCGCACGGCACCACCTTGTCTGTGAGGTACAATGCGCGCTTAGGTCAGTTCTGTTCTAGGTTTATCGCAGAGTGACTGCCACACTCAATGAGTAGCCGCCACACACAACAAATGGCTGCTTCACTCAGACGCAGGTGCAGTGCTCACGCACTCACCTGCGATTTGTATCCCCCGCCCTCGAGATCGCTATACCGCCCACACACATGGAGTTCCCAGTCACCTCCTGGCCCGAGAGTGACGATCCCGACGTCCCATGTGTCCCCCGTGTTCTCTGCGCTGTCCACGAACACTAGCTGCCCCGGGTGATACACCTCCCCGCGGACTTTGAAGCTGTCACCCTTCACGCGTGGACGTGCCCCTGCCTCTGCGTGGTGCGATAGACAGGAGTCGCAGTCGGTCACTTCGAATGGATCAGAAGTGTCGCTTGGTCTGTGGCGGCCCCGGGAAAGAGGGTCGCGCCACACCCTGTCCAGTTCCGTGACGAAGAGAGGTGGCGGAAACAACGCAAGCCCAAGGACGTGCTTGATGTCGATGCTCTTACACGCTCCATGCAGGAGGAAGAGAGAGGAGTCCGAGGCTGCTGAGGTGCATGTCCAGTGGACATGGGCGTAGGTCACGTCGCTGAGGCTGAAAACACGCCGAACTAGTCCTGTGCGGCGCTCATAAGCCCCGTTGAAGGCGGCGCGAATTGTTACTAGATTCCCTTTTGCAAACACTGAGCCATCTCGAGCTGTGCCGTTCGAGATCTTGATGGGAGTAAGAGGAGCTGCTGTCATGGTCGTCTTGACACGCGCGTCATCACAGCTCACTGGGCAGCCTTGTAGCGATCTGTAAGCAGCCGTTGAAGCCGTGGGTCACGTCAGCGAACTTACTGCTGGACGAGCACGATGGTGTGAGAGAGCGTTCACTAGAAGTTGATCTGAGTGCGTTAATGCTCAAGGCTGTGATGCTATCGATGAAGTGAGTGATCTAGAAGAAGGTTGTGGTGGCAGCTCCTAACCAGGGCGCAGGGATATCAGTGTATGGCGTCAGTGTCGTCAGCAGCTGAGATGACAACCAGCTCCATGCAATCTACAATGCGATCTAAAGCTACACCATGATATTGACAAGGACACACATCTACGCCCTCTTGCCCTTGTCCGCCACAACACACTCCATGACACCAACACACACGTCTGGGACCTCAGCTTCCATGGGGTCGTCCGGTGCCCACATGGCCAGCTGGCCGCCCTCACACGGCATAGCAATGAGCACACCGATGCGGACGTCCGCTCCTGGTCCTGGTGCCTCATTGACTGTTGGCAGGCGCCTCTCGATCTGAGGCTCTGGTTGAGCTTGAGGTACCTGTTGGGCTGCTGACCTCCGCCGCCGGGTGAGGCGAGGGAACATGTCCTCTAGCGCTTCGCGCAGCTCCTGTCGCAGAGGCGGGGCCTTCGGGACCTCGATGGGGGGTTCGGGTAGAGGTGGAAGGGGTGGTAGGAGCTCGTGTACAGCAACGGGCTGGCAGTTAGCCTCGATCGATACGTAGTGAGATTAAGCCGGCATCGCCCTGTCATAGATTGGCACACCCTCGTGCTCGTGCATGGCCACAGATACCACAACGGCCACAGCCCTACTCACCTGGAACACATCCTCGTCGTCAGACCCGATATCCCGCTCGTCCACGCGCTTCATCTCGGACTCCCACATCACAGGCATAGGTGGTAACGACTTCGACTCCTTGCGCACCACTGGACGACCATGGAACGGGTTGCGGTACTGCGGGATCGCTTCGCCGCGAGCGATTGCTTCTTGTACTCGGTGCTCGAAGCGTCGGCGGTGGATCATGGCTCGTCCGATCATGCTCAGTGCAACGATCAGGAGTAGGACGATAGCGGCGAGAAAGATGAAGAGGTATAGCTGCGTGCTGGGGTCAGTCGTTGCCTTGGAAAGGGGTGCCGAGAAATGATACTCACTTGTACCCATCGTAGCTGTTAGCACCCCAACCTGACCCCCTGGGTGCAGAGCTGCTGCTGGGTGCAACTGAACTACGTGGGGTACTCGACGGTCCCACAGACGAAGCCGAGCCCACCGGCATGGTGAAGGCGAGGCTCTGTCCTGCTGGGTTCGCCATGGCGGGGGGGTCGATGCGCAGGCGGTGTCGAAGAAACAGAGAGTCCAGTACTGCAATGCGCCCAGATAGCAGTGAGCTTATGATGGTGGTCAAGGGAGGGGGTTGTCGAAGAGACTAGCGTCCCATTCGTTCGTTGGAGACAATGAAGAGGCCTTGATGCGGGGCCCTATTAGCAGTCAATGACCTGCCTTGCTGTGATCGCTGCGTACGCCGTAGCCTAAACGCTTTATGCAGTTGAGCTGGTCGTCGCTTTGTCGAACTCCTCTGCTGCAGTAGTAGCACAGCACAACAGGACAGCGTATCCCCTCGTCGTGTTGAAGTCAATCGAGAACAGAGATCGAGTGTGGGGTGAGGCTTATTTCTTCCGGGGAAACGCATGCCAAGCAAGGTACGAAATGGGCAGTATAACATGTGGACAAGGAGATCAACGCGATCTCCGAGATCCGTCGGAGGTGAGTATCGCCTTCTGACTTTTGACGGCGCGGTAGAGGTCGTTGTTGACGCCTGTTGCCTCGTGCCGAACACTTCAAGACGCGTCGACGATGCCTACGATCGGCCCCTCTATTCTCTTCGTGGCGGGCCTGTCCATCGGTGTTGCCACGGGCTACTGGACTGGCCGCGAGCAGCCGAAGCCAAAGGTGCCAGCTGGTGCGCCGTTCCCGCCTCCGCCAGAGCACGCCGGCGAGGATGTCAAGCGCGTCAGGCTGCCGACTTCGGGGGGTGCGGTTGTGCTCGCCGGAGGGAATCCAGGTGGGCAGAGAGTGGGGAGAGTCTTGTCTGATAACAGGCCCGACATTCGACCTCATCAGGCGACAGGCATATGTGACGGCGTATGACAGGCGAATGAGGCATCCGGCGTGGGTGAGTGTTGCCTCATAATTCCTGGCAATCGAAGAGCCGTATACAGAGAGAATTGTGTTCTTTCCCTCTGTTGGACTCCAGACCTGTAATGCCTGCTATGTTTGAGCTCACGCAAGACCGCCGAACACCTCACTGCCGAGTCCCTGCGCCGCGCACCGGCCGCCAACGGCACACAGCCCGTGCCCCTCGAGACCGCACGGGCAGGCGACACCCAGCCCGAGATCAAGGGCGACCGCTCGAAGAGCCAGTTCCAGGAGGACGCCGGTGTGCCAGACCTCTTCCGTGCCAAGCTCGCAGACTACTTCCGCAGTGGCTACGACCGCGGACACATGGTGCCTGCTGCCGACGCCAAGATCTCCCAGCAGGCGATGGACGAGACCTTCTACCTCACCAACATTGCGCCCCAAGTTGGCGAGGGCTTCAACCGTCACTACTGGGCGTATGTTGAGGACTTCTGTCGCCGCCTGACGTCCAACTTTGAGGACGTTTACGTCTTCACCATCCCACTGTACATGCCTACGAAGCACGCCGATGGCAAGTGGCGCACAACGTACGAGGTCATCGGCAACCCCCCGTCCGTTGCTGTGCCTACGCACTTCGCCAAGGTTATCCTTGCCTCGCGTCCGGACTTTGCGTACCCCCAGAAGCCGTCGCCCAGGGACAAGGCCGTCACCACCACCGACACCGTCAAGGAGCTTGCTATGGGCGCTTTCATCTTGCCTAACAGCCCCATCCCTGACCAGGCGGATTTGAAGTCGTTTGTTGCGCCCGTCGAGGCTGTGGAGCGCTTTGCCGGCCTGCAGCTGTTCAACGACGACCTCAAGAGCAAGTCGAAGCAACTCTGCTCGGTTACCCAGTGCACCGTCGTCGTGCGCCGCTTCGACGACGCCCGCAAGGAGATCAACAAGAAGGGCACCATCGAGGGGAGGCGATAGGCTGCCTTTGTTATACAGGCTCTGTGGGAATGTTCATTGCATGCATACTATCATTCATGACCTGCATTTGTACTTTGGGTCCAGTGTCTGCGCCCACTGTTGTTGCCACCAAGACACCTCCACTCGATGTGCCTGAGTGCCTCCATCTGTTGCTATCTCTTGGCGTTCAGCGTTGACTTCCTCTTTCACAACACCTCCATGCCATGGCCCCGTATCTCTTCCCGTACCCGACGACGGGGTCTGTCACGTTCGCGAACATCTTCCTGGACAGGTGGCAGGCGTACACGACCGAGCTGGCCGATGCGACAATAGCGCGGACAAGGCTGCAGCTGGCGCTCAAGGCAGCGGCGGGCAACGAGCCAGGTGCCTCGGCACTGGCTGTCTTGGAGGTGGGAGCTGCTCACAACACGACTGACGCCAGGCCGTACAAGTCTACCTCCCATATCTGCGCTCTATTGTGACATGCGTGGAGACCGACGACTTGCTGTACAAGACCTCACCTGAGCCCAGTGAGCTGCCACGCGTTTAGCCTCTCTGACAGCAGCATTCCCGTGGCGGCCAAGCCTTACGAACTATACTGTCTCACCGCCAGTCCTACCCCTGCCATCGATCTACTCTGAGCTTCAGTTTGTCATGCTCACGTACTGCTTCGCACTGAGCAACTACGCGCACTCCATCCTCGAAGCCCTCCCTGCCTTTGAGAAAACAGCGGCCGGTATCCCGACCTTGACCGCGGACGACGAGAAGAGGACGACAGCAGGACTAGCTCGTGCAGTGGACCTTTTGACACAAGCAGCAGGCGTGGCCGACTGGGCAGCAGTCAATGTCACGCCCAAGCTCGAGGAGGCGCGAACACATACGAGCGGAAGGCTGGGGAAGCAGAAGTGGCCTGTAGAAACGGGGCCGGAGGCGTTCCGCGGCCTCTCCATGTGAGCCGTTTCTCCTTGTTTTCACTGACCCCAGGATTCACCTAGCCGACGCACACATCACAGCCATCCGCAAGCTCCTCCTCCCCGTTTTGAGTCACCAGCTCTTCTCCCCCCCAGGCCCACCATTACCCAACAACCACCCGTCACCCTCCCTCCTTGGCAAGCTGTACCTCCACGTCGCTAGCCTCTACCAGTCTGCCTCGGCGCTGTTCTCCGTCCACATCGAGGGGCAAGAGAAGCGCAAACTCTTCGCTCCTCGACAGTCGGGGTCAGAACCGGAACCTGCAGCAGACGTCATACCCGAGCTGACACGATACCTGCGGAAAGAGAGCCTGCTCTCCTCGGCACTGGCGTACAAGTGGCTAGGGGTCGATGCCGGGGAGGGGAAGAACAACAAGACAGGGGAGGCACTGGCGTGGGTCACAGAGGCGAGGAGTCGCTTGTCAGTCCTGGAGGACTCTAAGGTCCACGAGAAGATGAAGGGGCTGTCGATTGGTCGCGGGTCGGAAAGGAGGAAAGAGGCAAGGAAAGCAAGGCAGGGGAGAGTGGACCGCGAGCTTGCAGACATGGACGCGTGGATACGCACCTACAAGAAGATGAACGATACGGTAGGTCGTGCTGCAGGGACTTACTGACGCCAGGTCTCTTTCCAGCCTGTGCCCAGTTCAGGCTCACTGGTAACACCTCCCGGCCGCCCTATCTTCACTGCAAAGGCCTTCGAGCCTCCTGACCTCCGCTTCTCTCCTGTCCATCGCGACTCTGATGGCGAGGGCGAGCGTGTCGACACCCCCGCAGCGCCCAAGGAGCCCGAGTACGCAGGGAAGGGAAACTACTTCTGACGAACTCACCCTCAACAACCTCGATCGCCGGACTGCTGAGTCGATCACCGGACTGCCTCACCTCCAGTCGACACGCATGTGCCATGTTGTATGCATACTCGTACAGTGCTACCATCTACAGATCTCTGCAATCGATGCTCATCCCTTAACAACTGATGCTCATCCCCTCACAACTGATGCTCATCTCTTCACAATCGATGCTCATCTCTTCACACCTAATGCTGGTCATGCTGGTTCCCATCTACCTTGATCACCGGCTGCTGACTCCTGCTCCTCCCGCCGGACGACTTGCGGTCCTCGACCCCGATCCACCGCTTCTCCCCTCCTTCCCATACCCATGCGCCGCCATCGTCCGCCCAGCTCTTCATCACCTCGACGATCTCGTTCCGCCTCTCCCGCATTGTCGTGGCCTCTGCCTCGCTCAGCTCGTGGCTCGGCACACGAAGCACCATGAAGTCGCGAGCCGGAACGGCGAGGTACACGAAATGCGGTTCTGGTCCGTGCAAACTGTGCTCGGCACACTCGGGTCCGTTCCACGCCGCGCTGACCTGGTTCGCCAGGCTCTGCATAATCAAGCGCAGGTGCAGCTCGTCAGCCGTCAGTGGTGCAGGTGGGAGTACATTGAGCATAGACGACGGCAGAGCGTACGGCGATGGGCTTGCTGGGCTCAGGAGAGGTGGGAAGGGGTCGTTGGTTAGGAAGTGTGGTGATGGGAACATTGCGGAGAAGTGGTTGAGGGCCACTCGGCGAGCTTTGATGCGGAAGGCAAAGTCGCCAACGAGGTCGGGCGTGCTGTGGCCACGGGAGACGGCCTTCTTCCGCACGGCATTGCACTGCTCCTCGAACGCGTCGACGGCTGCACAGAGTCGGGCGGGAGTATCATGCCGACCATGGAAGACCCACGGCTCACGCTGGACGCCTTTGTCCTTCGCTGCGCGCTCGAACTCCTTCTCCCGCTTGCCCTCGAGGCTCTGCTCCAGACCCGACGCGCGGACCTTGCGCCCTGCGTCGCCCTTGCCTACTGATTCGGGTATTGCTGCGTTCGTGCACTCGTGGATGAGGAGGGAGGCGTTGGTGCAGAGTTGCTCGAATGCGGCGTTGGGTGTGCCGCCTGAGCAGTCGCCGAAGATGACGAGCTTGCGGCCTGGCTCGCCTGATGGCTCTGGTGGGCGGATGACATCGCCTGAGGGGAGTGTTATCGGTTCACATGGAGGGAGGGCTGTGAGGACGGAGAGGAGGGAGAGGGGGTGCTTGACTGGTGGATCTTGTGCTGCGAGGGCTTTGGCGTTGCTCTGTAGTAGTGGGATGAGTTTCTGCGTGTCGAGTGGGAGGCGGGGTGCGGGTTCCTCGAGCACGTAGCCTATCGCGGGTACTGGGGTCAGACTAGGTCTCAGATACAGACGACAGGGGAGACGACAGAGGACAAGGTCGTCGTCTGTCCGAATAGCTCGTGTGTATGACTCACCCCGATGTATCAATGGGCCAGCAGACACCCGCCACCCTCGTTGTCCCTTCTGTGGCGCCTCGTCGACGATGCCCTCCCAGTATCCATCATCGTTGGGGTGGAAGTCAGACCCCGGCGCCTCGTTGACATGCAGGTCATCAAGACCGCATCTCACAGACGGCTCAGAGCCGTTCGGCACAAGCTCGTGCACAGCATACACACCAGACAGCGTTATGCTCGTACGCAACAGTGTCATGCGTATGAGCTCACGCAGCCCAACAGGACCGTACAACTCCAGATCTGGCTGCTTGTCCAGTCCCAGCTTCCGCAACCTCTCCAGCCCCTCGGGCGTCTGCCCCACTCCGCTCATGATCACGGCCATGATCGCCACGATCCCAAGCACATGGTCAGCGTGCATGTGGGTGATGAAGATCTTCGAGATGTTGACCATCCGCAATGGCGACTGGTGCAGCCGGTTGTTCGTCCCATCGGCGGCATCGAACACTGCGGGACGTCAGCCACTGCCAACCACAACGCCACCCACACCACACATTGTTCCCAAAGTCAACTGCGAGCGAGGAGCAGTGGCGGCTCGATATAGGTCCTCCGCCTGAGGTCAGCAAACACGCCAACAACAAAGCAACCATGTCCGAGGCGGTCGTGTGACTAACCACTACATGTTCCGAGCTGCTGTCAGACAGTGCCAAGCGCACTTCAAACTCACAAAGTGAACTGTCACTGGGTGTGGCGCCCGCTTGCCTGCCTTTGGTGCTGGCGACCGTGCAGGGCTGCACGACATGGTGGTGGGTACGACAAGAAGAGCTCACGACCTGACCGCAAAGCCCCCTCTTTCTGACCAACGTCCTGCCCAAGTTCCAGCTAAAACACGACGTTCATCACACAACAACTCACCCGACTCGGCGACTCGGCTGATCACGACGCTGTCGGAGCACTCAGCGCTGTGGCGTCAGTAATCGGCTACGCTCAATTGCCAGTCATCGAGAGTGTAATACACGTCATAGACAAATCGATAAAGAAATGAAGAGGAGGATGAGCGCCGATCCCCATCTCACGTGGCTGCCACGAGAAGAGCGGGACAAAATCTGAAAATGCTGCCGGAGTAATAATTTTGTAGCCATTTCGAGGTTTCTTGCGAGTATTGCAGCAGGCCAGCAACCAGTGTCGAGCAGACAACTACAACTCCTGTCCTCAGCTCTCCTCAACTCGTCGAGGACACTCGCAGCGAACTCGGGCACAAGAGTAGAGCGTTCAACAGACCGCGCGCTGCAAACACACCTCCTCACCTACTCGCTCACTCGCCCTCCATCTGCCGACCTCAGCTCAGCCATGTCCGGCTCTCTCACCCACGTCCTCCTCGAGGGCGCCTCGGGCTATGCCCTGTTCACCGTGTCGATGCAGGAGGAGATTGCTGCGCGCTCCCAGCAGATGCAGGAGACTGTGAACGACTGGAACACGTTCAACCGCATGGTGCAGCTCGCCTCGTTCGTCCCCTTCACCAGCGCTGCCCAGGCCCTTGAGAACGCCAACGATGTCTCCGAGGGTATCCTCAACCCGGTGCTCAAGAACCTTCTGTCGCTCGTTGTGCCCTCCGAGGGGTCCAAGGGCAACAAGAAGCAGAGCGCTGTGCTGTTTGGTGTCTCGGAGCGTGGCCTTGCTGGTGCCATTCAGGGCGAGATGGGAATCCCCTGTGACACTAGCGAGCGCGCGCTCGAGCTCATCCGTGGATGCCGTCTGCATGCCGAGAAGTTCCTCGCCAAGGAGGGACTCGAGAAGGGAGACCTGAAGGTTGCCCAGCTTGGTCTTGGCCACTCGTACTCGCGTGGCAAGGTGAAGGTTAGTACATCAGATGTGGTAACAGAAGGGAGCACCCGTTTACGTCTAGTTTAATGTCAACCGATCCGACAACATGATCATCCAGGCCATCTCGCTCTCGGACCAGCTTGACAAGGACCTCAACACGTTCGCTATGCGCTGCCGCGAGTGGTACGGCTGGCACTTCCCCGAGCTGTACAAGCTCGTCCCCGACGCACACCAGTACGCCCGCCTTGCGGTCCTCATTGGCGACCGCACCACCTTGACCGAGGACGCGCTCGAGGACATCCAGGAGATCCTTGACGACGACGAGACCCGTGCCAGGAACGTCCTCGACGCCTCTCGCTCGTCCATGGGTTCAGACATCGGCGAGGTCGACCTCATCAACATCTCCAACTTTGCCGAGCGTGTCGTCAAGCTCGCCGACTACCGTGCCAGCTTGCGCCGCTACCTTGTTGAGAAGATGAGCATTGTCGCTCCCAATCTGTCTGCTCTGATCGGCGAGACCATCGCTGCCCGCCTCATCTCTCACGCCGGTTCGCTCACCAACCTCGCCAAGTACCCGGCATCAACTGTTCAGATTCTCGGTGCTGAGAAGGCGCTCTTCCGCGCCCTCAAGACCAAGGGCAACACGCCCAAGTACGGTCTCATCTACCACTCGTCGTTCATTGGCCGTGCAGGATCCAAGCACAAGGGCCGCATTTCGCGTTTCCTCGCCAACAAGTGCTCCATCGCATGCCGTATCGACTGCTTCACTGATGTCCCGACGAACAAGTACGGAGAGGCTCTCCGTGCACAGGTCGAGGAGCGTCTTGCGTTCTTCGAGACCGGAGCACCAGTGTCCAAGAACTCGGACGCTATCCAGAAGGCTATTGCTGCCATTGCTGCTGAGCTGGGCGACGACGAGGACGAGGATGACGACGAGGAGGGAGACGTGAAGGACGAGGACATCGAGACAGCAGCAAAGCAGGTCGAGAAGGACCAGGCCGAGGCGGCGAAGACCCGCGGACCATTGGACCCCGAGCTCGCCAAGCTGGCAAGCGGAGCAGGCGCCGACACACCATCCAAGTCCAAGAAGGACAAGAAGGACAAGAAGGACAAGAAGGACAAGAAGGACAAGAAGGACAAGAAGGACAAGAAGGAGAAGCGCAAGCGCGATTCCGACGCCGAGGAGTCCGAGGATGAGGAGGAGCGCAAGCGGAGGAAAAAGGAGAAGAAGGAGAAGAAGGAGAAGAAGGAGAAGAAGAGCAAGAAGTAAGCGTGTGGGCTTGACTTGTGATCTCTGCTCCGGAGGAGGGGATAGTGAGGAGCGGGAGGGAGGAGGGGTCTCTGGGAGGGTCATCTGGGACTCGGGGAGGATAGATATTACTCGCGCGCGGCGCTTGTCCATGGTGTACTACTGCTTCACTCTACTTTCGTTACCCGTCTACATGCATTCGCATAGGATTCAGCTGCTATGAAGGTTATGGAGGCGGAGCGTACGGGGGGCGGCAGACGAGGTCTGTGCCTGGATGTCGAAGGATAACCTGACAAGTGTACTTTCATCCTGGTAACATCAGATAGCTGGCTTGATTCATCCATCGTCCGCTTAGATGACACTATACAGACTTTCATCTAGCTGCGATGCAGCCGTCATTAGCGTCAATAACTATACATGCTATACAGCACTTTATTCGGCAAACAGCAGCTCTGTAAATCAAAATCGACTATATACAGCTCGCTCGATCACGGGATCACTAAGAGCAGTTCCCATATCTCCAGAGTCGACGTATGCAGATCCGAATATCTTGGTCTTGGCTGACTGCGTCGTGTTATCTGATAAGGTCCACACACCCCTGTCGCGTCGGCCGATGTCAACAGATTCCCCACGCAGCCGGCCAACTCCTGGCCATGACCGTCCCGCTGAACAGGATGAGGAGGTATCCAGGCAGACAGCAGAACTTCGTTCAGTACAGCACCACAACAGACTGTCTTCGCTCATGCCATGATATTTGCAAAAGCAGTAGAACAATCAGTCCCGCACATCTGCGAGCTGCAAAGCGATGTACTACTGCGTCTACCCACAGAGCCGCTAGAAGGCAAACCGAGTCGGCCTGACTACCATGATGGCACATCGGCCGACCTTCGCGATGGCCGAGCGACAAGATGTCATTCGGGCAGCTGGACACCATCGGGCAGATAAACAACGTAACAACACCACTATCGCACGTCGCCGCGTCGCCGAAGCGGTCGCAATCTCGCTCCCCTTGGCTGCCCGATGCCTGCGATGTCTGTCCGATGGGATTCATGACGACGAGACCACACCACAACAAAACATGTGCATGTGACCCACATGAGCACGCGCGCGGCCAGGTCGCGGCGACCGCGGCAAGATCAATCGATGAACGCCACAGACGCGTGATGGACGAGCATATGATAAATGATCCTGTATCAAACGTAGTCATGAAATGAGCCAGGCGCGTCGCGTCCAGGGAGAAGATCACTCGGATCACGCGTCTGCTATTTTCTCGTTACCCTTATCAATCAAAATAAACAAACAAACACCACTACACGTCATTGTAAACACCACCACCCAGGGCTGACTGGACGCGTCGTAGAGGTTTATAATACATCCCTGGCATGGCTTGCTTTTCATCTCTCAGACTTTGTCAGGCAACAACACTCGCATATCTCCCACTCTCCTTTGTCCAGACACAGTAGCACGTAGCCAGTACTCTGGTCTCTGCTCGCTAGCTACCTACGACTCGGTCTCCTGTACGCATTGCATCTCTGGTGAGCTACATTGCTCGCCACTGGCAGGCTCTCGTGACGCGCGTGCTGACTATCCAGACGCGACTGCCCAGCGCAACATTACACTCTCCCTCTCTCACTCATAGGACCCACTCGTAGCCCAGCATGGTTATGTGGATCTACAAGCGCGACGGGCGCAAGGAGCCTGGTGAGTAGGAGTGTGGGTTGGGCAGATTTTACAGACTCTGCTCCACCGGGGTTGCAGTCGCGTGATGGTGGCTGACACCGTACAGTCGCGTTCGACAAGGTCACTGCGCGTGTGTCGAAGCTCAGTTGGGGACTCGACCCCAACTTCATTGAGCCTGCGGAGATCACTCAAAAGGTCGTGTCGGGTATCCACCCTTATGTGACCACAGTGGAGCTGGACAACCTCGCAGCAGAGACTGCAGCATACTTGACTACCAAGGTGAGTCGTAGCGCCTCAAAGCATGTGATGTGTCAGGCTGACTTGCAGCACCCCGACTACGCCATCCTTGCCGCTCGTATCGCCATCTCCAACCTGCACAAGGAGACCAAGAAGGTCTTCTCCCAGGTCGTGGCCGACTTGTACAACTGGGTCAACCCCAAGACCGGCAAGCGCGCACCTATGATCTCGGACGAGGTCTACGAGGTTGTCATGAAGCACAAGGACACCCTCGACTCTGCGATCATCTACGACCGCGACTTTGCATACAACTACTTTGGCTTCAAGACCCTTGAGCGCTCCTACCTCCTCCGCATCAACGGCAAGATCGCCGAGCGTCCGCAGCACATGATCATGCGTGTGGCTGTTGGCATTCACGGTGACAACATTGAGCGTGTTCTCGAGACCTACAACCTCATGTCGGAGCGCTACTTTACGCACGCGTCGCCTACGCTCTTCAATGCTGGTACTCCCAACGCCCAGATGTCGTCGTGCTTCCTCGTCGCGATGAAGGACGACTCCATTGACGGTATCTACGACACCCTCAAGACCTGTGCTCAAATCTCCAAGACTGCAGGTGGTATTGGTCTCCACATCCACAACATTCGTGCCAAGGGCTCCTACATTGCCGGTACCAACGGCTACTCCAACGGTATCGTGCCCATGCTCCGTGCCTACGACGCGACTGCGCGTTACGTCGACCAGGGTGGCAACAAGCGCCCTGGTGCGTTTGCCATCTACCTCGAGCCGTGGCACGCCGACGTGTTCGACTTCCTCGACCTGCGGAAGAACCACGGCAAGGAGGAGGTCCGTGCTCGTGACCTCTTCTACGCGCTGTGGATCCCCGACCTGTTCATGAAGCGCGTCGAGCAGGACGGCGACTGGACCCTCATGTGCCCTGCCGAGTGCCCCGGCCTCGCCGACGTCCACTCTGAGGAGTTTGAGAAGCTCTACGAGAGCTACGAGAAGGCCGGCAAGGGCCGCAAGACCATCAAGGCTCAGAAGCTCTGGTTCTCCATCCTCGAGGCCCAGACTGAGACCGGTGGACCCTTCATCCTGTACAAGGATGCTGCCAACTCCAAGTCGAACCAGCAGCACCTCGGCACCATCAAGTCGTCCAACCTGTGCACTGAGATCATCGAGTACTCTTCGCCCGACGAGGTTGCAGTCTGCAACCTTGCGTCTGTGGCTCTCCCCGCCTTCGTCGACTTTGAGAACAGGGTCTACGACTTCAAGAAGCTCCACGCCATCACCAAGGTCATGACCAAGAACCTCGACCAGGTCATCACGAAGAACTACTACCCCGTCCCCGAGGCGCGCAACTCGAACATGCGTCACCGCCCCGTCGGTCTCGGTGTCCAGGGTCTCGCCGACGCCTTCATGGCTCTGCGCATGCCCTTCGACTCGCCCGAGGCGCGCGAGCTCAACCTCAAGATTTTCGAGACCATCTACCACGGTGCTCTCGAGGCGTCGTGTGAGCTCGCCCAGGAGTACGGCAAGTACGAGTCGTACGAGGGCTCGCCCATCTCGCAGGGCAAGCTCCAGTTCGACATGTGGGGTCGCACCCCCACTGACCTCTGGGACTGGACCGAGCTGCGTGCCAACATTGCCAAGCACGGTGTGCGCAACTCGCTCCTCGTCGCGCCCATGCCCACTGCCTCCACCTCGCAGATCCTCGGCTGGAACGAGTGCTTCGAGCCCTACACCTCGATGCTCTACGCCCGCCGTGTGCTCTCCGGCGACTTCCAGGTCGTGTGCCCCTGGCTCCTGCGCGACCTGATCAACCTCGGCCTGTGGGACGACAACATGAAGAACCTGATCATCGCCAACGGTGGCTCGATCCAGAACATCCCGGGCATCCCCGACGACATCAAGGCGATCTACAAGACGGTGTGGGAGATCTCGCAGAAGGCGGTCATCGACCTCGCTGCCGACCGTGGCGCGTTCATCGACCAGTCGCAGTCTCTCAACATCCACCTCTCGAACCCCTCGTTCTCCCAGCTCACCTCGATGCACTTCTACGGCTGGAAGAAGGGCCTCAAGACCGGCGCGTACTACCTCCGCACCCGCCCCTCGGCGCAGGCAATCCAGTTCACCGTCGACGCAGCGACCCAGGCCAAGGCCAAGGGTCTGCAGAACGGCACGGCAGCCAAGCCCCCCGTCGCGGCTGCCCGCCCCACCCCCGCCGAGAAGCTCGTCGAGCCCATGCGCAAGGTCAAGATCCAGACCACTGCCGCCGCACCCGTGCCTCCTCCCGTTGCTGCCGCGTCGCAGCGCCGCGAGTCCGAGTCGTCGCCGCAGCCGTCCGAGTCGGAGGAGATCTCGTACGAGGAGGCGAAGCGCCGCGCCGAGGAGCGTGCCGAGGCTGCCCTCCAGTGCTCGATTGAGAACAAGGACGCGTGTGTCATGTGCTCGGGATGAGCGCGCGTTGGGGGACTGTGGTGTTGGCGGCGTAGGGCTTAGCAGTGTTGTACATATTCAGAGTACTTCTTCATTATGGATTGCATAGATTTACGTCAGGTCTTCTCGCTGAAGAAAAGATCGGTTTCGGATTGTGACTCCTGTTGGATCCATTTGGGTTAGGGGCGCTCAGTGCACTGGGAACGGGTGATAACTGCTACTGTACATCCCGAAGCTGCACCCCTCAGCGGCTGCAGCTCATAGCAGTCCTCGCTAGCCACTGAGCTATTCTGATTGCTTAGTCATGTGGCCTGGAATCAAGGCTCCAGCAATGCTCAAGCCCCTCCTTACACGATCGCACTGACGGCCTCCATGCCCTCTTCACCGAGGATACCGCCCCACAATATGCCTAGCTGCTACAGTACCACATTCACTTCAGGCAACTCAGTGCATGCTCCAGACAACTCAGTTCCATCCTTCACACGCGACCCCCTTGTCCTGACCGTCCCCTACTCAAAGTCCCCCGGTATGAAGCTTTCCCATATCCTCTCCGCCCTCTTGAACTCCTCCTCCGATATATGAGCCATTCCGCCACCCTCCCCCAACTGCATCCGCACCCTCCTCTCCTCCCTATGCATCCCCCTCCCCTTCCCCTCCGGCGCCACCCACCCGCGCGACTTCGTCCCCCACTTGGTCTCCTGTGCCACATCCTCGCTCCACTTTGCGATGCGCGCGTTCTTCGCCTTCAAGCGCTCCGCGTATGCTAGGTTTGCACGCTCCTGCTGCTGCGCAAGGACTGCTCTTGGGCCGTAGTACAAGCTGATGATTGGGGGCGGGACGGTTCCATCATCTCGGATTTTGGCTACGGCTGCTGCCAGGTCGGCCATTTTGCCTGTCGTCAGAGTCGCTTTCGGTGCATCCCTGTTATGACTTGACTCTACTTATGCTAGATGTGCCACCGCCCCCGCTGCTCCTTCTGCCCCCTCTGCTCTCTCTAATCCCACTGCTACCACTGCTCCGCTGCTTCCGATGCTGCCACTGCTGCCACCGGTAACAGCCTGGCAGTTATTGTCATCTTGGCACGCCTGTTGTATGCTACGCCGGTGCCACTGCTGCTTTGGCCAATGTGCCACACTCAAGCCACAGTTACCTATAACGGGTCACGATATCCGCTGGCGTCTCTCCTCTCCCATATACCACACCCCTCCCACTGATACCACCACCGCATACTCCCTGCCACGCCTACTCACGCTCATGTATGACCTCCTGGGCCGGCCGCAGACTCCTCCCCCCAGTCCCGGTGACGGCGGCCTTGAAGTCCACTCGGGGTATCTGGAACGGGTGCCGCGGTATCCGAGCCATACGGCGCACGTGGTTCGGGTCAGAGACGTGGGACGCGAAGGGGTCCTTATCTAGTCCTTGTGACTCGCGGCGCAGTCGACTACGCTCCTTCTGGTCAAGCAAGTGACGCAGCGGCGCGTCGTGCTTGATGTCTATGGCAGTCAAGGGGTCTCGGTCCGCCATGTTGAGCTGAGGCGTGGCATCGGCGGGGGTTGATAGGGTGTGGGTGTTGCGCAAGTGGGAGGCAGGGGAGACGGTGGGACGGAGCCGCGCCGTCGCGGCCAGGACCAGCTTCCGGGAAAGTTTGAGGGACGTGATGGTGGTGGTTTGAGTAGGGTATGCGTGAGAGGGATGTGGCTCTCACGTCGATGCTATGGGAGTGGTAATGGTAATGGTAGGTAGAGAGTAGGTCAGAGGTGTCACGGCGGCGAAGAGACGAGGTTGGGCATTATGTCAGTGAACAGATGTACTCGAATGCGAAGCAAGGTGTATGCGGATGAGTGTGTGAAGGGATGAAGGGAGGCAGTGATGGCGTGGCGGGGTGATGGACTGGCCTGTGCGTTTTTCGGATTTTACACATGATTCTGGCCTTTCCAGCATCAAGCCAGTATGAGTTGTACAAGTACTGCTATGCATTACTGTCGATTTTGAAAGCGCGAGTAGTACTTCAAATTTATCGCGTTGGATACTTGACACCTATTGCAGAAGAAGGCAAGCTAGTTAGTTCCCTTGGAAGGAGGGTGATTGCTCGACGTAGTATACTGACTCAAGACGTGCCACAACCGTCACGCTTTCACAATAAAGGGAAATTTCAGACTTCACAGGTCATCGAGCGCCTCGTAACAGCATATATCGACGAGTAGCAGCACCTAGACCGCATGGGAAGTCGGACAGCGTATTTCTAGCATGCATCGATGCATGCATGGCCACCACCAAAAGGGGATTCTTAGGTCAAGACGGGCCAAATGCAAAAAGATTGGACGACAAAGGAATCGAACCATTGACCTCTTCAAATGCGCCTGTTATGCGAATGAAGCGCTCTACCAACTGAGCTAGACGCCCTTAGATGTTTGAGCTGGGGCTGGTGTGGTCATATTCGGTACCCGTTTTCAGTGGCAGATACTGACGACTCGGTTTGGAGTGTACATGCTCCGCCTACTGGCCTACATATCAACATGTTATGATGATCAACAGCTGAGCGTGCGCTCTTGACAGGATTCCCCCCATTGTCTAATACCTAGCATGTAGGCTGGGCACAGGAAGAGTCGTGAAGGCGGGATGGCATGCTCCTGCCTTTTCGCAGCTTTACGTCCATTTTGTTCGTGATATCTGATATACATTTTACATCGAGGTGCACTCAAAGCCACGCATGACGTTTCGGAATGCGAGTGGCTCCACGAGTAGTTCAGACAGTGGATATGAGGTCAGGCAGCTCGATATTGGGGTATGGCAAGTGACAGTGGGTGAAGGACAAGGGAAAGTTAAGCAACATGACGAATTAATTAGTGAGCCGGACTTGTATGCACATATAAACCAGACTCAAGTCATTCACGGCATCCCAAGCACCAACTGCAAAGTGCAGGTGTGAGCAACGGAATAACATCCTCCAGCGAGTCAACAAGGCGACCGATATCAACGAGAACATCCTGACGCCCCACTCAATACTAGCTGCGGTGATCAGTATCAGTGTAAGCAGGGAGCGATGGTAAGAGGCGCGCAGCACATGCCCTGGTATATTGTACACATATTCATGCCACTATGAGAGGGGATGTATTGCTGTCTAATCCATCGTTGCCCGCCACCCTGCTCTAGCCCACGACAACCCACTCCTACTATGCCACAGCCGCACCGGGCTTCACACCAAGCTTGATCATGTTGTGGTTCCTCACGTACGCCCCGCCCAGCACCGCCAACGGCAACGCGACAAAGATGGGCAGATACGACTTCGAAATCGCCAAGAGATACGCATGGATCACCCCCGGCTTCAGCGCTTCTGGCAGCGCGTGGATCTCGGCTGGCGAGTGGCGGACGAGCTCGAACGGCGCCTCGGGGGCATACTCGATGAGGTAGCGATTGAGGAAGATGCTCTGCACTGTGTTAATGACACCTACGCCCAGCGCCGCGCCCGTGAGCTGGAAGAAAGACGCCACACCCGTCGCCTGAGGAATCAGGGAGGCGCGCTTCGCATACTCGCCCTGCACGGAGAGAATGTAGTTCTGGAACGTGAGGCCGATGCCGAAGCCCGCGAGGATCTGGTACCCGATCAGCTTGGCGGACGAGGTGTGCTCGCGGATCGTGTACATGAGCCCGAAGCCTGCTGCTGCGATCGGGGGGCCGATGAGCAGGAACGACCAGTAGTGGCCAGTCTTGGTCACCACGCCGCCGGAGACGAAGATGCCCACGCACACGAGGATCATGAAGGGGATAATGTCGACGCCTGACTGCTGCGGGGAGCGGTTGCGAGCAGCCTGGTAGTACAGTGGGAGCTGGTACACACCGCCCATCATCGAGGTCGAGATCATGAAGAGACCCAGGCTCGCTCCCTGGAGGGTCCGGTTGGTCAGGATGGAGCGCGGGATGAGCGCCCGCTCGTCGTAGTACCACTCCCAGGCGAAGAAGGCGATGCAGAGCACCCCGCCGAGGACGAAGAGGAGGATGACGCGCCAGTTGTCCCACCTGTAGTCGTTGCCGCCCCACTGGAGCGCGAGGAGGAGGCAGGTGATGAAGAGGAAGGCGAGGGCGGTGCCCAGCCAGTCCATGTACAGGAGCGCCTTCCAGCCCTTCGCTTGGTCGGGGCGGTGCTGCTCGGGATTGCGGGCGGGGAGGAGGAAGATGATCGCGAGTACCGCGACACCGCCGAACGGGAGGTTGATCCAGAAGCACCAGCGCCACGAGAGGCGCTCGGTGAAGACTCCGCCGAGGAGAGGGCCGACGACCGAGGCGATGACGAACACGAAGCCAAAGCCGGCCATGAAGGCTGCGCGCTTCTCGACGGCTGTCACGACGGCGATCACGGCGATGATCGAGACGAACATGCCACTCGCACCGATGCCCTGGATCGCGCGCCCTCCGATGAGCATGTCCATCGACCTGGCGAGCGCGCAGATGAGGGACCCGAGCTCGAAGAAGAAGACAGAGGTGAGGAGGAGCCACTTGGCCTTCACGACTGTGAGGGTCTGGCCGACGAGGAGGATGAGGCCGCATTGCGTGAGCTGCGGTGAGCAGGGGGAAGCGTCGGGGTAGAGGGGGTATGGACGTATGCACTTACGAAGTAGGAGGTGACGATCCATGCCACTTTGGTGAAACTGGAGTGAGTTAGTGACGGCGATCAGGAACTGGCGTCGATCCGGGGACCCGGGGATCGGCATCGAGACTTACGCTTGGTACTCGGAGACAATGATGGGAATGGCAGGGGCAACGATGGATTGGTCTGTCGTTCAGCATGCACGTAGGGTGAAGAGGTGATCAAAGCAGTGTGTATGAGACGGGGATATCGACTCCTATCCATTGTACAACTCACCCAGAGCAAACATCTGTCGTCAGCATGTCAGCAACCATCAAGACCAGTGGCACTCACGAACACCGATAACATCAGAGCCACAAAGACGAGGTACAGCCGCACACCAGTGAGCACCCCGTCCTGCCGAGTCGCAGGAGCTGTCTGCTCCCCCTCCTCCTTCGCTACATCCTCCTTCGTCTCAACATCAGCCTTCTCCTCCTCCTCAACCCCCTTCTCATCCCCAGTGACCACCTTCTTGACCTCGCCGCCTTCAGACGCCACAGTCGGAGTGCGCGAGGGCAGCCCCGACTGAGTAGCCGTCAGCGTCGGCGCGTAGTCTAATGGCGCGGCTGTCATGGGCGGGGGTTCTGCGGCGTGTGCGTTCGACATGCCCCGTGATAGAGGTCCAGTGTGTTATGTTGCTTTGTTATGTCTGTTAAGAGGTTGAGCTGTGACTGCCCAACCCCCCCCCACCCCCGACACCGGTGCGGGATTTTATACACCTACGAGAGTGTCCGAGCACACAGCGGCGAGACATTCTGTACACTGACTGAGACATACACCGTCATCAGCCGATCGATGCTGCAAGCGTTGCATTCCGCACAGTCACTACTACTAAGTGACCGACTCGTGCTGCCTAGCCGCATTTTGCATGGTAAGCTTGAGTAACCCTGCCCCCCCTGCCCTGCCGTGCATGTCCCCTGCCCCGCACAACCGTGTGCTGGCCAGATCTGCTGTGCGGAGCGATGCGGCGGTGAACGACAGCTGTACGGACGCGGCTCGCGGTACATCCCGGAACCGGGTGGGGGGGGGGGAAATGGGGGGGGGGGGGGGGGGGGATGTCCTGGTATGAATGTGTGACAGTGGTACAGTGGAGCTTGAGCACATGTGCCCAGGTGGTCAGCGCTCGGATCGTTACGGAGTGGGAGTGCGAGTTGCTGGGCATCAGAGAGAGCATGGGCATGGCATGATTCAGCTACGGAAGCCGACGGGCAACAGGCAGCGGGTACGCCGCACTGCAACGGCAAGCGAGAGGATGAAGTTGGACCACGGGTGGTTTGTTGCAGACGAGACGAGATCTGTGCGGGGCCGACGGCCTGGTCTGGAAGCGAGAGCGTGATGGCGACCAGGTCGTGCATGACCGTGATCATCTTCCGTTCGGATCCGTGAGGAACCAAACAAAATGATGTCTATGACACTATTCAACGGTATTGCTACCGCCGTTATGCAGGTACAGTATGAATTGAGTAACCATACAATCATAATTCGATGTGAATACATGAAATATCGAGATATACAACTGCTATAAACTTGCAGTATTAGGCTCGTATTACGTTGTGATCGCCAGATCCGCGGAAGCATCCCACTCCCCGCGTTCATCATCCCCCGCCTCCATCACGCGTATTGCATCAGCGAGCGCATCAGCTGTTCCGCGCCACCCATCTTGCATATCCCTCCAGGAGCCAGGTGTCTTACTGATACCATGTCAGCACAAGCACAGGAGCCGCCAGCGAATCTCAAGCTCCTGCTCATCGGCAACTCGAGCGTAGGTGCGTGTTGCATGCTGTCGGCATGGTCTATCGCCCTTGTCCCCTGTTGTTGACACGCCTCCTAATGACGATGGCCGCACACCACTGACACCGGACACCACTAACACCAGGCAAGTCGTCGCTCTTACTACGCTTCACCGACGATGACTTTCTGTCCGAGGAGGAGACTGCGGCGACCATCGGTGTGGACTTCAAGGTCAAGAGCATAGAGCTGAATGGGAGGCGGTATAAGCTGTCTATCTGGGTGGGTTGGGATAAGAGTGAATATTCGTTCGTGGCTGACAAGCAGGATACAGCAGGGCAGGAGCGCTTCCGCACATTGACATCGAGTTACTACCGGGGTGCTCAGGGTGTTATCCTGGGTACGTATAGCGCTGCCTGCTGCTCGAATATTGGGAAGCTAAGCTGCTTGTTGCTTAGTTGAGCTGACACCAGTGTACGACGTGACGTCCAGACCGACATTCGACGAGCTCATGCGATGGGTACGAGAGATAGAGACATACTGCCCTGAGCATGTGGTGAAGATCCTGGTTGGGAACAAGGTGGACAAGGTGGGTGAAATATGGGGCACGGATTGACAGACAGGAGATGGCGAGGCAGGTGTCCACGGAGGAGGGCAAGAAGTTTGCCGACAGGATGGGGATGTTGTTTGTCGGTGAGTCAGAAGTATAGAAGACTTGAGTTTAGCTGACCTGCCAGAGTGCTCAGCAAAGACCAACGTAGGCGTCACAGACGCATTCAAGGAGTTGGTCCGACAGGTAAATGCTGGATTGATAGTTCAATGCTGACAAGTAGATTCTGGACACACCGTCATTGTGGCAGAAGGCACCACAAGCTAGCAATGCCAATGCTGTCGACCTGGGAGAGGAGAACAGCGGGTATTTGGGAGGATGTTCTTGCTGAGGCGCGGATGCTGTGCAGCAGCAGCTATACCTCTGATTTTCACATACATGGCTTCGGAGCGAGATCCTTCCATGTTCCATGTCCTCCAAGATGCTTCATGGCCCCAATGTCGAAGAAAGAACAACTGCTCTCTCTCATAATCTGGCGTAGCTCCACGAACGTCCATCTCACAGTACGCGTTGATGTTGTATCCACATCGCATAATATAGTAATTGATTTTGCATGACTTGCCATGGCCACGTCTACTCGTGAGTTCGAGCTTCAGCACGATCGGTAAGATGTGCGACGCACATCTACCAACTACTATCAACTACTCGCAGACTCTTCATACACGCGCGTACATACGAGATTCGAGCAATGGTACCTGGCCAGCTGGCCAGATGCTTCGACGATCACCATGATCATCACGCTTCAACCAGGCACGGTTATTCTGAAGTCACACAAGAACCCGACGTCAGACCACGTGACTCCCACGCGAACTCGCTCGCCGTTGCTGGCAGATTCCAGGGCCGCGGCGAAAGTAGAAGCGCAAGGGCGCAAGGAAAGGGGCTGGGTCGAGAGCAGTGGAACTTTCTGGCACCGGTTGCGTCCTCCACCGTGTGGTGTCCTCTTCGTCGCCTTTAAAAGAGTTCGTCAACTTCCTCTTCATCGCGTTTGGCTCTTCATCCAGTTAGTAACGCACCTTATAGACCTGGTGAGTGGGACTGGTAGTGTGGTGGTGTCGTGGTGTGCTGCTGGTTGTTGCTGTCGCTGCTGTGTTGCTGTTGCAACAGAGTCGGGGACACAACTCGACATCCACGACAGTGCGATAACCTCATTACACGACCTGCAAGAAGGAACTCCGCTGACCTCAGTATTCTTATCCCACTCGTAATAACTAGTCAAAATGTCCAACCCACAGCCCGAGGTGTACGGCTTCCAGGCTGAGATCTCTCAGCTCATGGACCTGATCGTCAACACCTTCTACTCGAACAAGGAGATCTTCCTGCGTGAGCTCATCTCCAACTCGTCCGATGCCCTCGACAAGATCCGCTACGCGGCTCTCACCGACCCCAAGCAGCTCGACACCGAGAAGGACCTCTTCATCCGCATCATCCCCAACAAGGAGGAGGGCACCCTCACCATCCGCGACACTGGTATCGGTATGACCAAGGCCGACCTTGTCAACAACCTCGGAACAATCGCAAAGTCGGACACCAAGGCGTTCATGGAGGCGCTCTCTTCCGGAGCTGACATTTCCATGATCGGTCAGTTCGGTGTCGGTTTCTACTCTTCGTACCTCGTTGCGGACAAGGTGCAGGTCACCACCAAGCACAACGACGACGAGCAGTACATCTGGGAGTCGGCCGCTGGCGGCACTTTCACCATCACCGAGGATACCGAGGGCCCCCGTCTCGGCCGCGGTACCTCGATGAAGCTGTTCATCAAGGACGACCAGAAGGAGTTCCTCGAGGAGAAGCGCATCCGTGAGATTGTCAAGAAGCACTCCGAGTTCATCTCGTACCCCATCCAGCTTGTCGTCCACAAGCAGATCGAGAAGGAGGTGCCTGTCGAGGAGGAGGCCGAGACCAAGGACGGCGACGCCAAGATCGAGGAGGTTGAGGACGAGGACGCTGCGGGCAAGAAGCCCAAGACCAAGACTGTCAAGGAGGAGGTGACCGAGAACGAGGAGCTCAACAAGCAGAAGCCCATCTGGACTCGCAACCCCCAGGACGTCACCAAGGAGGAGTACACTGCCTTCTACAAGGCCATCTCCAACGACTGGGAGGACGACCTTGCCTGCAAGCACTTCTCCGTCGAGGGCCAGCTCGAGTTCAAGGCCATCCTCTACATCCCCAAGCGTGCGCCCTTCGACCTCTTCGAGACCAAGAAGAAGCGCCACAACATCAAGCTCTACGTCCGCCGCGTCTTCATCTCCGAGGACAACGAGGACCTCATGCCCGAGTACCTCAACTTTGTTGTCGGTGTCGTCGACTCTGAGGACCTTCCCCTCAACATCTCGCGTGAGACCCTCCAGCAGAACAAGATTCTCAAGGTCATCCGCAAGAACCTCGTCAAGAAGACCCTCGACCTCATCTCGGAGATCTCGGAGAACAAGGAGGAGTTCAACACCTTCTACTCTGCCTTCTCCAAGAACATCAAGCTTGGTATCCACGAGGACGCCCAGAACCGCAACAAGCTTGCCGAGTTCCTCCGCTTCTACTCGACCAAGTCGGTTGACGAGATGACCTCGTTCAAGGACTACATCACCCGCATGCCCGAGGTCCAGAAGTCGATCTACTACCTCACCGGCGAGTCCCTCGAGGCCGTCAAGGAGTCTCCCTTCCTTGAGGCGCTCAAGAAGAAGGGCTTCGAGGTCCTTCTCCTCGTCGACCCCATCGACGAGTACGCCGTCACCCAGCTCAAGGAGTTTGACGGCAAGAAGCTCGTCTCCGTCTCCAAGGAGGGTCTCGACCTCGAGGCTACCCCCGAGGAGAAGGCCGAGTTCGAGAAGGAGGAGAAGGAGTTCAAGGACCTCTGCGAGAACATCAAGGAGACCCTCGGCGACAAGGTTGAGAAGGTTGTCATCTCCAACCGTATCACCGACTCGCCATGCGTCCTCGTCACTGGCCAGTTCGGCTGGTCGTCCAACATGGAGCGTATCATGAAGGCCCAGGCCCTCCGTGACTCGTCCATGTCCTCCTACATGGCCTCCAAGAAGACCCTCGAGCTCAACCCCCACAACCCCATCATCAAGGAGCTCAAGGCAAAGGTCGCCGCCGACAAGTCCGACAAGACTGTCCGCGACCTCACTGTCCTCCTCTACGAGACTGCCCTCCTCACCTCGGGCTTCACCCTGTCTCAGCCCCAGGACTTTGCCAACCGCATCAACCGCATGATCTCCTTGGGTCTCTCCATCGACGACACCGCCGACGCCGCACCGGCGCCCGCTGCCGACGAGGCCACCCCTGCCCTTGAGGAGGCCGGTGGCTCCATGGAGGAGGTTGACTAAGCGTGGTGTTGTGTGTGTGTGTGTGTGTGGCAGCAGAAGACAGTAGATGACGGGTGCCAGCGCGGTTCCGTCTACATGCATGATTAGTTATGGTGTGAATGCATTGTTTCATTACATGGATACAGACCTGGGCGATACAGCTCTCGAGCACGGATTGACTGACTTACCATCCGCATACTTCAGTTTGACAATGGAAGTACTGATCAAATGAGTAGGCATGCGGGCGAACCACTCCGGACACACAACCTTGACCATGTCTGCAGCTGCTAAGTCTCGTAGCCTTGTAGCTTTGTAGTATCTGCACATAACATGACGATACCTAGATACATAGCGTACAACTGACACCCACTAGTCACCAGGCTCTTCCCTACCAAGCACATCGCTCTCTTGCCCCTCCCCCCTCTCCTCCCAGCCCTCAGAGTTGCGGATGACCCCTTCCTCTATCTCGCTCGAATGCAACAGCCTCTCCCCCATAGCCATCATGCCCTCCGGCTCGTCCTCCACCACCTCGTCGTCCTCCTCCCTCTCCATGACCGACGGGAGGCGATACCGCCCCTCTTTCAGTGCCTCAGTATACGCCTCGTGCTCGTCCTCATCCTCCTCATCGTCCTCGAACGGTGTATCTCGTGGGATGAACAGTGGTGTGCGCCCACGGGCCATTCCTGCTCCCCCGGGTGTGCTCGATCTGCCTCCTGGAGCTGGCGTGGCACTGGTGCTCATCACACTGGCGCTGCGAGTGGCATTGCGCATGTTCCGGGCAGTAGCCTGGATCTTGGGAGCTGGCTGGTCGAGCGCGAGTGAGGTCGAGGAGTAGCGCGTGCCTCGCCCTGATGTGCCCATTGTTCTACTTCGTGATCTGGAAGCGGCGATAGACGCACTCCGGCTCGACAGGCGTGAGGATGGAGGCGCGTACTCGCTTGGTGGAAGAGGCGGGTACGGCTCCACGATTAGGACAAGCTGCACTGAGGAGGTGCCGAAGCCTCGGTAGGTGAGTGAGACGTCGGGTTTGTAGTCTTTGATCGATACCTCAGCCCCTTCATCGTCCATCGTTGGAGGCGGGGCATCTGGGTCTGGCTTTATTTGGATCTCATCGTCGTCGTTGTCATCATTCTCGTCGGCCACAGACATTGACCGCGTCCGGGAACGCTGTGAGCGCTTCCGCTTGCGCGAGGATTGAGGCGGCTCAGGAGGAGGCGGGGGAGGCGATGGCGGTCTCAGTGAGAAGGTTTTGTTCTGTCATCAGTAATCTCCCAGAGGCCTGCACAGTACCTTCAAAAGCACGACCTCTGTGCGAGTCGTCTTGCGCAGGAAGTAGCAGTATTGGAAACCATCTGCTGGTCAGTGGCTGCGGCTTAGGACTTACTCACCCCCTCGCTCAACGTGTACGCGGTGCTTCTTGGCATGCCGTTCGACTGTCAATAGCTGTTGTACTCTTCCCTGTCAGTCTGATCAGTGCTAAACCACTCACTTGCCATGCAACTCGGCAATCACCTGCTGCAACACCCTGTCGGACATCCAGTCGACATGCCGCTCGTCCAGGTACAGGAAGAGCGGCACGACGCGATAGTTCGAAGCCCGAAGGTAGAACGCATTGCGCGTCGAGAAGCGCATGCTGCATGAGCCGTCTGCAGACGTGCTGCTCAGGCGTCGAGCTCAAAGATGAGTAGTGAAAGTGGTGCAGGCATCAATACACTCAACTTCGTGAAGCTTGATATCTTGATGTCGTCAGGCCACGTGGTAAATACAAAATGAAACTAATGCATTATGAAATGAATAAGAAATATTCTGTAGAAACCGTTGTAATGCTTGATCACACCGCACCGCGCGCCCGCTGACGAGTCGCGCTTTGCTTCCGTCATTGCCGCTCACTTGCATGTTCGCTTCGACAGTGGTCCACAGCAACTACACCACCACTCACAACAAGCACTATACGCCATGTCCGAGGCATCAGGAGACCCCCCTGTCCCACCCCCTGCCGCACCGGCTGCGAACGACACGAAGGGCGAGAGCTCCAGCGCAGCAGCGGAGGCAGCAGCAGCTACGGGCAGCGACGACGTCAAGATGGAGGAGGACAAGCCGGCCGAGGAGACGTGGGACGACATTCCAGCACATGTGTTGAAGGTGAGGTCAGTGTCAAGCTCTGCTGACGTGGTAGGGAGATGTGCAGGAGATCAAGATGCAGACACGGATGATCGACAACGAAGTGAAGATGATGAAGCAGGAGAACCTGCGCTTGGCACATGAGCGTGATCAGATGGTTGCCAAGATCGCAGACAATACCACCAAAATCAAGCAGAACAAGGTGCTGCCGTATCTTGTATCGAAGGTCGTGGAGATTCTCGACGTCGACGCCGAGACTCAGGAGGGTGCTGCGCACAACGAGCACAACGCGAAGAAGACGAAGTGTGCGGTAATCAAGACGTCGACGAGGCAAACGGTGTTCCTGCCTATCATCGGTCTTGTCCCGCACAACGAGCTCACGCCGGGCGACCTGATTGGTGTGAACAAGGACTCGTATCTTGTTCTCGACAAGCTGCCAGACGAGTACGACGCGCGTGTGAAGGCAATGGAGGTGGACGAGCGGCCGACAGAGAAGTACACGGACATCGGAGGGTTGGACAAGCAGATCGAGGAGCTCGTGGAGGCAATGTAAGCTTCACTCCTAAAGCAACGCTGACCCCAGTGTGTTGCCGATGCAGCAGGCGGATAAGTTCAAGACACTAGGCATCACCCCGCCAAAGGGATGTTTGATGTACGGCCCGCCGGGAACAGGAAAGACGCTGCTTGCTCGTGCTTGTGCAGCGCAAACAAACGCATGCTACCTGAAGCTTGCGGGTCCCTCCCTTGTGCAGATGTACATCGGTGACGGAGCCAAGCTTGTGCGTGACGCCTTCGAGCTGGCAAAGCAGAAGGCACCAGCTATCATCTTCATCGACGAGCTCGACGCAGTGGGAACGAAGCGATTCGACAACAACAAAGCAGGTGACCGTGAGGTGCAGCGAACTATGTTGGAGCTGTTGAATCAGCTCGACGGTTTCTCCTCCGACTCTCGTATCAAGGTCATTGCCGCGACCAACCGTATCGACATT
Organism: Cutaneotrichosporon cyanovorans; assembly: GCA_002335625.1. NCBI lineage: Eukaryota > Fungi > Basidiomycota > Tremellomycetes > Trichosporonales > Trichosporonaceae > Cutaneotrichosporon > Cutaneotrichosporon cyanovorans. The sequence goes on along the minus strand of BEDZ01000010.1, from coordinate 264,450 downwards.
CTCGACCCTGCACTGCTCCGTTCAGGACGGTTGGACCGCAAGATCGAGTTCCCTCTCCCCAACGAGTCTGCGCGTGAGCAGATTCTTCAGATCCACGCACGGAAGTTGAACCACACTGGTGTGAAGTGAGTACTGGCTTTGAAGGATACAATCTGCATTGAATGATGACGCTAACCTGACCCAGCTTCGAGGAGCTCGCCCGCTCGACAGAAGACATGAACGGTGCACAGCTCAAGGCTGTCTGTGTCGAGGCAGGCATGCTCGCCCTGCGGCAAAACGCTACACAGCTCACCCATGAGCACTTCAACGGCGGTATTCTCGAGGTCCAGGCGCGCAAGTCGAAGGAGCACCATGTGAGTGGACAAGGAGCACCGACATTTGTGGTGCATATGCTGACAGGCAGTACTTCGCTTAGTGAGGCAGTCAGTAGTAGATGGAGCATGTACGACATCATCGATATCGCACCAGCGCGACAGTATGGTGTTGCAGAGTACTGACCACCACCTGAGTTCATTCTCTCATTTTGCTCAGCCAGAGCAAGGCCGCAGAGCAGGCAAGGAGTACATCAGAGGCTACCGACATTGTCCAGACTAGACCTATGACATCGGGCGCACCACAACACTGACTAGATCCTTTCCCGAACCTTGCTACACTCTGCTCTTCCCTAGCTACGCTCACCGCCTCAACCTCTCCCTCAGCTGCCCCACCTCCGCCTGGAGACTGTTCATCTCGTCCAGCATCTGCACCCGCTGCTCGAGGAACCGGCTCCGCTCGTCTTCGAGCTCCAGCGCATGCCGCTGCGACAGGGCGCGCTTGTCGTTCTCCGCCTCGTCCGCCATGGCCAGTGTGCGCGCCGAGAGCTCCTCATTCACCTCGTTGAGGCGCGTGATCGTCTCTGAGCGCGTCGCGATCTCGGCACCGAGCTTCCTGTTCTCCGCGAGCGCCTGGTCGAGCTCGCGCTGGAGACTTGCGAGCTCGTTCTGCGCTGCGGTCGTCGTGGCGCTGTTGCTCGTGCTGCGGACGCTCGCCAGCTCGGTCGTGAGGTGGGTGATCTGTGCCTGTGCGTTGTCCAGCTGGGCGCGGAGGGATGTGACTTCGGCTTGGAGTTTGGTGACGGTGTCGGAGTCCTCGCGTGTTGTTGCTTTGTCGAGGCGGGCTTTGAGGAGGTCGACTTGTCTGTACGTCAGCTCGAACAGCTCAATAGGGACTGAGAGAGAAAAGGGAGGAGATCATTAGATATAAGAGAAGCAATTCGCCGGGAGCATCGCACCATGAGTCAAAGGTTGTTTTTTTTCTCTTTCTCTGAGAAGAACAGTAGGTTCAAGTAGAAAGGATGTCATGGGTAGGGGGTCGATTTGATGACTGGTACTCACTGCTGGTACGTCTCCAACGACTGCCGGCTGTCAGCAACCAGCTTCGCCGCTCTCGCCGCATTCGCCTTGTGCCGCTCCTTCTCCACCTCCATGCGAGACATGCGCTCGGCCATGAGCTTGCCATCGTTGACGACTCCCTTGATCCTGGCCACGAGGTCATTGACGCCGGTGTATTCGTCCTTCGGTGGCTGGATGTACGCCTTCTGCAGCGCCGCAAAGTCCACCGGCGATGAAGGGGACATAAGCGGTGTCTTGAGGCCGGACTTTGCCCGCGCCTCAGGCGACGGGAGGATGTTCCACGCCTTTATCAGGGCGCTGTTGATGCTTGCGACCTCGTCGTAGGACGCCGGGGGCTGGGTGCCGCCGCTCTTGAGCTGAGCTCCGTCCTTGGGCTGAGAGTCAATTTGGCGCTTGAGGTCGGCGATGGTGTCGTTCTGCGTGCGGAGCTTGGCGACTAGCTGCGTGAGCTCGGCCTGCATCGCACGCGCTGAGGGGCCAGTGTGCGCCTCTACCTTGTTGCGCAGGGTGTCGCGGTCGGCGGTGATCTCCCTGAGGGCAATGTCATGGCTTTGCTTGGCATCACGGAGCTCGTCTTGCAGCGATGCAATCTCGCGGTCCCTCTTGGCCTGGAGAGCGCGGATCTCATCCACAGCGGCAGGGAGCTCGTGACTCTCGATCTTACGGCCGAGGAGCTGCCCAAGGTCTGAACACACGCTGTCGAGGGCGCGAGAGTGCGCGCTCGCCTTATCCGCCACCTCGACCAGACGCGAGCGCTCAGCCGCATGATCATCGCGCTCAGTCACGAGCACCTCCCTGTCCTTGGACCACGCATCGCGCTCCACGGTGAGCTTCTCGAGCGCGCGGGAAGTCTTCGCTGACTCGGCAACGGCGGCTCCGTGCTTGTGGTACATGTCATCGCGTTCGCGGGTAAGCGAGTCGCGCTGCGCCAGAAGGTCGTCGCGCTCGTTGGTCAACTTCTCCCGCGCAGCGACGAGCTCTGAACGCTCGCGCTCCCAGTCCTCGCGTTCCGCGTTCATCGTGCTGAGCGCCTTCTCGGCAGCAGCTGCGTTGTCCTGCAGGACACGCTCACGAGCTGCAAAGTCCCGGAGCAATGCCTCCAGCTCCACCACGCGCTGGCTATGCCTGTCCCGCTCGCTCTCTAGATCGCGTACACGGGACGCATGCTGGTCCCGCTCGGCCTCTAACCCGCGAGACTTGGTCGAGTGCTGCTCCCGCTCCGACTCGAGGGCCCGTGCACGGCTGACGTGCTGCTTGAGCTCTGTGTCCACAGCTCGAACCCGTTCGGCATGCTGGTCACGCTCGGCTTCGACGTCGCGCAACTTTTCCTCGAGTGACCGAGCACGGTTGGCGTGGTGGTCGATCTCGGCCTCCGTCATGCGTACTCGTTCTGCGTGATCGTCGCGCTCGGCCTCGAGCTCCCTCACCCGAGCAAGGAGATGCTCTTCCCGTTCTCGCGCGGCATCGCTCGTCTCTCGGCGTGGCGTAGTCTCCCTGTCCCGGACGTCCCCTTCCACACTTTCACGTTCCCGCGCCGCAGCCATAGCCTCCAGCTGCTGCGCATGTCGCGCATTCGCATCTGCCGCTTGCTTCTCCAGCCTCCGGACCTCCCAGGCCATCACGCCAGCCCAGTGCTCCATGAGCTGTTGTCGCAGGCTTGCTTCTCTATCACGAAGCACGAGTACCTCCTGGTTGTCAGCTAGCCCCCAGGTGACGTCCTATGACGCCCGCACCGCACTCTCGTCCTCTGTGTGCTCCTGATTCCCCAACACCCCGATACCTCGACCTTCTTCACTTTGACTCACCTTCTCGGCCTCGGCGACCCGCTTCTCGCTCTGCTCCAGACTCTCCATCGTCGCCTTGGACATCCGCTTATGGCTCGAGTTGAGCCGCTGCAACGTTCTCGCCGCAGCGAGTATCTTGACCTCCCGCTGATGCCTCGCCTGCAGCGCCTCCAACCTCGTCGACAGCAGCTCCAGCTCCTTCTTCCACCCCTCGACCTCCTCCCAGCCCCCGATGGGCAGCTGCGCACAGTCCACAGCCGCCTGGCCAGCGAGCAGAGCGAACAGCATCTCGTCGGACCCCATCGTGGGGCTCAGCGCTGGCGTCGTGACTGTCAAAGCCGTAGCCGCAGTACTCGTACTGCTCCCAAGCCCACTTAGCCCCAGACTCAATCCACTCCCCCCACTCGCTCCGGAGTCCCCCGATCCACCCGACTGCGAGTACGAGTGCGAGTGCGAGTGCATGTGGGCATGCCCCCGAACATAGTCAGGTTCTGGATCCAGCTCCTGCTTTGGCTCGATGTCGACATCCACATCCATAGCCCGCGACGATGGCGGCGGTGAGTCGAGCGCGTCGCGACCCAGCTTTTCATGCCTCCCCGATCGCTGCCGCCGCGTACTCCGCGTCGGCATGGGCGTGAACCTGTCGTCGCGCGAGTGGTGGACCGGCTCATCGCCGCCGTCGTCGTCGTTGGCATAGTGCTCTGGCCCAAAATCGTCTGGAGGCGGCGCGGCCCGTGCGCGCTCATAGCTACTGTCGGCCTCAGTGGGTGGGTCCGGCAGCCTGCGGTTGCGGTACGACGTCGACGAGTAGTCTGATGGCCCTGCCTGCGGTTGTGGTGGTGGTGGGGCCTGTTGTTGCAGCACAGGCTGCTGCGGCATGTGGTCGTTGCCGTTGGTACTGGGCCATTCCTGCTGCTGGAATGGCGTTGGATACGGCGGCTGCGGTTGCGGCTCCGGCGACTGCTGCTTTGACACCGTGCCCGAGCGGTTGCGGAAGAACGCCGACTTGGGTATCTTTGAGGTCGCGATGGCGGTGCCGCCGCTCATTGTGTGTTGCACGCAAGCGCAAGCAGGCACGCAAGATGGGTGACAGAATTGACGGAGATCAGTCGGGATGTCGAGCTCAAGAGGCCGACATGGTTACGACCAACATTCAGTAGATCCCGCTCTCTCTCTCGCGCGGTCGCGTGCCTGAGTGGAAAAAACATCGCCATGGAGGTAACGGCAGGTAGCAGAAGTGCCGTAAACAAGGCATGTTGGTATGCATGCGTAGTGTAGTTGCATAGGTGTCAGGTACTGAGTCTGAACAGTGAGGGGATCTGGACAGTGAGGGGACTGGGCAGTAGTATGGAATGAGGCAGTGGGATGTATGTGGACAGTGAAGATATACATGATGTAAGAAACGACGCGCGACGCGGCTACTGCCTCTGGCCCTTCATCTTGCTGAGCGCGTGCGACGAACGCACACGGCTCTTCTTCGCCTTGACCTTGGCCGCGCGGTGGCCCTTCTCGGCCTTGGTAGCGGCCAGCTTGACCGCGCCAGTCTCGCGGTGCGCCGTAGCGATCTTCATCTGCTTCTTCGCGAGACGACGGGCACGGCGCTCCTCGTCGGCGCTCTTGGCGGCCTTGCGCTCGTCCTTGGACAGGTCCTTGAGCTTCTCGCCCAGCGCGGGGTTGCCCTTCGGCATGACTGGTGGCGGGACGCGTTTCGGCTTGGCCTTGGAGGCTCCTCCAGCCTTGTCAGTGGATGCCGATGCTGCAGGGGCAGCGGCCTTCTTGGGCGGCAGGGTCTTGCACTGCTGCACGCGAATCGGCTTCTTGGCAAACTTGAGCTTTGCAGACGGCATAGCAATCAGCTCGTCCACACACTCGCGGTCCGCAAAGTGCACATAGCCAAAGCCCTTGCCCAGCTGCGTGTCCTTGTCGCGCACGATGCGGACGGAAGTGACCCAGTGGGGGTGGTCCTTGGGCGCCCCACGCTCGCCAGTAACCAGTGCCTCGAAGAACGCCCGCACGTCCTGGTCCTTCGCTGCGTAGTCGAGGCCGCCGACAAAGATAGATGTCTTGGGGTCACTCCCCGCTGGGAGCCAGGCATCCCGCTTGCTGAGGTTGTTATTCGCCGACGCCAGCGCCACAGAGGACGGCAGGCGTGTCCGGTCCACACGGATAATGCGCTCCATGAACTCGCTGCCGTCGGCCGCGAGTGCCGCCTCAGCAGCCTCATACGGGTCCCTGATAGGCGCGACGTTGGCTGACCGCTCGGGGTGCGGGTGCGCGAATACCACATACGCATTGCACGAGTCCGCCTCCGAGTGGAACTCCTTCTTGATAAACGCGACCTTGCGCTTCCCCTTTGTGTCGATAAAGCTCTTACTCCTGTCCACGACCTCGTCGTCGCCACGCTGGTTCCCCCGTGAGCCGACTGTCGACCCCTCCTGGCTTTCCCGCCATGCCTTGGCACGCTCGCGCTCGCGCTTCTCGCGCCGGCTCCTCTCCTCCTCGTCCTCGGCTGTGGCCTCGGGTGCTGTCGGTGCTGCAAACGCCACAGAGCGGAAGCGGATGCTCTCGATCTTTGCGCCGGGTGCGAAGGTAAGCAGGTGTGTTCGGAGGGCGGCCTTGCCCTTCTTCTCGGACGCAGCGGTGGGGAGGTTGCCGACGAAGATCGTGCGCCTGTCGCGCCCTGCGGCGTCCTCGTCTGGCGGGGTGTAGTGCGAGTGCTCGGTCTTGGAGCGTTTCGACTTGTTCTGCAGCGACTCGTGGACGAGGGTAGAGGGGTCAAAGTCGGACTCGGCGTCAGAGGGGGCGGCGTCAGCAGCGTCAGCTGCTGACGGCTCTCCTTCTTCCTCCGCCTTCTCAGCCTTGGTCGTTGGTTTGCTCGGTGTGCCCTGCTTAGCCGTCGCCTTCTTTGGTGTACTCTTCTTTGGCGTGTCCTTCTTCGGTGTGGCCGAGGGCGCAGCCTTTGACGAGGACGCTTCCGGCTTCACCTCAGTCTCAACCTCCTTGGCCTTCTCGCTCTCTGCCTTCTTCCCCTTCTTCTCCTTCTTGACCTTCTTCGCCGGTGACGCAGACGCCTCAGCAACAGGCAGCTTGTTCAGCGTAGGGATCGGGATAGCCGGCGTTGGCAGAGCGAACGATGCCTGATGTCAGCTGAGCTCTTACACACTTCCGCCAATGCCCGTCACGGTTGACTGCCACGTCCAGAACGGGGGTCGAGAACAGGTTCCAATCTTGCCTTCACTTTGCCAGCACAAGCTAGTCCCTGCAGCACACACAGTAGCACAGCAGCTGAACCGCCTATGACCAGCCCTCCTTGACCTCCACCTTTCTCCTCGACTGACCCACCCTCGAACGACACTCACAGCACTCGAGAACAGACTGTCCAGCTTGTCATCCTTGTTCCCACCAAACAGCGATATCGGCGCTGCAGACGACGACGACGCCTGCGCAGACCCCGATCCACCCTCCTTGTTCCCTTCCTCGCGCTTCCGCTTGTTCGTCTTGTCCTTGCCCATTGTCTCTGGATGTCGGACTGGATGTCGTGTGGTGGAGGTTGAAGATTTCTGAAGTCATGAAGCAGCAACAGTAGTCGGCAACTTTCTGATCCCGTTTTACGTAACCTCCGTTGCCTGCATGAGCTTGTGTGGCATGCAGGTGAGCTGCATGAGCTGCCGAGTTCATAATGAGTCCATTTTCGCACAGTACAAAAGACCTGCGTGTGGAAAGCTGCAGAATGGACGGACGTGCTAGAGCTAGAGGGCCTGATTGTTAACAAGAGGTTTATGGGCATTGGCAGACTCTTCATTTGTGAGCGAATGCCCGCAGTCGAGATGGATGACTGGCGCGATGTGGCGCCCGTTTATCTTCTGCATCCTTAGCTCTATAGACATTGTGCGCTGGGAGCTGGCATAGAACCCGAATGTATGGATGGACAGAGCTCGAGTCTCCAGTGACTTCAGCTCAGTTGCTGCTGGCTCAGTTGCTCATACACCCTACACGGTAGCTCGTAGCCTGGTCGCTCGTACAGTAGTTCGATGACTCGCAGCTGCAGCTACATCGCCCATAGCTCGATTGCTCGCAACCTATCAACCCGTGGCTCGAGCCGCTGGTACAGTAGCAAGCTAACTCGTAGCCATATGCTCGTAGCCAAAATCTCTGCAGCTGACTTGCTCGTTAGCAAACAGACTCATCCCTGCTCATATGTAGCTAGCGTCATGGTACTGCATGTGGCAACTCTGCAACGCTATGCAAGTGTACGACAATAAAATACAATCCGCGGGCTACTCCTACTCGGGTACGCCACGGAGAGACATACAGTGGCTGTCCTGGGGACTCCTGGGACGCCGGGAACACCATCTCGATGACAATGGGAATGACCATGCAGGGTGACAGAAGAGTGAACAGGTGGTAAACAAAGTCAACAGAGTGTGAATGTTGAACGATAATCGTCAAGGTCGATGAAATCGGGGCCGGGCCGCCATATTAATCGCCGGCTGGCGCTTGGCACGATTATAGCAGTGTAGCAAGCAGCCAAGAGTTGCAGGGGGTAGTGGTAGTGGTTGTGGCAGTCGATCTTGATGGTGGTGGTGGAAGTGGAAATGAGAGTCCTATGATACAAAGTGAATGTGTCGTGTGTCGTGTATGCGTGTATCGCGTGTGTGTCGTAACTGGAAATGAAGAATCTCAATGGGGAAGGTGTAATCGCTCGCACCGAGGGTAACGCCAGAAGCGTTGGAAGGAACGCCAGTGATCGCAGAAACGCCATGTACTCGCACCAGGGCGATCACGGTGACAGTGGATATCGCGCCAGGGCCAGGTGACAGTCGATGTTTGCCCCAGGCCGGGTATCGAGGTCGATTGCACAAGCGCCAGCGCACGGGTGACAAGGGATAGATGATGGCTGGCGATGATGGCGATGATGGCGATGTCATGTAACTCCAAGTGACAGCCCACACGGCCAGTGCGCAGGTGACACCGATATATATTACCTCGCACCAGCACAGGCGACCAGCCTGGCCAATGTCCATGGCAGTCATTATCGCTCGCACCCAGCAGTAGCTAAAGGCTAGCCTTAAGGCGCCTTGGAGTGATGCGGTTACGCAGGTAGCCTACGCCAGACGTGACCCGTGACCGATGCCCACGACGCCAGCGCCAATGCCCTCGCCAGTGCCTAGCGGCACTGGCTTCGGCATGGACGCCTACTGCCGCACCATCGCATCCGTACACGACGCAACGCGCTGAAACCCGCCCCTCATCCCCGCCGCCCTCTGCAGCGTCCTCGACTTTGCGCTCCCGAATATCGGCGCCTGGCCCATCGAGAGCGCGCGCGGAGCACCAGGACACGGGCTGTCATTACTCGACGCGCTGGTGCTGGGCGACGAGTCCGCCTCGTGCTCCTCCTCTGTGATCGTGCTCCCACCCCGTCGCACAACTGCAAACGACGCAGCGGCGAATGCCATGGGCGCACAAGCGGACTGCGAGGACTTCTGCTGACTCAGCTGCAGCTCGCCGTACGTGAACGACCTGGTGCGGCTGAACTTTCGAAAGTCGTGGAGGTCCGAGTTGCGGCGCTCGAAATGCCTCGGGTCGTCCATCGCGACATAGGCCTGCGGCTCACACCGCGTCGGGCACTGCTTGTAGAACGCAGAGTAGCCCCCCTCGAGGATGTACAGCTCCGGATAGTGGATCTTGGGGTACACTGCGTTGTTGAGGGTGCGGTCGCGTGAGCGGAGGTGCTTCGCGAACGTCGGGGCGCGCTTGGCACTAAACTCGCAGTGGAAGATGAGGACAACTTGCTGATTGCACTCTAGCTCGCCGCTGCAGCTCGGCGCGGGGAGGTCGTCGCCCTTGTTCACGCCGCTGTGGGCACGCAGGACGAGCTCGTCGAGCTGCTCGAGGCTGCGGACGTTGACGGCGCCTGCGATGTGGCCCCCTTTGTACTCGTAGTCGAAGCGGCAGTCGAGGATGTGGTAGCGCTTCATCTTGGAGTCAAACTCGCCAGCCAGGAGGCGGGTCATGGTCTCTGTTGTGATGCGGACTAGGCCGTCTTCTTTGACTTTGTGGCAGGGGAGGATCTTGCGGTCCACCTCGTTGTCGCCGAAACCGGGCAGGCCGCCGGGAAGGGATGCGGCGGCGGCGGCGGCGGCCTTGTTTGCAAGGGCGCACTCGGCGTGGTGGCTCGCTGGGCGGGGAGGGGGCAGTTTGGTGCTGCTCTTCTGGGGTGAGCCAGAGGCGTTGGCACTACTAGCAGCTCCAGCAGTACGAGGACCACCCCGGTATCGGGGGAAGCCAGTGACGGCCACACTGGGGGACGCGTCGCAGTCTGACGACTCGTCGTCGCTGCAGTCTGTGGGCATCTGCTGGTCGCAGACGGAGAACGCCCTGCGCATCGTGAGGGCTGGGCGCTGGGTGGTGGGGCCGTACAGGATCGGGTTCGCAGATCGTGTGCTCGTGGTGTCTGAGCGTGGTCCCTCGGCAGGCTGGACGGGAAGGAGAGGAGGGCGCCTGTAGGGTGCGTTGCGGCGGACGCCTGAGGTGCCTGGGCGTGGGCCGCCGAAGAGGAGGGTGCTCGTCGACGCTGTCTTGTCACATCGTGGACGGCGCGTGGAGGGCGACGAGGAGGAGGGCGAGGCGGGGGACGACGAGACAATGATGTTGCGCCGCTTCGCTGGGGGCAGCATGAGCGGCGCTGCGGGGGACTCGCAGAAGAAGGATCCGAGGCCAGGCGAGTCCTGCGAGGGGGAGCGAGAGGAGCCAGAGCTGGGTGTCCCCCTGCGCTCTGGGGAGTCGATCTCCATGCCGTCTGCTGCTGCGACGCGTCTCACACTCGGAGAGTCGATAAGGGGTTCGGACTGGCGTCAATGGAGGGGCCTCAAACATGTGTGCTCAAGAGGAGTTGTCACTTACCTCCCTCCGCCCCATGCGCGGCATAATCACCTGCTTGGGCGACACGACGTTCTCCTGCGATCTGTTCCACATCAGGCGGCGCCGTGATGAGGACGCGCACTCTGCCGATGCGGAGGGCGAGGCACACCCCGCCTTGTCCTCTGGGACTGCTGGGGGCAGCATTTTTGAGAACGACGTCGGCTGGGCAGTCTGGTATGGCCGGGGCGCGTTGATCGAGAGCTCACGACCAAAGCTGCGTGCGGAGCCGAGTGGCCTGCTGCTGCTGCTGCCGCTGCTGCTGCTGCTGCTCCTGCTACTACTTGGACGCTTGATTGAGGGCAACGGCTCGTCCTCGTTCACACTGCTGAGCGACGAGTACGACTTTTTGCTCTTCAGCTCGCGCTCGCGGCGGCGCACAAAGTGTGTCGGGGAGCACGAGCCGAGGAGCATCATGTCTGATGCTGGTGCACAGGGCTTGCCGAGGCCGAGCTGCATGCATGGGGAGGGCTCGGGGGGTGACGAGTCGGACGTGGACAGGGTCATGGACGAGTTGAACGACTGGTCGACATCGATGGGGAAGTCGACCTCTGTCCTCGTCGGCGACGCGGCGGGCGACAGGCCCGGCGAGTCGAACCGCCCTGGCGGGAACGTCTCCGTTATCGGAGACGACGAGAAGGCGTCCATCGCGTAGCGGAGCGCAGCGAGCGACAGGTCGAGTAGGCCGTCTAGGGGGATCGTGGGAATGGGTGTTCAGTACAGTGCGGGGTCTGGAAGTCAGCGGCAGTTCCTGCGACAACACATAATATGACATTACTGGTGTCCACAATGGGGCTTTACTCACTTCGATACGATATGCACTGGGGACCACTTCTGGATGACATCCAAATCGTCGCAACAGCTGATGCTTTTGTAGCCTGTGTCTTGCTTCCAGAGGGCAAGAAAAGCAGTCGCGCTAGCACAGGGCGAGCCTGGGAGTGGAGGACAGGTGGACCTGATAGGGGTAGAGCAGGGTAGTAGCACCCGCCGTTATCGCTCCCGGTATCCACTGATGGCGACCAGGTATGAAGCAGCTGATGCCTGATGCCTGATGCTGGTGCTGATGCTGGTGCTGGTGCTGATGCTGGTACTGATGTCTGGTGTAGTGTGGTGGCTGGCCCCAGTTTGTGATGTAGCAGAATGATCCGGAGCTGTAACGAGGTGTGTCAGTGGTGTCCGTGCCATCCGGGTAGAGGCCTTGATGATGTTCCTGCTACACTTCTCTCTCTCACCTGTGAACTTGACTATTGGACACTCTTGTCGATATGCAGTACACAGGTGTGGGCAACCGTGCGTCGCGCCAAGGGGTGGGTGATATTGCTGATGAGAATGTGGTCGGGTGTTTCGGGGTGCCAGCTCGCGAGTACCAAGAGTGACTGTGTGTCCGATATCGATATTGATGCACAACGTACAGAGGAGGAGTCTGCTGTAGCAGAATAGGAGTAGACACAGAGAGAGTAGAGGTTGGTCGATGCCAATGTCAATGTCGGTCGATGTCGATAGCACTGGTGGATGAGAAATGCAACTGCAATCTACAGATGCAACGCTGCACTGCCCAAGCTGCACCTGCACCTGCACCTGCACCCGCTATGGAGCGAGCTCAGCCCAGCCCAGGGGACACCGGCGTCGACTGACAGACAGTAAAGGTCCAGGGTTTGGAGGATCTCGCAACTGCTCTTTGACGCGAGCGCAGGAGCAAGGCAAGGCAAGGAAGGGGCCGAATTGCTTAAGCACCAAGTAACCAAGGGAAGGGAATGTTGGAGGCTGAGGAGGAGGCTGAGGCTGGAGGCTGGTAGTAGTGGTAATGACACAAGGGCGGGCGGCCTATTTCGCTTGCCTGGGGTGTGTTCGTCGTCTGTGCTTTGATCCGCCTCAAGACGCCGCTGCTGTCGGAGTGCAGCTATGCGTTTAGACACTACGTACACTACTACTGTCCGAGACGCGAGACGAGTATCGAGGGTAGATGCACGTCTAACCCTCGTTGCGACGTACGTACGGTTGCACCGGCGGCGGTTGTGCGATGTGCGATGTGTTAAGGGAACTCGCCGCGGAGGGATCCTCCTTGATTCGATCCTATCGCCTCCTCCCTACACTAGTTGTATTGATGCGCGGGTCAATCTCGACGGGTCCTTGATGGATCCTCGATTCTCTACCAAATCGAGTACCCTGTGCTAGCGAGTAGCGAGCGTAGAGCAGATGTGTAGGAGTGTGTGCTACTGTATGTTGAGATTGGCTCTACCTGCAGAGTAAATTGAGTAACGACCGGGGGAGTGACAATGGCGCTGCTCGGTTTCAACTCTCAATGCATTGATTGTCGCAGCAATGGTATGCCGAGTAGAGTACGCGAGGGAGTTACTACAGCAGCAACAGACTATGGAGGCTGGCAGGTGATCACCTATGCCTGCCTTGGCGAAGACTGCTGTCTGCTGTCATCGCTCGCTGTCATCCGAAGCGCAGTGGCTGAAGCCCCTAACCCAGATGAATGACGACGGGCGCGTACATACGATACAAAGCAGCAACGGCAACGGCAACGGCAACGAAAGCATAGACCATGGGCAGGGCCGAGGGACGAGGGACGAAATGAACAACTGCCAGAGGACAGAGGACTGTCGGATGGACTCTGCAGTGGCGCAGTGGATTAGTGGGCTAACCTCTATGAATGACGATGAGCGAGGCGTGTTTTCGGTTTCGTCCACTCGCGCCGCCGCCTCGCGACGCGACTGATTTTTCAGCGGCAGTTATACGGACGTTATCGCGTTATACGCGTCCCTGGTGTGGATGGCTGGCGACGCCATCGGTTCCCTCCTTGCTCCTTGTCTTTCATGCCAGTACGTTACCACGTTCATGCATGCTATCGCTTCGATGCCATAATTCCAGTGCACTCAATACACTCAATGAGCTCAGTGGCTAGCAGCTTGCTCTAATTGCTCTTGGTACCACACGCCATGCCGTTTATTAGTCCTCGGTGCCTTCACCTGGTGCTGTCCATCCACACCCAGTGTCGATCACTACGGGATGCGGGCATTGAATGACTTGCCCACTGGCCACTGGCCGCTAGCCACTAAGACAAGCATGTGGGTGGGCTGTGGCTGTGGGGCCGCTTGGCTAGCTGCTGGCTACAGCTGTCTGTCTATGCATGATCGCTGCCTGTGCGATGGGCGGATGCTGTTGATCGCTGCCGGTACAGACGCCGTAGACTGAAGCCATCACTACGATCGTCATGTGCTCCAGTTGTCGTCTCGGGCCTACCCCTTGTGATGTCTCAGCTCGTCACAGTCGTCACAGCAAACATCGGGCATCACCGTGAGCGTAGCGACCCGTCTCAGCAGTGAGGCCAGCACTCAGCTCCCAGTCACATCGTCATGGACAACAACAACTGCACAGTGTCATGGGACTCTGCTCTTCTATTGTCAGTCGTGTCAGACGCATCAGACGTCCCCTGACAGCTGACAGAAGAGCAGACCCCAAACTCTCCAGTAAACAACACGACCTCCATAGTTATGGGCCAACAAAGGCTCCACAAACTACAAGGCACCATTCCAGGCTCCAGGCTCACTCCCACTCGGCAAACAATCCCAACGAGGAAGACAACGCGTCCACTGCTCGTCATTGTCCACTGTCATTGTTCATGCAATCTCTACAGAGGCTCGGATGCATACTTCTAGTCTCCGTCCTAGAGGGTCTTGAGCAGCTTGTTGCAGAAAGAGATGGGTGATGACGCAACGAGTGTCCAAATGTAGGCAGGCCTGCAAACTGTCGGATGGACGACGCACGTCGCAAGTCGGTAAAAACAACGCCACAGCCACGGCCGAGTAGTGGAAGCGATCGTTGAGCGCGTCGAGCGCGTCGAGGGAAAGGTGAATGCGATCAGAGGCTAGCGAAACGTGAACCTGAATGAATAACTGGTGTTACTCTTGTGCCTGTGCTCTATGATAGTAGTGCTCTATGCTTGTCTTACAGACTTCATTGTGCGCGTTGTGCTTGCTTTCTTGCCCGTTTGGCTTCCTCAAATGTTGTCGTCGACCGTGGCATGTTTGTTCCCGGATCCCGGCGTTGGTATCAGGCAATTTGACTTCATCAAAGTGCGTCCGACCTCCAACCGAGCGAGTCATGAGATGCCGGATGAACAACGCTGACACAGGTGAGATCTTTGGCGAGCCGGATCTCACCTAAGCTCGCCGCGTCAGAGGTGACAAACCACGCCGGATGGCCGCGCGGGTGCGGGTGGGCAATGCTAGCGCGGCCTCGCGGAACATGTGCATGTGTGCGCGTGTGCATCGTGCAGCGGACCTCGGATGATGAGATGTTTACGCCATTCATCATGGGTCAGTCACCATGTCGTCAGAGGTGGCTAGAGCTCGAGGACTAAGTACTAGCGCGGTAGGTTCAGACGCGTCTGGAGGTCGGGAGAAGGTAACGCATCATGGGTTATCAGAGGCACTACTACTGGTCGCATGTGTTCCAGTAGTGTTTACTTCGGCGCCGGTCTGGTCTTTGAAGCGAGGTAACGCGTCATAAGAGGCACTGGTTGCATGCGTTCCAGTGCTAGTGTTTACTGGGCGTCCACGTTGGTTGTGAGGAGCGCAGCGCGTCATCAGAGGCACTGGTAGAGAGAGCATAAGCGTTTACATCGAGTCGTGGGCTGCTTGTTGACGCGTCTGGAGCAAGTCAACTGCGTCATAAGGCTCAGGAGGCACCGGGCGAGAGGTGCCAGTGTTTACATTTGTTGAGGTGTGTGGTCTGGGCGTGCTTGTTCGTCGAGCGAGGTTGGGCATGGGCTGTCGCCAGACCAAGCAGCTCAGTTGGGCTCCGAAATGCATTGTAGGAGTTGTTCAGGTATACAAAATCGGAAGATAGGTGTGTACTGTAGGTGTGCGCGAGCGAACTGGCATATTCAGCTAGTCTGTGCACTGTGAATTGCAGCCGAAATATGTTTGTAACCGAGTATGCTAGCTATGGCACGAGCAATTGAGCTGGCTCGACGGCTGTGTTGGTCGGGTCTGGCTGTGCGAGTGGTGGTGACTCACCCCGCCACGTCCTGGATGTCCCGTCTTCGTCCGGTATCAGGAATCCAATTTCGACCCCCAGTCAAAGACATTTGATTCTAGCCCAGTCAAAACATTCAATCCTGGCCCATCTGTGGGCATCAGTCATAAGAGCATCAGTCACACCTACAGTATAGGAAGCGATGAGGCAGGAGTTGATATCTGATATTCGTCAGGCGAAAGAGATCTATCTACCTATTTGCCCATACTGTGGAAGTGCCGTCCGTATACTGTACGAACGAATTCACCGTACAAGTCCGCTGTGGTGGAATGTGAAGAGCAAGGAACTGGCCGAAGTGGGCTCCAGGCAACCGATGCGACACCCGGGGTGTGCGTATCATACTGAGTAGTGGTACGAGACTTGCGGGCTGCTTAGTACTGGTGGCGGTGATGGGATGAGCACTAGGGCAACGGTCTGAGGCTAGCGGTACATTGAATGGCTGGCTGTGCAGGAGGGGTAGCTGCCTGCATGTTAGAGAGCTATACGTCGTAGTCCAGTGGGATGCAGAAACGCGGAGATGGCGAGCATGTCTTTGATCTTCTTGGAGTTGCAGAATGCCACTGGGATGTCATCGGAAGGCAGTAGTCAAATGCCACCGAAATGACAACGAAAAAGGCTGACGAACTGCCACTATAATGCGGTCAAAAACCAATAAAAAAGCGATCAAAAAGCGATCAAAGAGCGATGACACAACAGTTAACATAGCTAGCAGCTAGCATAGAACACCATGCTACACGGGTTTGATATGCACAGTGTTCTCGCACTAGACAGGGCATGCAATGAAACAGCAGGTCCGTGGATATCACATAGTTTCTCCTTCACAGCAACAAACGAAAGTCGGCAGAGCACACGCAAGATGATGGCCACGAAGACTAGGCTGTCGTGAGGGACATTGCCAGCCTACATACAGCCTTCAGAGCTGTTGGGGGAGGAACTTGCCAGTGCTGCCTGAGACCAGCCAGGTCAGTCCTTTCTTCAGCGGCTCAATCACGGCGTCGAGAGGCACATTTGGGTCTAGTTAGATACGCATCGATACAACACATCATCTCTCACGGTACTGATATCAACAAGGGATATCGAGCCCGCTAAAAGTCTTCGTTGCAGAGAGGTGTAAGAGAATAGAGGGCAGTACAAACTTGCTGTGCAGCGACTAAGCCGATCGGACGACTCTGAGCAGAATATTGACTTAACCGCCTAGTAGTTGCGAGGAGCTCTACTCGAAGTTGGATCGGACTATAATTGTCAGATAAACGCGCAACCTGGCCCACACCTCGTCCTTCAGGCCATCATTGCACCATATGACCGGCTACCTCACCCCAGCCACGCCCCAACCATCTCTTAGATCTGATCCTCATGCATGTCGGAGCCCACCCCCACCCCCTACCTCACTATGATCACCACTACACTACCTGCAACTTCAGTCGGGACTGGCCAAGAGACACAAGACGACGACCCCGCCAGGCACGAGATAACGGCCATCCCCGACCCGATGATATCGGCAAGCTTAGCCCACATCGCCCACCCATGTCCATGTCCTCATGTCCGACTGATAAGTGCGTAGCTGGGCACACTGGGCTCTGACCTCGCACTATCACTTCCTCATCCACATTCTCGCTCTCACTCTGACTCCCACTCTGACTCCCATTCCCACTCCCACTCCCACTCCCACTCCCACTCTCACTCCCACTCCCATTCCCACTCCCACTACCAGCTCCAGGCCCCTCTCCATGTCAGTGGCCTACTTCCGCTCCTTGCCGGCCGTGCGCGAGCGGTCGCAGCAGGTGTTCGACCTCATCGTGCAGGGGAAGGCCGATCACTGGGACTACCACGAGGAGAAGCTAAAGGATGTGGTGGAGTTTTGTGCGGGGTTGATTGAGGTGGGTAGCGACAGCATGCGCAGCGTGCTGGGGCCTACAGCGTTAGCACGCTGCTGCGACGATCAAGAGCTGGTTGAAGGTGGACTCGGCTGATAGCAGCGCGACTTTGGGACAAACTACGACTCTATCCCTCGTGAGTTGCCCACCGCCCACTCCTGTGTCCGAGGTGCTCTGCCCAGCTCATTGAACTCCTCAACCCTCGCTTCTTACCCTCGCCCTCTCACCCTCGCCGTCTCACCCTCGCCCTCTCTCCATCATTCCTACTTCGCCTCGGAAGCACGAGTCTGGGCGTCGTTCTCACGTGTCGACCACTCCCCGCACGCTGCTTTCTCCCTCGATCCTCGACCTGTTCCCACCTGATCCCTTCTCAAAGCCCTCTACCAATCTCTGCTCCTGTGAGACGCCCTCATTTCTCACTGCTCCCCTGCGACGCGCGACGCTCGCCCCGCCCCACTGCTTTGTGCGACCCCCGCCTCTCCTCGCTGCTCACAAGCGACCTGTCCCTCCTGCTCCTCTCCGACCCCCCACTGATCCTTTCCGACCCTTCATCGCTCCTCCATTCCCGCTGCATCTTCTGACAGGCGCTTCTCCTCGCCCCTCCCTCCCCTCCCATCCTCACTGCTTCTTCCCGACCCGCCGCTCCTTCCACACCCCCACTGCTCCTCTCCAACCCCTCGCCCCCACCTCCCAGCCCACGGCTTCTTTCCGACACCCCGTTCCTCCCTATCACTCACTGCTGCTCCCCCCACATTTGTCCCCCGCTTCCACCCACACACCTCGCTCTGCGCGCCCAGTTCTGACTCTTCCACCCGCCTCTCCCTCTGAAACTCAATCCACCCCCGCCCCCCTCCAACCCACCCCACTCGCGCGCTCTCGCCCTCGCTTCGCTCGTGCTCGAGCCCGCTCGCTTACCCCAGCCCACTGCCGCCGGAACCACTTCAACAACACCCGCGACCGCATCGCCGAGCTCACGCCCCTCCTCCCCTCTGACAGGTGGGAGCGCACCAAGGCCCTCATCGACCTGTACTTTGTCGCTGTGCTCCTCGATGCCGGTGCCGGCGACGTCTGGGTGTACGAGGAAAAGGGCAAGGATGGCAGCGTGATCTGGAAGGGCGGGCGGAGCGAGGGCCTCGCTGTGGCAGCGTACCATATGTTCCTGGACGGCGTGTTTTCCGCGACGCCGGGGGAGCCGTACCGTGTCGACTGTGAGTGCTTACGAGGCTGAGCATGGCCACTGCGACGGAGCTGGAGAGAGAGTTGTTACCAGAGACTGAGGCATCGACACGCTGAGATTTACTATTTCTGGAGCGACGAGCTGCGCTCAAACGATGCTCATTGTGCCAGCATTCCAACCGGGGATGATGGTCAGCTGAGAGCCTGGAATCTGTGGCTTAGCTGCGGACGTGACTGCTCTATCTCAGCATTGGTTGCTGCTGAGGCATCAGCTGTGCTGCGAGTGAGAGCCTGAGTTGCTCTTCTCTCTCTGTGGCTAGCAATTCGACTATCCCAACCTTAGCAGGACATGATCAGCAGGTTCAGTCCCTGCCATGCTCCACTGTAGTTCCTGCCTGCCTGTAGTGTTGACTGTGCTGATCCCAGCCGCGGCGTTGAAGAAGATCACACCCGAGGTCATAGCGAAGCACTTCCAGGTGACCGAGTCAAACCCCATGGCGGGGCTGGAGGGTCGTGCGAACCTGCTCAAGAGGTTGGGTGAGATCGAGGGTCGGCCCAGTGATTTCATCGGTAAGTACCTGCCCTGCGTCAACGAAACCATCGTCACCTCATGCCTCGTGCCAGAGGGATTCTACCTCCAGCATATAAAGCGTCAGAGACCTTCTCTCACGTCTGTCAATTCCTTCCCCTCCTGACGGGAAAGGAGCTGCTGTGCAAATTCTGCATGTCAAACAGTACCACTACCAGTTGATTTTTCATCTTTCGCCTCTCACTGCTCCCCCGCCCCTTCTCAGTTCTTTACCCCCCCCCCCCCCCTACGTGCGGAGGTGCGCGCTGACGTTAGACACATTTAAGAACGCCGACAGCATCACCATCGCAGCCTTCTGGTCCAAGCTTTTCGCCCTCGTGCTTCCCATCTGGCCCGCGCGCACGTCGTTTGACGGCGAGGTGCTCGGCGACGTGTGGCCGTGCCCCGCGCTCGGGCGCGCGCACCCCGAGAAGGGCGGCGACCTCGTCCCGTTCCACAAGTTGACGCAGTGGCTGTGCTACTCGCTCCTCGAGCCTATTCGTAGTGTCGCGGGCGTCAAGATCGTCGGGAAGGAGATGACCGGGTTGCCTGAGGTGAGTGCGGAGTGGCGGCCGTGATGGTAGGCAGGGATGGCAGTGTGGCAGAGTGTGGTATCAGGACGATCTGCCAGCTGAGGTGGTGAAGTGGAGAAGTCGTGCTTTATTAACTCGAGCCTGTCATGTGTTGTCGATGCTGTTGCTCAATGACACCCCTACCGCATAGCACACCCATGCCTGTCCAGGACTATGAGGTAGTTTGTATCGGCTCGTGGCCCATGAGAACAGCGCCACGCTCCACTTGTGGCAGTTTCGCGACTTCTTCGTAGCACCGCAACTCGTTCATCTCCATTTCCCCGCTGACGGCAGTACCGCAACGGCGGCGTCCTAGTCGACCTCGGCCTCATCACCATCCGCGACCTCCCCGCCTCAGCGTACCCCAACGGCCCTGGATCCGTGCCTGTCCTCGAACCCGGCCACCCCGCTGTCGTCGAGTGGCGCGCCGCCACAATCGTCCTCCTCGACAAGGTGCACGAGGGGATTTGTGCCAAGCTTGGCCTTTCAACGGACCAGTTCACACTCCCGCAGGTGCTTGAGGCGAGCACGTGGAAGGGCGGGAGGGAGATCGCGAAGAAGCTCAGGCCCGAGACGAGTGGGCCGCCTGTGGCGATCGTCAGTGATGGGACTGTGTTCTAGCGCGTGTCTGAGACATAAAGCTTCATTGTGAGCCGGTAAAGCTGTGAGCCGGTGAAGCTGTCAAATTCCAGCAGAAGGAAGAAGGCGAATAGAAAGGAAGTGAAATAGAAGTTGCATATATGCATATGTTGAGCATGCTTGCGCTTTTGCTGCTGTCGGATTGATTTAGAAGAACACGCCTATGTGATTCTATTCGAGATTGGAAGGTGGAGTGAATTTCTCATCTCGATGACTCCTGCATCATAAAGTATGCCCCGCTTCTGCTCACGATTCGGCACATGATGATATCGATGCAATCTAACTACCAACGCTATAGTAACATGGTGCTACTCCCTGCCTGCCCAATACCATCGCTGCCTCGAGCGAACCTATCGGCGCCCCTTCATCTCCTTGCTCAAACTCTTACATGTGCGCGTGGGGATCCTCTTTCGGCTGCTCGGGCGGCTGTGTGATCGCATCGTCGATACGCAACAACGCAGTCGCAGCCTCGAGAGCCGACTTGATGCTCTTGATCTTGGACATTGTCGGCTCGAGCACACCCGCGGCCAAGTTGTCAATCACCTCGCCGTTCAACAGGTCCAGGCCGTAGAACATGAGCTGGCGCTTCGGGTCGTTTGGTGCTGCTGCCTGCGCCGCGTTGTGGTACGCACGCAGCTTGGCGACGAGATCTGTGCTGTCCTTTGCTGCGTTGATCGCCAGCGTCTTCGGGATGGTCAGGAGCGACGCGGCAAACTCGGCGATGGCCAGCTGCTCCCTGGACCCGAGGGTCGTCGCAAAGTTCTCGAGGTATATGCTCAGTGCGGTCTCGACCGCGCCTCCACCGGGCACGACGGAGCCGCTCTCGAGCGTGCGCTTTACGATGCTCAGCGAGTCGTGCAGTGCGCGCTCCATCTCGTCGAGCATGTAGTCGTTCGCTCCGCGCAGGATGATCGAGGCCGAGCTGACGACCTTGGTTCCCCGGACAAGGATCAGCTCGTCGTCAGACACACGCTCCTGGACGACCTCGTCGGCGAAGCCGAGGTTCGAGGCGTCAAAGGTCTCCTCGCCCTCCAGGTTGGACAAGGAGGAGACCATGGTCGCACCGGTGGCCTTGGCGATGCGCCGCAGGTCCTCCTTCCGGCATCGGCGGACGGCCATCGCACCGGCCTCGACAAACTCCTTCAGCACCAAGTCGTCGATACCCTTCGTCGTGAGGATGACGTTGGCGCCTGACGCGAGGATCTTCTTCACTCGCTCGAGAGTGATCTCGCTCTCACGCGCACGGATCGCCTCCAGCTGGTCCGGGTCGTCGATGGTGATGTGGACACCCAGGTGCATGCGCTGCTTCGCCAGGTTCATGTCCAGGCATGCGATCTTGGCACCCTGGATGCGCAGCTTCATTGCTTGCGATGCAACAGTGCAGTTCAATGCGTAGCCCTGCACCAGGAAAGACTCGCGCGCGGACTTGCCGTGTGCCTTGAGAACATTGACCGCCTTTACTGGGTACTTGTTCTCTCCGCGCGGGTTGACCGTCTTCACAGCGAGCATGGCGTCGACAGCAAGGGGCGCAAAGAAGTCGTCATCGGCAGCAAGGATCTTGGAGCTCATGGATGTCTTGGCGACGTTGACCAGTGCATCGCGGCCCAGCTTGTCGACCTTTGTTGACAAGTGGTCCACCATGAACCGGACAGCCTCCTTACAGGCAAGGCGGTAGCCAGCAATGACAGTGGTGGGGTGGATCTTGTTCCTGATGAGCTCGTTCGCTCTCCTCAACAGTTCTGATGCGAGCAGGACCACTGATGTTGTGCCGTCGCCCACCTCCTTGTCCTGCTGCGTCGCAAGAGACACGAGAATATCCGCCTGAGGTTAGTTAGTCAAGCTCCTCAAGCCGTCACTCACTGCTGGGGAGTTGACCTCCAGCAGAGACAGGATAGTAGCACCATCGTTCGTGATCGTCACATCTCCCACATTGTCCACCATCATCTTGTCCAGGCTGTTGTTAGTCCACGCTACCACCCCAGACGCACCCGACCGGACCAAGCGACGACTTCAGAATGTTCGACACAGCCTGGCATGCCGAGACTACCTGGTCAGCACTCTGCCTTTCCTATTGCCCTTACCGTTCGCGTCACGGACCTCGGTACCGCTCACTCGAGTGCCACCAAGAAAGAGCCCCTGCAGCTGTCAGCACGTCTCCAACCACACGTCGGCCAGGGCACCCACCGCTCGGGGATCGCGCTGGTACATAGACGCGGCCATTGTCAGCGTCCTGCGTTGCGTGTGCTGCGAGTCGAAGACAGAAAGCAAGTATAGAAGCTGCAAGAAGCTGGTCGTCTCGTTGACGACTGCGACGCGTGAAGCAGCGACATTTGGGTACCGGGAGTAATAAAATGCTTCCGCACCTCCACTTCCACGTGCGATCATGTTCGGCACGCGGCACTCACTTCAGACAACGCGACGGTCACCGTGCTGTATGCAGCGACGATCATCACAACGCATTTCGACTTCACTCTTGTAGCAACTGGGCTCGCGGACGAGGCGTAGAAGCTGGCAAGATGGGACGGAATGGCTTTTTTGGGAACATCCAGGGCATCGACGCCTTCGGAAAGGTGAGCACCAGCACGCATGGTGTCGTTACTGACCTGCCTCAGACGATGGAGGATGTCAAGATCAGGACACGGACTGGTGCTTTCTGTAAGGCAGCTCGGCAGCTCGTGGGGACCAACCTGACGATCAGTGACCCTCCTGTCGTTCAGCATTATTGCTACCTCGGTCATGCTCGAGTTCATCGACTACCGACGCATACGGCTGGAGCCGTCACTGGAGGTCGACCGATCGCGAGGCGAGAAGCTGGTGATCGACATGGACGTCACCTTCCCGCGAGTGCCATGCTACATGCTGTCGCTGGACCTCATGGACCTCTCAGGAGAGCGGCAACACGACATTAGCCACGAGATGACCAAGACCAGGTTGGCCGAGGACGGCTCTGTCAAGGACTCAGAGAGGCTCAAGCAGCTGAAGGGCGACGCGGCGCGCGCAGCAGACAGCCACGACCCCAACTACTGTGGATCCTGTTACGGCGCTACTCCGCCGGATAGCGGGTGCTGCAACTCGTGTGAGGATGTCAGGCAGGCGTACACACGGCAGGGGTGGGTGTTCGCCAACGCTGATGGTATCGAGCAGTGTGTGGAGGAGGGCTGGACGGAGAAGATGGAG
This sequence comes from Cutaneotrichosporon cyanovorans, assembly GCA_002335625.1. Classification (NCBI taxonomy): domain Eukaryota; kingdom Fungi; phylum Basidiomycota; class Tremellomycetes; order Trichosporonales; family Trichosporonaceae; genus Cutaneotrichosporon; species Cutaneotrichosporon cyanovorans. The sequence goes on along the minus strand of BEDZ01000010.1, from coordinate 241,305 downwards.
GAGCAGAACACGGAGGGCTGCAGGATATCTGGCACTGTGCGTGTCAACAAGGTCGTTGGCAATCTGCAGTTCTCGTTCGGCAACGTCTTCTCACGAGGTCTCAACATCGCGGACATCATCCCCAGAATGGGCGGTCAGCAGCACCACGACTTTGGCCACATCATCCACAAATTCCGCTTCGCGGCAGACGAGTCTGAGTTCGAGCGCCGGAAGTACGAAGAGAGGGAGGCCAAGACGCGGAGGGAGCTGAACATCGTGGACCCTCTGGAGGGTGTTTCGGCTCAAGCAAACACTAGTGGGTGACAGGCTGAGAAGAGCGCTGATGACCAGATGACGCCAACTACATGTACCAATGTCGGTTTCGACTATCTTGCTGAGCTAACCCTTAGATTTCATCAAGGTTGTCTCAACGTCCTTCAACTACCTGAATGGCGAGCACATCCAGACGAACCAATACTCTGTCACGCAGTATGAGCGTAATCTCAAGGACACTGCCTTCTTCCAGAAGAGCGACGCCGGACGTTCGTACAGTGCAAAGAGCCGGACTGACGTGCAGACCTGACTAGCCACGGCACACATCCTATCGCTGGCCTCTTCATCAAGTGAGGCACCTCGCAGTTCCCACTGACAGCAGCTATGAAATCTCCCCCATGCGCATTATTCACACGGAAACTCGCCAGTCGTTTGCGCACTTTTTGACATCGTATGTGCTTCCGCTGGTTGTTGCTGACAAAAAGGACATGCGCCATCGTCGGAGGAGTGCTCACAATCGCAAGTCTCATCGACTCTGCAATCTTCACTGGCCGCAAGCATCTCAAGGGCGACGAGTATGCGTCGCTCTCGGGCAAGATGGTGCGTGCGCTTGCTGGACTCGCTGACCGTGCAGATGTAGGAGGCTGCCAATCTAGACCACACAGTGTAGTACACATGATGCATGTCATGACATGACGGGACTCTAACTGGCGATGAGGTGGTATGATGAGTGAAAGTGGTTGTGAGCGGCGTATGGGGTGCGAGGGATGCGGTGTTGTCTATATCATTCAAGAGTGACTACTCCTCCACACGGTACGCCACCATCGCCTCGAGCGAGTGTACGTTCGTGCTGAACGACCTCAGTCGAACCTGCTCGACCTTGCCCCTGTCGATGAGATGCGGGTCTGCATCGCCCCATGTTGCTGGGAGCTCGTCCGAGTCATCTGTATATGCCAGGATGGTGAAGGTGCCTGACATCAGCTATGCGGTGGTACTCGCAACAACAAGAACCCACATTGCTCATCGAGAATTGGCAGGAAAGTGACAGAGCTGGTGATCTGCTTCATGATCTCGCGGATCTCGCCCTGCACCTCCTTCTCGGTCTTTGGCTTGCCTTTCTTCGCTGTTGATGGTTTGGGCGCTCCTGGTGTCGGCACAGCTGACTCGTCCGTGTGGATGTCAAACTGCCATCGCTCTAGTGTCTCGTCTGTGTCGGCTGACTTGATTGCCAGAACCAGTCGCGTAAGGCTGGACGATAGCAGCCATTCTGCTGTCAGCTTGTTACTACCAGGGTATCGAGAGACTCACTCGAGACCTGCTGCATGATGGTCTGGATGTATTCCCTCAGTCCCTCATCGCTAGTCACCAGCATCGGAAGGCCGTACTTCTTCACCATCCTGGGGTTAGCTCACTCTCCTGGCTCCAACTACCCACCGAAAGTCATCCGATGGGTACACTCCGCGTTGGTACAGGATCCTAGAATCAGCAAGAGTGCTAGTCACCCAGCATACGCACGAGTTGACGCTGTACTCGAAGAACTCCGTCACAAGCGCAGTGCTCCCCTTGAGCGTGATCGCCTGGTTCGTCCTCGTTGCCTGCTTCGTCGCCATGCTGCTCGACTTGCTCAACGTTGTTGTTGCAGTGGCAACGGCCGGCACGACGGACGTCAACAAAGTCAAACACGTTACATCCGGACGGCGGGATCAAAACGACTCCTCCTTGACATGATGATGCTCTTCGGTGGGTGGCCAATGCCTCGCTCGCCATCACTCGTCCAGATCACCCTCCTCTATCATCCCTCGTCAATACCGCGCAGCGCATAATGTCAGGATGGATGAACTGGATTACGGGGACGCGCAAGAACACGCGCGATTCGGCGCGCGATGCGATCGTCAAGATCCGTGAGCAGCTGCTCATGTACGAGAAGAGGGAGCAGCACCTGCAGAAGAAGATCGACGACGAGTTGGCAAAGGCGAAGGCAAATGCGACGACGAACAAGAGGGGTGAGTCTAGTCCTGGCGACGTCTGACGTTCTTCTAGTTGCTACGGCTGCGTTGCGTCAGAAGAAGGCGTACGAGAATGAGTTGGACAAGATCGCTGGAGCAAGATTGACCCTCGAGACGCAGGTGGGTTCAGCTGGGAACGGGATCTGTATCCCAGAGTTCGGCAGGGAACGCTTGCTTACGACTACAGGTCAACGCCCTCGAGTCAGCAAACATGAACGCCGAGACAATGAACGCCATGAGGCAAGGAGCGGACGCATTGAAGGGGATCCACCAAGGCCTGTGAGTATTTGTCAACAACGGGATCCCGATTCCACGATGTGGGGTAGCCCACCCGACGACCTTCCTTGTTGTCTGAGAGCCCGCTGACACTTTAAGCAAGGTGGAGAAGGTCGACACAATCATGGACAACATCCGCGAGCAGATGGACATCACGAACGAGATCTCAGAGGCCATCTCCAACCCAGGCATCGGAAACCAGGTCGACGAGGACGAGTTGGCAGAGGAGCTGGAAGCGCTCGAGCAAGAACAGCTCAACGAGCGTCTCGTCGGTGCAGACCGTGTTCCCATTCACACACCTGTCAGCCCCGAGCACGCTGCTCCAGCTCGCAACAGGGTGGAGAAGGAGGACGACGAGGAAGAGTTGCGGAAGCTCCAGGCGGAGCTTGCCATGTAGTGGGGCTGCTGTAGCCGGTAGATATGGGTGGGCGTGTCGTGTGGAGCAGAGCCATGTAATATCATATACAGTGTTCATGCGGATTCAGTATGACTGTGGCCGGTGGGTGCCGCAAGCTTAGGGTTGACCAATGATACCCCTCAATGCATAGATCAACATACAACAACAAATTGAACCCCCTCTATCTAGATCTCGGCCGGACACCATCTCGTCGTGGAGGCGGTGTAGGATACGACAGGCCTTTTGGTGTGGTGATGGCTATGGTTGGTGCCTGCGCAGCGAGTGTAGGTGCGCCTGTCCGGCGCGCTGGCTGTGTGAACACGCCAATGCGATTCCCGAAGCCGGCCAGAGCTGCTCGACCAGCGGCGCAGAATGGCCTGACAGAGACGTATCCGAGTGGTTGGTGTGTGGCAACGCTGAAGCTTCCAATCGAGGAAGGGAATGACGCCCGGCCCGTCATACTAAGATTGCGCTCAGCGCGACGTGCCCGCAGGGGCAACTCAGCGGCCTCCGCAGTGGTAGGGACCGTCAATCGATCCGTGGATGTCCTAGTGCGTCTTTCCAGCACATCGAGGGATACAACGTCCACAATGAGCGATGAGCCATTCCATGGCGATGTCAGGTCGACGGCCCACAACTGCCACTGAGAGTCATCGATACCTGCTATATTGCGGCGGACCCCCACAACCGCAGAATCCAAGACCGCCCAGCCACCATCTTCAGCACGGATGCCGCCAAGGGGGATCACTTCCGCGTCCTCCCACTGTGAGCCCACTGGCGACTGGTTCATGCTGTCCTCACTGGACGACATGGCCAATGAGTTCAGAGCTGTATACGATCCTGATCTGTCGAGCGGCGAAGATGGCCGACCCTCCTCCCGCCAACCGCTGAGGCGGCGGCCACCATGAGAAGACACTGGGTAGTCCCCATTGGTGGGTGGCGCTAGGCTCATCTTCAACGGCGAAGCAGAAACACTCGCGTATCCCATGCTGCGATATCTGCCACGCGCAGGGGATGGAGGAAGCACGACGGGGCTCACAACGCCGGTAGTGGCGGCGTCGCCAAGGGTCGAGGCCCGTCGCGTAGGTGGGCACCGGCAGTAATGCGAGCCACGAGGCATGACCCTGTCGATATAGACGTGAGATGAGGTCGAGGACACCAGGAAGAAACCATCACTCGAGCGGCTGTCGCAGGTGGTGCACTGTGTCGATGGTGTCGTTGCCATGGCGACATGACGGACAGCTTCCCCGGCTTGGCCCATGCCTGCGGCCTCACCCTCCTCGTCGAACACCTCGATGTAGCCAGATTTGCGACCCACGGCTGTGAGGCTGTTGGGCCGCTCATACCATGGCACAGTCGCGCGAGCCACACAGAGGACGCGGTCTGACGAATCGAGAGTCGAGTTCAGTGTCGTCGAGTGCCATTCGCCGTGACGCTTCCTCCAGCGTGTGATGCTTTCCGCGCAAATGATAACCTCCAATCCCTTGTCCGTGTTGAACATGTTGACTCGACAGAAACCGCTTGCGTCTCCTTTGGCGGCTGGAACCAGCTCCACCACACGTTCGGCATGCTTGACTCCTCGTATAGCGCCATCGGACGAGGCGACGATGAGCGAGGGAGGGCTGTGCGCTTTACCTGACCTGTCGGGAGTGACAGGCGACGAGGTGAAAGGATCCTCCACGACTGCGACACCGTCGTCGAACAGAGTGGAAACCACACGGGCAGTAGAGCACACATCAATGGTGCCAAGGCTCTCTGTCTTCCCATCGTCCGGTGTGCTCCACATCTGCACCACCCCGATACGGGTGGTCACAGCTACGAACTGTCGATCTTGAGTCACCGCTGCCTCTACGATGGGATCTCCGCCAGGAAGTTCGGTTGGGAGGATTTCTCGAGTTCCACAACCCTGTTCGTCCGTCGTGAAGCGCCACAAGCAAACAGTGTTATCGACCCCGACCGAAACTGCGAGTTTGCCATCTGCGCTCGAGACGAGGACGTCTACGTCCGACTCGTGACTTGCTGGTAGCATGTGAATGCCGAAGCTCGCTGCAAATGACGATTTCAGCGACTTCAGTGGGATACTATCGCCGTCCACTTCTTCATCGGACTCATGCGACTCCCGGCCGCGGCCCAGACGGTTCCGCTGAGCGTCGAGTAGCTCTGAATCCTTCAGGAGGAAGCGGAGCAGAATGTACAGAGCAAGAGCACTCAGAACCTGCGGGACGACGAAGAACTTGAAGATACTCCAGATTGGACCCAGTGTGGGAATCGTAAACTTGCGTACAGGCATAGACAGCTTGCGAATGTCTGCGGGCAGCATCGAATGCCCTGCCAAAGGGAAGACAGCAATCGCCGACGGAGGAAAGCTAATTCGTATTGTCTGCAGTCCTCGGGGGTTCATCGCTCGCCAGAATGCTTCAGAGGGGGAGAGTGATGACAGTTCCAGTGCAGATAGAGTGTTTGTGGGACTGGCATACGCTGACGTCGCTGTGCTGGTTGGTGTGTAGCCGTAGAGGGCAGCAGCTGTGTTAAAACTCGATCGCCCTCGTTCTGTGTAGTAGTACAGCAGAGCAACAGACGTGATGAGAAGCAGCAAGCTTCCGCTCTTAGCAGCTCGTGCACGCAGTGCAGCTCGCCAGTTGAAGCCTGTGGACCGGCTCAGTCGACGTTGCCGTGCTTCCTCTTCCCGGCGTTCGGCCTCGTGATTAGACAGGCCTCCATTTGATGCTAGGACATCTGCCAGCTCTAATCGCTGCGCGTCGATAGACAAAACCTGTTCCATGAGCTTGGTTACAAGAAGATGACGTACCGTCAGGAAGAAAGTGTGCAGCATGAACCAGTCCGCGACGATCACAACAGCTGCAAAGACGCAGAACTCGCGCACTGGAGCCAGTTGGACGCAGAGCCAGCAGAGTCCAAGCAGGGCCAAATCGAGCAGCGAAGTGAGCGCTATAGTTGAGCCAACCTTGCTCAGTCCCAGGCCGATGCGCTCTGGCACAGAGTGGTTGAATGGCACAGAAAACACAGCCTTCGTCTGCTTGATCAGCTTTGGTATGTCTAATGGCGATTCTTACCAAAGCAGACATGTTCTCAGCCCCAACGACGACGATGACGAAGGGTAAAGTGTACGTCGGCAGCACGGTCTGTCCCTTGCTCCAGCCCCAGCCATTCCAGCCAACCAGGGCCAACACGCTGAATGACATAACCGCTGAGCAGCACAACTGCACAATACCGGTGAACGCAAGTCCAAAGCGAGAGTGCGCTTTCGATGCGTTCGACAGCTGAGCCAGCAGCACCGCGAAGAGGATCACGTAGAGGAAAATGATGAGATAAGGCGGGGTGTCCGAGATCGGCGTATGTGCTGGCGAGCGTTCTCCAGGGGAATACTGTTGTCAGGTATGATTTAGACAAAGTGGCTCACCGACACTGAAGACGTCGAGTCGACGTTTGTACCCGCAGCATACGTTTCTGTGAATACTTCCACACCCCAAGGTTCAACCGCATCGCTCAATCGCCCCGTCCACTCTGCGAGAAAAGCCGAGCGATTGGATGGAGCGTGGAAAGGGATAGCAACGGTGCGGTACAGGTAGTTGGAATGTTCCTCGTCCTCCGTGACCCACAGGTCTTGCATAGCGAGTGCTCCGGAGACATCATCTTGAGTGATAAGGTAGCAAGAGCCGTCAGGCTTTGCACCTGATTCACCGCTCACCAACTGTCGGACACACTGATCACCGTACGACTCAGCCAGTGACCTTACAGCATCGATCATGCGATCATCCCGTGGTCCCCAGCCAGCAGCCTGTGGTTCCCCATCGAGTACTCCACCGACGTCCGCCCAAGCCACGCGCATGACAACGATGTCTGACCGATGACGATCAGAGTCCCCACTGCGTACGGAGTACCAGGGCGCATCACTCGCGGGGTCACTTGACCACCACGGTCCCCAATTGACGTTAGGCAGCAGTGGTGGTGGAGAGGGAAAGAGCGTCTGTGACAACGGTGTTGAAAGAAGCGAGATAGGACTTGTAGGCAAAGGCGCGCCAGGCGCAGCTGCTCGAGATGTACGAGCAGCCGCATGGTCGAATCGTCTTTCGAGGAACGCCGCAAAACTGGGATAGAAAAGGTTGGTCATAACGAGACAGTCGATAAGGAGTGTGCGGATCTGCTGTCAGATTGATCGGCTGCTTCTTTCGCAATCCACCCTGCCCACTCACCTGATTACGAGCGCAGTGCTCGCCAAAGCGACGAAACCCCTCTCGCACCCACTCTCCCACATCTCTGACAGACTTGGGAGGCTTTGATCTCTGCCGCCGGGACTGCGTTGGAGCTGGACCGTGCTCATTTGTTCGCAGGCCGGCGCGTCGCCTTCTATGCCGCAGAGTGGAGGGCGAATCTGGCGCGCCGAGCCAGGACATGGTAGGGGTGGGTCAATGGTGTTGTCTACAACTGCATTTGCGGCGATGCAAGGTCGAATGAAGCAAAGCAAAGGAGTGTTGTGGATTGGGAGGCTGTGATGCAAAGAGAGCGACGACGCGGTTGAAAGGTGTCGTCGGACACGGGGCGATGATGGAATGCGAGGGGTGGCCGCCGCTGGAATAACCCGAGTATTATACGCGGTCAAATAGAGGAATGTTGAACTGATAAGAGGCGTAGTCTTCCACATCGCTGTCTAGGCAGTTGCTGCGATGTTAAGAAGGAACCAAGCATGCATGCATGCAGACTGCTCTGCAACAGAAACCCATATCTGCTGTTCTCGCTTCCTTTCTGCAGTGCTTTTAGGCGGTGGCTTTAGCGCTTTGGTCCAGGAAGATGTGCCATGGTTCCCAAGAGCACTCACTCACCATCTCCGGCAGCGTACGTCTCGTCTTTACATGTCTCGGCGCAATGCCGGCTTGTCAAGACCCAAGTCTGCTGCTGAAAGTGCTCAGCGATCGCTTGTGCGCCCCCTCACGCTGTGAGCGCTTGTGCATCTAGCAGAACCACAGATAAGGCATCTATATGATACATACACTACAATTCCTCTGTCGAAGTGGAACCACCCTCAGCCACAGGCTCAATGTTCCACGTCCTGGCCAGAGCAAGCCAGAACTGACTCTCCGCTGAATTCCGCCCACCCCATGGGGACAGGCGCGACGCACCTGTCAATTCTCGAAGATCGGCATCGCTCAGCTCCCACTTGCCAGCGACTACAGCCAGCAGTCGCGCGTACTGGTGGTACGCGTTGTGATGCAGCTGGTCTAGTATCAGACGACCACGACGAGCCATGCCGTCAGGGAGCGGCTCGTCAACGTCATGCAGGTCCTCGCCGTCGTCCGAGTAGCTGTCGTCGTTGGCAGCCGCAGCCAGCTCAGACACGTCAGAAGCTAGCAGCCGCCGAGCGCCGTCCTCGTCATCGTCGTCCAGAGCGATGTCGCCAACGCGTCCTCGACCGAGTGCGAACTCGCACACTCCAACACAGAGGTTCCACATCCGCTCGAGCATTTCGAATATGATGAGCCACACGCCGCCTGACCGGGACGTGTAGTCGAAGCCTACCGTCTTGGCATGGACGCCTGGTGGTGATGTGTCGAGGAGAACCAAGGAGCGGTACAATGCGAGATCTCCAAACGCATATGTCACCGTCACAGTGGTCGGCTTTCCCTTTGCATTCGGCACACAGCGAAGGATCGTAGGTGTTGGTGGAGTACTGCGAGGTGCTCGCACGTCGTAGCCTTCGGATGGCATGCTGGCAGTGAAGTCGATGAACATGTCGTAGGCGTCTGTATGATTCTTGTAGACGACATCAGTCGTTGTCCCAACCCACCCCCCTGACCGTGACTTGACTTCGTCAAGGTCCATCAATCCCACGTTACCAAGCCACGATGATGCACGAGCACCACCAGCGGCCGCTGAGGATGGCGGCAGACCCATCGCCCAGACACACCACGAGAAAGCCTCCAGGGGCAGTAGCGGAGGTGGCCCGTAGAGCAGGATCCGCCGCCCGGACAAGGACGCCTTGTAGACAATGACGATCGCTGGGCCCAGTATTTGCAGCAAGGCAGGCATATATGTGACAGGATTCGCAGGCTAGCTTTAGCACTGCAGCACAACGGTACTCACGCTCACGCCTCTTGACAATCTCAAGGCCACTGTAGTCGCAGACTGGGCAGCCATAGCCTGCAGCTCGTCGGCCTTGTGCTCAGCCCACACAGAGTCTAGCAGAGCCTTGACGGCGTCTCCGTCAGATCCAGCAGCGAACGGGTCTTCAACTCCCTCAATCTTATCATACAGGTCTTCCAAGGGCCTAGCGAGGTCAAACGCAGCCTCAGGAGAGGTAGGTGGGGCTCATTCGTCAGCCGCAGATCATGACGCTACCCACCTAGCACAGCACCCAAGGTCCCCATCCGGCGTCCGCGGCCCTCAAGTCGTGTCCGCGAGCGAAAGAGGCCCGCCCCAGGTAGTCCATGATGAGTGAATGTAATCAAGTCCTCTTCTTGCAGGTGCATGCCTGATGGCAGCGAGGCGTGCTCGATTGTTTTTGGTGGTAGCGCATCTGCGAGCAGTCAGCATTGGAAGCAGCATTACGGCGCACCTTGTGACAAGGACACATAGTAGATCACCTCCTGACCCTTCAGGTCGTGAAAATGCGACAGGAAGAGTGCTGCTAATGGCGGAAACGAGGGCATGGTGTGCTGAGAGATGAAGAGACACGAACACGATTATCTCCGTGACCGCGTCGATCCGCGATAACCGATCGGCTACCAAGGAATGGGATCGTCGCATGTCGACATCATAGTTGCCGCTAGAAACTGAGCTCAAAACTGACGAAGAGGTGTCCCGATCGCCATGCAACGCTGGGCACTAAGCTCTTCATTGACCTCACTCTGGACACGAGTGTTTAGTGCTTCACGTATCTGTAAGAAGTGCATGCATGCTACAGACTAGTTGACAGAGCTCCGAGCCATCCCGGCAATCAGCTCCTCCACCTCATCCTCGCTTTCAGCGTCCGCCTGCTCTGCCTGCCTTGCCTTTTCCTTTTCCTTCTCTAGCAGGGCCCTTTTGACCTTCTCAACAGCTTCTTGTTGTCTTCGCTCCTCCGCAGCACGCTCCTCTTCATCTTCCTCGGACTCCTCCGCCTCTTCTTCCTCCTCCTCGTCCGTCTCATAGTTGGGGTTGTGTCGCAACAAATCGCCGTCTGCTGCCCATTCCGCTTTCTCAACCTTCTGTTGTTCATGCGCAGCCTGAAGCTCTGCTTGGATAGTCTCCTGCATGGCGGAGATCTCCTCATGTGTGTGGCATGTCCGATACCGAGCGATCAGTGGTCCATTCAGCTTGTAGAACGAGTGTCCCCATGAGAACTTGCTCAATCTGTTTGTTAGCTGACTGCGGCGCTGATAACTGAGGATACGCACAGATGCTCTGCCCAGTCGTCATGGCCTGTAATGTAGAAGCCAGCAGCCAGCGCCTCGACACAGTTCAGCCGCCACGGCTTTCCGTAGTTCACAGGGTTTGTAGCCAACAGATATGGCAACAGCCGCTCATGTGGGCCCTTGATGCGATGGAATGGCACCTCGTCTAGCCGAGCCCAGGACGCTTCCACCACGGCAAGACCAGAGATGGCAATGATCTCCTCGTCACAAGGTGCGATCGGCTTCTTGCCTTTAGGGCTGTTTCATTAGCATAGACTAGGTGGCAACAGCTCACGTTAGGACGACTCCACGGAATCGCTGCCCCACCCGCATGGATGTACACAGGCCATGGCGGGCCAGCTTTTTTCCAGAACACCTCTTCGGGTCGCAGTGGTCGAAGTCCCACATCGCAACTGGCACTGCGATCTTGATCTCTTCCTCATCCTCGTCGTTCTCGTCGTCGTCGCCCTCCTCATTCTCCTCCTCGTCATCGTCAGAGTCGTCGCTACCTGAGCCCGACCCTGAGCTCGACGCTGAGTCTTCCGCCTCGTCTTCCTCCTCCTCTTCATCCCCATCAACTAACGGTCAGTCAATGACATTCGCAAGTCCTCACCATTCAAGCGAGCTGGCAGACTATCGTCCTGCGCAGCCATGGAGCTCCGCGTAACTCTGCCGCCGCGAGGAGCTCCCCCTCCTCGTCCACGTCCACGGCCTCTGCCTCCGCCTCGTCCGCGCCCGCGAGAAGCAGCAGCGCCGTCCCTGTTCTGCTTTCCTGACTTGCCCATGTCGTTATGGTGTCGTCCTGCAGCTGAAAGTGAAGGTGCTGTAAACGCTTGTTTTGACGGTCTATGTGCTGGAAATTGTGGAAAGCGGAGATGCGGCAATGATCTCCGTAGGGTTGGCAGAGCCAAACACGATATTGACGCGCCGGACACACTGACCTCCATCTTGCATCTCGAGCTCTTACCAAACGCGTCCAGGCAGATCCGGGAGCTCTGACGGGAACATGGATCAGAGCAGGCGCGTGTCCGCTCTTGAGACGCTCGTTTACTCTGTCATTCCCGGGCTCAGCAAGCTTCCAGACCCAGTGAGGCGAGAGCGCGTTGCTGAACTTGTCGAGTATTGCGATGACATCTTGTCCAGGTGCGTGTTCTTGAGGGCTGTAGACTGCTGTCCTCACTTTCCTAACAGCAGCCGCTTGTCTTCGATTTTGCCATTGAACGATAGCCTGGTCGATACTGCACAGAGGCTGCTCCCTGCGTCAGATGCGCTTCGTTTGACTTCTCTCTACAGCAAACTCGAGCGCAATGTGAGTAGGGCGATGACTGCTCTAACCTCAGCGAACTCTGTCAGACCCGCAACGACATCTGCAATTCTTGCTAGCCCTCAGCAAGCTCAATCGTCCAAATACGACCTTCCCCTCATCACGACCGCGCTCAGCCAACAGTCGAACAACGCCAGGTCTCACTTCGCAGGCACGCGGACCGCCGTCCTCTATCCTAGGCAGCGGGCTGCCTGTCATCGACCTCAATTCTCCTTCAGATACACCACCCAGGTCACCAGATCGCGCAGACTCAGATGTACCTTCGGCGCCAAGCGAAAGCAAGGCTGGGCGGCTGAGGCAATGGCGTGCCGGCAGAGGTCGGGCGCCGTTTCCAGAGCCGTTGCTGCTGCGCGATGCTTTGTATCTACTGCAAGGTATCGACGGGCGGTATGTCCGGTTTGCACTCGCCCCTGCCGCTGAAAGCAACCCATACTTGTCAGCTGAGGGCAAGGAAGGAGATGGCACAGGCTTTCCATTGGGGAAGGGCATCGAGTCTGTCCCATCTGATAAAGAAGAGATTGTCGGCATCGACATTGTGGCCGATGAGGCAAAAGTAAGCAACCTATCGACTCAACGCTGACTGCAAGGAGGGTTACATCTCGCAGCCCACTCGGAGTGTACTTGTCCAACTGAGCGAGATGGGTGTCCTCTATCGCAACATCATGGCGTTCGTTACAGGTCACCAGGCGGCTGGGCCGAGTGCCAAGAGTGGTATGGTCATCCAGGTGAGGCTGCCGGTGACTAGAGTTGATGTTGACGTTCAGAGCCTATGCCACTTTCTGCATCACGAATTATCAGAGTATCACCGGCTATTGGCTGTTCTGGAGTCTCAGATGTTGTTGACTGCGGGTGATTCGAGTTCGCCAGCCGAGAGCTCAGGACTCACTCTACTGCGTCTGGGGCTGTGGACAGAGGACATGAGGCTCAAACTGAGGCTTATGAACAACATAGTCGAGGCCGCTGCTAGTGAGAGGACTGTGTCGCCTAAGCTGACTGGGATAGCGACCCATGGTGGGGCATTGGTGTCTAGGATCCACAAACACACAGCACATGGCGACCCATTTGTACGCCAGTTCACGGACCAAATACTCGAGGAAGTTTCTAAGCCGTTCTTTTCGACACTTCAAAAGTGGATCTCGTCCGGCGAGCTGCATGACCCCTTTAATGAGTTCTTTGTGCAGCTGAATCATGACTTCGCCGCCGACGGCCCGTCTGCGGCGTACGGCGACGCCGGCTTCGAGGAGGGGTTTGATGCGAGCGGAGGTGTCATCGACTCCCACCATGTCTGGGAGAAGAAGTACGTCTTTGTGAAAGCTATGATGCCGGGCTTCATTAACGAGGATTTTGGGAAAAAGGCAGGTCGGGCTAAAGGCTCTGCTAATCCTGAAGATCTTTTCGACTGGTCGAAGTCTCAACTTCATCCGATACAACTGCTATGACAGTGATTGGGTATCCACTCAAGATGGCTTAGGTGCTCGCGGTAGGTCTTACGACGATCATGCGCTCATTGCAGCCCTCAAGTACAGCGATTTGACTGGCCTAGAAAGGTCGATCGATGATGCGTATTCTCGTGCAAGTCAGCATCTGCTGGAGATCCTCTTCGACAAGTACAACCTGCTTGACCATCTGCGCGCCCTCAAGTCCTATCTGATGCTTGGTGCCGGGGACTTTGCAGAGTTGCTCATGGAATCGTTAGCGTATGTGAATGGGAGATCTCCGCTGACAATAGGCCACGGCTATCGAAACCGGCGATCAGTCTGTACCGGCATCACCTTACGTCTGATCTCGAGTCGGCGATCCGGGGGTCAAACGCGCAGTATGATTCCCCGGATGTATTGCGACGACTGGATGCTCGCGTTCTGGAGTACTCACACGGAGAGCTTGGTTGGGATTGTTTCGCTCTAGAGTATCGAGTGGAGGCGCCACTCAACGCCGTGCTGGATGAGCGCACAATGGGCGGCTATGACCGTCTGTTCCATCACTTGTGGCAGCTAAAACGCGTGGAAACCGCCATAACGCAAGGCTGGATGCGAGTCACATCTGCCTCCCGAGCCTTCGAGACACTGCCTAGTGAGTACACTAGGAGGACTCTGCTAACGGCAGAACTCAACAACGATTGGCACTCCTGCCGCATAGTACAGGCAGAGATGGTGCACTTCCTCAGACAGTTGCAGGCATTCTGTCAACTGGAGGTCATCGAGTGCTCTTGGGCCGCGCTTCAAGAGTTTACAGAGAAGCGGACTGGCGACCTCGACGCCCTGATCGCTGCTCACCGAACATACGTTGATCGTGTGGTACGCAAAGTCTTGCTTTTGGGTCCCAGGGGCAAGGACGATGCTCTTCTACAGCTTGTGCGAGAGGCGCTCGACAACATCCTGAGGTTCCGTGACTCAACAGAGGATTTGTACGCTTGGAGTTTAGGGGAGGCAACGAGGTTAGATAGGGCGAGGGACGAAGAGCGCGTAAGTTTAAGCTCCTTCAGCATAAGCTCACCTCAGGGTTTGTCGGCGGATGGGTCCTCCGCGGGAGACTCGGAAGCGCGGTCGTCTGAAGAGCTGCTGAACGGCATCCGTGAGAGGATACACACCTGTACCTCAAGTTTCCAGGATGCCGTGATGAGATTGTGCAGGGAGGCCGGAGCGCACGCAGATCTGGATGTCCGCTTCCTTGCGATAAGGATAGCCTTCAATGGGCACTACTCGATGAAGAGGAGCACTAGAAAGAGGGAGAAGGAGAAACAGAAAGCGTAGGTAGTTCACGGCATAGAGCACTCGGCACAAAGTCGGGCATGTATGTATGATTTCATCATGGGACCACAGTGCATCGCATGAGATATATGGTTGTATCAAAACTGCCGCGCTCGAACAAGCTGGACAGGAGCTTGTGAGCATGCGGCCCATTTATATACGTCAAGCTCGGCGAAGCCAAGGCGAGCGCACACAGACAGGCGGCTGGCAGCATTGACATTGGTCTTCCGATAGCTGTGACATCTGCAGCGGAGGAGCAAGCTGCCGACGTGTCTAAGCTCGGGTATCACGTCATGAGGACCAATCGGTACCGCCATGTGCATCTGTCATGTCAGCGCTGAAACGAAGACGACGGAAGAAAGGTTCAGATAGGAGCGAAAGACTATTAGATGCTATGTGTCGATCATGATAAATCTGATTGAACTATGCTTGATTTGATGATCATCCGTGATGTTGAAGTGGATTTGATACTCACATTGTGCTCTAGAATGAGGCGACTACCATGCGGTCCTTGCCCCACTGATCTTGTACGATGTGTGTTCTGCCCGGAAGCAGAGAGCTCACTGCGCTACCCTGAGAAGCACCGATCTCGACCGCTAATCGTACTTGCGGTCCTCTATCGTTCGCAGGCTTCAACAACGCTTCGGCGAGCTCAGCAATCCGAGCGTAGAATGTCACACCCGGAGAGTCTCCAACGTTGCCTGCCAGAAGCGCGCGCTCGTCCTCCCAGTTCCTTACGGATGATGGCAGGGCGTCGTACTCTTCTTGCGGTATATAGGGCGGATTTGCGGTGATGATGTCCACCGTTCCAAACCTAGCCGTGATCAGGTCCTTGAATGAGGCTGAGAAAATGTCTGCCTGGAGGAAGTCGACAGTACCTCTCAGTAGGTTCTGACCGATCAAGAGCGACCTGTTGTCTTTCGCTAGAGACACGGCTTCGGGGTTGATGTCGACTCCCCACGCCTCGACATCACGCAGGTGTGCAAGCAGGAGAGGGATGCAGCCTGAGCCTGTACATAGGTCAAGCACCCTCAGCGGCTGAGGATTGTCAGGAAGCAGATCATTCAGCCGCTCCGTTATGTAGGCCGTTTCAGGTCGCGGGATGAGAATGGGCGGCCTCGTCAGCAGTGTCAGTGGACCGAAATCTGTGTCGCCTATCGTCAGCTTCGACGAACGAAACGGCTGCCACAGCGACTCACCGAGAACGTATTGCAGCGGCTCTCCTGCTCCTCGCCGCTGCACAAGTGCCTCAAGAGCACTGCATCTCTCGACGGACGGCAGTTTGTCTATGACCTGCCGGATCCATCGCAACTCGTTCTGCGCGTCGGCAATGGAAAGCTCTGGATTCCTCTGGAGTACAGAGAGAAGGCGTGTAGTGCTGGATGACGACGGCGTCGAGTAGAGCCTACATGCTGACCTCAAAGCTCGGCGCATAGAAAGAGAAGACAAGACGCGAGTTGTCGAGAATAGGCAGCTGCCTGAAATAGTTTCTCGTGAAGGATGTGCGGTGCGAGATGCGATCGGAATCAATCAACCTCCTTACTGACGGAATCAATACGCGGTGATATCCGGCTTGGAATGCCAGGTACTTCAGATGACGTCCAGGACGTTGCCGATACCAACAACAGACGATGGCATGAGCCGTGAGACGCTCAGCTGGCATTGCTGATGGCAGCTCCCTCCTCCGAACGAACAGGTCGCGACGTCGATGGAGGGAACGAAGCCAAAGGTGCAGAACAAAAGGGGCCACAGGGATCGCGTACTCGGTCGTCGACTATGCGAGGTCCGAGTGACCAGAGATCGACGCTGAATGGCCATGGCGAACATGGTCGCACGCCTGGTCCTCAGTCCGAAGGGAAGCACTCTGTGGGACGTGGCCATGTCTCCACCCGGGGTGGGCTTGGGGCGTTGTCGCGGCAGCCCTCAGGTGCACCTGGGCATGTACGGACAAGTTCAATACCGACATCACCGACGAAGCAGGAGAGCGATGGTCCGGAGACGGCGGATGGCCCACTGTTGAGCTTACCCAAGGACAGGGTCTCGCTCAGTCTCTACACCTACAACTCCAATACTACCAGCGCCCCTCCGCCAGTGACCGGTACCAATCTCCTACTGCCTGCTCCGGCTTCCAATCTCGCTTCCTCACGAGTTCTCCTGTCTTATGCCAGCTTGCCATGGGACGTCAAGCCTGGGGACTACTTCGAAATCCGTCGCTCGCCTGGAACGGGTCCTCCAGTCAGACCGGGGCCTCGACCGATATCTGATGAGCGATCTGGCGATGGCGAAGCTCTGGAGGGAGTCAAGCCTGGGAAGGGCAGGGAGGGGTACATATTTCGTTTGCGAGAGGACATGCCCAATGTGCCGTTGAACCAGATTCAAGTACCCAATTCTGTTGCGCAAGCTTTCAGGCTGCAACACAGGCAGGACGTCGAGATTCGTCGCATCGAGGACCCCACGACAGCCCAGATAGACTTCATTGAGCTCCAGTTCTCGCAGTATGTGGGCCGGGCTGACATGTGGCGTATTGGCATGAGCCTTGAGAACACGACTATTCATGTTGGAGAGAGGGTTACGCTGGCTGGAGGAGCAGTACGAGCCGAGGTCCAAGGGATCTTCAGGGGCAAGCACCGATACTCAAGTGGCATCGTGACTGCGAAGACCAAGACTATCTACCGCTCGAGGTCCAGTCAGTTCTACATCTTCATCCAGATGGCTCGGGAGTTTTGGGAGTTCGACGAAGACGGTGAGAGGTACTATGAGAAGGTGCTGCACGGTGAGTCTGAGTGATGTATGACGAAGCTCATTCCAGGCTTCTTGCCAGACCTCTTCCAGCGATGGTCAGCTACCGGAGCCTCACATCTTGTGACGATCGTCCTCTTTGCCAGAGTGTACTATGATGACGATGAAGTGCGCTACATGGAGCGAAACGACTGTACTCTGGGCTTGATCAAGGACCACCACGGAAGGTACTGCAAGGACTTCTTCCGCGTTGTCGTCGACTTCGAGCGCAAGGCGGACTGGTCCAGTTCCCTCGCCGACATCAAGAAAGCGATCCAATCCGCTGAAAAAGAGGTCTTCCTCAAGTTCAACATCCAACAGATGTGCGAGGACAAGAGGGAGAACGAAGTCAAGCGCGTAATCGGTCATTGGAGTTTTGCGCACGAGGGTAACATCCTCGAGGCCATCAACTTGGCGCTGAACCCATTCGATGAGCACTACATCGACCGTGATCTGTCACGAACGGGTCTATCGATCACCATCCTCACACCTGGCACCGGACACTTCAACGTGGACAAGAACCTGCTACGACTGACAACGGAGCGAATGGTCGACCACGGTGTAGGCCTCGATCTCGTGTGCATGACAAAGATGCCTTTGCACAGCGTCCCTCTGTTCAGTTACATGTCAGAGAGGCCCAAGCCTTTGCCAGAAGGAGATCGAGATGGGAAAGCAAAGCCAGCGACACCCGATCCACTCTACTTCGACGCCGATATGAGCAACGGAGACCGCGAGCTCACACAGTGCTACTCGCTAGCATTTTGGGTCTACTGTTCTTACTATGCGAAAACGCGGGACAAGCCATTCCGTCGCGACCAGTTCATTCCGCGTTGCAGGATGTACGAGATCCAGATGATGGGCATCTTGGACCACAATCTGACGACCGTCATCGTCCCGCTGATGGACGTTGAGGACATGGACACTGGCGACCAGCACCTCAGCCCTGACGAGAGGAAACAGGTTCATGATGACTATGACCAAGCAATCTTCAGTGACCCGAAGATGCCGCGTTGGACTCGCAAAGAGACGCCATCGCCTCCGACCACGACTCGCAGCGGCATCAGCTCGTCTCTGGGAGCTAGCTACCAATCAAACAGGTACCTCTCGAATCGACTGGAGGAGGGATCGCACACCAGCAAAGCGTCCACACCCGGGCGACGGTCGCACGCGTCTCGAGAGTCTGTTGCATCCATCGCGGAGGATGAGGAAGCGCACCAAAATGCGTTGTCAGGAGTGGCATCAAAGATGCTGGAGGCGGTGTCGGATGACATGCCAGATATGCCCGTCGCACGAGAGCCTCCGAAACCCGCATCGCCTGCGCCCGTGTCTGTCCCAACACCTGCTCGATATCCAAGGCGGCTAACGTCGGGCAGCACGGAGCGCACCCCGTCTTCGCGGATGATCAGTATGACCTCTATAGAGACGTCGCCTCCGTACTCGGTCACGTCCAACGATCAGATACCCTCCGGTGCTTCGACGCCTAAGATGACGCCGGCTCGAAAACTCAAAAATCAATCAAGCCGAGGTTCATTTGCCAGCCGATTCGCAAGTACATGGTTGTTCGGCTCCTTCGGCACGCGTGCCTCACCTAGTGTGGCTACAGCTGCTCCAGAAACAGTGCAGCGACAGGACGTTTCCACGACGTTTGGATCGAGCAAGCCGTCATCGCCCCATCTCAAAGCTTCCTCGCCACCTCCCAAATCTGTCCCACAACCAGTCCCAGGGACGCTTCTGATCACCCCTTCTCCTGCCAAGCCAGAACCGATGCCCAAAAAGACAGCACAGCCGATGGCAATCACCTCCCAAGCGAGTCGTGTATATGATGCCGAACCGTCAATGGCGCAGTCGATGCCACGGTCGATGCCCCGCTCCATGCCCCGCTCCATGCCACGGTCGATCCCTAGGTCTTTCCAGCAGTCAGTGCGGATGGGTCGCTCGATGGACGACTCGTGGTGCAACAAGACTAATGCAGCCTTCGGGCGCACAACACAACATCGCACAATTAACCCATGCAATCCCAAAGAGTCTGGCTCCATTGATGGTGCGCTGGAAAGCGGTCATGGTCGGCGATGGCAGCACGTTCGCCCCCGTGCGACAGTCAACAAACAACATGTCGTCAAATGGCGAAGTTTGTGTGTACCCGCATGTCTGCCCCTCACAACCGACTTCATGCCCACTGCCGAGGAGATCGCGACATATTACGAGTCACACAGTTACGACATCGCATGCTTCCCAGACCAGGTGTCATTCCTCATTAGGCCCGATGCTGCACAGGTCAACCTGCCTCTCGCTGTGATGAGGGAGATGGCAAGTCAGCGACTGTCGCAGAACTTCCAGTTCATTGTTTTGCCACATCACACTGCGACAGATGAGGAAGCAGCTCTTCTTCAGTGCACCCTACCTCAGAAGCATCTGCTGTTTGGCGACTCGGCGCGTGCTGGCCTCCGCGTCGGTGGCGCCAGTGAAGTGCTCAAGGATGCCAGCGGCGCCATCTATCTTTCTTGGTCAAACCACATTCACCGTTTGTCCTTCGACCCGCAGAAACAGAGCGTCACGGTGCAGAGATTCGTCCGCAAGATCAGGCACTCCACTCCATCGCATGCCTACAAGTGTCTCGTATGGCCACACCAGCTCAATGGGCTGCAGGAGGCGACAGCCGTTTTCCGGTACCCGAACATTGACGCCCGGTTGAACTTCAACTATCTCGACCGCCTGATTGCAGGCGAGGAGGACCAGCTTCAGCCCAATCTTCGCTTCTGGCGCGCTAGATACTTGCTGATCCCGTCCGGCCGCGACCCCACCTCTGTGCAAGGCTTGATGCCACGAGGCACCCAGGGAGAGCGCTATCAAGCAAGCGAGATTCTCATTACTGGTGCTGTCAAGGTGCTGGAGCTGATGGGCAAGTACCAATGGAACCGCCCTGGCACCAGCGGGACGCCTCTCCGGCTACTGGCGACGACGTTCGACCCCTCTACTTCGGTGCTGGATGATGGGCTGATGTTGGAGCTCGAGCGTCTCACGAGCGGCAAGGAGAAGATCGATTCTGGTCACACACTCGAGGGCATGACACTGCAAGCGGTTGCAGACATGATGAACAAGCCGAACAACGGCCTGATCATCCGTGACAGATGGTGGAACTGTAAGTCACCTACAGTAAAGAGATCTGACATCTAGTCCGTGTGCATGAAGACTCGTTCACTGGCGAACAGTTCTGCCAGTGGCTCATGACGACCTTCTCAGATGTACAGACTCGCGACCAGGCCGTGGAGTGGGGCCAGGCGCTGTTCGAGAAGGGACTCATCGAACATGTCACGGGTGCTCATGCTTTTCACGACACGTTCTTTTTCTACCGTCTCCGCCCACAATATGACAAAGAGGCGCGACCTCATACGAAGTCGTGGTTCTCCAAAGCGCCAGCAAACTCGTCGTCAGCTGCTGAGACTGCGGAGCCGCCGAAACTCAAGCCGCGTTTCAGCACCAGCCCCATCGCTCGGGCGAGCATGCCTCGCAGATTGGGAGACAAGCCGACGAGAAAGCGTAAGATCAAGATGAGTCAGAGCATGATCATCGACCTTGACCCGTCGCGCAAGTCGGACCGCGCTGAGGTGGCTATTCTGCACGCGGACATCATCCACAACACACGCAACGCCTTCCACTTTGAGCTGAACTGGTTGGGTGTGACTGCCGGACTTCTCGACGATCTTCGGGCCAAGTGCTCCGTGCTTGCTGAGCGCTATGGGCTGCGCTTCGTCGAGGCACCGGTGGAGCAGATCAAAGACGTCGGCCAGAAGTGCGTCTTCCGTTCACCCATCCCGATCAAGCTGGCACTCGCACCACCAGTCATCCCAGACCTGCACCGGCGGCTAGCAGAGTCTACCGGCACAGCCCAGGCTGCCAACTTCTTCGAGTACGCCATTCTCACGCAGAAGTTTGGATTCGTGCTGGACCTGGAAGCGACTGAGCGGTACCCCGAGACTATAGAGGTGGAGTACGCATATCGTACGAAGGCAAAGTTCGAGCACTCACAGTTTGTCCACCGGTCGGGGCTGGCCCTCGTCCAGTGTATCGGCAAGGAGGCTGGCTTCCTGTGGGCTGACAACCGCCCATTCATCTCTGCGCCTGTGCGTGGGCGCCAGCAGAGCGTCGAGACGTACGCGGGGTCCACGCCCATGGCGAGCAAGATTGAGCAAGCGCGGGCCCTCCGGGAGGAGTTTGTTGCGTTTTGCAGCGATCCTGTGGCTCTGGCCGACTTCTACGAGTCGATTACGCCCGAGGCGCCTGATGATCTTACTGACTCGGAGGGCGAGGACGAGCTCAAGGGCGACGGCGAGAGGAGGGCCAGCAACGGCACCAAGGACGGTAGTGGGGGCGACAAAGATCGGAAGGGAGAGAAGAACGGAAGAAGCGACAGCGACAACGTCGCTAGGGAGTCCAAAGTCGACAAGGCTGACAAGACCGGCAAGCCTGATAACAATGCGAAAGCCAAAAACATCACGCAACATCAGAAGTTACAAGAGGAAAACACGAAGGGCAAGGCCGATGACCACCAGACCGACAAGGACAGGAAGTCAGAGTCAGTCACTGCTCACAGGGACAATGACAAGCCAGAGAGGGATAGGAGGGTCGAGGGCGTTGAGTCACGCAGGACCAGTGTGTCATAGTAGTACGCGGGTATCACTAGCCAACATTGTATGTATTACAGGTGCATTACGACTACAACTATCATGCCCTCGGGCCAGGCGACGCACTCAGCGAGGCATCACGGCGTGGCGGACGGGGCAAGGCGTCGCGCCGCCCCGGACTAGAGCTATACCTGCGTGCTCGGCGCGGGGGGGATGCGCTCCTGTCCGGGCTGGAGCTGTACTTCCTCGCTTTCCTAGGTGGAGACACACTCCTGCCAGGGCTGCGGCTGATGCTATCCCTGCGCCTCGGCGGGGGCGTCACACTCCCAGAACTGGAGCTATACCTCCTCCTCCTCCGCGGCGGTGTCTCGCTTCTCGCAAAATCCGAGTCCGAGTCCGAGTCTGACCCGAAGCTGTCAGACTCGGATGACGAGTATCTGCGCTTGGACGTCGACCGCTCCCTACTCCGCGTGCTCCGCTTTCCCCTCCTGGACTCCTTCTCAGCACGTAGCTTTGCTAGCCGTTCCCGCTCGGCCCGCTTCTCGGCCAGAATCTTGTCCGCTAGCCCCTTGGGGTTCTTGAACTCCTCGGGCACCTCGACAGACGGCTTGTCACGCCCTGCGGCACCGAGGGCGAGCTGCTTTGTTCTACTCGGGCGGGGCACGTAGGGGCGGGGGTTGGTGCATTCGTAGGTGAAGTGGCCGGTCTTGAGGCATTTCTGTGGGTCAGCGAGGCACTGTTGTCGAGATGACACAAAGACACCGTTGAGAGTGACTTGAGGTGGTGGACGTAGTGACCTCGAAGCACAGTGGTCTCGAAGCACATAGTGTATACCTTGTCATGCTACGCACACACTCACCTGACACTTGGTGCTAGACGTGGCCTTCTGCCCCAGCAATTGTTTCGGCAAGCCTCCACGGTTCAGCATCGCGATGTGTTTGCGAGTATGGGTAGTAGTGGAACGCGACTTGATTCAAGCGTCGAAATGATCGTCTGTAGCGGGAACAATTTCACGCGACGAGATGTCATGGTGCGGAGACCGGCACTGACGAACGATGGTAAGGTTGACAGTAACGAAAGCAATGCGTGAATGGTGATGATAAAAGCACTGTCTGTTGAAGAGGTTGGAGGCGTTGAGCATCAACATCAGTCGTAATAGAAGGTGTTGGGAGTCGACATCGCCAACCGCCCATGGAGACGCGTGAGATGACTGACGGTCACTCTTCGCTGTGATCAGGTATGTGCCACACGTGGACAGGATGTCACTTCACTCAAACCTGCTGCCTGCTGCCAAGCTATGTTACATCCCATGCCTATGCTACTGTCTACACGAACTATGATCACGCCTCGCATATGTCGGCTACTCCAGTAAATCTGGGCCACGACCACGACCCCTCTCATAATGATGCCACAAGCCACATCACACACAACTCCCTCCTGTCACGCAGTGCCAGCCCACATCTTCCAGCCTCGGTGCTAGCTAGCGCTAGCCTACGACCTACTCCCATTCGTAGCCAGCGCCGACACAACCCTCGGCGGCGGGTTGATCCCTGCCTCGGACCACGCCTCCGCTTTCACACGCCACGGCGAGTCCTTCCCCTTGCCCTCTCGAATCGCCACTTCACGGATTTTGGCCTCGATTGCGGCCTTTGTGGTGACCTTGTCGAAGCGCTCTCGGAGTAGTGACGTGAGATCAGTAAAGATCTTCGTGTTCCCGTCGATGATCTTGAGCAGCTCAGGCAGGTGACTGGGTGGAAATGCGACCTTCGGCTGGACGCGTTTCTTCGGCGCGGGCGCTTGGTTGGCCGTCGAGGACGCATCGCCGAGCGGCATGGCCTCGGGCGCAGGGCGCGGCTTCGCCTCGTCGACAGAATCGAGTGCGCGGATCCCGGATTGCAACCCGACTGCCATGGTGGTGTATACGGGTTTGAGGACGGGTGCTGGGTCGGGCGAGACGTACTCGAAGGGGTTGAAGGATGTGGGTGTTTCTGGGGTCAGTATGGGCCCTCTTACATATTGCATTGCCCATCATCAAGATGTTCCAAGTGAAGTTATTCGTCTCAAATCAATGTTCACCATATGAAGAAACCCATTCTCATCGTCAAGCAATGTAGAAGAGACCCAGATAGGAGGTGTCGGGATATTCAATCTGAGCACTCACCATTCAGCAGCTGGATACGGTAATCCTCCAGCCCATCCACAGACACACCCAGACGTTCCTCCCACACCGGCCCCTGCCACGTCGGCGTCACCTTCGTCACCCGCTTGGGCACGAGGTGCTTCTTAACCGGCCTGGAAGCATCAACGTCAGGCGGCAGGTCCTCCGGCTCGGCCTCGAGCAGCGTGTCGTCCTCGTCATCGAGCCAGTCGTCAAACTCGCCCTCCTCCTCGTCCGAGGCGTGCTCTCCTTCCTCCGCCACTTCTCCAAAGTCATCCACATCCTCGCCGCCCTCGTCCTCCTGCCAGTCGTCGCCCGAGTCGTACGAGTAATCAAAGATCGGGTCCTGCGCGAATGGTGTGCGCGGCCCAACGACGACAGAGCGCTTTGTGAATGTGCCGCAATACGGCGGGCGTGGTTGTTGATCGAACGCGAGGGTCTTCCAGGGGAACTTGGAGCTGTCTTGCAGCTCGGCGAGGACAGAGCGCGGGTCGTCTGCCTCTTGGTACTGCACCCATTTGTCTGCCACTGTGCCGTGCGCGGGTGCTGACTTGAGGCCGCGGGGGCGACCTGAGCGTGATTGTCGCCCACTGAAGCCGTGGCGGCGAAGGTGGTCGTCGATGAGCTCTGAGAGTCAGTGAAGGAACAGAACAGTGTGCTCACGTCTCGAAGTCCATGATGAGACATCAGCAGTGTTGTTATTCTCTCGCATACTCGACTGCCAGATGTTGATCGGCGCCCATTCAACATTCGCTCGCTGAGGTGGAGGCTTGAATATCCGGTGGAAGTCGCTTTCAGAGGCAGCAGAGCGCGACGCTGCTGTCAGCAATTTCCTGTACTTAATCTTACATGATGAGCCTGATGCTGAGCTTTCTGCTGCCGGGCCTGCGGGTACGGACGTCTTGCTTGAGCTAGAGTCTTTTGGCTTGCCGAAGAATGCACCAAACATCTTTGCCTGCTTGGCTTTGACTTCTGCTTTTCGTTGTTCCTCGCGCTCCTTCGCCCTGAGTGTCAGCTGTCTACCCCGCAGAAGTGGAGGAGCGTGAGGTGGAATGAAGGGAGGAAGGTGGAATGAAAATGACAGCTGGTCTTTGACGGCGGAAGTGGCATGAAAGCAAAGTTGAATCGCATTATTACTGCAGACAGAGCAGATAAGGGTGAAGGGAGTGTGAGGGAGAGGGACAGAAGTCATTGCGAGAATCTCGGAGCAGCAGAACCTTCATTCTGCCACAAAGCGAAGTTAGGAACGATGGCTGTACAGTCGAAAGTCTGTCCGAGCAAATGACCGCAACTCGGTACCTGCTCCACTAGGGAGCTCAACGCGATGGTGTCCACAGCAATGATGTGCTCCATACCATATAGACGGCTCAGAGGTGGAATTAGGACTCACGCTTGCTTCTCCTCCTTTGCCTTCCTCTTCTCCTCCCGCTCGATCCTCTTGGCCTCCCTCTCCTCATATCGTTTCCTCTGTGCCTCTTCCTGGTCTGTCAGCGAAGCGCTACACATTTACCCACCTCCTCAGCGGTCAGTACTCTGCCCTTCTTCGACGGCGAAGGTGTCCTCCTGCTCGCCTCTGACGTCGCTGTCCCCTCCCTGCTCTTCCTCGCCATACTCGGCCCAGCCTTCATAGGAGACGACTGCGGCGACACGACCACGACATCCTCGTCCCTGTCAACGACTAAAGCCGGTTTCGTCTCCACCTCCGACAACAGCTTCGGAGCTATCTTCTCGCCCTTGAGCAGCGCTGTCTTCTCCGCCTCGCTCATGGCCGCAACCATGCTCTTGCACTCCTCGCGTGCGCGTTCCCGCTCCTCACGGCGTGCCAGGAGCTCAGGCACGCGATCTGCAGGGAAGTACGCTGCGATGTCTACTGCCTCCCAGCACCTGATCTGGAGGCCTGCTGGGAACTTTGAGGGTGCGACGCCAAAGTCGGTGGCTGTGAAGCCGTACTGTTGGAGCTTGAACAGTCGTGATGCTGTGGAGGACAGGAGCTCGTTTGTGAGAATGTCTGGGGTTAGCCACCTTCCTCCTCAGCCACCTTCCTCCTGGCACTCACCACTCGACCCCTTGACCAACTCTGCCTTCAAACTCTTAAGGAAGACTGCTTCCGAGCTCGATGTGCTAAGGCGGTCAGCAACAGAGAGATAGGAATTGGCTCACAGCTCATGCCCCGCCATCACTACGACATCGAAGAACTCGTCCGGGATAGACGTCGGCTTTGTGCCTTCCTCCTCTGCGTCTAGGAGCCATGCCTCGAAGTTGAGGAGCCCTGGAGGTCAGTAACGAGCGTGCTCAAATGAGCCGAGGCAGACGCACGCCGTCGTGGTATATTGCGCTGATACGGTTCCTGTGTAAAGATAACCTTGCGAGGCTTGAGCTCGACCAGACCTGTGATGTGAGCACCTTCCTCGAGCCTGGCCTTGGTGCTCGACTCACTCGTCCTCGCCTTCTTGTCTGCTGCTTTGCCATTAGGAGTAACGTCTGTGTCATCAGCACATGTCACAGCCTCACCATGCACGCACCCTCTGCCTTCCGCTTCCCATTGCTCGACGTCGACGTCGACGCCTGCGGCTCCGGACTCGACGTTATGTCCACGATCTCATCGGGAGACGCCATGGCTGCGAAAGCTCCAAAATCGTACGCCAGCTCGCAGAGCAGTCGTGCTCGCCCAAGCCCAAAACAGTGTTCTGATGAGGCGATGATACTCCTACTGACCCCACGAGTGAGAGACCAGATTTGTTGTTGCAGTGTTGCAAGTCGCGTCAGCTGCAGCCAGGGCTCCGAGGAGCGCGTCGAGATGTCATGAAGAACGCGTCGGGGTGGATGAGCGGAAGCAATTGGGGCACCATTAGAATGCAGCTATTGCTATTGCTATTGCTATTGCTATTGCTCTTGCTATTGCTATTGCTATTGCTATTGCTATTGCTATTGCTATTGCTATTGCTATTGCTCTTGCTATTGCTATTGCTATTGCTATTGCTATTGCTATTGCTATTGCTATTGCTATTGCTATTGCTATTGCTCTTGCTATTGCTCTTGCTCTTGCTCTTGCTGCTACTATTGCTTTTGCTCTTGCTATTTCTGCTATTACTCTTGCTATTGCTATTGCTAAGGCTACCTTATATCGCTAAAGCTACGAAAATCGCTAAAGAGATCACTATTGCTATTGCAACTGCGTATCTACTACTCATGGTTATTCATGCTTTGCTGTTGCTTTCGTCAGAGCTATCTCGGTTGATGTTGCTTCATGTGACTCTATAGTCACTCCTACTGCTGTAGTTATCGCTACCGTGGCCAGTATCGCAATCGCTTTTGAAATGAGATCGCCATCAATACTGCTGATATTGTGGCCGCCTTTCATCACTATCACTGTCGATAGCGATGGCTGTTGCCATTGCTTTGACTTTGCTTTGCTCTTCTGGTCTTAGCTCTGGTCTTTGCTGTAGCATTTGCTGTGACCAGCTTCAGATGATACGCTATACATTGCCGAAGGTGTACCGCGTCGTCTTGCTCCGCGCAAACGATGCAGGTGTCACACAATCGCAATGGCACTGCATTTTGCCTCATTCAGCTCCTCCTGTTTGTGCACTTCTCACCTCACAAACGACGCGTGGACGTGGTGTTACTCTTTTGAATGTGCGCTCCACCTGTCTTGGCGACTGATGGAGATGTACTCGTAGCCCTATGCACTCCATACTTAACGCGGACAGAGTCTGGTTCGAGGCTCCACAGTATCTGTCAAGTAGAGTGGCAGCAGATCTGCGGTATCTACATCGCTGCTTACTTGCTATATGCTTGCTATTCACTCCACACCGAGGTGGCACATGTGCATTCCAGTTGCTCATATGCTCATACTCCGCTACTCCGCATACGGCAGGCGCGCAGGGCAGTACAGCAACAGCTGCTTTACTACTGTACAAGATACGTGCTTTGGAGTGGGGTAGTGGACGGGTCGACGGGTCATATCGATCATATCCGATCTGATTGTGAATATGCGACGACGTCAGTAATCGTACATATACCGCTTTCATCTCGATAACGAGTCCAAAAGTCGTGTGCTATATATACCAGTCCGTCGTAACCATCTCCACACTTGTGCAGTGCGTGAAGAGCACTCGCGACATCGACAGCAACATTGTCGTCCATCCAGCCTGACCTAGTCTACACGTCTACCTTATCATAACGCACAGGACCAATCTCTTGCCCATCGCCATCGGATCGACGACCGACAAGGATAAGGACACACGATCAGCCGGCCGACAGATCCACAGACCTCCACTTGATCACTACTACTCTCCTCCACTGCGCATCACAACCACCCTCAGTCCCCTGCGGAGACTACCTACATACATCTGCACGCCAGTCCAAGTGCAGCGCACACGACTTCCAAGGCCTACGTCTATCCTTATCCTGCTCAGCAGAGAGTGCAATACTACGCTATCACGACCGCAACCATCGCACTGGACCAGCTGAACCCCGAAACCGCACTGGCGACACCACTCGTGACTCCCGAGTCACCGACGCACACAGCAGACGAGGCCGATTCCTCCGTTGCCACCGCGGCGGGCGCGCTCGAGCAGGACACCGACACTGCACCCGCTGTTCCTACTGCATCGCAGGTGAGTTGTGGGTTCGTCTCTGTGCTTCTGGGGATCATATCGCCTGTTTCCAACTTGACTGTACAGCCCGTATAAATAGCCCCACGCCACGCCCAGACCTCCTGACGTACCTCGTCCCGTCCGGCCCCTCTATACCCTCTCTTCTGATATTCGATTCATCCATATCTGCTCTCTCTTCATCACTCTCTACTCTCTGTTCTCACTTCTACCTCAATCTACATCCATACGCCGTCTGCGCGCACTCCAGACCCATGCCGAGCTGTCGCTGACACCAACCCTCCTTATCACGCCACCTACACGCCACCCACCGATAATCACTACCACCACCACCGCCGCCTCCTCTCGCTTGTCGGTTCCCCCCCCAATGCTATGCAGCGAGGAGTAGTCCGACGCCGCTCTCCTTCTGACGACTTGGGCGGGGACAACGAACGCTCGCGACGCCGTCGCCTGACCAGCGGCGACTCTAGACCACTCGACACTTCCACTTCCACCTCCATCCACACCTCTACCCCCACCCCGACCCCAACCGGCAAGCTGACGACCTCGAACGGAGCCTCCCCCTCGTCGCCGCAGCGCCCCATGGGTCCCTCCCGGCCTGCGATGGGCTCCGGCAACGGAGCCCTCAATGGCGACTCGTCCAATGGCAGCGACGGCGAGCCGACGAGTGGGTTGACGACTCGAGGGCGGCCGTTCATCTTCGACGACACAGTGCTGGACAGGGTGCAGCCTATCGACGCCACCAGCGATTTGATGTACCCCGACGATGCAGACTGGACGAACGAGGACGACGCGGACATAGCGATGGACGGGCCCTCGGCGACAGAGGGGCCAGAGGATACAGCTGACAAGGCGCGGCGTCAGCAGAGGTTCGGGCGGCGCATGCCAGTCAAGCGGGAGGAGGTCGTGCGACTGATCTTGCAGGCGTTAGGGGATATGGGCTACCCGTGGGTCATATATCTCTGCGCTTATCATGCAGAGCTGAGAGTCCGGAGCTAACATGTAGGCAAGCAGCAGCAGTGCTGAGTAAGGAGTCGGGCTACTCTGTAGGAGGCATGGAGGCGTTCGACTTCCAGTCGGCAGTGCTGGGTGGTCGGTGGTCAGAGGCGACTGCACTCTTGCCTGCCCTTGAGCTAGACTCTGACCCAGCACCCGTCATGCCCTCTGAGCCATCGTCGTCCCGCAGCAGCATACGATCAGGCAAGGTCAAGGCTTCGGGGCAGGAGACGGCTATGGACAGGGCAAAGTTCCTGATCGCGAAGCAGAAGTACCTCGAGTGTCTCGAGTCGGGGCAGCAGAAGAAGGCGTTGAGTGTGTTGAGGAATGAGTTGGCGACGTCGGCGACGGACTCGGATGCCCTACACGATCTGTCGGGGTGAGTTCTCTGAACCCGATCGACCGAACGATGTTGTCTGTTACACTCGCTGACTTACAGCTTCATGATGTGCCTGGACAGAGACGATCTCTACGAACGAGCAAAGTGGGACGGCGCAGCAGGCATCTCCCGACGACAGCTGCTCGAGCGCTTGCAAGGTAAGCCTTAAGCCCCTAAGCTACACTTTTCATCGTTCCGAACTCGCTGATACCAGAATACATCCCCCCGGAGGTCATGGTCCCGTCACGACGACTGGCCACGCTCCTCGACCAGGCCCGGCAGCACCAGAAGCAAGCCTGCCTCTACCACGACGATATGGACCCCATCTCGCTCTACACCGACCACGTGTGCAAGAGCGGCACGTTCCCCTCCGTGACAACGCACGTCCTCGCCGACCACCACGACGAGGTGTGGCGCATCGAGTGGAGCCCGAACGGGAACCTCCTAGCCTCAGCGAGCAAGGACAAGTCGGTGATGATCTGGCAGCTGCTGCCGCCAACAGGAGGGAAGCGGCAGTACAGCGTCGCGCCGTTGCATCGGCTCGAGGACCACCGGGGTTGGGTCGATGCGCTGGCGTGGTCACCGGACGGTGAGACGCTCGTTACAGCGTCAGATAAGCAGATCTACGTGTGGAATGCAAAGGTACGAGTAAGATACAACTGTCTTAGTGCTGACTCCAGACTGGGGAGAAGCTGCCGTCCAACGCCGACGCCCAGCTCGCCGAGACCGTCAGTGCCATCCAGTGGATGCCCGACGGGTCGCAGTTTGTCGTTTCCTGCATGGACTGCACGATCAACTTCTTCGATGTGACCGGCAAGATCCTACACAAGTGGCTCGTCCGCAGCCTCCAGATCGGCGACTTTGCAATCACCCCCGACGGGACCCGCATAGTAGCCGTCACGACTGCGATGCGCCGCGTCTCAGTCCAGAACAAGCTCAAGCCCACCATCTCGGCACGCATCATAGACGACGACTTCCAGTACGGGAACATGAACCGCGGGCTCACGGTCATGCGGATTGCCGACCGCGAGATCATAGACTACGTCGCGGACATCAAGGCGTCGGATGTGACGAGCCTGAAACTCTCGCACGACGGGCAGCGCGTGCTCGTGAGCTGTGCGCCGGACGAGCTGCAGGTGTTCGGCCTCGACCCGCACCTGCACATGCTGCGGAAGTTTGTGGGGCACGTGCAGAGCCGGTTCTTGATCCGGAGTGCGTTTGGTGCACCAAAGGACCGCTTCATCCTCAGCGGAAGCGAGGACGGGAATGTGTATGTCTGGCAGAGCAACTCGCCAACCCCGCTAGAGGTACTAGCAGGACACGACGATACGGTCAACTCTGTGGCGTGGAACCCCGTGTTGTCTAGGAAGCTGTTCGCGTCGTGCAGCGATGACTCTACTATGTGAGTGGGGGCAGGGGGTGGGAGCTGACGACAGCCGTATCTGGCAGCCGCCGATCCAGGAGGAGGAGGCGGAGAAGGAGGCCGTGGAGGAGAAGGAGGAGGACGCAGGCATGGAGTTGTAGACTAGCATCACGTCTCAGTATGTATCGTATTTGTATGGTAAGGCCGTGGATCAGGCCGGTGAGCCCTTCAATTCTCTGCTGCTCTTTCTGAGATCCTCTCAGAGGCAGGGCACCCACCTGAAGCACCACCTTGTGCTCCTGACAGATGGACTTTGTCCAATGCATGAATACATTTCGAGAATGACAATCTGGCAATTGGCAAGAGCAAGAAACAGTCAACCAGCATTGATTGACCTTGCCACTCCCGCTAGTGTGGTGGCAACATTTGCCCCCGTCGGTGCCCCGCGCCGCGCTGAGATTTTTGAGATCACCTTCAAGCATTTCGACAACCACCTCGTTACACCAACAACACCCGCCAACACCGAGCACATGACGTCCAACGTGCTCCCGCTGTTCTGGCACCTCGCCTCGTCGTCGCGGGACACGCGCCTGAGCGCGACCGCGGACCTCGTGAGTGCCGTGACTGCGTTCCAGGCGGCCCACACGGCGACACCGGCGGACGGGGCTGCGAGCGACGATGAAGACGACGACGACGAAGACGATGAGGACGACGACGAGGACAACAGCGACGCCGAGTCCGGGATGGAGGTGGACGGGTCGGAGGATGGCGAGGGGGCGCTGATCTCGGCGGAGGATGCAGAGCTCGACGCGCAGTTTGCACGGGATAACCACCCGGACGTGGCGTATACTGTCAAGCGGCTGGTGCGGGGGCTGAGCAGCTCGCGCGAGTCGTCGAGGTTGGGTTTTGCGGTGGCTCTGACTGAGGTGAGTGGAGTTCTGTGGCCGAGTGCTCGTGAAGGGAGGCTGGTTCCTGTGGGCGGACTATGTGCAG
Organism: Cutaneotrichosporon cyanovorans; assembly: GCA_002335625.1. NCBI lineage: Eukaryota > Fungi > Basidiomycota > Tremellomycetes > Trichosporonales > Trichosporonaceae > Cutaneotrichosporon > Cutaneotrichosporon cyanovorans. Next base: position 209,010 of record BEDZ01000010.1, on the reverse strand, counting down.
CCGGCGTTATCATGTTGAGCAAGCACTACAACCATCTGTTCCATATGGCTTAGCCAGCTGACTGAGTCTCTGTTCAGAATGCTGTTCTGTGTGTCTAATATTGCATCGCCTAGGTGTCACGAATTAGTTATTGGGGCCTGCTTAGGCTCGCATGAGCCATTCAGCTCTACATACCACACAGTAGAGAATTGGACACCTTAACCCGGCATAACACTTGCTGACACCAGATCCTCGCTCGCATACCAACAGTAACCGCCGCACAGGTCATGTCGGGCGTGATCCGCTCGTCGCAGTGGACAGGAGGCATGAAGGGGCGGGAGGAGCGCGACCATATGTTCGCACGGCTGTTCGGCATCGTCGCGCTCGCCGACTCCGGCGTCCTCTTCGCCCCCACATCCCGGATCGACGAGTTCACCACTGCCCTCGACTCACTCCTCCTCCTTGTCGAGGCCAAGGCGTGGCTCGCAGAGGCTGCCGGATGGGCCCTCGTCCGCTGCACTGAGGGCCTCATCGCCTCCTCCGTCAGCTGGAAGGACGAGGCTGTCTCCCTCATCACGGAGAAGATCTACGCCGACAAGTCATGGACCCCCGAGAAGGTCGCAGTCACTCTCGTGCTGCAAAAGGCCTACCCGAACCTCGAGTGGAAGGCCCTCACCGCCCCGACGTTCAAGCACTTCCCCCTCCTTGCTCCGCAGAACCTCGTCACCCTTGGACGCGTGCTCAAGGAGGGAGGCGACGACGAGTCCAAGACAGGCACATACAAGCCCCAGCTCCACTTTGTCTGGGACGCCATTCTCGACAGCTACTTCCCGACCCCTACGCCGGGCGCCGCGCCGTTCTCTGACCTTTTCCACGTCGTGGTCGACGAGGCGCTATTCGCAAACACATCCTCCGCCGAGCGCAAGTATTGGGGCTTCCAGGTGTTTGAGCGTGCACTCCCCCTCCTGGATGCCGAGGCTGTCCCACTGATCTTTACACCGAACTTTATGCGCTCGTGGATGAACAACCTCAGCAGCCCAGACCGCCACCTCCACAAGGCGGCGGTGCAGACCGCCCGCGTGGTCCAGGACCATGTCAAAGCCAACCCGACAGCAGGGTTCACTCTCCTCTCCCAGCTGGTGGGCAAGCACGGCCGTCCAGACTTTGACCGCGTGACCAAGACCAAGACTGTCGAGTCGATCCTCGCCAACCTCACTGTCGACGGCGTGGCGCAGTACGTCGCGTACCTCGAGGGCGTGGTGCTCAACGGCGGTGCTGGGGACACCGACGCGGCTGCGCTGGAGGACCGCCGCACCTGGGCGCTTGATCAGCTCCTGGCGTTGTGCCGCAATGGCGCTGTGCCCAAGGCCGACGAGTGGGTCGCGCGCGTCCTCGACTTTTTCCAGGTGCATGGGTTCTTCCTCATCCGCAAGGCGGAGAAGAAGAGCGCCATCCCTGCCCTCCAGACTATCCCCAAGCCTCCGCTGTCCGACTCGAACGCAGCCACTGCGCGCTCCCGCTTCTTCTCTGCCCTCGTGGACATCACCGCCGCAGCACCAGCAAAGGGTGACGACAGGACACAAGGCGCCGACGCCAGCGGCAAGCTGTGGCTCACGCGTGCCTTGGAGAACTTCGCCCAGCTCGAGGGCAACAAGCACGTCGAGATCGTCACTGATGCCGATGAGGAGATCAAAAAGATCCGTGGTGATGCGGTTTCCCTCCTCGGCGACCTGAGGAAGGACTCGAGCGACATCGCGCGCGGAGCCACCATCCTCGTCTCCTTTCTCGTGCTCCAGACGTACGACGACGTCGAGGACGCACTCGACATGCTCGACGAGGCGGTCACTGCCGCGCGGGGCATGTTCGTCGACAAGAAGAAGAAGCAGGGCGACGATGAGGCCGAGCCGATCGCCGAGATGCTCGACGTGCTCATCGCGCTGCTGGACAAGGGGTCGGCTGACTTGCGGACATTGGCGAACCTCGTGTTCGGTATGGTTGCGCCTGCGATGACAAAGGCGAGTGTCGAGCATCTCATTGCGCAGCTCGAGTCGTCGGCAGCTGCTCAGGAGGCAGATGGTAGTGACGAGGATGAGGATGAGGACGAGGACGAGGATGACGATGAGGAGGGGGATGATGATGAGGACGAGGACAGCGACGACGACGATGAGGAGGACGTGGAGGTTGACGAGTCCGACGATGACACGGCCGAGGTCGACCCCGAGTTCCGCCGCCGCGTGGCTGAGGCGCTCAAGGTGTCTGGGGCGCTCGACGAGGGCGACGAGGACGACAGCGACAACGAGAGTGTCTGGGACGACGACCAGATGATGAAGGTCGATGAGCAGCTTGCGCAGGTGTTCAAGTCGCAGGCGGGCAAGACGGACTCGAAGGCGGATATCAAGCGTGAGTACTGGTGCTACTAGACTACACACCTCAAATCTTCAAGACTCTCACAACTGCCCTTCCATGTGGCGACATGACTGACAACAGACGCTGCTATCGAATCCCTGCATTTTAAGAATCGCGTGCTCGATTTCTTCGACGCCTACGCACGGCGCCAATCAACCTCACCGCTCATCCTCTCCCTCCTTGTTCCGCTTCTGCGCCTTTCCCGGGCTGGCGGCGAGCTGGCGAACAAGGCCGCAGGTGTCATCCGCACCCGCATTGCCAAAGCGCCACACGCACCCTCACCGTCCTCCGTTGACTCCGCTGAGGCCGCCTCTGTCCTCTCCGAGATCCACGACCTCGCACGACACGCAACATCAGCCGAGTTCTCCTCCCTGTGCTCCGCTGCGTCGCTTTTCGTCGCCCGCGCCGCCCCCGAGGCAGCACAGGCAGCATACACCAGCACGCTGGAGGACTTTATGACGCGCAAGTCGTCCGCCGTGCACCCTGCCTTCGTGCTCGACTATGCGCGTCGGCACGCCGCACGCGCCTGGGTCCTCGCTTCCGCACTCGTCGACCTCTGTGCACCAGGGAAGAGCGCAAACGCCTTCCGCCAAACACAGGGGTACGCTGTCCTCCAGGTCCTGGTGGGCCACCTGCCTGCGCTTGTCAAGGCCGGAGACGTGACAAAAGAGCAGGCGCGGGACGTGCTCGCTGGCGCCATGGCGGGCGTGTACGACACGCTCGAGGCCGCAGCCGAGAAGGGCGAGTACAAGGCCGACCGGTTGAAAGAGGTGGTCAAGTTTGCGCTTGCGGTCGCACGGGCGGCCAAGGCACTCAGTGTCGAGGTCGATGCCGAGAGGCTCACCGCCGTGGCGGGCAACGTGCGGGAGGGGAAGACAAAGGACATGAAGGGTGTGCAGGGGTTGTTGCAGCAGCTCGGAGCTGTGCTCGGCAAGGAGGCTGGGAAGAAGGCGAAGGGCAAGGAGGGCAAGGGCAAGGGCAAGGCGAAGGAGGGTAAGGAGGAGGGAGTGAAGGACGCAGAGAAGGAGGAGGGGGAGGCAGGAACACCGAAAAAGCGCAAGGCAAGCGCAGGAGAGGACGGAGCAGCACCGAAAAAGGTCAAGACAAAGTCTGCAAAGACAAAGAAGGCCAAGGCAGCAGCATAGATAGATGGGTATGGCATAGATATCATATGGGCGTGGTCGCGGTGCGATAGGGGTGCTTCAGGTTCGTCACTTGTTCCAATGTGCCAGTGGTGATGTCCATTGCCCGGCAAGAGGTGTTGAAGGCTTTGAAGCAGTCTGTAGATCTTGGTCAAGCTACACAGCGCCAGCTGCTAGCTTCGAGACAGCAAGGCAGCAGAGGGCAACCTGTTAGTAGAGCTGCTGTTAGTAGAGCTGCTGTTAGTAGAGCTGTTACAGTAGTCCACAATCGGCAGGCCACGCATCATCGACGCCTGCTTGGGGAGAGGAGTGACAAATGCTATGCGTTTGTGATTGAGATCCGATGAGAACTGGAACATACTGTAAGCCCTCGGCAATGCTGGTATAGTTAACAGCACTCCAGCGGCACTTCCCGAATCCTGGAAGTCCCACTTCAGCAGTCTATCACCCAGCTGCATACCACTGTCAGTGCGCGGCAGACCAACACTGTCCCCGTGCTGTTTACCAACCGTGCTCACTCAAAGTTGAGTAGCACGAGCCGCCCTTCCTTGATGGCGATCGATCAAGGCCGGCCGGTGGCTGCTCATTATGTGCACAGGCCGTCGGTCGTCACGTTTGGTCACAACGAGTAACCACCTCATCAGCCTCATTGAAACTATCGAGTCATCTGTACAGAAGGAGCCGTCGGGGTGGTAGAAGTACGAGCTCCAGCTTCGGTAATCAGTAGCCACACCATACACAATGTCATACATATCTACTTTACTGCCTATGGCTCCTATTATAGCGGTTGTCCTAGGTCGAGGCAGTTGCGTGTTGGGAGGGAATGGTTGTCATAACAGGCCACTCGTGTTTGTGTGCGTACGTTGGAGAGAGAAACGGTTCGGCGGGTATCCCGAGTCAAGATTCCACGATCATCGCCCTTAGACGTGGTGCCCGCGCTGCCAGAACTTGCGCTTGGGAGCAACACCGGTGCCGTTGGTGTACACACCGTTGCCGTACTCGCTCTCGCGCATGGCCTCTGCCTCCCTGTCACGGCGGTGGTGCCTGCGCGAGCGGCCGCAGCAGCACGAGATGAACGAGGTGAAGAAGCAGATGAGCAGGAGAATGACGGCGACGAGCGTGAGCCATGTGGCAGTGCCAAAGGAGGCCCTGCCGCCCGCGTCGCTGATGTGGTTCTTGACCATGCCGAAGGCAGCAAAGTCGATGATCATGGCTGCGAGTGCTGCGAGGAAGGCCAGCAGAGTGAAGAGTGCGGCGAAGAGGTAGCCGATCTTGTCAGAGAGGCAGGCGATGAACATGGCGATGAAGGCGAGGGCGGCTGCGATTGGGTGCAGGATGAGACCCTTAGTGACTGCCGTGAGGCTCTTGGAGACGCCGTCAGCGACGCCATCAACAAGGCCATTGGACTTGACAGACTGGCCAAGCGAGAGGCTGTTCGTCAAAGCAGTGAGGTCGTATCCCAGCCTGGCTTTCGAGCAGTTGCCCTCGACACAGTATCCGAACACGCCGAGCTGGGCGAAGCGAGGCGAGTGGATCGTCGCGAGCGTGAGGGGGTTGATGATTGGCGTGGAGACTGGCGTCAGTGACCGTGCACTGGATGCATGTCATGGAATGACATTGTGCTTATGAGAGGAGGCGAGGAAGGTGGAGAGAGTGAGGAAGGTGAGGGAGGTGACTCAGACGAGGAAGACGAGGAAGGTGCTCGTCGTATAAAACCTGGCTGATCACAACTCCACGCCCTCCTTTGCCACCATCCACTACTGTCCATCATCCCAAGACGCCACTCACCCGAAGACATGATGAGCAGCACGCATGCTGCGAGGAGCAGAAGACCAGTGAGGCCTCCGATGATCATGTTGGCGAGTGTGCTGGGGTGTGCTCGAGAGACGATTAGATACGAGGAGGAATGTCAGGTGGCAAGAGCGGTCAATCAGTGAGTATTGATCTATGAGTGGGATGTTGCAACGGAGGAGCAAGTCCACTCTACACGTTATGAACATCAGCCATCTTTTGCTCCTTGCGGTCTGCTCTCGAGACGGCAGCCTGGCTGCATGGAAGCGATCCGTGAGCAGCAGGGCCTGTGGCAGTGTACCACATCTTCCTCGCCCCTTGTGTGTCTCTATCCCTCTCTACCCTTCCATTGCTCAACCTCCCGTCCCTCATTTTCCTTGTCCGGCGTGCAGTGCAGCAGTCCTGGCAGGATGCAGGATGTTTGCATTGTGTAACAGAGAAACACCTTGCCACCGACAACATCTCGGCGCGTGCCAATGACATCACAGGCAACGAGCAATCCTGCGGATCGCAGATCTAAGCTCGGCTTCGAGGCACCCTGGAGCGTAGATCGCATCGCCCCAGCCGCAAGCGATGCGCTCGATGCGCTCGAACTTCCACCGTCCTGGATCTTGACCACGTACCGCGTCCTCGGCGGCAGTGGGATCCCTGAGTTTCATTGTCGCGCCTCCGCCACGCGCCGCTGCCCCGCAGTCATTAAGCCTTGTGCCGTCCTTAACTCTCCTTAAGGTTAACGGAACGCAACGCTCATACCAGAGCGATGAGGGTGCTGGACATAGCACAGCAGATGGCTGCGGTGAGGGTTTGCTCTGCCAACGCGTTTGAGCTCCTCGGTCATGATCGAGGCCTTGCGGGTACGAGGGTACTCACCTACCAGCGTGCAACTGAGGAGAGTTTGTATACTGCCGTTTGCGTCCCCCAAATCACACATCTGACGCACCGCGGGCACAGCAGTTTCATACTACCCCCTCGCTCGCTTGTGCGATCGATCTGGCGGGTTGGGCCGGCCCGGCGGTGTATTTCAATGGAACCAGTTGAAGCCCAAGCTGCATATGATCAACAGTACGCCTCGTATGGCGGCCATGTTGTGTCTGTTGTAGTCTCGACGTCATTGCACACGCGCCACGGCCATCTATTCAGCGCCAACAATATATACATAAGACAAAGAGTCATGTTGGCGCTGCTGTCAAATGACGGCTGGATGGAGTATCGCGGTTCATGCTTGTTGTGCAGCAGGCGAGGCCATGGCAAGAAATGGGGGGAGGTTAAGCTCACTTGCCTTGCCCTCTGTCCGAAAACTGAGAAAGTATTTTCGAACATGCTACGCTCTAATAAGCGAGACAGGGGAAGATCAGACGACCTCAATGGGGCGTCTTCACAAGTGACATGCTGAACGCGCCGGCAGGTCCTTGGAAAGTTGGTTGGCTCTATTCTTGGTTTCCTGGTGTACTCACTAGTAGCCAGTTAGTGAATGTTCACGAGATGAGGTGAGAGAAATCAAAGAGTACACCTCAACACTAACAACGCTGACCTCATTGCAACTGACAAAGCACATGTGTGCTGGGTGTGGAGGAAGTCAACTCGCCTTGAGGCTACTTCCATATCCTCCTTGCTGCCACTCGCGGTCTGATGTAAGTATCAGGATGTACACCGATGTGGAGGTTGGCAGAGGCTGAAGCTTGTGCCTAAGGATAAGTTCTAAGCCAGAACAGTCAAGAATTAACACGCGTTGAGTCGTAGTCGACCTCGCTGCTACCCCTGCAAGGACGCGGTTCGGCAACGTCGCTCTGCCTCAAGACTGGCCGCGGTACGAGTGGTGTCTTGCTGTTTCTAGGGAACGCACTTGTTGTTTGAGATCGTGAGCGTGATCGTTACTGCAGTGTAAGACAATCTGTGAGCCTGTCGGTTCCTCGGTGGATGCGTCTCGGATTTCCTCTTGTGATCATGCTATCATACCTAGTCCGCGAGCTCGTCGTCTTCTCGTTGTTGCTTTCAGTCTGCGAGCTTTCGAGACTTCGCTATCTAGTGAGAACGGAGGTCGAGTCTTTAGTGATGGAGCAAATCAGTGTCATGAACTCGCGTACCCACCGCACAAACTAGTCAGTATGCAAACGCTACAAGCATGATACTGTGTGTGTGCATACCGCAGGACGCAACGTTGTTCAGATGCACCTGCGATGATCCTGACAGCTACACATGAGACCGCCATCAGCACAACGCGTTGCTCCCGACATGCTGATGCCCTACCCCCTCAGGCCGGTGTCGCCACACCAGACACCGACCCACCCACAAATGCAGACGCGCTCTCCAGGCGCTTCACGGCACGGAGAATGTCTGACTTCCCATCCGTCCTCAGAGCAGCCAAGAGGACCCGTAGCCTCGCCCCCAGCGCAGCGATGCCGCGCTCTCTCGTCTCGAGCTTGAGCGCATTCGACTTTTCCTGCGCACGCTCGAGTATACTCCCAGGCAGTCCTGCCAGGCGCGCACACCAGACGCCGAACGACGCGTCTGCCAGCCCCCGCTCCAGGCGGTACAGGAACGTGATCTCTGCAAACCCGTCGTTGGCTGTACGCTCTGTGAAGGCCATGTGCCAATTGGACACTTGTGCGGGGTATTCGTTTGCGAGCTGCTCTGCGACCATGGGGTAGTGTGTGACGAAGAGGGTGTTGCACTCGAACTTTGCGAGGTGGGCGAGTGTGGCGTATGCGATGGCCACGCCGTCGTAGGTTGATGTTCCGCGGCCGAGTCTGGGGTCAGAGGTGGGTTCACAGGAACTCGAAAGGTCCTCGCCTGTCTGATCAATGCCACTTACTCGTCTAAGATTACTAATGTCCGCGGCGTGACCGTCCGCAGAATGTCGCTCGTCTCTGATAACTCAACCATGAACGTGCTTTTCCCCCTCCCGATTTCGTCTGACGCGCCCATGCGCGTCTGCACTGCGTCGTGGATGCCCAGCACCGCCGATTGCGCAGGAACAAACGACCCAATCTGCGCCAAGCACACGATGAGCGCCACAGCACGCACGCAGCTGCTCTTGCCCGCCATGTTGGGGCCAGTGATGACCTTGGCGCGGCCGTCGGCGTCGCTGAACGCAATGTCGAAGGGCACATAGCTGTCCTCGCGCAGTGCCTCAACCATGGGATGCCGGCCTGCCTTGATGTCCAGCCGCGGCTCGGCGACGAACTCGGGCTTGGTGTACCCGCCCGCCAGGGCTACTGTGGCGAGGGAAATGAGGCAGTCAATGACCGCAATGTGGCGAGACACGACGATGAGCTCGTGGCACTCGGAGATGTCAGCTTGGAAGGCCTGGAAAGCGCGCTTGGCAGCTGCAGCAAGCGTCTCCTTGTGCTGCTCGCGCTCTTGGGAGAACTTGATGATCTCGGGCGTGTGGAAGCGGTTGACGCTCTTCGTCGAGCTGATCTTGACCCATTTTGGAGGGACGGACTTTGTGTCACGCACGGGGATCTCAATAAGGTACTCGATGCCTGCGACAGTTACGTAGTTGAGCGTCGGCCGGTGCAACGTCTTACGGATCTCCTTGAGGTGCGCGTCGAGCTCGCTCTCGCATACCATGATGCAGTCTTTGGCGTCTTGGATGTCAGGGTAGCGATCTGGGTCGGTCCACAGGTCGGCCTGCTGTCAGCGCGAGGTTAACAAGCCAGGCGAACAAGTCGAGCAAAACTTACCTCAGAGTTCGCCCTTGCCGCCTTCATGTCCAGCGCCGCCTGGAACTCCCGCGCCTTGTCCAGAATAGTCGGCAGCGTAGACACGATGCTATTCAGCAGCCCCGACTTGAACACCGCCCCTTCATCAGGCCGGAACTCAGACCCAACACGCACTAGGCTCACGAGCAGCGTCGCTAGCTCCGTCGGCGTCGCCTTGCCGTACTGCACGCGTGTGAGCCCGCGCACCAGATCAGGCATGTTTGTAAGCAGGCTGCGCAGCTTCTCCATGTGGTACGTGTTGTTCGTGGTGATCTCCTCGACTGCATCGATGCGTGCGCGAAGTGCCTCGACATCGAGCAGCGGGCGGCCGATCCACTCGCGCATCAGGCGGCGGCCCATACGTGTCTTCGTGTGGTCGAGCAGCCACAGCAGACTGCCGTACTGACCCCCATCGGTCTGGTTGCGGTATATCTCGAGGTTGACGAGTGTGTTGCTCGAAAGGAGCATGTGCGCGCGATTGATGAACTGCGTGAGTGCCATAATTGGGGAGAGCGTACCTTTACAAAGGAGGACTTGTGTCTGAATGCGTTCTGAAGGCCGAAAGCTGGGGTCAGCGGGCAGTGGGCAGCAGTAATGGGAATCACTCACGAGTCATATACTCGACCGTCATGGCGAAGGCGACGACGACTTGCTTTGGGAAGTCGACGAGAGCGAGCACGGCCTCCTCGCCAGGCAGTCCGGCAGCGAGGCCTACAGAGTTGGCTGCAGCGTTTTCCTCACTTCCAGCTGAACCCTTTTCTCTGACTCGAATACTCTCCATGGCATCGTCATCGCCATCACTGGTCAGGTCGACGACGCTGTCGTCCTTTGCCTTGCCCTGCTTGTAGAACTTTGTGAGCGAGTCAAACGCCTCGTTGTAGCTCGGCACCTTCTCGATCCGCTCGACTCGCACAGCAGTGGCAGACCTCGACGTCCCCGTCACATGCTTGAGGACCTTCTCCGTCGCCCTGCTCAACCCCGCAGCAGGCAGAAGCAGCTCTGACGGCTGCAGATGTGTCAGGCGAGTCTCCAGCTCGCTCCGCACTGGCGAGTCCTCGAACTCGTCCCACACGACGTCTCCGGTGCCAGGAACGACACTGACCAGTGCGATCCTCACCCGGTCGTCGGCCACCATGCCACCTAGGTCTTGCTCGACCACCGCCACGAGCGCGTTAGTCGGCGGAGGCGCTGCGCCTGGCAGGGGTGGGGTGTCGCGTGCTGTCGACGAGGACATGGACGGCTCCTCGACGTAGCTGGGGTCAGCGGGGCGGGAGCCGGTCTGCAGCAATGGGACGATCAGGCACAGAAGGGGTCAGGTCGCGCAGATCACGAAGATCATGCAGATCATGTAGATCAGGTCCAGAAAACAAGATATAGCAGACCGAACTGCATGAGACGGAAGAGACGGAGGATCGGCCAACGACTATGCGCGATCTGATGCACTACGGCCTGGGATGAGACCATCGTAAAGCACACGATCGAAGCTGTCAGGTGGATGACCAGATTGGTCGGACAGTGTGAGGGGTTTCAGAGATGATAGCAGGTCAGGGAGAAGACATCTACAGGGCTCCTGCTGAGTGAATCGAATACTCACGTAGCAGCCGTGTACAGATGCGTTAACTGACGCACAAACGGCGCGTTGCAATTGTCACCAATCTTCTTCAACGCCGCGGTCTCCATTTGCGACACGACGCCGACCTTGTATCCGAGCGAGATGAGTCTGTATCAGCGATAACGTCAGCCGCTCCCACTTTTTGACATGGATCTGCAAGCGGTGGACTGGAATCGACGCGGTGTAGAAGTTGCGGTTGGGAAACCTGCGGTTAGACTGCTATCTACCCCAGACACACTCACGCGACGATCCCGAGCTCCCTAGCTGCGTTCTTTGCATCGTCGCCGTGAAACCTGACATCAGCGGCCACCTTCACAGTCGCCGCACTTGTACTTGTACCCGACTGTCGTCAGCACCATCGGAGACCCAGTCTTGACTCACCCTCCATCATCAGCAGGACGTCCGGCCACTTTTCTTTGATCTCCATGTACTGCTTCTCGAGCGGGGTGTAGGTCTGCCCGCTTGGTCCGACCTCTTCGACCTTCTTGCCTCTACCTCGCTTTGCCGGCGGCTCTTTCGCAGCGTACTTGCTTCTCAATGCCGAGGCGACGTCCTTTACCTTGCCTCCTTTGTTATCTGCCGTCCTGCCGTCCTCTGGTGTAACCTGGCCAGCCTTACTTGCACCGACCGCCCTGCTATTATCACCCTCAGCCGCCTCGTCGGAGCCATCGTCCTCGCCCAACCCAGCAGCCCGCCGCACCTCCGCCGCCGCGGCCTCATCCAGCGCCAGTGACCGCCGCCGAGGCAGCACCCCTCCCGGGCCATTCACCACCCGCTGCCATGCCTGGTGCCGCGCCTCCTGTTCCGGAGTCCGTGTAACACCACTAGACGCCCGTTGAGCACTCCGAGCCTCCCGCGCCGCCTGGGGCACCGAGAACTCCTCGAACGCCGATCCAGGTACAGGATCAGCATGGTTGATCGCCAGATCGGCGCGAAATGACTCCAGTGCAACACTACGCTGCGGTTTCGCCCTCGGCAATCCTGTGCTCGAACTTGCTACGCTGGGCGACTTTGACTTCTGGAAGAACCGCGACGTCGCAGTCCCGGGCTTCACTGGCGTGCTTGCTCCCGACGAGCTGTGCGAGTCAACATCGCCCAGCCTCGCCCGCTTGGCCGGCGGTGACCCCGTGAGGTCTACCGCATCACTCGCGTCCCGGCCAGACTGGGTCGGCGACGGGCGGGCAGCAAAGAAGGCATGCAGCGAGGTCCTGTTGGTCAGCTGCTGCTGCTGTGTTGTGCTTTGCTGTGCTGTGCTGTGGGATGGGGTCCTAGACGTACTGGCTCTTCCCACTGTCTTGCCTCGGCGGCATGCCGAGCTGTGCTGCTGCCTTGTTTTCTTATCGCGACAAAGGCGATAATAGTGGACTTGGGCGGTGGAGGTCTGCTCTACGGTTCTGCTCTCCTTTGTCGTCCTCTTCTGCCTGTTCTTACGCATCTGCTCCCGCCACAGGCCTCAATTGCTCTGCAGCTCTGCTCTGCATCAGGTGGCCATGCGCGTAACCGTATCGGGACGCTGCTCGCGCTTGACCGCTGGATGGTGGTCTGTACGTCAGGGGTGGATCTCGTCAACACCTCGGGCTGTACGTGTGTATGCGTTTGTGACGTCAGGAAGCAATCCAAAAAGCCATCTTTCATGCCAAAAACAGCGTGGCTTGCCGGGATAAAAGGCGCGCACAACACACATTGAGGTTGTCTCCCCCACCTACCACCCCATCAGACATCCACAATGCCAGCCAGTACGTGTTTCTGAACCTGCTTGCGTCCACGATAGGCTCGTACTGATCATGAACAGCTGCCTCTGATTGCCTGAAGATCGTCTTCGGTGAGTACTTCGCGGTCTGCAAAGATCTGCGTCGACCTTGGAGCTGTGGTCAGAAGCTGACGCCACTCAGCCATCATCTTCCCGGTACGCAACCTCGCAGCTGCGGCTATGGTGTAGCTCGAACTGACATGTAGCCTCTTGGTGTCTTCCTTGAGCGTGGATGCGGTGCTGACCTCCTCATCAACATCGTCCTGACCTGTCTTGGTTACATCCCTGGTGCGTACTCGTCCCCATCCCTCCTCACCCTTCACTGTCTGTCCGCGTGTAGGTCCGCCAAGCTCTGTGCCCTCGGCAGGCGAGTCTGTGCGGCGTACATTTGCCGGATCAGGTCCCAGGGGCACACTAGCTGGGTAGTCGCGGAAACCAGACGACTCCACCAAATCTCCTCCGCCACCGACTCACCAACATCTTCAACCATCCTCATCCTCTTCTTCCATCGTCTACAACTCTTCTTCTTGCTTCAGAGTGCATAGCTAACGTCGCAGGTATCATCCACGCCCTATACATTATACTCAGTCAGTATTTGCGCTCCTTCGACGAGCAGGAGGTGAGAGAGAGGCAGAACTAATGCGCAGAATATTGAGTCGACATCGGGGACTTGTCGACAGCCGGGAAACGAACGTTCCACCTTTCTACCCCTCTTCTTCGCCTCTAATTTGCGTGGCAGGGCGCTGTCCGTCCTTACTGGTGTACACACGAAGGTAGCTATGAATAGCGTTTAAGGAGGGTGAAGGTGTCAGTCGACAATGACACTGATGAACTGACGAGTGTGGCAGATGGCAGCTTGGCGCATCCGACTTCCTCACATTGCTTGTCAACTCACGCTCATCTGAGCTCCCTTGCACTGACTTCAAGATCAGATTACAGAATGCGACTACCTATGATCTAGCTGAATAATACTAACTCCACCCCTCATCTTCCACTTCTACACCAGTTCTAACCTCCACGGCATGTCACTGTCGGCGCAGTGGACATGAGATCCAAAGCTTCACGCCAAGCATCGACTGCAGCGCGCGGATGTCATCGGACGTCAGCGGCGCATTTGATGACTCCTTTACCCATACTCTCACGCCGAGGTTTGTTGACCAGCATAATGCCAAATAGCATGAGGTGCATCACAGAACGGGACACAAGCCATCAGTACACGCCGACTGGCCTGGAGGCAGTACACAGTGAGTCTTCTTTCCGCTGTGCAAGTTGATGGTCATCGCTATGCACTACAGACAACTCCAGGCATATGGACACACCCGTGGTGGAGCGGCGACAGTCGATGATTGACCACACCAGCTGCTATGTTATGCGTTCTCCTGAATGTGTGCGGAGACATGAGGGAACGGAGCGGAAGCAAGGCAATGCCGTCTCCGCACAGGTGGGTACGGGCGCAACGAGTGGAAGACATCCTAGATGAGTTCGCCGGTCTCGTTCGCCGGTCTCGTCATGCATCTCAGGAAGGGACACAAGACACCAGCAGTCGGCGACTCACCTGGGTTGGGGTACCCAGGTGGGAGCTGCTTGTATTGTACGCGGGGTCGACAAGCGCCGCCGCGATCTCGTCAGCAGAGAGGGTGGTTGACGAGGCCTCTGTCCGGATAAGAGCGGCGTGCAACCGGCGGGGAGGGTTGTCGTACGGAATAGGGTGATTGATATTCGCCTACACCTCGTCGAGGCCTGTCTTCACCGTCGGTGTCGTTGCCACCTCGGGGTTGGGCCCTGCGGGCATCGACGTCGACCGCTGAGTCGTTCCCTCTCCGTCCTGATGACACATTAGCAAGACAGAAGCAAGACAGCCACTCACGTTCAGCACCTCGAGGTGCGCATCGATCGCGACCTCCATCCCGACCTCCATCATGCACATGTTGATCTCGCTCTCTGCGGAAGACTCCATGGTTTCGAGATCAGCCGCAGCAGGCAGAGCTGAGCCGCTATGGTCCTTATATACCTCTCGCCGGTACTCGTCGAGCTCATCGAGGCTGTGGCTGTCGATCGCCAAACGCAACTTGCGATAAGCAGTTGCGTAGGCGACCCACAGCGGATGCCTGCTGTCCTCCCCTGCAGTGACCGAGCCGCAAGCCTCTGCGACTTGACCGTGGCGACTCCGCCTCCGCTCGCAGCTACACGACGTCCTCGCGGAGATACAACAGCTCAACTCGCTGAGCAGGCAAAAGCTGTGGCAGGGCGTGAGCCTCCGAGCCCTTGCCGTGTTTGCTCAACGAGGACCGTGCCCGTCCCAGGAAGGGGTTTTGCAGGTCGGCCTTGCACAGTGGGGGTGGGACACGTAGTGGCGGAGGTAAGTGGACGACCGCTAACTGTGCCCCACGTTCCGTCGAGTGATGTCGGGAGACCATCGAGTGATGTCGGGAGACCGTCGAATGATGTCGGGAGACACACCGCTGTCGTCCATTTCGTCGGCGCAAGCACGGTCAGTGGGGCCACCGAGTCGTTGTCCTATCTATTCGGACGACTTCGACTGCGAGCCAAGGCATATCAAGGTCCTGGCGGCAACTACCGAGCTTACGGGCCTGGGCCAAATCAGATGTCCAATTCACAAAAAGCTGCAGGTCCACCTGCTGACCCGCGAGACGTAGTATGTGAGGTACATCTCTGACCGCGAGCTGTGTCCGAAGTGCTATCGATTCGGTCGGTAGGTGGACTGTACGCACGGCCCGGGCCGGGCCACATCTTCACGCACAAGTCGTTTGAGTTGTGTTGACCTCGTGGAGACTGTATGTTTAGAACCATACAGTGCCGGGTCCTAAGCTGCCTGCCAGTCGCTGATCGAACCCCCCGCGACAGATTCGTCGTCACCTTCCCCGCCCCAGTCAGAATCACTCCCCGACATTGCCGGCGCTTCCGCGACTGGGCACCACCACTTCGGGATGGCCTATATCATCAGCACTGTCGTCAGAGCACTCACCTCGGAATCGAGATCGAGGCGCTTCATTAACGTGGTGCTGGTGCCCTTCGAACTTACACCCGCCTCTCGGCACCGGTCGACCAGCCAGGCCAAGGTTTGCTTCGGCGTGATTGGCAGCATGATGCCGAGCGCCTTAGCAGCATTGACCAGAATGGTGTTCGACCTGACGCCGAGGTCGTGTTGAGCAGCAAGCTCTACCAGGTGCTTGCGGTCGAACTGCCGCACCACAAGACCCTCAACGACGGTCGAGACTGAGAGCGTGAGTATGGTTGACAAGGGGGATAGATCAAGACTCGAGCCAATCCAGAGTCAAGATCAAACGGTCTGACTCACCGAACTCGTGGTCGTCGGCAGCACGTCGCTTGCCACCGGAGGCCTGCTGGTGAAGGACCTTTTGCAGATTCGACAGGTCAGCCAGGACCTCGGGCGGCGCCTGGCTCTTGCTCGCCGCCTTGACGAGGCGAATCGCGTGGGCGGCGACAAGATGGCGAGCGAGGAGGTGCACGGCCATGTCCTCTTCCCCCTCGCAAGTAGGGAAGGGACAGGGGTGGGCCTCGTCCCGGTTGACGGTGACGAGGTGGCCACCGATGTGCACAGACTGAGCTTGTGCATTCCCGCTGTCATAGTCAGTTCCAGTTTTGCCCAAGTGAAGTAGATTCTTGACTCACTACACCTTTGTCCTCTTGGCCTCGGGAAGCGCCTGGTTGAACAGGCAGAAGGGACACCGGTACGATGTGACGGCGTCACGAGACCCATAGGTCTCGGACCGGCAACAAAAGGGGTCCGACCCGTGGTCGGTTTCCTCCAGGTGCCGCGCTGCGTGCGCTTTGAGCTGGGCCGTGCCGAACAGCCTGTAAGCGTCAGCTAG
This sequence comes from Cutaneotrichosporon cyanovorans, assembly GCA_002335625.1. Classification (NCBI taxonomy): domain Eukaryota; kingdom Fungi; phylum Basidiomycota; class Tremellomycetes; order Trichosporonales; family Trichosporonaceae; genus Cutaneotrichosporon; species Cutaneotrichosporon cyanovorans. Next base: position 192,772 of record BEDZ01000010.1, on the reverse strand, counting down.
TGGTCAAATGAGTGCTCTCACCATGTATGGCACGTGGCTTCTGTGCAGTAGTAAATCAGACTACGCGGGAAGACGTAGGTGTCAGAGGCGTCGTTGAACACAACGAGCCCATGGACGAGCTCGAGGTGCTCGTGGATGTCGGCCGTGCTGGTGAACGTGAAGGCGCAGGCGCCGTCCTGCAGGCACAGAGATGACTGTCGATATACCCATGACAGCCGCGGAGGTGTAGCCGCCGCTCGCACAGCCTGCCACAGGTCAGACGCTGAGGTCTAGCGTGTCCTGGTAGCGCGAGGCTACCAACTGTGCCAACGCCCGGTAGACGTGGTCGTGGAGGTGGTGGCGACCATCGATGCCGAATATGTGTGGTGACTCGGATGGTGCTCCAACAACGAGACACCGTAATCTTTGACGATGTCTACTCGATCCACATGTCCTAGGATAGGTAGAGTCTTCATTCTTGTCTCCATGAGCTATGCAGCGTCGACCATTGACCATTGTCTCGTCAAAGACTTGACCTAATACCTGGTTGACTTTTCCTCCACGACCACCACACTTCTCGTCCTCGGTTGAGGAGGGGCGAACTCGATCAACTTCGCGCATATCGATAGCGATGTCCCTACAAGTACGTCGATGCGGTGTGCTACTTGTCGACTGGGAAGTCGAGCTGGAAGCCGTCACCTCTGGAGTCTGTATTCACCCCAAATACCTTTCCCCCCTCATCAGACCACGCCAATAACGCACTGGCGACGGAACCGGTTTTTCCCCCCACCCCCATCAGACAACGCCGATAACGTTCTTGCGACCGAGCCGGAGAAGAATACCGACGACGATCCTGAAACCAGCGCGCTCTATAAGGAGCGCAAGTCTGTCGGAACTGCAAGTGAGTACGATGAGCAGAACTTCGTATCCTGATACTGTACTCACTGACCACTCAGCGTTTGACCCGGCCCGGGATGAGTTGACACGCGCCTCGATGAAGAGCTCGAGGCAAAGAAAAAGTCAAGGCCGGGTGGGGAGGAAAGCTCGGTTGCAGTGACTTATAAGTCTTTCTGAGGGCCAAGCGACCTCCTGCGTCACCATCGTACGACCTCTCGTGCGCCCCGTGAGCAATGAGTGACCTTGTTGCGCAGTCATCGGGCGCAGAAGCATGCACGTCCTTCGGCATTGTAGGCTGAGAGTGAGAATAAATGTTCCCACCGGCTAGTTCTCGCACCTCACGACGTCGCACAACGAGGCGATACGGGATCTGCATTTGCAGCTCTTCGCGCTGCTTCTGACCCTCTTTTCGCAACTTTGCGCTGTGTACTGATGCAGATCAGAAGCGCCATGAATGTGTGGCTCATAAGGATCGGGGCTGGCGATGTCAGTTGGAAGCAGTGAGGAGCTGATCAATGTGGCAGCGTGTCCTCCACGACTTCGGCCGGAGCTGGAGTCGACTGCGTGCTTCTGACAATCTCGTGATGTGCGCTAGCGGCTCAATTGTGACTAAACGTAGGCAGGGGGAAGTATTGTAGAGTACAGGAGTCGGCCGAACATCGATATGCCACTGGTCACACACCGCCACTTCGACGAACAGTCCGAATGCCACTTTCACAGATCGCCCCGACAATGTCGATCGGTGAGAAAACATCATGATGCAGACACTGTCCTCACCCGACGCCCGATTCCTGTGGCTATGGCGTAGCCGTTGCGAGTGAGCAACCTCAAGAAGCATGAGTCAGAGTCGTTCGAGGCCCAGCTGACTTGTTGCGTACATAACACTACACGGCTTCCGATGGCCTGCAGTAATGCTCAAGCCTGCGCACACCCTTACCTCAGTCGTGCACAGCACGTACAGCTCATCCACACGCGGTCGGGATTTGCACAGTCCGCATCACATGTAAGTCATGCACAATGAGCATTGCCAGCTCATCAGGCCGAGTCAAAAGACTGCTTTCCACGGAATCTCGGCTTCCTTTCCCGCGACCGCCACACGCGCCACACGAGGTCGCGCCACCTGCATCAGTAACGGCTGGCGTCTCTCCCGATGCGAGGCATGCTCTTTCTCCTATCGCAATGTCCAGCGGTCTTGCACACATATCTGCCTTGAATCTCGCACACGCACACGAACGTATACACGTATCCGAGGCGTGGGTGCTTTGGTCGACGCGGCTTGAGGTCGATAAACGCCATCTGACACAGAGCAACGCGGAGGCTTACGGATCCCATGTAAGCAGGTCCACTCCGCGACCACCAAGCAGTCAATGATCAAGCAAACCTTGTCTGCGCAGCTCATCAACCAGCATGGAGATTGTCGCGGACTTCAGACAACTGAGATGACTGAGATGGGTAAACACGATTTAACAAGTTCTGCAGATCAGCGCTGATCCGGGGACCCAGATCTGCAGTGTGATCTCCGGTGTGATCGTCGCGAGACACGTCACCAATGCTGATTGTTCCATGCATTGTCCACTCCACTAATGATAACAATGAGTGAGAGACATCGCTCTCGTCCGTGACTAGTACTACAACGTGGCCCTCTTGTATGAGCGACGAGTGAGGGCGGGCCGGAGCCATACACAAGATGTCGGGAAGTTGTGCTCTTGAACGACGCTGCTGATCACATACAAAAGCTCGAGATAGCGCTAAATGTGCCACAATCACGACTCTGACGCCATCGCGTGTGCATTCGACTTGCGAGCGAGTTACTCAAGCTGCCTTGCTCGTAATTGATAGACTGGTCGCTCTGATGGGGTATCCCTTGATGCGATGCGATTTGACAGATGCTCGCGCATTGCTCGTGTGACCGAGCATGAAGGGGGTCCGGTGTTGCCCATCGGTGTTGCTTGTCGATGCGATGGACACATGCGATGGTCCACACATGTGCAATAACGACAGTGACGACGCGACGACAGTGACGACGCCTGGCTCGGGGCAAATCACGGTCCGCCCACATCTGATATATCGCCCGCTTAATGAGCGCTTGATCCAGTCGATGCAGATGGCGACAATGCAGGCACCATGACGTCCTGTTTGATGCAGTCTCCCCAAAGACGCCGGGTCGCGAGCGTGCTCGTAGAGCTTGTGGCTCATGAAGTCGTGCCCCTTGGGCTCGTGCCACTCGAGCGAGCGTGATGTCGTGCAGTGCAGCCGGTGCAGTACAGTTCGTGCAGCTGTCCGAGAGTCGCCGCCCGTTGAGCCTGCATCCCTGCTTCGACCAGGCCACACCACTCGCGTCATCCTCTGCTCTGCGCACAAGTTACGCGTCATCCACACCACACACGATCATGCGACCTTGCCCGCTGCCGCCGCCGCGTCCGCTGCGGCCTTTTCCTCTGCCTTGCGCTTTTTCCGCATCATCTTCATGTGTACCAGGCCCTGTGTGTCAGTCAGCACGAACACCTGCGGCTACACTGCAACTTACGCAAGCATTACACAGCGTCCGTGGCCCCAGCGGGCCCCGGCGCCACTCGGGCGTCTCTGTCGCACCACACCCCCTGCAAAACGTCGCTGGCTTTTCCTTGTCGCCGCCGCCGTTGGACACACGTGCCCGCTTCGCCTCGGGCGCGGCTCCACTGCCACCAGTGTTGCCGGGCACACGCGTTGTGGCCTTTGCGCCGACGGGGACAGACGTCGGCTTGGGTGGTATTCCCGAAAGCACGCCCACGGCGGTGCTCGCGACATCCAGTATCGAGCGGTACGACTGGCCCATCGCTGTGGGTCCTGGTGCGTCTGCGGCGCGGATGTAGGGGAGGGCGGCGCGGATGTGGCGGTAGATGTCGAGGGCCTGTGTGTGAGCGAGCGATCACGCGAAGCGTGGAGCGAGCGAGCACTGGAAATGCACAGCCATGCTCAACGAAGAAGCATGTGGCCACGACGAGCCTGACGTCGACATGCCAGCAGTGTCGGCGATGACAACCTCACTCGACACGTAGACTTAAGTCGTAACCCACACTCACCTGCGTGTACTCTGATGGCCCCACCTGACCGCGCTCCACATCGCGCTGTGGCTGATACTGCTGCTCAGACGACGCCGGCTGTGAGAAGCTCGATGACCCAGCAGTGTTGCCAAACGGGTTGTAAGGGTACGGGAGGTACTCGGGAAACGCGGCTCCCAGGCCACCACCAAATGTCGGCGGTGCAGGCGCGTACGTCAGGCCCGAGGTGGGAGACATGATGGGAAGCATGTACTGCTGAGCCTGCTGATGTGCGTGTGCTTGCGGATGTTGCTGTGGGTCGGGGAGCTGTTGCTGAGGGTGTGGCGGTTGAAGCGGTTGATGTTGCAGTTGTTGCTCTGGCCGTTGTGGTTGAGCCGGCTTGATATCTGTCGTTGTGATCACTGGCTGCCTCAGAGGCGACTTTGTGTCGTCGTCGAGATGCGGGTGCTGCTGCTGCTGCTGCTGATCACTGCCGCTCCAGGACTGCGCGTACGGGTTCGGCAGAGGGTAGTACGAGTACCACGTCGACTGGTCACTCCGCCGTGTCGTGTCTGACGACGGAGTGGTGGTCGAAGACGAGTGCCACCCTGGCGACAGCTTGGGCAGTTCGGGAGTGGGCGACGGGGGTGGGCGTTGGAGGTAGGCTGCGTCTTGGCCAGTGGATAGGTTTGAGTTCGCGTTCAAGCTCGACTCGTGAGGATGCGATAGACCGCCGGGCGCTGATAGCTCTGGCAGCAAGGTCGAATCCTTGTAGAGGTTCGACGCTGCGCTCCTCGCACTCGGCAATGCGTTTGGTAGTACTCCTGGCAACCTCGGTAGAGCCCGAGCCTGATCCATCGCTCGCTGCCGCGATGTGATGAACGGTGCGCAATGGCGGAGACAAGGACGGGGACGAGCACGAGGGCAAAGAGAGATGCACGCCCACTCTGCCAGTCCGTTTGTTTAAGAGCCGTCGCTAATCGCTACCTGCGATGGGGGGCCAAAAATGCCGCACGGGGGGTGTCTAGCCGGGGTGGCAGCTGTGTCGCTTTAATTGAGTCGGTGTTGAGCGTGTGTGGGGTTGTGTGGGTCAAATGACGATCGCCTCAGACAAGGAATTGGTGTGGGAGGCGTGTCTGTGTTGGAGGAGGCTATGCGAGTGTCGATGTCGGATTGCAGTGCGTTAATGCAACAGCTCCCTCTCTCTCACTGTGGTTGAAAAATCAAGCGGCGGCAACGATGATGGTGATTGCTAGCGATAGGCAACAGGTCCGAGCCGAGATGGTGGTATCCAGAGCGGTGTATCTTGTCGTCGCGCTGTGGAATGCCACCCCTCCCAGGATCTTGGACGAGTGCTTGGGAGACCCTCCCGTGTGCGAAAGATAGAGGCCGTAGGGGTGAGAGCAAGGGGCCTGGCGATTGATAAACTGCTGTAACTGCTGAACCGAACAAGCCCGGGGGTAGGGAGTGTGTGTTGCCCTCGTGCGAGATCGCAGTCGGTCGACAGCCGGTACTTATCGGTGGGCTGCTAGCGATGGAGCTTTGGTGCAGTGCTGTGTGAGTAGAGTCGTAGATGCGGTTGAGAGTAGTGGTTGGGGGGGTTGGTCGTCGGCTTGTTATGCTAGATGGCAACGAGCAAGCGGGTCAACCTAGCAAGCCTCGCTCGACACCGGCACCGGCAGCCACAGCACCGAAGGCAGCAGCAGCAGCAGCGAGAGCAGCAGTGCAAGCCAGTGACCGCAGCTTCAGCTCCAGACCAGCAGCACTGCACCACCGTCCAGATGCAAGGGTATCGAAGACGTCAAGGGAGCAGAAAGTTGAGTGGTACCGCTTCACGTCGCAGTGGAGAGCCCCTCATTGCCTGCTGGGCACTGGAGCTGGAGCTGGAGCTGGGACTGGAGCTGGACTAGAGCCAGGCTAGGCAGGCAGCTGGAGCGGAGCAGCGCATATCAAGCTGCTGCTGCGGCTTTTGCAGGCCCCGCTGGGTTAGCTACCCAGCTAATCCTCCTAAGCTCCTGGCCTCTTTAGTTGCCCTACTTGCCCTGCAGTCTGCTGGCTGCCCGCTCCTGCGTTTCCTGCATCCTCCTGCAGCCTCACTGCAGATGGACGATTGCTCCCTCCTTCGCTCTTCTGCTCTGATGTGCCGCAGCCAAAGTCACGAGGTGTTCAGCTGCACGCTCAGTGGCTGAAGCAGCCGAGCCTCGAACACAAACAATTTACAAGCAAGCCCTTTAATCAGCAGAAACCCTGTTTTGTCAGGAGTTGAGTGTTCAGTCTGCTGGCCTATGGGAAGCACGACGTCAGAGGGGGTTATGTCTAATTCCTTGGCTACTGGCGGCTACTGGGCTGTCGGGCGGGGCTGTCAGGCAGGACGGCTGTCGATTATTATCAGTCTGACCTTCAGGCGAAAGTATAGGGATGGATGGTGGCTTTGGTGGCAGTGATCGTAGAGTGTCTGCTGCGATGTTCTGGGAGAGGGAAGGGAGGGCAGAGCAATACTATCAGTACCTGTACTCTCTGCAAAGCTGGTTGCATCTCCCGCACCAGCGCTCCCAATAAACGCTCAGAGAGCGATACGCGGGAATTACCTGTGCCTCCTGTTCATTACCCCTGGGTTAAGCGAAACCATACTTTGCCACCAAGGACGGTGGAATCACGAATAGTAAGATGACTGCTCGCGAATGAGATAGCAGACGCAGAATAGTCGCATCGGGCAGTTGCTCAGCACAGGCTGTTCCAGTCAGATCCGGCCCCAGTCGTCGCAACTATCCAGTCAGTGAGCAGATCAAGACACCGAGAGGTACCGATTACTTTGTCTGGGGCTGGGGGGGCTTGGGGAGCGTATTGCATGAGCGGTAAGCGAGGTCGATGGGGCTAGGAGGAGATCTGGTCATCAGAAGCTACTCGTTGACCGAGACGCTAGGGAGTCTAGTGACTTGATGACCCGTGTTGGAGCGGTGGAGTCTGATTGTGTAGAGGGCTTTTCGGAGTACGGAGGTGAGCTGCGATTCCGGGTTTGTTCATTTGTCGGTCGTCCGAACAGAGCATGGAGATCTCAGATACCTGTAGTCTGGAGCATGCAGCTGAGCTCGAGCTGATCTCGCTGATCGAGGTGATTTCTTATACACCATATCAATGATCAGAATGGTACTTAGTCAAGGCAGAGTGCCACTGCAGGCGCAGATCATTCTGCTGATCATATGTCGAATATGGAACAATCAGCAGTTCAACAATGATTATAATGATGAGCATTAGGAAATAATATTCAAAAAAAACAATTAGTATTATCACCTTGCTCTAGTCCGCCCTTCCGTAAGCTCTCTCCCCCCCACCTCCACACCGTCATCGCCATCGCCATGGTCCAGCAGTAACCGATACTACCACTCTATCCACAGCGACCGCCGCCAACGACCAACGCGCGATGGAAGAGGACGGCTTCCAGTCCATATCGTGGGACGACGCCCCGCCGCGGGTGGGGTTTGCAGACGTGTCGAATGTGGGTGCGGGCGAGCAGCACGACGACGACGACGGGTTCCACAAGGTCAGCCCGACCTCGTCTCCGCTGGTCGGTGAGGGTGGCGGCGGGGGTGGCTTTGGGAGCACAACTTCTGGAGGTGCCGGAGCCAGCTCGAGCACAGTGCACGGGGGTGGCGAGCACGGTGGGGGTGTACGAGGGACCGACAAGGACCACTCATGGAACGGGCGGTGGATGTCGATCGAGGTCAAGGAGCCGGTGAAGGAGCACGAGAGCAGCAAGGACATGTATGTTTCGTATGCGGTGCACACGAGGGTGAGTAGGAGATGGGGTGATGGTGTGAGGAGAGGGTGGAGGCTGATAATACAGACCAACGTGCCGACGATCAAGCAGGAGTCGACGACTGTGCGCCGCCGGTTCCAGGACTTTGTGTTCCTGCATGACAACCTGCTCAAGGCGTTCCCGGCGTGTATCATCCCTCCTATTCCGGACAAGCATCGTCTAGGTGAGTGCTGCAGTCCTGGCGATGAACGTTCTCCGAGTTTTGTCTGTACTGGACGCTTGCTGGAGATGTCGGATCTTGGGCGTCATTTCGCAGTGATCGTCCCTCCAGGGCAACTCCTTGCCATGCGTGAGGCTGTCATCCGAGCTACCATCTGCAATATATTCTACATCCTTTAGCAGTATTGACCTACAGAGTACATCAAGGGAGATCGCTTCTCACCCGAGTTCGTCGAGAAGCGTCGTCTCGAGTGAGTCAAACCACTGCCCCCTTCACGTGCCCCCCCTGACCCCCCAGCCTGCAACGCTTCGCCGACCGCATAGCCAACCACCCGATCCTCCAGCGTGCCCAGCTGACTGCCGACTTTCTCCAAAGTCAACAATGGGTGCGCACGTACCACATTACCACTCTGACAGCAGAACGTCGCCAAGCACACATATCTAGCCCACCCGCCACCAGACTCGCACACTTCCCTCCTGGAGTCATTGAGCGACACCATTGTCAACGCCTTCACACGCGTGCGGAAGCCAGATGGGCGCTTCGTTGAGATGGGCGACGAGCTGGACCGTTTCGAGGACGGCATGTCACATATCGAGAAGCTCGTGGCACGCAGCAAGAACCGCAATGAGGGTGGGGTGTGAGGTGGGGTGAAGCTGACTGTAGACCTTGCGAGCGACTATCAGGATCTCGCGGCTGCGTACCAGGGTTTGGGGTATCTCGAGTCGGGCATCACAGAGCCTTTGAACCGGTTTGCGGAGAAGATGCTGGACTTCTCTTTACTACTGCGGCATCAGGTGAGTGTCTCGGCAAAGATAAGACACACAGGTGCACTCTGGATAGGTGCACTCTGTACAAATGCGCTCTGCATAGGTGCACTCTGCATAGGTGCACTCTGCATAGGTGCACTGCGTCAGATATCATAAGCACCCTCCTGCACAAGCTGAGGCACCCGTATGGCGCGACTCCAACTGACTCGCAGAACGGCGCATCTCTCGAGCCTTTCCTGCAACAAGTCCACTCATTACTGGCATACGCCAACGCCCACAAGCAGACTATCAAGCTGAGGGATCAGAAGCAGACCGACTTCGAGGAGCTGTCGGCGTACCTCTCTGCTGTGGTGTCAGAGCGGGACCGTCTCGCGGCATTGAGTACAGGACATGTTGGCGCTCCGGTCGGATTGACGACCTATCTGCGAGACCAGGTGGACAAGATCAGGGGCACAGACGACATCCACACACGTCGCGAGCGGATGCGCAAGCTCGACGGGAGGATCAAGGAGGTGAGTGCTAGCTCTGGATACGCTGGAGAGAATGTGGGGTGATTGTGGGAGAAATGACAGGGAGCGACGTCAAGAGAACGAATCTGCCGTTCGTTCGACGCAGAATCAAAGCCTGGATGAGGTTTGAGCACATTTGTCATGCGAGAACGCGCCTAAAAAATGGCTGTGTCTCTCACTATGCCGTCCCGCTGCTGAAGTATCGTGACATCCCTCAGTATGGGCTGCATTGGGAACGCATTGTCTTTATGGCAGGGCGAGTGGAACCTGCTCTCGCTGCTTCTTCATATGAGTTGTGGAGACTATATCAAGTCTGAGACGTTGGGCACATGATGTAAGGTACTGCGATCTCGCGCATAGGTGTCACGTGTGACATACACGCCAACCTGTGTCGGATCGTCGTGCTCATTGTGCTCGGGATCTCATCGACTGATCCGCACCCGAGGCGAGCCCCTCTGTACGCGTTGTCATGTCGTCTCGAGTCTTTTGCGTTGGAGATCGCACTCGGCGACATTCCGACACCTCAGTCATGTCTGAGCTGTACGGCGACGGCGAGTTTGGCCGATCATACCCTCCTTGCTATGACATCACCGCTGTGATTGCTGGCTCGCACTGCTGCCAAGTTCCGACGCCAAGCTGGCGTCTGAGCTGTGGACGGCAACGGCCACTTTGGCCGACTCCACTCCAGCTTACTATGGCATCGCCGCTGTGATTGTCAGCTCGCTCTCGCCGCACCGGCGACCTTGGCGAGTCCAGGCAATTCTCACGACGGACGATCTCTTGGCCTGCATTGCCGGCGGCAGTGGCACGGATTAGTGCGAGTGTGTCGGATCGATGCGGCGAGGCGTTCGGATCGCTGCGGCGAGGTGTCACCTGCTCATCATCGTACCGATCGGCGAGTCGCCGCGAGTTGACGACGAGCGTGCGACGAGCAGATTGCCGCTCGCGCCTCGGCTCGCTCTGCGATGCGATGCAATGCAATGCCCCGCCGGAGGCGGATCGTCGTCGTCAATGTCGTGACTTTGCGGGTGCTTCGGCGCTTCCTTGGCGGACCGTAGCGTGTCTCGCAGCCTCGCAGCGCTAGATGCTCGGACTCTATTCACACATGTCGCATGCCTCGGAACCCCTGACTCGCGGAATGGCACCGATGAGCGACTCCAGCTGACATCACAGCTACAAGACGCCGTCACCGCCGCCCACGAGACATCGACGGCGTTTTCGGACGAAGTGCTCAAGGAGCACGACACGTTCGAGCTCTCGAAGAGGCAGGAGATGAAGGAGATGCTCGGCCGCTATGCGGACGGGCAGGTGGAGATGCTCCAGCGCGCGATGGATGATTGGGATCGGGTGAGTCTGGTACTCGGGTGGACGGTGGACAGCGGGTGCGACTTGCCACTGGGGATACAATCTTTCGTGTCGGCAGACTACACCCGCTCAAATCCCACATCATATCCGCCCGCTATCATCCGTACCGCCCGCGACCCGCTGACAGTAGGTCATTCCTCTTCTGCAACGCATCAGAGTGGACGTCTAGGCGCGAGGCGGGGTCGTGCCGCTCCGCTGGAGGAGATAGAAGTTACCGCGCCGCTCAATGTTGCGAGACGGCGCTGCCGCTGCCGCTGGGAGCGGCGGAGTGAGCATCAGCAGCCAGTAGATTGTGAGTATGAATGTTGTATCGCGCGAAATTTGCCGATCACGTGGGGTGCGTGGTGTCCGATCGTTCCGAACTTTCCGGTGAGCAGAATTTTGGGTGAGGATGGCGACGACTGTTTCCCCGATAACGCGTCGTCTCGCACCTTGTTGCACTGATGCTGCGTAGCTTGTTGCGAACAGCTGCTGTGACGGTCGGACTGGGATGCACATGCGCGGCAGAAGCGGAATGTGTGCGGGTAATCCGGCAGCTCGCGACACTCATGTTCGTGGCGGAGCAACCGCGATGACAACGACGTTCATCCGACAATAGGAGAGACCGTGACTCTGACAACGGGCGACAATAAGCCCAATAGCTATGGGTATGCGACGGAACTTGGTGGGCATCAACGTTCATCCGACAATAGAGAATAACAAACTGACGCCGGGGCGACAATTGATTTGGCTATGCCTCGGAACATCGTCAGTTCCACGCTCTCCCGACGGAGGAAGCAAGTGTCGAACGTATTAGTGCAACGGTAGCATCGGCGTTCGCCCGAACACCCGACAAGAGGAAGTGTACACTACGAGCACTGACATTCCTCCGACAATGGGGGCAGGTGACAACCCATCGATGTCGTCTGCCATGTAACACTCCGTCGGACTGCGATGCCAAGACTGCGAAGACAACATCGTCATTGACGTCTGACGTCTCGCACCTCTATCGTAACACTGACTTCTGATTCTTCGTCTCGATCCGTCGGAATGCAGGATGCGAGCGGCGCGTAGGCGCAGGCACTGACGGGTGAAGCTCGGAGTAGCGGACAGAGGTCTATCTGATTAGCGAATGTTCGCGCGGCACGTCGTTGGTTGAGCGGAGCTGGTGCGATCTTCGCCCGCTGGACGCAGAGCGGAGCGGCTTGACGTTCCGTTGCCGCCGGCAACGGCCGTACGGCGCCTTTGAGGACAATAGAAGAAATTTCCGTCAGTGACGGGGATGCAACGGGATGCGATGGGAACATGGCTTCCGGGAGCTCGAGCTGCTGTTCGAGAGGCGACCGGAGTGCGGAGCGGGCGTAATGCGCAGAACTCATGCCGGCGGCTCGTTTACACTGGAGGACAATACAGCAAATACGTCGTCGGAAGGCTCGTCGTTATCGGGATGCGATGCGAAACATAATGGCCACAACGATCAATTTCACCGGGAGATGCGGATCATCGAGACGCGAGATTGAGGCGAAGCGGATGTAATGCGCTGTAATGCTGTCGGCAACCGTTACTATCGACTGAGAAGAGGACAACGCGACAAATGCTTCGGGAGCTTAATGGACATCTGGTGCGATGCGGAACATCGAACATCATGGCTCAACGGTCAGTCACGCCGGGAAGTACGGACTATTGAAACGCGAGAAATGAGCAGAGCGGGCGTAGTGCGCTACCTAGTTGGTGGCGCTATGCTCATGCACTTTCATTGAAAGATGACAACGCGACATGCCGGGAGCCTAATCTGCCGCCGAGTGCGATGCGGAATAGCATCTTCACTGATGGTTGAGAGTTGTGCAAGATGCGACAGTAGAGTGGAGCGGGCGTAACGGGTTTCGCCGTTGCCGGCGGCAGTGATCGCGAACGCCACAGCAGTTGCAAGTAGGACAAAAGGACGCTACGGAAGGTGTAACGTCGACAGAGGCGAGGGAGGCGACCTCTGGAGCTCGTCTCGTCGTTCTCGTCGTCTCAGGAGTATGGCGGAGCAGTCTCATCACGCTTCGAAGCAAGCGAAGTGAAGCGAACTGACATGCGGCCCGTAGCCGCCGGCATCGGAACGATGACGGATCAGCAAAGGCCATCAGGAGATACATCGGGTGCTCGGTGCCACTGAGGCAAGCTGAGGCGAGACACGCGATGCGAGCTCGGCGGAGTGCGGTCGGTACGAGTGTCGTAGACGATGGCATTGGCGGGCATGTGTCGCAAACTTGGGAGATATCGGATCGCTCAGTGAGCGATGATGCGATGCTTGGGCTGGACTAGTCCAGGTCGCGTCTGTCCGTTGGAGATTAGACGGCGGATCGTGGGCGGATCGCGGTCGGTACACGAGATCGGCTCGCCGGTGCTCGTCATCGCCTATAACCCGTCGCCGACGCTCGGCTCGTGTCATCCCAGGATCGCGGAGCAGAAACAAGAGCACATCCGAACGATTCCTGCAGTGGAAATCTGCATCATCCCCCCATTCGCGCTGTGCGTTGCTGCCGAGATCCAGGTGCAGTCATAGAGTCTCGGAAGTCGATCACTTAGCGTCCAGGTCTTGGATCGCCGATCATACGTCTGCGATCTGACGGAGTGATGTTCTCACTGAATGCACTGATGACTTCACCAGACTGTTAGCAAGATAAGACTGGGACTGGAGCATGTTGGTAAGAGACGGTCGGAACGCGACGGAACGACATTAACGCCTGGCCTTACTGCAGGTCTCGTCAAGACAACGCTAGTTGCCTTGTAGTCCGTCCGACACTGACATCACAAGCTGGCCTCGAGCCGAGACGATCTTTTCGTCAAGCAATGTGATCTTCAGCTCCTCGCTACGCGTCGGACTCGGCCTGGCGAGATCTCTCGGGAGCTCATGCTCGGAAGCCTGTGTCTGCTACGCGATGCTGGCTAGATACTCATAGTCGGAGGTATGGTTAGTAACCCCGTCTCGTTGTACATCTCAGATGACGCGATGCCCGTATCGAGTGCGCGTTAGTGGTGTCTCCGACGTCGGAGGACACCTCCTCTGGAAGTGCTACCGCTCACTTCGGGCGCTCGAATCACGTTCACTTCCCCGTCCCATCACACTCCGACGGCGAGACGGCGACACTCGGGTCGGGCAGCCGGAGGTCGCGCATCGGCGACGCGATATCTGACACGTCGATGAGTTGCTACCGGCTCGGGTTGAGTCTGAGAGGCTGGCAGGCAGGTGGTGTGTTCGTACTTGCAGGAGGATGCTGCTGTGTCGAGTCGAATGCAGCCGCGACCTCCACACTGAAGTTGTGGCTGCGATTTGAAAGTGTTCTATGGAGGCGGACCTAGGACGCTGTCATAACTCGACTCACGTCCATATCAGCTCGAGATCAGTCGTATGCATGTTGAGCCCATGCTTCCTACAATCGCGCGTGAGGGCTCTGCAGCTACACTGTCTCATCACTGCTGGTGAGAGCGCGGTGAGTGTCACGGCTCACTGTGCGGTAGTAGTGGGAGGTATGAGAACGCCTCAAGCAGACTCCCACACTTGCACGTATGTAGCGCCCCTCTACCACCGCTATAGCCTTGCTCCGTTCCAACTAGATGCAATGTCATGAGTCATGCATCTACGACGCAGATGACCTGCTTAATTTGTCATGCATACGACCGTCTGGCGACCGTCTGCTTCGGCGGCGGCGAAGTGAAACGCCAGGCCCACAATCGCAACAACCCACCGACACTAGCACTCAGACGTCGAGAACTGCCACCAGACACCGAGATTGCGCAATACCAGACGCCGAAAGCTTCTACTCCATGCACAACATCGCGCATGTAAACAACATCTGCAGACGCCGAGACGCAGCTTCAGACACCGACAACAACCTCTACACTCCTGCACAGAATCCGAGAATGTTTGGACCGTGTTTCCTGCAGACGCCGAGCACCACTTCCCAGACACCGAACAGGCCGCGGAACTCACCTTTCCAGACACCGACGATCACGCAACGCCGATGTCAGTGCGGCCTATGCTCTCTATGCCCATTGTGGACCTTGCGGTCGTCGGAGATGAACGATGCCAGAGGTGACGCTGATGTTGGTGTTCATCCGGGGTCAAGCGCGATCGAGACCGAGTTAGTCACCATCGTTGTGATGGAAACGAGATCCATGTGGAGTCCCCACTCGCGCGTTACGCCGTTGTGGCGTTGATGGTGCGGCAAGTGCTGTAGATCTGCCCACATAATGAGGCATGCGGCACTGGCCGAGAAGAGTGGACTGCTGGCCTCCGCAGCATACGTGCAGCAGTATGATGTTGAAGCGAAGAGGTGACATGGTGTTACGGCGGATGCCGACGGTAGTAGCAGCATGTCAAGTTGCGGCCATGACCGTCGCGGACGAGACCGCAATCTTTCTGCCAAGATCGTTCTTCAGCATCATCTGAACAAAGCTGAGGAGCGGTAGCGATCTCGCTTCCATACAGGATCTCGAGCTTACGGTCTGCAGTGTCCATATCACCAGTCCAGCTGACTTGCTAAACAGGGGCAGCAGTCATGACCACACCGTTGTGGCGACGACTAGTCAACCGACCGCCATTCACTCTGCACACCAAGTAGTATCCTGTAGATTACGCATATGCCCGACGACTAGCGGTATTCAGCAGTCATGAAGCGGGCATCGTAGACCGCTAACAGCGAGCAACAGATTCTAGCTGGGAGCCAGAGGTGGCATCTAAGTTGCTCCACGGAAATGTGCGCCGTGGGAATGGTTGTTACCTCCTAGTGCCGATTATATACTGAATGCGATCGAGCGCGGCGTTGATCTACGGAGCATAGCTCAGCGTTGATCTACGGGGCATAGCTCGGCGTGTGTACTTCCCGGCGGTGCTCGGCGTGTCGACGTCTGCGTGGCTCGGAGAGTGAGCAGGGCTCGGTATGTGGCATTCTCAGAGCACTCAGCTCTGCGGCACCATCAGAGCAGCGTCTCTCGGCGTTCAGTTCAGGTGTAGTTAGTTCGGCGTGTAGCCTCGCTCAGTGTATGTACATTCGGAGTGTGGATCGCACTCGGGGTACGGAGTCTGGGTTGCGCTCGGAGTATGGTGCACTCGGAGTATGGCACGCTCGGAGTCCAAAGTTTCGAATGCACTCGGAGTATGGATTTAGGATTGTGCTCGGAGTGTGGTCCGCGCTCGGAGTGTGAGTTGCGCTCGGAGTGTGGGAAGCGCTCTTAGTGTGGATCGCGCTCGGTGTGTGGGAAGCGCTCTTAGTGTGGATCGCGCTCGGTGTGTGAGTTGCACTCGGCAGGTGGATCCAAGACCTATTCTCGGAGTGTGTCGAGCTCAAGAGTACCACTCCGACAGCATCGACGTGTTTAATAGGATGGTTGGTTTGAATACGTATAAAGTAATAACCATGGGTGCAACGACCCATGAGCGAGGCGCATCGTCTGCGTCCGCCACCAGAGCACAACGATCTTCTCTCAGATGCCACAGGTCAGAGACCAGATACCAGATGTCAGACGCCGCTGCTTTCTGGACATCGACGCCGGCGTGACCCAGACACCGACAGCGACATGGAGACTCCGAACCGAATCCAGTTAAACAGCGACAGCAACGCCGACAACGCTACTCAGACACCGAGACTGCACGGTGTTGGCGGCAGCCCGAGATGGCTGGGTGGCCGATGGTCGTAGCAGTGACCGCACCTCAGCTGCAAGACCTCGCATGAGGCGAATGATACAGCTCTCGGCATCCGACGCCTCCAGCATCCCATGGTACTCAGCCTCTGTTGCGCAGGACGCGCACTCAGGGCAAGCTCGCCTCTATGCTCCAGAACCATGACCATATTTCGCTCATGAACTTCGACTTTGTGCTCTCACTGGCCTGCCCATGTCATAGGCAGCTTTGATCCATTACCTCCTGGCCACAGATGTACTCATCTATGCGCTCGACACCGCTCACGGGCAGCGCTTGCGACACAAGCCCTCCTCATCCCAGTCACTGCTGTTCTGCACAATGCATTCGGGTCCCTGATACACCATGCACTCGTTTAGTCGCCACCTTGACCCCGTCGCAGATCGCCTCCAACCGCATATGCCACAACAGCTCGCTGGCTTGCGCCTCTCGTAACTCACGTACCGGCTTGATCGAATGCCACATTGTAACGCGGCTCCGTCTGCCGCATTCTGACACGTCCCCCAGCTGTCGTCGAGTACGATCTGTAACATCCGGCTCCGCACTTGCCTGAGTCTCGTGATCTCTCATAGGCAACAACTCCTGCCTCAACATGCAGGTCAATGAGGCTGAAGTAGTATCGCTCTCGTTTGATCAGGCCGCTAGAAGCCCAGTCGCCGGCACAACTTAGTGCGCACAGAGAAGCCGCATGAAGGTTCAACCGTATGACGAGACATGTTCACAACTGACCGAGACCTGCATTGATCTCGCCGCTATCCCCGTACTGACCGCGACTGACATTCCCCACAACTGTGGCCTCATTTCTGACCGCGACTACTGTTTTCCACCCCTCTATGAATACCGTATCTGCAGTCGATACTGGATGATTTCTACTATCCGCCCTCACCATCTCCCGCTCGACATCCGCGCACGAGATCGGTATCATTCCGACTCGTGACCAGTAACAACAGCAGAGGGCCTCACGATGTGCAGGCACGCGCTGTATCTTATCTACCGATCTCGTGCGTGCCTTGTCGCTTTTGTGGTTTCGAAGTGCGGGTCGGGTCGTATTCACAGCTAGCTCAAGCTCGGACGGTTGATCGTTGCCTTTGTTCGCATGTGGGTTTGTGCGGTCAGTGTGTGGATGTGCGCTGACTTAGATCATGGGAGGGAGTTCCAAACTCTGAGGTTCGCTGTGGATGTACGCTATGGAAGTGCGGCAGGTATATGGACTGGGTCCAGAGTGGTGGAAGAAGTCCTTAGGGGCACGCATGATGTGCACGGGTATACCACCGACTGAGGGCTGAAGTTTGTGGGGAGAGTCTGGCACAACTTGCACGCAGTGTAGCACAATGTGGGGAGACTGCAACTCGGTCTGATTATCGCTCAGTGCTCGGTAAGCGTAGCATGTGCAGCACAATGTGGAATAATTGCAGGTCGACTTCAGCAGGTAGTTCGGCAGCCCTACAAGCGCAGTGCGGAGAGATCCACACCCGGCGTCCTCGATCCAGTCCCAGCGGCTTAGCACACACCAGTGTGGAGTCCGGCAAACATGCGGCAAGTGCAATGTGGGGCCATCAACATGTGTTCAGCCGTGCGTGGCATGCATGCGCATATGCGCGGTGCACAGTGCGGAATCATGCGATCTGCACTAAGGACAGCGCAGGCCCCATGCGCTCTTCGATGTATACAGTGCGGGCTCCTGCGATGTTCATCAACGTGTATAGTGATGGTCAATGCGTTGTGCAGTGTGGGATCGTGCACCGTGCGGTCAAAGTATCCGAGTTGTGCGCAATGTGGGGATAGCAAATGCGGGGAGCACTCGTGTGCGCTGTGATCTAGATTCTGGAACTGCACTATCGTGTACTATACTGCCGTCTAGTGTCAAGAACTGGCAGGAAAATGGTGTAGTACTAGGGGGGTGTCGGACGGATTGGACTGCTAGTTGCAAGCTGCGTGCCCCGATATGGCGTAGCTGGCGTAGTCAATGCAGAGATCATGTGCGCGTCTACCCGGGGGGCCGACGGTATCGTGCGATGGTTTTGTGGGGCAACGCATCAGATCGGCGTCAGCAGATCAGCATCAGCAACATGAGCATGAGCACGAGCGTGCTTCATTGGGGCACTGGCTAGTTTGGAACTTGGCGAGTGATGAGATTGGTGGTGTGCTGCTTGGCGATGAGGTGTCACAGTGGGGGCACTGTGATTTTTGTGTGCTGCCTTGTGCTGCGCGGGTGTCCGATACCGAGAGCATACTACACGTTGGCGCATCCTCGGCTCGAACGGAAGACCGAGTCAAGGTCGGCCATGAGCGGGTGTGCGCAACGAGAGTCGCATGCTTGCGTGCTGGCGAATAATCGAACAACGCACGGTGAGCATACTGCTATGGTGTGCTTGTGCGATTCGTAGTGCACGATCACGATGGCAATCCATTCTCCGATTGCTGATTCCAGTTGGTCCGTGTCGATGTTTCGGTCAGCCGATCTTTCGGCTACGATCGTGGATCTCAGCTGGGGTGTCTAGGATGATCCTACTACTGTTTGTTGCGGTGTCTAGCAGACTTCAGACTCATGCGCTATGGCCAGTGGACAGGTCGAACGTGTACGTGTGCCAAGCAGCAGCGCCACCACCCCACTCTTGGTGTCTCACTGCGGATGCAGAGTCGAGTCGATGTAAGACCACTATGTGCAGCTGTGCAGGGAAGAACAAGATCAGCTGCAGGGATGGCCAATGACAAGTGCAGGGATGGGGTGTAGGTCTTAGCAGGTCAGGTCTTTGGATAAGCATGCCCATTTGCTAGCCATACCACGGGGGTGCCAGTCACATCGCTCGGGAGTGAGACGTGGCGCCACCACCTGCGACAGTGTCTGTCGGCCGACGGTTGGGCAGTTGGGTGGCAATTCGATGCGAGAGAGATTTGGAGGTGTTGTCAGTAAGGTCAGGGGGGGGTAGTCTAGACTACAGAGGCGAGGTATAGCACTACCTAGGTGCGAGACTTGAGGCCATCGCATCGCATCTCGCAGCAGCGCAGTTGACTAGCTGCAGACTATGTTGCGAGTCAGTCTGCGATGAGAGCAGTGTAGCCAGTTTCGATGTCAGAGCAGACTCTATGCAAGTTGTGGTCAGTGTGTGTCGAAAGCTCAGTAGAGTTGAGATTTCAATCCAAGTTGGTGCTAATGCAGTGCGATGCATGACTATGACATGAAGATGGACATGAACAATGCTATAATGATGGGAAGCTGGTCCCGGGCGCCAGACGCTGCTGCTGGCTGCAGAGTCGCCGGCGCATTTGTTTTTGGTTGGTATGCGGCCTGGTGGTGTTGGCCGTGGTGTTGGTTTTGCTACATGAGTTGGGGTCGCCGTTGAGGAGATGTATGATAGAACACGAGTTGGGGTTGTATTGGTGGACAGTGGGTATACGACAAGTTGAATTTCGTCAGAGTGAGGAGTGGGAGTGGAAAAGGTAGTAGGGAGTTGAGGACCGGCCTCTAGCGCTCTTGCGGCCGCCTAAGCAGCAACAGGACGCCCACGCCCAGGCGCAGGGATGCCAAAGTCAATATCGTCGCGGTCGACAAAGCGCGAGCGCGAGCGGCTGCTGCGTTCCCGCGCCTCACCGCTCGCACGCCTGCTGCAATCCCGTCCTTCCCTCGACCTGCTGGCACGCACGCGCGAGCGCGACGTCTTGGTCGGGGCCACCTCCCTGTCCTCGTGGTAGAGGAGCTGGGGGCGGGGGAGCTCGGGGGTCATGTCGACGCGCGGGATGCGTTCACGCGAGCGCCCGCGGCGGTCGTCGCCCATCGGTGCTGCAGAGCGGGAGCGCGAGGGCGCCACGGCAGGGAGGGACACCTTTGGGGGCGAGAGGTCGAGGAGCTCGAGCGACGGGCGTGGGTGAATGCCTGTTGCGACTGAGGGCTGGGCCACGAGGCGTGCGCGAGGCGATGGCGGCTGGGCCGGGTCGGAGCGCGAGCGACTCAGAAGCGAGGAGCCGTACGTATTGTTGTTCGATGACTCTTCTGGCAGTGTGGGGCAGATGACATTTGGTGTGCGAACCTGGCGCGAGGCGTAGCCATTGGCGGCGGCATCGGGGACCATGCGCAGGGCGTTGGCGGACGACCTTGGTTCAGGTTCAAGCGAAAGCCAGGAGATCTGCTCCGTCGTGTCCTTGAGGGGCTCGCGGGTGACTGAGAATGGGCGGTGGCCAAGCGCACGCCCACAGCCGCAGCGGGGGGCGAGGGCGAGTGGAGACGTGACCGAGTTGGTGACGCTCGACTTGCGTCCGAAGCGGAGCGTGTCGATCGACGCGCCTGTTGTCGGGGTGTTGATGCCGTTTGTGTTCGAGCTACTCGGGACGCGCGAGGCCAGCCCAGAGGGGATCTTGACGGGCACACTGCTGCCTCCGAGGAAGCCGTTGCCGTTCGGGTACGCTGGCGGGGGCAGATTGAACAGCTCCTTGGGGGGCGAATCTGTCCCCGACGGATTTGTGTGGGGGCTCTGAATCGGCGAGTCGGTGAGCGACGAAGACGAGCTAGACGTCGTTCCACGCCTGCGGCTGCCGAACACGGGCGACGGGTACGCCACGACGTGGTGCACTGGTCGTGTCATGGGCGAGAGCGAAGCCGGGAGCTGCGCGGTGAGGCGCACAGGCGCGTCGCCGGATGCGCGGAGCGCAGGCGAGTCCGAGCCCTTGTCCTTCTGCCTGCACTCGGAGGAGCAGTACAGGCCCTTCGAGGGCGCCTGGCAGATGAAGCAGCGGTCAAAGTCTTCCTCGAACATGGCGTTCTGTGGGAGTCAGCAAGGCGGTTGCAAGGAGGGGCATGAGATGCAGAGAACAGGAGTGGGAGGCCAAGTGAAATTCCGCTGCACTGCCTCCACATCCATGTAAATACTCACCAGTGCTCCTTGCCAGCGCAGTGCTCAGGCTTGCCGAGGGGGTGTAGAGGTGGGGTAGGCCCGAGGGCGCGTGCTTGCTGTCGCGAGCACGTAGATGTGCTGGTTGGGAAAACACTAGAAAGATCGGAATGCGATGCGATTATGGGTAGTGACAACGTTCCCGCACTATTGAGTATTCAAAGGTGGAGGAGGATTTGAAGACGGGGTGCGCCGGTCGACTCGAGTTTAGGGTGTCGGCCGATATTGCTTTTTTGAAGTTTGATGACAGCAAAGACTTTGCTATCCGCACTGGTGAAGAGTCAGATACTTGTATGCAAGAAAAGTAGGACGAGTGAAAGTTTGTGATGAGGACGAGGGCTTGGTATGACGATGCAGGGCGTGGAAAACAACGAGTTTGAGCAGTGAGAATGGGGGACAATAAGGCCGGGCCAAAAGCCACTTATGTCTTTCTACTACTCTGGGACGGAAAGACGGTCGATGCGCAGGGGAGTGTAGTAGAGTTCAAAGGCGTTGCGTATCACAATGCAGGGAGGATGAGAACGACTCGACTACTCGACTACTCGACTACTCGACGATGCGAGCGAGCACAGTCGCCATCGCAACGACGCAAAAAGCTGCGCTCACTCGTCGCAAGCAAAGCTTCGTGTCTGTTTTCCTCTGCTTTGGCGGTATGCGTCTGCTCTGCGCCCCAGCCTAACCCTCCCCTCCCGTGCGTCGACTCCGCCTCGTCCACTCCTCCCTCTGCGTCTGCAACACGCTATTTTTCTCATGCTATGCTATGCTCGCTCGCGCGCTCGCACGCTCGCTCGCACGTTTGCTGCCATCCATTCGGACATCTTGTTGCAGGATACCCATGGGCAGGTCTGCTAGGTGGGGGGTGGAATTTGTGCGCCCATAGGAAAAAAAAGGTGGAGGTTTTTGCTGCTTACCTTGTACGGTGTCTACGTATGATGTTGTGGCTGGGTCAGAACGTGTGTGTAGAGTCGTCCACTGGTGTGCTGTTATAGCGTTGTAGCCGGTGGGCGAAGTGATGGACAGTGAGATGGAGAAAGAGAACAGTGTCGATGCGATGGCGGTCTGCGATGTACTCGCTGATGAATGATGTTTGTAGTGATGATAAAGTAGTTTTGAGTCGACAGCAGCTTAGCGCAGCTGGTGTATGTGCTCGTGCTTGTGTTCGAGCTACGTGCTGTGAAGAGGCGGTGGCCAACTTTTTCCATACCCCTTACCCTCTCTTCTCCTCTGCTCTGGGCTATGACCACTGTGACTGTCGCGGCCTCGCTCGCATGCTCTCTCGCTACGCTACTCGCAGATCGTGAGGACCGGCCGACCGCCGAGTCGACGTTTTCTCTCGTAGACTACGACGATTATTGTCGTGCTTGTCACTCTATCCGTGTTTCCTACATCCTGTCCTATGCTATGCTGAGCCTGAGCCTGAGCCTGAAGCTCGCCTACAGGCAGGATCTAACCCGTGGCCCGCGCCCGCTCCCTGTAGTAGTGCCTTTTTTGGCTTTCTCCGTTGATTTTTTTCTCTTTCCCTCGTACAGTGGTGGTCGCGAGGGCCTGAATGAACGACGTCGACCCTTTGGGGAGAGTTATCGGGCCCTCATAACCCTCATGTCGTGTCCTATTCAAAGGTTGTCGTGCCTCTTTTCGCTTCCCATTCTCACTGTAAGCCCCCCTCTGGTATGTGCCTGCTGCTGCCGGATCACCCACTCGGGTCAGCTGAGCCTACCCCTCACACGTTGCCTGGCTGGTAATTACTGATATTGCTCGCTAGGCTGGGCGATGTACTCCTCATATTCCTCATATTGGTCTTGGATTTGCTATTTGGTTTCTTCATCGCGCAAGATTTGCACTGCCCGCGTGCACGCACTCTGCTATGCGCTTTCCAGCACTCGACACACGGCTCGGGGGTTAGTAGTACAAGGTTTGCATCCAGACACGCGTTAATCGACTCGGATGGTTCTGCCTAAGCTCTGCAGTATCCTGTTGCCCCAGTATTCGGCGCATAATTCAATTTTCTCCTCCCCTATAGTTACCCTATAACGCGGGTCCAGAATGGTGCGGGAGTCACCATCCGCCCCACACTGTAGGGGCAGATTTTAATCTTGTCGATCTCCCCAGTATTGCAGTGACCCTTGTGATCATGTATTCCGGCGGGTCGTCGTCCTGGAGGAGTAGTACTTCAGCGCGTGACCCGACTCGGGCAGCGAGGACAAGCTTTCCGACTGGTTGGTGTATCCAAAATCCAGCGCAGAAAACGTGCCGCGTGTTGATTGCTGGAACCTTCCGGTGTGCGTAGCAGTAGGCAAAGCAATGTGATAGCAGCGCAATGCGACTATCTGCATCAGTAAGGTCTGTCTAGAGTCTTCAGTAGTACTCAATCGGTAGACCCGACCTCGCCATCACTGTTGCATGATGCAACACAATATCAGCTAGGTTTCTGTGTCGTCTAGCGGCTCATCGGACCGCCGCAGTCACGACCGCCTGTCGTGACCGTGGAATCAGTGCCATGACACAGTGCGAGCTGATCGTGGATGACTACCCCGTCTCGTGACCGCAGTACGACCACGACCACAGCTGTGACCGCGTCTCGACCATCGACCATGACCACCTATGCCACTTTGAATCCCCGTCGCATCTTCACTCCACCACCCTACTTCAGAGTAGCTCAAACACTCCTCACAATGGCATGAGAATGCCGTTAGTAGTGTCCTAATCCTCCCCCACCACCACTGCTCCGAGTCTCACGTCTCCGATTCTCCACTCGCCATGACGACGAGGTGACTGACCTCTCAAAGCGACTCGTACCGGGTCGTTTGTATCCGAGCTCGAGCTGGACACTAGGCTGAATTCCAGACTCTCTTCACTAGCGACGTCGTCGTTCCTGCACAGACTAGCTCGAGTGGAACCCAGAGCGACAGAAAACATTCGCGTTAGCGTAGCCCGAGGCAGACGCCGCTTTCCGTCGGACGTGGTGATCCCACCGCCCCCGTCGTCATACACGGGACTCCGACGCCGACGCTACTGGCAACCTGATACATGCTACATGCTACGTGCTATGACATAGTGATGCTCCTTAGGGGCATAGTGGCCACTACGAGGGCCATGGTGGCCACTATTGCAGGGAAATGTTGCTGCGGCCCACTGCTGCGACTCCGCTGCGACGACTACTGGGTACAGTTTTACTACGACACGACCGCGCGCGCGCGCGCGAACGTGCGCCGACGCGAGCCACACCATTGGCAGTCGCGTCGGGCCGAGCACCATGGCCGACGAGTACAGTGATATCATCGCGCTTGGGGAAAGCAGCAGCGACGCGGCATGGTGTCTTGCTTCAGCACCATCGGTTAGGCTGTTTGCAACGACTCACTACCAGGATCGATCTTGCAATAACCGAGAGGCAGATATGCTCTCGCTAAGCCGTGGTATGTCGTTTGAGTCGATGTTTGCAGAGTCGCTCGGGCTGATGTCAGGCAGGAGCTAGGTTACTACCCGTTACGCCACGTCCCGCCATTTGCGTGGCCCATTGCGGTCGCGAAACAGATGAGTGCCACCAACGCGGCGTGACATTTCTGTGTCCTGCCGAGTCCTTCATCCAGTGTTTGGTATGCCCTGTAATATCCTGCAAGTCTTGCTTCGTCTGTCAAGTCTACTACTCCTACGACCTTGGAGTTATGTGACCCATTCCCTGTCTTATCCACCCAACTCGATCAGATCTGACAGATCATCATCATTCATCCGTGAATCTTCCTACTCGGGCAGTGGTGGGGTGCAGCCATGATACAGGCGCTCTCTGAAAGTGTAGACGCCCGCTTGCGTAAAGGGGAGGCCCAGTGCCGACTGATCTGCATATGCAAGGGAGAGTGTTGTCACCGCTCATCGTGCATGCGCTGCCGTGGTCTGGTTGTGGTGACTGACATGCCGGGTTTGCCGACACGGTCCCCTTTGAGTACTGTGTTTTCTGCACACGGGAAGCAGTGAGCATGCGGTCTTGAGGGAGTCACCTCTGTGTCTGCATTGCATTGGATCCGCCCGGCGACAGCGGCACAGCCAGAATGGCGGCTGTGAACGTCCGGCGAGGGCAAGAAGCCTGCTTAAAACTCGTTGGCGAACAGGAGCACATTGTCGAGCCCCGCTGGACTTGCTCCGTCCGGTGATCGGCACGATGAGGTGCACTGAGGCGGGCAGCGTCCATCATAACGGGCAAGCATCAACGGGCAAGTTGCATGCTCCCTCATTCCGTATGGCATGCACCCCTTCCGCACGCCAAGAACATTTGGATCGAGTGAAAAGTCAGTAGCCGGAGTTAAATCCTGGTTGCTCGTCTGCAAGGCACGTCCACATGTCCACATGTGGGTGAGTACCCGTCGTGCCTGTCGGGCAAGCGTGGAGTCACTAGAGCGTTGGGCGTGATGTCCGGTACAGAGGCGCGGTATGTAGGTGACTGCATACGGCAAAGGACGGTAGATGGGGGGGTATATGCTCTCTCGTCGGAGAACGAGCGTTCAACAGGGGCCGCATTTGGTGGACGCTTGAGTGGACGGCCGAAGGGAGGGAGAAGCTGGGGCCACTGGCTCCGATGGACGGCTTGGCGGGTTGTCATGCTGCTCAATATCTCTGCAAGGCTGTGGTCTGCCCGACGGCGCAGGTTGAGGAACTGCCGGGTTTGGGCGGCTGTAGAAGAATGTGATGACTATAGAAAAATATTATGATTGTGAAGAACATGATGAAGGCAAAGACGAGGTTGCTAATCAAATCGAGACAAAACGTTTCTCACGTATTGTGACAGGTAGTGGCTGAGCAGTGCGTAGGTCTCATCTCGTTACACATTCCGCCAGTATCTACCTTCTGCGGGTGGTGTCTTGAGCATACGAGCGTACAGTGCTGCTGTATGCGCCAGAGCGACGCG
The DNA here is from genome assembly GCA_002335625.1 of Cutaneotrichosporon cyanovorans. Lineage (NCBI taxonomy): Eukaryota > Fungi > Basidiomycota > Tremellomycetes > Trichosporonales > Trichosporonaceae > Cutaneotrichosporon > Cutaneotrichosporon cyanovorans. The sequence goes on along the minus strand of BEDZ01000010.1, from coordinate 166,810 downwards.
TCGCATGAGAGCTGGAATATCTGATGAATATATCGTACCATTTTCGTGCCTTTTGGGCTGCATTTCTTCATCAGTTTTCTTTGTGTTTAACAGGTTGCAGAAGTCACAAAGGTGAAGAAAGGGAGTGCGGCATGTGCCTTGCAGATATATCGCGATATTCTGGGTTGCTCTTTTGCTGCAGGGGTTCTCGAGATCTTGCTATTCTGATTCGCTTCAGCGAGGATATGCGATCGGGAAAAATGAGGTGAGATGGTAGGTGTGTATACCTGGTAAATCCAGTGCTAGCTGTAAACAACACACACATCATCATTTATCGGTCCATAGCTCGCACTTAAGTCGCACGTCCACTCAAGCTGCGCAACACTGTCCACATCGATCTCGAGTGAGAGCGAAGGAGATTGAAAGACTGAAAGACTGATCTACATGATCTTTGAGGTTTGGTCAGGTCTGTGAAGTAGCGTCTAGCGCAAAGCAACAACCTTTTCGGCATGTATGATTATCGCATTACGTGGCTACGCCACTCCGTAGACGATTGACAAACTAATATATACGCGTATTACGAAGAGAATCACCAGTAGCAGCACAAACCAGAGCTAGTGCGAGTCTGTTCTCACCCGCTCCAGATTACACCACAACCAGCCTAGAACATGAGAACAAGCGCCAACAGCACCGCGACGAACACACTCCCCACACCATACTCGTGCATGCTGTGCGCGGCGTTCTTGACCTTCAGGATCGAAGGAGCCACAGGAGCAGACGACACACCACCGTTCACCTCGTACACAGCGCCCTGGACGCCGACGCCGTTTGGCACCTGGGCCCACACGCCGATGTTGAGGAGCGGGTTCTCGGGATACACGACCGCAGTGCCCGCCTCGCCTCCGGCAAACACCTCGACGATCGAGCGGTCGTACACGACCTGGAGCTCGAGCGTGCCGTTCTTGACGTTCGGGCGGGTGCTGAACTTGTTGTTGAACAGCGGGTCGACGAGGTTGCGCACGCCCCCGCGGTCAAGCCACAGGTCTCCGTTGAGGAAGTACCCGCCCTGGAGAAGCTCCTGGGTGTTCGAGATTGTCCAGTTCAGAGTACCGGTGGCGTTGGCGCTGATGTTGGTGATGTTGAGGGAGAGGTAGACAGCACCAGAGTTGGCGGGAAGATCCGTGTGGAGCGTGAAGGAGCCGTTGTTGCTCGAGCTCGAATTGGAGATGCTGTTGCCAACGGAGAGGATGGGCTTTTGCACGAGGTCCCAGGTGCCCGTGGAGTTGGTGAGCTCAACGTGGCGTGGGAGGGTCATTGCGCCGCGCCACGACTCGTTTGCCGTGGGCGTGAGCTGCGCGTACTGCCAGTTGCCGGCCCAGTTGACCAGCACGGGGGGCTGGGTGCCCGCGTCGGACGTGTTGGTGGTGAAGAACTGGCCTGCGTACGCGTCCTTTGTCCACTCGAGGAGGCGAGTGCCGCTGTCGACGGGGGTGAAGTGCGTGCCGTTGAAGTCGCCGGGGAAGTACTGCGTCGTGCTGCCGCCAAGGGGTGCGCCGGGGTTGATCGAAAGCAGGAGGACCCACTTGCTGCCGCCGCCCTCGACGGGGACGCGGACGAGGTTCGGGCACTCGTACTCGACGACGTCGTTCAGCACACCGTGGTGGGTGAAGTTGCTCGCGAGGTCCCACTTCTTCAGGTCGGTCGAGGTGTAGAACTCGACGGTGAAGTTGGCCGAGCGGGCAACGGACATGACCCACTTGTCATTGTAGCGGATCACCTTGGGGTCGCGGAAGTCCGGGATGTTGTGGGTGAGGACAACACCGCGGGGCGTGAAGGTGTAGCCCGTGTCGTTGGAGGTTGCAATTGCCTGCGCCTCAGTGCCGTTGGGGTAGTGCAGGGTGTAGATGGCTACGACGCCGTCCTTCGAGTTGTTGAAGAAGCCGGAGGTGTTGTTCGAGTCGAGGACGACGGAGCCAGAGTAGACGCCGACGTCGGGCTCAGGCGGATAGATTGCGATCGGCTGGTTCTCCCAGCGCGAGAGGTTGGCGGACGTGGCGTGGCCCCAGTGCTGGTTGCCTGCGGTGACGTCGGAGGGGTTGTCTAGGGTTAGCAAAGGTGAGCGGCGAGCAGCTTGCTGCGAGGCGCGAGGAGGACTACAATGACCCATCACACGGAGTCCGAGCATTACAATGGTGATAAACTAGTCGGACCCCGACTAAGCCCTTGATCGCAGTCTGCAGAAGCCAACGCAGCCAGTACACTACGTCTGATGCTACACTGCGGCACTGAAGGATTTTTCTACTCTGGGCACCATTGGGACGTCTGTGCTAGAACGACCGGAGAGCGGCTTCGTATGTTGCCGATGCTCATTACAAAGCATCACCTGCGAAAACCACTCTGTGTCTCCACCACCGTGAGGCTAGCACCAGCGCAGTGTTACGAGACCTACACCATACCGAAACACTGCCATCGTCCTCGACCGGCACATCCTCGTCTGCCTCGCTCGATTTCACTCACACTGGTAGTACAGGTGCCACGTTCCATTCTTGTCCTGGAACAGACCATTCGGGTCGTTCATGAAGCCCTGGGGAGGCGAGTAGTGTGCCACAGGGCGAAGCTTGCCGTCGTAGTTGCCCGTAATGGGGACACCGTGGGGTACAGTACCCGATGTCGTCCCGTTTCCACCAGCAGTGCCGTTTCCAGAGGCAGTGCCGTTTCCACCAGCAGTGCCGTTTCCAGCGGCAGTGCCGTTTCCACCAGCAGTGCCGTTTCCACCAGCAGTGCCGTTGCCAGCAGTAGTGCCATTTCCACCAACAGTGCCATTGCCAGCCGTCGTGCCGTTGCCCGACACAGTACCGTTGCCGGGAGCAGTGCCATTCGCACCACCCGCACCACCGCTCACGGTCGGAGAACCAGACTGCGCGGGGGTAGCGCCAGACGAGTTGGGTCCAACGGGGACCACACCGGCACCAGTCTGCCCAGCCTGTCCATTACCAGTCGCACCTGCTCCAGTTGCTGCTCCAGTCCCCTGCGGCTGACCTGAACCACCGGCCTGTGTCGGCCTAGGCTGACCCGAGGGCTGGGCAGGTTGCGTACCCTGCTGACCACCACCTTGCTGTCCACCACCCTGCTGTCCACCACCCTGCTGTCCACCACCCTGCTGTCCACCACCCTGCTGACCTCCACCGCTGGTCTGGCCACCACCACCTCCGCCCTGCTGAGGGGTGTTAGTTGGCTGGGGTTGCTGACCACCACCTCCGCCTGCTTGGGTATTCGGGGCTGGGGGCTGCTGCTGCTGCGTCGGCTGGGGGTTGGACTGCTGAGTCGGCTGCGGGGCAGGGTTCTGACCCTGCTGTTGGCCTCCGTTGCCTCCGTTGCCTCCGTTGCCTCCGTTGTTGTTGTTGCCGGAACTTTGGCCACCACCTTGTTGGCCGCCGCCTTGTTGGCCACCGCCGCCTTGTTGACCTCCTCCCTGCTGTCCACCGCCCTGCTGGCCACCACCTTGGGGCTGGCCATTGACGACTGGGACAGTGATAACCTCAGTGTTCGTGTACGTCTTGACGCCACCGACGGGGTCGGTGATCACATTTGTGTGCGTGAGTGTCACCGTCGTCATCTGCTGGGCGACGACACTCGCGAGGAGCGAGAGGGCGATTGCTGCGCGCATCGTGTGCTGCCTACGCCGCTGTCAGTGGGGTAGTAGTACCAGTGTCGAGAATGAAAAGATGTCAAAGAAGTGGACTTCAAGATGGAGTAGAAAAGTCGAGAGCTGACCGAACGACGCCACTTGCAATGTCGAATGAGCTCCTGACTTCATTTGGCGTTTTCCATTGCACTACTACTACTGGACAACCCGGGGGACAAGCCGGGGAGGCAAACTCAAGCACGACGGCTCATCCGGCCGTGACGTAGAGACTGAAAATAATTAACAGCGGACATGTGGAGCTCCTTCCGAAAACGGTCTGTTGGGCGATCATTCAGCGGAGGCAAATTCGGGGATGCATAACGTCACCCTGTGCGCCCCCTGCGCCTGGAACGGGAGACGCCAGGGGAGGGGACGAGGGGCGCAAGGGGGCGGCGCAGATAAGGTCAGGGCGGGGCCGAGTAGTGGCCGAGTGATATGAGTGAGGGAAAATCGAAAATAAATATGGCGAAAATAGTCGCAAAACAAATGCAAAAAGGAAGGAGTAAATAAGGAAAAATGTAAAGTGGCACTCACACCTTATCATACACGTCACCCTGATCCATCTGCCCCCGCCAGACCCTTTGTTTACACCTCCACTTCAGAGGTCCAAAGATTCGAGCAGGTGGCATTTCTGGCGACCAGAAGAGCATTTGGTAGCCGTGGCGGGCGATGCAGAAGAGGTAGAGCTTAGCGGGCCTGTGGGATACTGGAGGAGATGTAGAGGACAGGGCATGCAGAATTTCAGAGATGTAAGAGCTGTATTGCGGGAGACAAAGGGGTTGTAGTAGTTGACGGCTGTGATCTTGTGCGTGTTGTTAGATGGCGAGGTGATCATCTCGTTGTAGGTCGCCAGGGAATCAAGGCAAGGCAAAGCAAGTCTGCCTATATCACTGTTGGGAGGTGTTCTACAGGGTAAAGCACTGAATGCACTTCGAGACATTGACGTTAACTCTGCTCACACGACATCGCACTCCCCGCCACAGAGCTTGTGGCACCTGTGAGGTCCAGTAATGTTCGGTACCACCAATGCACATCACGCGCACGACGCGACTGAACAGTCATAGAGCGAGTCAAAGCTTTGGCCGCACTTACGATGCCCGCGTTCGACGCGTGATGTGTTCTGGCAGCCTCACGGCACTTCATGATACCGTCTCATAGCGTACAGCGGCCAAAAAAAGCTGTCTCAGACGGTAACAGCAGACCTATCCCTCCTATACGACCTCCTGCTGCATTTTAGCAACTATGCATAGCCCTCCCTAACGTCTATCACGCTGCCGAGACCGACTATGAAGATCTAAGCACGTACCACTACCCAACACCCCTTGAGACAACGAACACAGACACATACCCCCATCGGCGTATCGCGCGGCGTTACCTCATCGCTTTTCGTTCAAAACACCCATCGCTGCAAGAACGCTTCTCACAGTCTACCAACGCAAGCATGCAACACCAAACGTGGCATACGGCTAGCGAAGACGTTGATCCACATGCATACCGAATCTCACATGCATAGCAGCAAGACTACATGCTGGATCACTCGTAAACAAAAGTCACGTGATTTGGTGGCGGGTGCTCAGAAGCGTGGCCGACTCAACACAAATAGCCAGCCCCATCCGTCGCTGTCGCTTCTTCCCCCCTCAACGCCTCTTATCACTTCATCAACGGTCGCATCCTCTTCAGAGTAGTGAGTAGGTCCTTAAGGATGTGGTGCTCGATGCCCTTAGGCAGTTCGAGCACCACTCTGACGCTCCACGAGCGAGCTTTGTGCTGACACCTGCTTCCCGCCTCTGACCCGCCTCCTGTGACCTTGTGCTCCACTTGTTGTTTACTTGCAACCATCATCCAGACCTCTAGCTCTCAGCAACCAGCAACAATGGCTCCCACTACCACCGCCTCTTCCACCACCAAGAAGGCTTCGGCCCCCCGCAAGGCTTCGGCCCACCCCCCCTTCCTCCAGATGATCCAGGTAAGTTCCCAGCCACCCGCCGCCCCGACGGTCTGCCTCCCATCCACCAAACATGATCGTCCGGCCTCCGAGGTTCCAGGAGCGTCATGACCACTCTTCATACGTCTTCTGGAGCCTCGCCAGGAGTGGATGCATTGGCCTTGCGACCCCAGTGGCGACGGCTTGCTCTGAGCGGCCTCAGCTTCATCGAGGCATCCATCGCCGTCGCTTCCCATGTGACTCTCGGACCCAGCGCCAAGCTGTCTGACTCACTCCTCGATCTATCATCCACGGAGCCAATCAACTCCAATCACCTTCAAACTTGGCACAAGCATGGATGCGGCCTCCATCCACAGAAGAGTGCTCTATGAGCATCCTATGCATACTGCATGGGCCTCAGCAGCGTTGAGAAGCAAACACGCACTCCCGGAGAATTTACTCCGCCCACCCCCTCGCCGACTCCGCCTGCCGCACTGCTGACACCATACAGGAGGCTATCCTCGCTCACCCCGACGAGGCCCGTGCTGGTGTCTCGCGCCCCACTATCAAGAAGTGCGTTTGATCTTGTCAGCATAGCTAACAGCTTATAGGTTCCTTGCTACCAAGTACAAGCTTGACCTCTCGTCGCAGGCCAACCTCAACAACCTCGGCAACGCCATCAAGCGTGGCCAGGACACTGGTGTCTTCACCCTCCCCAAGGGCATCGGCGGCAAGGTCAAGCTTGCCCCTAAGGTGAGTGCAACGCGAAATGGAAATCTTGGCACTCGCTAACCCCAGGCCAAGGCCGCTGCCACCAAGAAGCCCGCCGCTGGCAAGGAGAACGCCCCTCCCAAGAAGGCCGCGCCCAAGAAGACCAGCACCACCAAGGCTGCCACTACCAAGAAGCCTGCTGCCACCAAGACTGCCGGTGCCACCAAGAAGGCGGCCGCGCCCAAGAAGGCTGCTTCCACCACCAAGAAGACCGCCACCAAGAAGGCTCCTGCCGGTACGTCAACTGGGCTCTAACGCTTAGACCACCGCTGACAATACCAGCCAAGGCCAAGGCCGCTGCGCCCAAGAAGGCTGCTGCGCCCAAGAAGAAGGCTGCCGCTCCCGCTGCTAAGAAGTAAATTTCTTGCTCCTGCAGCGTTGAGTGTGCTGTGTTCGTGACTCTCTAGGCTTCTGGCTCTGTTTGTTCTGTGACACCACCTGTACGAGACACCCACCCTTCTTCGGCCTTCAAGGTCCTTTCTTCGCTTTTCGATACTCCGTTAAGTCCTGCGATAGCTATGCATGTCGCTGGCCAGAGCAGTTCTATATTATATGTATGCTATTGGTGTTTAGTGGCGACAGCGCGAGACGTCTGAAAGGGGCGGGAAGAAGGGGGGTGGGGTGCGTGGGCGGATGCCAAATAGGATATGTTATGTTACTTGCCGTGTTTGGGTATTTGAGGCGTCGTAAACAGATCGTCAGGGTCAATTCGATGCTTGATCTGCGCTTTTATCTGAGCCTACGTTTAGCAACTGCGGGGTACTGCAGAAAGGTTCAGCATCTCGGGATATGGTCATGAGTGGTAGTGGGCGAGACGATTTGGCACGTCCAGTCCTTGACCAGGCTCACTGACTACACCTCGCAGATAACCTCTGTCCTAGACTGGCAGGGACAACAGACAGAAAACGGCCGCTTCTCTATCCCACACGTCTCGAACACATCTACTACTAGTATCATACAGCTACTACCAGCCATCACACCAGCTCCTGCACTTGCGCAGGCATCTCATCGATTTCTATCATCAGTGACTGTACTTGATGCCGTTCTTGTTGTACTTACGAGTCGAGAAGTACTGCTCGATATCCCGCAGAATGCGCACGTCCTCAACCGTGACAAAGTTGATGGCCACACCCTTGCGTCCGAAACGACCAGAGCGACCGATGCGGTGCAAGTAGTTCTCACGCGAGGTCGGCAGGTCGTAGTTGATAACCAGAGACACCTGCTGAACGTCGATACCACGCGCCCAGACATCCGTCGTGATCAGGACACGCGACTGGCCACCTCGGAACTCGGCCATGATCGCATCGCGCTCCTTCTGCACCATCTCGCCGTGCATGCTCGAAACGGTAAAGTTCGCCTCGCGCATCTTCTCGGTCAGCCAATCAACCTTACGGCGCGTATTGCAGAAGATGACTGCTTGAGTGATGGTCAAACTGTGATCAGCGACAATCTGACGTTCGGATTCCACGCACGTATCGTAGAGGTCGCACAGGGTGTCAAACTTCCAGTCCTCCTTCTCAACGGCGACAAAGAATTGCTTGATGCCCTCAAGAGTCAACTCGTCACGCTTGACGAGGATGCGAATAGGGTCAGTCATGAACTTGGTCGTCATCTCCAACACGTCGTGAGGGAGCGTGGCAGACACGATGACGACCTGTGTTGCCGGCGGAAGGTAGCGGTAGATGTCGTAGATCTGGTCCTTAAAACCCTTGTTCAGCAGCTCGTCCGACTCGTCAAGAATAAGCATCTTGATGTCTTTGGTGCGCAAGTTGCGACGACGAATCATGTCAAACACTCGCCCCGGGGTACCGCTAACGACCTGCTGCCCGGCCTCGAGCTTGCGGATGTCTTCACCAACGGATGTACCACCAATACATGCGTGGCACGACACGTTCATGTAGTCGCCGAGTGCGAGGACGACAGTCTGGATCTGGACCGCCAATTCACGTGTCGGCGACAGTACGAGAACCTGAGTCTCGCGGATGTTCATGTCGAGCGACTGCAGTGCCGAGATGGCGAAGGTCGCGGTCTTACCAGTACCCGATTGTGCTTGGGCGATGACATCGCGGCCACGGATGATAGGGATGATAGCGCGTTGCTGGATGGCAGATGGCTTCTCAAAGTCTGGGAATTAGTCCCCCATCCCCCGCTATCAACCCACTGTATGCGTAGATGCCACGGAGGAGGTCTTCTCGGAGATTGAGTGCTTCGACTGGTATCGAGCGTCAATATCAATGACAAGTTCAGCCACCACTACTACTCACAAGTAGGAGCCTGTATTCGGAAGGAGCAAAAGCGACATGTCAATGAACGCCCTCACTCCCTCCGACAAACGCTGCACCCAGGCAGCTTGAGGTACGTACGACTGTAACTGATTCCGACGATTCGAACACAAGCTTGTCATCTCCGCTGAAAGTCAGCGACGATCATCCGCACCTTTCCGCAGCGCTACTTACGAATTGAGCTGAGATACGAAGCGACCGCGTCAGCATGCCTTGCCCTTCCTGATTCTCGCATGACTCACCGCCATTTTGAAGTGATCCGATTTGTTTACAAAAGTTGAAGATCGACATCAACTTGAGCGCGATGATGAGGACATGAACTGGGTGGCGGTATTTCCGTCCATGCCGGGCGTGTGGCACCCGAGCCACACGCTATTATCGAAGCAACAACTGAAATCTAATCTCAACCTTCCACTCCGCAAACAGCCATGGACTCGATCATCGAAACGCAACGAGCGTGTCATGAGGAGATCGAGCGTTATGAGGAGGCGCTTTCCCATGTGCTCTTGCAGGATTCGACCGTTGTGAGTGTTCGCAATCGGCGTCAGCAGGAGCAGCAGGAGCAGTAGCTGACTGTCAGCAATATAACAGGACACTGAGGGATCGCAAAGCCGCGGACATCCTGCAGCGTATAGGGGAGCTGAGGCATAACTTGGCATTGATGTACGAGGATGCGGCAGGTCTGCGCCCGGTAGAGTTGTCTTTACTGTCCGCGCAGGCCGGAGATTCGCCGGATAGGCAGCTCGATGAGTTCTACAGACGATTCGAGAAGATAAAGGACTTCCATCAGAAGAACACCAATATCAATGCGCGAGAGCTCATCAATGCAATCGACGATATGGTCAATGATGACGGAATACACAGATACACGGTAGAGGACGAGAATGGCAATGAGATCACTGTGACGGAGAATCGTGAGTGATATTGCACATCTCGGACAGTTCTGACATCAGCGCTGGACAACGTCTTTTCCGGAGAAGAGGCATACGGCCGCAACTTGGACCTGTACGATGCGCATACGAGATATCTCAACTTGAAAGGGACATCGTTCATCTCCTACATCGGTTACATTGAAATGCTGAAGACCGGCCGCGTCGAGCGCTCACTCGACCTGCGAGAACGGAGCAACGCTGCCTACCTGGAGTATGTGCAGTCGCTGTACTCATATCTGGTGTCGTTCTTCGAGCGCGCACTGCCTCTAATCGACCTCAAAGCCAAACTTGAGGAGGAAGAGGCCAACTTCGAGAAAGCATGGGCAGCGAATGAGCTCAAAGAATGGAGCGACGGCAGCTCATCGAGCAAGACTACAGGAAACGGCATATGGTGTCCATACTGCGCAAAGTACTACTCTAAGCAGACAGTCTACGACGCACATCTCAACAGTCCCAAACACCAGAAGAAGGAGAAGGCAGGCGTCAAGGTTCCGGAAGGAGAAAGCAGCGCTGAAGCTGGCCCGTCAACATCCCGAGACAAATACAGGAGCGCTGCGCGTTATACCTTCCTGGCAACAAAGCTGTTGACTTTCCCGCCAATTCCGGAACGATTGACAGATTCGAGGAACGAAGTGGAGCGCAAGGCCGCCCTGACAGCAAGGGAGAGGCAGGAGGAGCTAGAAGAAGTAGAGGACGTGCCAGAACCCGTCAACGTTGCCGCAGCTGAAGAGGAAGACGATGATGACGAGTCGAAGGTGTACAACCCGTTGAAGCTGCCGCTGGGATGGGACGGCAAACCAATCCCATATTGGCTGTATAAGCTGCATGGCCTTGGTGTCGAATTCAAGTGCGAGATCTGCTCTGGGTACACGTACATGGGCCGCAAGGCTTTCGATCGCCACTTCCAAGAAAGCAGGCATGCATTCGGCATGCGCGCGTTGGGTCTGCCGAATACCAAACACTTCCATGAAATTACAAGAATCAACGAGGCGTTGGCACTAGCGGAGAAGCTGAAGCAGGAGGGACGCGAGGAGATCCAGGCTATGGAGCGAGCTGAGGAGTTCGAGGACGAGGAGGGTAATGTCTACGACAAGCGAACGTACGAGGATTTGAGGAAGCAGGGGCTGTTGTAGCAGTTGCACATAGATAATGCATAAGGCAATAACCTGCCAATATGATCTATCGTCACGCAGGCGTTACTGGCACCTCCCAGTTGCGCACGCAGCCATCCGCACCGGTAGAGATGATGGTAGTCTCGCTGGTCCACGCGACGCCTATCACGCCGCCAGGGTGTGCATTCTTGATCGCCACTGTCTTCAAGATCTGCCTCGTGTTCCAGATATAGATGCTTTCGTCGGCACCACCCGAAGCCAAACGGCGACCGCTGGGCGAAAACGATAGAGACTCAACGCGCCCGGTGTGGAAAGTCCAGCGCGTGGACACTCTCACCTTGGAGGAGTCAGATCACAACATGGTCAAACACTCACCTCGCACCCGTCTCTTGTACCGATCAGCACAATACGACCTGTGCTATCGCCAGCAGCCAGCAGTGTTCCATCCTCGGAGATTGCCAGAGAGAGGACATCGCCTCTGTTCTCCTCAAACTGACCTTCCATATGGATAACCTGCGCCCGTCTTGCGCACAAGTTTACTTTGTTGCCTGATGAATATGCCATCCAGTCCATGTATAGGCCCTTAAACCCAGGTTCAGGCTCGTATTTACGCGCTGTCACAATGGTGTTGTCGCCATCAAAGGCCACCTTATCTCTGTCACCGTAGGCAATGGCCTCCTGAATCGTCTGGAGGTCCGCTCCGAAGTAATAATCAAGCCCTTTCGAAGTGGCAATGAAAATCCCTTCAGGGAGAGCCGCCAAACCAGTGGGCTGCGATTTGGTGGCGATAGGGGGTTTGACAAATGGAACCTTCCTCGGCTTGCCCTCAACCACGAAGGAGTGCCCCTCAATCAGGTTAACCTTGTCGTCCCAGCCTGCGCTCCACACTCTTCCTTCCCCGTCAGCAGCTAGGCTGACGATACGAGCAGAGTGGCCCGGACCAGTGACGTTGTAGCACTCTCCGCCATCGACTGCGAAAGCCTTCACACTGCCGTCGAAGGACCCAGTGTAGAAGGTCTTGTCGCTGAGGGTGGCGGCAGTGATAGCTTTGGTGGGCCCATATAGCTTTCGCGACTTGGAGTCACGAGTGTCGAAGATGTTGAGATCGCCGGAAAGCGAGACAGACACGATTGTGTTCGGGTTCGCCCATACCACGCCGTTCTGTTGGTCCCCAATTTCGCTGCCAATGTTGTATGTCTGCTTCACTTGCGCAGCAGCAGCATCCCAGATAGCAACCACACCATCTGCTCCAGCCGTTGCAAGCTGTGTCGAGTCCGGAGCCCACGACAATGCCATGAGCGAACGTGTAGGATCGGGTGCATCAGCCTCGCCCTTGACGTCGCCAGTCTTGCCATCATAGAAGAAGATCTTGCCGTCTGAGCCGACCGACGCAAATACATCGCCGTTCGGGGAAAAGCCAACATCGCGCACAAAGCGGGTATGCGTGGAGATTAGTTTGTCAAACTTGAATGGCACAGCCGTGTGGAAGACGATGGTATTGTCATCCGAGCCCGATACAGCGCGGAATGGACGTTGGTGGCGCACGCTGAGGGCAGTGATAGGTTTCGCATGACCCGTGATTTCGCCACAGGAGCTGCCAGAGTCGATGAAGAAGGCGGCTCCGAAACGATCCCTTCCATCTCCTCCAACGATCAGGCGCTTGCTTTCTCCGTCCCAGGCCAGGTCATTGATGCGGCCTGACAGAGGGCGAGTTTCCAGTTTCAGGACTGTCTCTTCGAGATTGGTTGTATCCCAGACGCGAACATTGCCTGCGGCATCACCCGACGCGGCGTAGTATCCTGACGGAGAGAACCGTGCAACCGTCGCGGGCTGAGTGTGCTCTGTTCGTCAGTTGAGGATGCTCCACAGGTGCTCACGGGTATAGGCATGAGCAAGAGCACCATTGTTAATATCACGAATCTGCCGTCAGTCCTTGAACTGTACGCTCATGGTGCTCACGATAACGGCACGGCCATTCGTGTACATCAGCTTCTCGCCGTTCGGGTCCACACTAAGCTTGGTGGACTCGCCACGAGCCGTCGCAGGATTGCACGGATAGAGTGGGCCTTGAGTCAATCAACAGCAGCTTCAGATACCCACCTCTCGTGTACGACATGGCTGCGTGCTGTCAAAGACAAAGTCGTGAATAGGTCAAGTTGTAGGTTGTCGAGCTACCAGATCGACTGGTTGCGTCACGGCAGCGGTGTTCGTGCCTGGGCAGCTGTCCTGTGTAACGCGTCCGTGTGGCAGTCTAATGGCAGACCACTATCATGCTTGTCCTCGTGCGTATACTCTCTTGCGAAGCATGCATGCACAGCTACGAGTGATAGCCTAAAAGCTCACGGAACACATGATGTATGTACATAAAATGGCATGCATGGCTATGCAGCTGGAGGTTGAGCCGGTGGCTCGTGTCCGGTGTGACCATTGGTAGGCGGTCGTTGCACAGCATTGACCTTCGCATCCACGAACTCCTTTATCTGCGGCAAGACGTCCACGAGCACATCGACAACCTTAGCTTTGGTCGAAGTGTTGATCTGCCCGCCAAGGCGACGATGCAACTGCACCTCGCCCAGCAGGGGGTGTATCTCCGGCACATAGGTCTTGTTGTGCTTGGAGAACCACACTCGCCGAGACTCGTTGTTGGGATCAACTCGAACTAGAGAGTGAAGCCCAGCAACCTGAACAACTGCCTTGACTCTGTCCTGCACATCTGTTTGTCAGCCATAGTCCTGTTGCGTCACGCACCTCGGCGGTTGATGAGCTCCATAATTGCACCGCAACCTGTTCCATGACCGATGAGCACGACATTGCTTGCCTGGGACAACCTTGAGTCAGATGACTGAAAACATTAACAACCCACTCGATCAAATTGTCCCAGAGATAGAGCATCAGTTGACTATCTTGCTTGTCACCACTCTTCGACACCATCCGCGGTCCCTCCTGCTGGTCAGCAGACATAAGATGCCTAGTACCTCACCCTGGGGAATGTCGTTCGAAGCTGCCTCAGAACATTTACGTCAATGAGATTGTAGCCTCGCTCCTGGACCCAGCGGACAACAGCCTCGCTTGTATCTATCAGGTAACTGGATGTAGCTTTGATGTCTGTCGTGGCACTTCCTTCTGTCTCCACGCGCAGATTACCGAAGTCGTGGACAAAGAGTACCAGCGTGTCACTGTTACCGTATAGCGTTTCGCTGACAAGTACTTGATCGTGGAAGGCGTCATCGAGATCTGGATTTGCTAATGGCAAAGGAAGGAGGTTGAAGTTCTCGTACATGTGCTTGGAGCGGTACGCCTTGAGAAGGTCCGGTATGGACTGGACGTATTCTGCGTTGCTGCTACCGACCTCTGGTGGTTCGCAAGCCTTGGTGTCGATCGACTTCCAGTATTTAGACTGCACCTTCGCCACATCATACATGAGCTCAGTGGCCACTTCGCTTGCTTGCACCGGACCAAGCTCTGCAGGAGTCTCTCCCAGTAGCACTTGGGCGACAGCGAGCGACGAGTCAGATATCGCTTTGAGGTTATAACCGCCCTGCTGGTCAGCACTGCAGCACTGCGACAGCCGCAATTTACCTCCAACGCAACCACGACCTTCCCTCCCGCCAAGGCACAGAGCATATGTGTCATATGCCCATACCCTGCTGGTGTGACCTTGCATTGACCTAGCTGATCTCCTTCAGCAGCATCGAATCCAGCAGAGACTGGACGTTAGTGACCGTTAGGACATAGTACTTGCTAATGACAAGATCCGGGTTAAACTCGTAAGCGATAGGCATGATGATGCGTTGGAATGCGTAGATGTAGTCGCCGTCGCCGAACCCTCCTGACGGCCAGGGAATGTTGACCGACTTGCCCTCACCAGGCCCCTCACCGACCATGTCAAGGGCTCCAAAATCGGAAGACGGGTAGAACTTGCCGCCGTCGTGGCGATGAATCGACATGTACAGCACGGTGTCGTCTTGCCAAAATGCTCGCTGTGTACCATTGCCGTGATGAACGTCCCTGGTGGTGAGTACTCCTCGCTCTGATCACGCACCAGTCAAGAATCAGCACCTTTCTTGCTAAACCTTGGCGCTGCATCTCGCGAGCGGCAACTGCAACATTGTTGTAGAAACAGAACCCCATGTGTTCATCTGGCTCGGCGTGATGTCCTGGCGGCCGGACGATCGCGAAAGCATTGCGCACCTCCCCACTGCAGACCGCCTGGCACGCCTGGATCACTCCTCCACATGACAGCCGCGCGCATCGTGCCGTCTCGCGACACACGTATAATGACAGTGATTCGTAGTGAGCCTTTGTATCTTGGATATACTGGTCATCGAAAACTTCCCTGGTCAGAAGACTTCAACGCTGCCCAACCTACCTTCTGTGCCCTGCACTTTGTACCAGTGCTCCGGTGCATGTACGAGTCCCACCTGGTCAATAGTGACCTCCTTGTCCTGGATCTGCTTCATGCGCCGAATCAGCCCCTGATCCTTGAGTCGAGTGAAGATACGCTTGATACGCATAGGTTCCTCTGGGTGCCCCTCGCCCGAGTCAACAACGTCGTCTGGAGTAGGAATGTACCCATCCTGGCAGTGCAGCATCATCAGGGGGTTATAGACGTAGCCTGTGCGAACGATTCGAGGTTCCGATAGTTCTCTAGCATCCTCCTCTCCTGACCCAAGGGAAAAGTAGGTCAAATGGTCGTTGCTCGACCTGCTGAAAGGTTGCCCGTTAGAGAGATGGATGACTTGAGTCGCGGCCGCTCGAACAGGTGTGCTCGACGAAGGCGCAGTGTTGTCCACCTCCATGACAGCGGAACCTTCGGCTTTGTCGCCAGCTTGTTCGTCCTTGTTCTGCGCAGCAGGCGTTGCAGCCCCAGTTGCAACAGATCCCGAGCTCGGCCCGGCAGCTGCGTCCACGTCCATAGCGTTCGAGTCGACCATTGTGTCACGGCCACAACCTCCGGAGACCACAGCAGTCCACCCGTGTGGCGGTCTGGTCCGTCGACGTGCAACAGAGGCGTGCACTTGACCTCCTACGAGTTCTGGTGGCCGCTTGCGGCTTGTGTTGATGGTGTCAGAACGTGATCAGAAACTCAACAACAAGCCATGCCATGTTCACGAGAGCGGATGTTGCTGATTTCAAAACGACTACTAAACTAAAGCGCATTTCATTAGAGCTGCTCGGGAGGCACACTAATGTCATCACTACTGACAAGCATTTGGTGCCTGAGCGATGGTCAAGCGTCATGGAGTTACGACGTACCCGTTCGATTCTCTGTATCTACACATTTCCTGGCCTCTTCGCCCGACATGATCAACCGGCTAGGGCAGAGGATCAAGGAGAACTTCCATGAGACGACGCGCGATCTCAACCTCTTGGCGGGGGCGGGCGGGTCGGGGTCAGCGTCGTACTTTGACGTGTCCGAGGACAAGGTGACCGAGATCGGGACGCTGCTCGAGTCGCGTGCAGAGGTAGAGCGCTTGGAGGGCATGAAGCGCATTATCGCGGCTATGAGCAAGGGTCGCAACATGGAATTCTGCTTCGCGCAGGTTGTCAAGAATGTCGTCGCATCGTCCATCGAGATTCGCAAGCTGGTCTACATCTATCTTTTACGATATGCTGGCACCAACTCTGACCTCCTGTTGCTGTCTATCAATACGTTTCAGAAGGACCTCTCGGACCCATCGCCCCTCATTCGGTCAATGTCGTTGCGCGTTCTTACCTCAATGCGATTGCCGGTAATCCAAGGTACGTTGTGTAATAGCTAGGCGTCACGCTAAGTATCAGGTATCGTGATGCTGGGTTTGAAGAAGCTGGTGAACGATCGCAACCCATGGGTGCGAAAGACGGTGGCTGGGGGACTTGCAAAGGTGTATGAGTGAGCAGTCAGGAGCGAGACATGACACTAACAAGCAGAATGGACTCGACTACGCAAGCAGAACTGTTGCCGCTGCTCAAGGTACTGCTCGGCTCGCCATCTCCATTGACCCTCGGCGCGACGCTCACAGCATTCTCCGAGATCTGTCCAGATCGTCTCGACCTGCTGCACCCGTATTACCGCCACATCTGTAGGCTTCTGGTTGATGCCGACGAGTGGGGGCAGGTCGTGGCTCTTGAGGTCCTGCAGCAATATGCGCGCGCCATGCTCGAGAAACCCGACGACTCGAGGGCTGGTGAGGCCGCCCAGAAACAAGCGAACGGCGGAGAATCCGAAGATGAATTCGAAGGCATTGACGTTGATCTAGCAATGCTGCTCGATCTTGCCAGGCCATTGCTTCAATCTCGCAATGCGGCTGTGGTTCTGGCAACCGCCAAGCTTTACTACAATCTTGCGCCTGTTCAGCACTCTTCGATTGGACAAGGTATCATTGTCGCACCTCTCATCCGTTTAGCCGGGACTTCAGGAGCAGAGAGGACCAAATACCATGAAATGGCTACCTTGGTTTGGGAAGTCATAGCAGAGATGGTTGAGGAACGGCCGTGGCTCTTCACCGGCCGCTACAAGAGCTTCTATCTCTACTCAGCTGATCCGGCCCCAGTCATGAAGGCGAAGCTGCGCATCCTCACGGCTCTGGTCTCACCTGATACGGCCTCCGCAATGATCACCGAATTCAAGCACTACGTCAATCTGCCGGAGGATTCGGTCGCAGAAGAAGCTGTCCGTGCCATTGGGCACTGCGTTCGCACCCAGCCAAGTGTTGCAGACACAGGACTGAGAACACTTATGCGTCTTCTCGGAAATTCGCGAAGTACACTTGTTGCTCAATCAGTCATTGTCCTCAAAAGTGTCATTCTTCAAGGCGTATCTGCTAGCCCGCCAGAGCGTCTAGTCGCACGTCTCGCAAAACAGCTGGACAACATCACCAACGCGTCTGCGCGCGCAAGCGTATTTTGGCTTGTTGGTCAGTACGCCGCGTCTGACGCACCGGATGAGACACTGGGCCTCAAATGGGAGGGAGTCGCTCCTTGGGTGCCTGATGTGCTCAGGAAAGGGGTAAAGAACTTTACGGAAGAGGAGGTACCTGCCAAATTGCAGGTACTGACACTTGCCGCGAAGATTCTGGTTATCTCACCCACTGCGCCTCAATTACCTCTCTTCGCGCAGTACCTCTTCAACCTGGCGCGCTACGATACGAACTACGACGTGCGGGATCGCTCTCGCTTTCTCGCAGCGCTTCTCCGTGGTGTGCTGCAGGGTGTTGACGAGGAGGATACCGGTGGCGTGACGCTGCGACGAGAACAAATCCGGCATGTGCTTCTGGGCAAACGCGACGCCGCTCCGTCAACAGCCGCCGAACACCATGTCGGAGACGTCGGGTCGATGTCGCGTCTTATAAATCACAAGCTGGGAGGTTATCATGACCTACCTGACTGGACTGACGACCCGACAGACTCGTCCTTGCGCGACTCGGATTTGGAGCGTCCGAAGCCATCCGCATCACCCGTCCCGCCCACCTCTAGCGCTCCCTACGCAGCGCCACCAGCGCCGGCATTGACTGGGCCTGCGTCACGCAGCATCTCGCGCATTGCGTCAACCACTGGGAGTGCACATACCTCGCCGGTGAGCTCAGTACCTCACACCACACGTTCCAAGTTCCGCGATCTCGACGACTTCCTCAATTCAGAAAGCGAGAGTGAAGAAAGCGAGGATGAGGACGAGGAGTATGAGACAGAAGAGGAGAGCGACCCAAGCACCGGGGTCCGCAGAGACTTCGTTCCGGAGTACGACGAAGAGACGGACAGTGAGGGGACGGAGGAGAGTGATGAGGGCTCGGATGGCGCGTATAGATGATCACCATAGCATATTACAGGCCGACGATGGCTTGGCGGTCATATAATGTTCATGAGTCTCACATTATGCTCTTCCCTATCGTCTTCTACTGTTCCTTACTCCTCTCCTCTCTATACTGCGATATCAAGGCTTTACCATAGTCTTCGCAGTTGGGTAGGCGGTTTACGGTGTGGATGTGGCACTTGGCAGGCGAGGTATTCGTCAGGAAGACTGCACGTCAGCAAAGCAATGTACACCCTCTGTCCTGTTATGACAAAGAGTCCAGTCACCATCCCGACTAGCATACTTACTGCCGCAGTGAAAGTCAAACTCGCAGAAAGTTACGGGGCTGTGTATGCGATAGTAGTAAGGATCGCCAAGACCATACTTTCCGATCCACGCAAAGTATGTGCTATCCTCGTGCGTTCGCAGCCGCGCCATCTTGGCCTCAAGTGGCCCAGGGGGTAGGTAGACATTGAAGGCCTGCAGAATGGCGTATACAGTTTCTCTTTGCGCTGAAGTGAATCTCGAGATCGGGCACCCCTCGAATGGCACCACACGATTGTCCTGGCGTGCCCCGCCCAGATGTCTGCAACCCGTTAGCATCTCCCACCTTTCACACGCACCTCTCATCAAATGGGTTCCATCTGTCCTCCGGAAGACCAGGATGGCTTCCCTCATCGGCGGTCGTCATTGCAACGCTGACCTGTGCAGAGGCCTGATTCTCGGGGCTGAGGTCACGCATCAGGTTCAGGCCTAGGATCTCCTCCTTCGTGAAGAGCCGCATGCCTGCGTGGGGACCTACATCTATGCGATCTGGTTCTGCGCCCATGAACGTAGGGCCGACAACCATACGTCGTCCCGCGAACACAACACAGAGACACAGGTGATGTCCGAAGAATGTGTAGCCCCATGGCTTGATAAGCGACGGTCCATCAGAGGGCAGGAAGAGTCGGAAGTTGTATGAGTGTCGGTTGAGCACTGGCAGCCCGCCAACCAGCTCGCCGAGGAAATGGTTCGTCAGAGTGCAACCAACAGCCTTGGAGTATCCCTCTGGGGAGAGTGACGCCTTGAGGACGCCGAGGACACGTTCTTGCACTGTGCCAGTTGCCTCATCCATCCGTATGCCACCGGGGTTGACATATAGCTCGGGGTTCGACCAGGCGCGGATCTCGTCACTGTCCACATCGCCTCGAATGACCTCGTCCCTCTCCTCAGGCGACAACGTGGCTAAAAGGGTCTTGACTGCCTCGACTGCTGCCTCCACGGGCGCGCCCTCGTCCTCGCCGTAGCGAATAATGGTCGGGTCTGGATGCCCATCAGCGCTGAAGCCGCGGTACGGCCGCTCAAGATTCTTGATGTCAAGGCGATTGATGAGCCATGCTGGCGCTGGTGCTTCGCGCCTGCTCTTACACCAGCTGTGCGCGTTGTGCGTGCCGATGCCGGCGATGCGAGGGTGGTCTGACTTGGGTATGATGTCGCGGAACGACACAGTAGCGTCTGTACGCGGCGTCGCTGGATCGTCTGCAAGGGTGAGGCCGCTGTCGGCTGGGATAGCGGTCATGGTGACGGGTCAGCAAACGTCAGTACGAGCCAGTAATGCACTGAAATACAGTGATATATATAAGCGTCCAGGAAGCATGGATGTCTCATGCTGACGGCTGCGTATAGCTCGGACTGTCAGGCATATAGTGTATGCTGCGGGTTCATGTAGCCGATCGGCAATTAGAACGCCGCATGACGAGGGCAGTCATTCATTGTTCGATAGAGGAGGGCAGGCATGCATGCGGCTGTTGTTACGTGGTGTACCGGATGAATAAATGGCCAGCTAGCAGGTGGGCTTGCAAGTGAAAGTGCATACACAGTGGCTACAACTAGGGATTGACCTTGTGCTTGATTTCGTCGACAATGAGACGCTTGTACTCGCTGACGTCGCCCTTGAACTTCGACACGCTGCCGTTCGCACACACCCAGAGCTGCGAACTCGTCTTGTGGATGAATGTCGAGTCGTGGGAGACGGTGATGACACCACCCTGGTAAGATTCGAGCGCATTCGCGAGGCCGTCAAGACCCTCCGTATCGAGGTGGTTAGTCGGCTCGTCCAGGAGCAGGATATGAGGGCGGGTGAAAGCAAGGACAGCAAAGGCAGTACGCGACTTCTGTCCTCCGGAGAGCGTACCGATCTTCTGCAGACTGGTGAGGCCGGTGATGCCGAAGCGGCCAAGGTGGCTACGGTACTCTTGCTCAGAGCGGCCGGGGAACTTGGAGGCAAGGAACTCGACAGACGTCATGTTCAAGTCGAGCTGGTCAACATGGTGCTGGGAGAAGTAGGCGATGCGCAGGCGCGAGTTGATGATGGCGTTACCCTTCGTCGGCTGCAGTTTGCCAATGAGGAGTTTGATAAGCGTACTCTTTCCTGCACCGTTGGGGCCGATGAGACAGATGCGCGATTCGAGCCCAATGTCGATGTCAACATCCTTCAAAATCATCTTGTCAGGAGTGTAGCCAAAGGACACCTCGCTGAGCTGCAGCAAGGGCGGGGACACCTTCTCGGGGTCGGGGAACTTGAAGTTCTCTGCCGAGTCCTCCTCCTCGGGTGGCTCGAGCTCCGGCAGCTTCTCAAGAATCTTAATACGCGACTGCGCTTGGGGTGCGCGGTTCGCATTGTAGCGCCACCTGTCGATGTACGCCTGCAAATGCTGACGGTATGCGAGCTGCGCCTCGTACTCTTTCTTTTGCTGCACTGCGCGCTCCATCTTGGTCGCGTAGAAGTTGGTGAAGTTGCCCTTGTAGTAATCGAGACGCTGCGAGTGCTGGTGCACAATGTCGGTCGCAACCGCGTCGAGGAAGGAGCGGTCGTGCGACACGACGAGAATTGTACCAGGCCAAGACT
Organism: Cutaneotrichosporon cyanovorans; assembly: GCA_002335625.1. NCBI lineage: Eukaryota > Fungi > Basidiomycota > Tremellomycetes > Trichosporonales > Trichosporonaceae > Cutaneotrichosporon > Cutaneotrichosporon cyanovorans. Next base: position 145,467 of record BEDZ01000010.1, on the reverse strand, counting down.
GGAGGTAGTCTTCCAGCCATGCGATGGCGTTCAAGTCCAACATGTTCGACGGCTCGTCGAGCATGAGGAGGTCGGGCTTGACGAACAGTGCACGCGCGAGCGCAAGACGCATACGCCAACCACCAGAGAATGCACGTGTTGGCTTCTTCTGATCCTCCTCGTTGAATCCCAGGCCTGCCAACAGGAGCGCTGCACGGGCCGGACCTGTCTCGGCCTCCATCTCAAGCAGCTGACGTTGGATCTCGCCGAGACGCGCCGACAGCTCGTCTTTCTCGCGTTCCATGTCCAGCTTCTCACCCTCCGGCGCGTCGTCTGGCAGGGGGTTCTTCTCCAAGTGCTCAAGCTTCGCATTAATGTCCTTCTCGTCGGTGAGCAGCTTATGCCGCCATACGTCTGCCTTGAGGACGGAGTCGAGCGCGGTGGTGTCGTCACCAACAATCTCCTGTTCGACATACAATACGGAAATGTGTGTCGGAATGGGCACCTCACGAAGTGCAATGTTGCGCAACAGAGTAGATTTACCCACACCGTTGCGACCGATGAGACCATACCTCCGGCCGTGCGCCATCGTGAGCGTAGCACCAGCGAGAATGCGGTTGCTCGCGAACGATACGTCGATGTTGGTGAGGTGTACATCCTTGGACTTGCCCTTGGCCGCACCCGAGAGGTCAAGAGGATTGACCTTCATGAACATCTCCTCGTAACTCTCCTGCTGCTGGAGCTTGTCGATGAGCTTGGAGCTCTCGTACAGGTTGCGGCGCGAGCGCTTCTCCATCTTCGCCTTGAGCTTCGCCTCAGCCTTGGCGAGCTTGTTGAGGTCGACGCGAGACGCCTGGCCCTTGTTAACCGAGTCGAGGTCGACCTTGCCGCTCATGGCGATCGTCGCCGACATCTGCTGCGAGCGCATGTGTACTGAGCTGGCAAGACGTGTGGCCGTTGTCGCCTTACGCACACGCTTCGACGACTGCGACTCGAGGTAGGTCACCAGGCGGTCCATGAACCCATCGAGTGCCTTGTTGTCGCTGCTGGACGGCCCGTCCTGCAGCATGCCGCGGGTCATCTCGACGATATCGTCGACATCCTCATCCACATCCTCCACCAGTCCCTCGATGTAGTCGACGACCACGTCGTCCGTGTGCGGGAAGGTCTTGCGCTGGAAATCAGCACTCGGATCTGCCTCTGGCACCCACGATGTCAGTCGCAACCGCTGCCATGTTGTTCGATAAAGTGCAATGGGCGCTGTAACAACGCTCTCGACGCGCGTTCAAAGGTGTATGAACTTTGCCGGCGGACGGAAGCAAAATGTCACGATCAAGCCGAACTTTTGTATGCGGAACGGTCATGATGGAGGTCGTTCACGACTCAGAAAGCAACAACAACACCCAACAGCTCCTCGACGAGGCTGTCGCATGCTCGCGCGCTCAGCACGACTTTTCAGCGTACACGTATCGAATCGAGTAACGCACACCGCCACAACTCTAAGATCCGCTAGCCACCTCCACACCTCGACCTGTCGCTGCAACACAATGTCCACCGTCGACGAGAAGATCGCTGCGCTGCAGGAGACTATCAAGAAGCTCCGGGTCGCCAAGCAGGATGCGAGCAAGGAGGTTGAGGAGATGAAGGCTCTGAAGGCGCAGCAGACTAAAGAGAAGAAGGAGGGTCCGGCCGGCTTCCAGCTCAAGGTGCCCAAGGGCACTATTGACCACAAGCCTGCTGCCGCCTTGCTTCGCAAGAAGATCTTCGCTACTCTGGAGGGCATCTTCGCCAAGCACGGTGGTGAGCTGATCGACACACCGGTGTTCGAGCTGCGCGACATCCTCGCTGGCAAGTACGGCGAGGACTCGAAGCTCATCTACGACCTGCAGGACCAGGGCGGTGAGCTGTGCTCGCTGCGCTATGACTTGACTGTTCCATTCGCACGCTACGTTGCTATGAACGGAGTCACTAGCATGAAGCGCTACCACATTGCCAAGGTGTACCGCCGTGACCAGCCGGTCATGTCCAAAGGTCGCATGCGCGAGTTCTACCAGTGTGACTTCGACATTGCAGGCACGTACGACCCGATGGTCCCGGACGCGGAGGTGTTGTACATCCTTGTGGAGGCGCTGAATGCGCTCGAGATTGGCGAGTTCACCATCAAGCTGAACCACCGCAAGATTCTCGACGGTATCTTCGAGCTCGCAGGTGTGCCCGCCGAGAAGATCCGCTCGATCTCATCCGCTGTCGACAAGCTGGACAAGATGTCGTGGGAGGATGTGAAGAAGGAGATGACCGTGGAGAAGGGGCTTGATCCAGCCATCGCCGACCGCATCGGCGAGTACGTTGGTCTGAAGGGTGGGTTATACAATAAGAAGGATTACTAATGTTCACAGGCAATGGCCGCGAGGTGCTCGCCAAGCTGCAGGCGGATGAGAAGCTCACCGCTGTGCCATCAGCTAAGGCCGGACTGGACGATATGGCACTCCTCTTCGACTTCCTGGAGGGCTTCGGCATCCTCGACAAAATGTCATTCGACATGTCGCTCGCTCGCGGACTGGACTACTACACCGGTATCATCTACGAGGCAATCACCGATGGATCAGCGCCCCCGTCTAAGGCAGCGGATGGCGCAGATGCCAAGGACAGCAAGAAGGAGAAGTCCAAGGCAAAGGCAGTTAACGAGGATGGTGTGGACGAGAACGCGGTCGGCGTCGGCTCGATTGCCGCTGGTGGACGATACGACAACCTCGTGGGCATGTTCGCCGAGGCGGCGGGCTCGAAACGCATGCAGGTGCCGTGTGTCGGTGTTTCGATCGGCGTCGAGCGCGTGTACGCTATCCTTGAGCAGAGGCGGCGTGCCCTAGCTGCTCGCCCACGTCAGAAGGAGACCGATGTGTACATCCTCGCTCTGGGCGGCGGCCTCCTTCCCGAGCGGATGCAGTTCGCCAAGCGACTCTGGGACGCAGGCATCGCCGCGCAGTTCATGTACAAGGAGAAGCCTAAGGCGGACAGGCAGTGGAAGCAGGCGGACGTGGACCAGGTGAAGTTTGTGGCGATCCTGGCACCAAGCGAGATTGAGAAGGGCGTTGTGCGTATCAAGGAGCAGGGTGTGGAGCGTGCGGCGGGTGAGGACAATGGCGAGGAGGTGGCCATCGAGAACGTGGTGCAGTACCTGCGCGAGCGCTTGTAGGCTGCTGGTACACGAGTGCTTCATAATCATGCATAGCGATAGCATACAATTGACTGACCGATTGACTGACCGATTGACTGGCAAACTAAACCGATGGCCGACTGCTTGACTGCTTGACGGTGACTGCGGTACCACTACTATCTCGTCTCGAGAACAAACTCCTGCCCATCGCTGTTCGGCTTTCCGACCTTAACCTCGGCATTCGCCTCCTGCAGGTTCATGACGATGGTGAAGAGCGTCTCCGACCCGCCCTTGCTCGATCGATCGCGACATATACTGGCCGGATACCTGTCCTCGTCCTTCAGCCACGTCCACACCTCATCAGTCGCTACAGGCCCCTTTCCACTTTTGAGCAGCTCCTCGATCCTCTCCAGCCTGTGCGGGCTGCAGGCCATCGCGTTACCCGCGAGTGTGATGCCCGGGTGCTCCTCCACATAGTGGTTGGAGTGCAGCACGGCCTCTGCGCCGCGGGCGTGTGTCTTCCGCACTTCCACAACGTCTTTATAGCTGCCCTCTAAGCCGAAAGCAGTGTGCTTGTCTGCCAGGAGAATGTGGCATGCACTTGCAACGCCGCGCGTCTTGATACGCTCTGCGATGACACTTGCGATGTTGTCCTTGCCTGCAGCAGCGAGCTCGAGACTCCAGTCGAGCGCGGCGCGCAGAGTCAGGTGGACTGGGAGTCGATTGTGGGACACTCCCAGTGCAGTGATGGCATTGAGGCAGACACCTACTCCTGCGGAGGAGAGGCCGATCTTGCCGATGATACCGGCTTCGGTGATAATAGAGATGACGCCCTTGTCGGTCGTGATGCGCAGGCGAATGAGGTTGGCGGCTTGGGGATACTTCCAGTCCCAGTTTTGTGCCAAGATTGCTGTCGGTGGGGTGGTGGCTGCAGAATGGACGGCGAGGGAGGTACAGCCGTCCGAATAGAGACCAAAGGCAACCTCGGTGCGGACGTTGAGGGCGAGGATGGATGCGAAGGGGACAGCGGCTCCGTCGGCAAGGCCTGGAGTTAGCTGAAAGGTCTCGAGGGTAACTCCAGAGTTGCCAAGGAAGCAGACTCAGCTACCGTAACGCGCTGAAGTTGGCATCCAGATTTTTTGGACATGCCAGATTGTAGACGTCTTCCACAACAGTTCACTCACCTCGCATCTCCTCCACGTATTGAGGATTCTCCTTCTCGAGCAGCGGAAGCCACTTCTCCGCCTCAGTGCACACCCTGTCCCACGGGAGCTTGGCCGTCTCGGTGAAGAATTTTTCATAGAAAGCAATCGAGCCAGCAACAAGCTGAGATGCTGTTGCACCGTGCTTATGGCCGCGATCGTACGGCGTCCCAGAGACGGAGACCTCGAGCATCGGTGGGCTGTTCGTCATGCCGGTGGACTTTGTGCTGAGCTGGTTGATGTCGGAAATTCTCAACGCTTCCAGTGCAGTATCGATTGCTTTGAGATTGACCCCAACGAGCAGTAGAGTCAAAGGCGCAGTGGCTGCTGCGTCTGGGGAGGTGGATGAGGAGGTGGGCAAGACAAGGGCAAGATAGATGCGACGATCTGCGGGGTACAGGGGCAGACCTTATCGCTATCGCGGCGCTGATGGGAGTCGCCGATGAGACGAAAGGCTCGAAGGGATAAACCGTCCGTGGTACAGGTCACAGCTGGCGAGGGTGACTAGCAAGAAGCAGTATCAAGTTGAGTGAGTAGTGAAGATGCAAACCTGAGAATAAGATGAAGAGAGCAGGTAAGAGTGACTGACTGACTACACAGGTAGTGCCCACTTCGGTCAATTGTGGTGTGATCGGCTATCTCCGTCTGATCATGAGCAACCTGAATGCGACACTTCCACATGAAGGCCCGGTTCGTGACATGTTAAGGGATCTGCGGTTACAGGACTGATAGCTGTGGCCAGCATTGATGAGCCGTGAAGATCGCAGTGAGTATACGTTGTCTCTCTCTGAGGAGCTTGGGATACCGCAGAATCCTCTCTGTGCGATCGTCGCCATCTCCAAATTCCGCTGTCGTCTCCTTCAGACGATGCAACGACCTATGTGTAGCGTTCAGTCGTAGAGTCAGTTGTCTTACACTGAGATGACATTGTCATTGGTGAGTATGAGATTTTTCTGGTTATCGGTTCATCGCGGTTCATCAGACCGTTTGATTGCCAAAAAATGGAAAGGACTTCGTCTCAAACTAGCAAGCTAGCAACCAATCTCTCTTACAGCTAATACCCAATACATACAGTCTAACGCCATTCTAATATCGATGAATCGACTTTTATACTACTAACACCGTACAGCCCTTAGAACCACACGTCGCCCTGGTCCTTCATGGCGTTGGCGACCTTGACGAAACCAGCAATGTTGGCACCGGCGACCAGCGACGGGACAGCAGAGTCCTTGACGTAGGTGCGTCCTGTCTCCGAGCAGTTCGAGTAGCAGGTGGTCATGATGTCCTTGAGCTTGGCGTCGACCTCCTGGTGCGTCCACTTGACACGCTGGGAGTTCTGGCCCATCTCGAGACCCGACACCGCGACACCACCACAGTTGGCAGCCTTGCCCGGTGCGTACCAGCAGACGCCGGCGGTGTCCGAGGTGGACTTTGCGGTCTGGCGAGAGACCTCGAAGACATCAATGGCGGCCTGGGTGCAGCCCATGTTTGAGCCCTCGGCGACGTAGCGGACACCAGCCTTGATAAGGGCCTTGGCCTCGTCCTCGGACACCTCGTTCTCAGTAGCACAGGGGAGAGCGACGTCGGCCTTCTCGAAGAGAGTCCAGGGGCGCTTGCCCTCGTGCCACTCGAAGCGGCCGTCGTTCTGGAAGGCAGGGAGGGACTGGCGGCGGAGCTTGATGTCGGCGATGGAAGCAATGTCGGCGGCGTTGAAGCCCTCCTCGCCCTTGGCGATGAGAGAGCCAGTCGAGTCGGAGAACGAGAGGACGGTACCACCAAGCTCGAGGACCTTGAGGGCAGCGAACTGAGCGACGTTACCGGAACCGGAGATGAGGACGCGCTTGCCCTTCCAGTCGGTGTTGTCGAGGTCACGGAGCATCTCGGTGACGTAGTAGACGAGACCGTAACCAGTGGCCTCGGGGCGGATGAACGATCCTCCCCAGTCGTCACCCTTACCGGTAAGGATACCGGCGAACTCGTTCTGGTAGCGCTTGTAGGCACCGAACATGAAACCGATCTCACGACCACCAGTTCCGATGTCACCGGCGGGAATGTCGGTGTCGGCACCGATGTGGCGAGAGAGCTCGAGCATGAAGGCGTTGCAGAAGCGGCGGATCTCAGAGTCGGACTTGCCCTTGGGGTCGAAGTCGGATCCACCCTTACCACCACCCATGGAGAGGCCGGTAAGAGCGTTCTTGAAGATCTGCTCAAAGCCGAGGAACTTGAGGACCGAGAGGTTCACAGTGGGGTGGAGACGGAGACCGCCCTTGTAGGGGCCGAGAGCAGAGTTGAACTGCACACGGAAGCCGCGGTTAACAGCAACGGACCCATCGTCGCGCTCCCAGGTGACACGGAACTGGATCACACGCTCGGGGATCTGGACGATCTCGAGAGCCTTGCGGTACTCGGGGTGAATGGCGAGGAAAGGCTCGATGGTCGAAGAGACCTCGTGGACAGCCTAGAGCGTCAGCGATAAGAACCTCAAATCATCTCATATGACACCGCCACTTACCTGCTCGAACTCGGGCTCGGAAGGGAGGTTGGACATTGTGATGCTGATGAGGTGGCGAGAGATGTGTAGGTGCTACAAGACTGTGCTGAATGCGAACGGGCCACTTGAGAACTATGCAGTTGTGAAGATTGATAGGAAGAGGGGCGCTCAGACCCACCCCGTAGCCTTTTATCTGTTCCATTATCAGCACCTGCTCCATCACGAGTCGCTCGACCGGTCGACCGCTCGATCGGAAAGAGTAGGAATAGCACACTCCCTGCTAGCGGGCAGCAGTCGGCTGACGCGGCGGCCCCTCGCTGTCTCCGTCCCATCCCCCTCTGTCTCCACTGGTCGTCTGCCGTTGCCGCTGCCGCACGCACGCCGCCAGCTGCCATTTTTCCAGAACCACGATCCACCGACCGCCGGCCCCGACGGCGATTTCGGCCATGTGCGATGGAACGGAGGGACGATGAGATGAGTCGCAGAGGGCGTCGGCCAATCAGGTCTGGCCAAAGATGATCACTGATCCTGAGTGATGCACTGATAAGAGAGCAGTCGGCCAATCTTGTGACAATCGGTGTGTGTTACGTAAATGCAGATGTTTTCCTGGTCGCGAGACAACACGCAGTGTCCAATGGCGTCCTCGGCAGGACATCGACGCTTCATCCTCCGACGATCGGTTCTATGTCGCCGCTAAGTTGTTTTTGCTGCCTAGGTTGCCTAGCTTTTGCCTGAGTTTGCCTTGAGCGGCACACCGTCAATTCCCGCCGAGTGTTTGTGAGGCGTCTTGCCTTAGCCGTGATTCGTAAGAGCGTGGAGTGGAGCTGTGGAGGTGGGTGCTGCGGGTATGGCATACCATGGCAGTGAGTGGCATTAGAGTTGGGCCATAGATCTGCTGTAAGTGGAGCGCATAGATCTGGAGAGCTAGTCAGGTACTGCAGTACTTAGTCTGTAGTAATCAATCACAGTCAGATCATCGGCCGGTAATAGACAGATGTCAATGACATCTACACCAACGCTGTGCGGCTAACTATTCAGCACCGGCAGCACCACAGCCAGCCAAAATAGCACACGACATAAGCCAGGCCTTGCTGCTCGTTGCACAACTCACCCGCACTCTCTCCGAACTTACTCCATATCCATATCCATACCACCAGATTCCAGATGCTAGGAGCACCTCCATCCCGGAGACGTCCGCTTGCCAGCTTCCCAGCTCGCTCGCACCCCGCCGTCGAGCACACCCGCAACCGGGAGGATGACCGGAAGAATGCCGACCACTCAGAGATGGATGCCGTATCTCCCAGATTGACCCTCGGGGATTTGCTGCTATTGGACACATGTCTTATCAAGAACTCTGCGTGATCGCGGGGCCTCCACCCAAGAGTCGTCGAATGCCGGAGGGAAGGTGTTTGGCCACTGAGCGATGCGCTGATGCTTAGCCGTTGCGCGACGCAGTCTCCAGTGTTAGCAGTGGTTCCAGTGATCCAGTGTGCATGAGCCCCATGGTGCCGCCGGCAGTATCGTCACGTTGAGGCATGCACGGTGAGCTGGGTGAGATCTGGTATGAGTGCGTAGCGCAGGCAGGGGGTGGTGTGCGGGCAAGAGCATTGGGCGATATCCGTGAGATGGAAATAGCCTACAGTATGGCTGTGAGTGGTTGAGGCAGATTGAGTATGCAGTGAGGTGAGCGATAAGCGCAGAGATTGTTAGTAGAAGCCGGAGTGATATGTAGAAGTGTCATGATGAGGAAAGTGCGATGGAGAGAAAGGAAAATGGCGAGGAAGGTCAGATATATGCAACGAGGACGGCGAGGAAGGTGCCCTCCTCACTGCCAGAGACCATCAATAAACTAGCAGTAGCACATCAACTTTGTGCATGATATACCACGGTTATAACGCATCTCTTGCTCAGTGGCACGATGCTGCCATGCAGGGCAGAGCATCTTGGTCTCTTAGATTGAGGACTCGAAACCATCACAGCAATGAGGCAGCCACATATTTCTTGCGTACACACAGAGATACAGAGGCACACACACCGCACCAGGTAGTAGTAACACATACACGTCCACGACACACACACAGACACAGAGAGACAAATACACACACGCAGGCGCACGTATACACACATATACACACCATACACATACATATACACATATACACATATACACAAGACACACAGACACACAGACACACAGACACACAGGCACACAGACACACAGGCACACACAGACACACACAGACACTCACACATACACACACACACATATACACACACACTCACACACACAACGTACCTCCACAGCGGCACCTTCTGGAAATGTCTGGAGACCGACGCGCCCACATTACCGGGACAGCAGCTACACAACAACCCGACAACAAAGCAAGCAGCGATCCCCTGCTAACGCACGACACGGTCTGCACCCACTCAGGACACCACCACACGCTGTCACGACGCTGTCACGATGCGCTGCACGCACAAGGGCTGTGGGCAGGAGTTTGACGAGGCGACGAACACGGACACGAGCTGCTCGTACCACCCCGGAGGACCGGTGAGTCTGGCTCCTGACTATCTTCGGGACGGTCAGCTTTGTGCTGGATTGAGTCCTCTTGAGGAGTTCCTTAGGCTATGACCTACTGCTCGAGTTCTACGGATTACCGCCTCATGCCTTATCGCCTTCATCAGCATCTACTATCCCGGGTTTCCTCCACCTCCATTGTAGACTGTGTACTGACCCCAGATCTTCCACGAGGGCCTGAAATCATGGTGTGAGTAGCCAACTGATCTTACTATCTCCCTCGGCACTATGTCAGCTATATTGCTGACACCAGCCTGCTGCAACGACGTCAACAAGCCCGTCCTCGAGTTCGACCAGTTCATGGCCATCCCGCCGTGTGCGAAGGGCAAGCACTCGGCAGAGGAGCCGGCGCCGAAGCCAGCACCACAGCCTGCAGCGAGTGCGCCGACGGCAGTGAACGGAGGAGTGGAGGTTTATGGTGCGGCGAAGGAGGAGGCGAAGGCACCAGCCGCGACCACAGCTCCGGCACCGACAGCGACGACCATGGCACATATGGCACAGGCGCCAGCACCACCCGAGCCAGTAGAGGAGGAAGAGGACGATCCGGATGTGCCTGTGCCGCCTGGGGCGAAGTGCAAGCGGTTGGGGTGTGGCGCCGAGTGGAAGGGGGAGGAGAGTAGGGAGGAGGTGTGTGTGTACCACCCGCAGAGTGTGAGTATCGAGTGTCAAGTGTAAAACTCGAGGAACGAGGAAGACCAAAATTAAAGCTGGTCCAGGGAGAACGGTGATCATGAGCGCTCATGTGCACACGCTCAGTCTGTGATACTCCTGCGCCACGTTGTGGCAGTCTGCTCGACTCATCGTGATTGCCAACGTAAACAATATGCTGCGTTCCATTACTTCATGTCTATGACCCAGCAGTCGTTCAACCCCGTCCCTGGTACTGACGCCAGCCCGTCTTCCACGAGGGATCCAAGGGCTACCTCTGCTGCAAGCGCCGCGTGCTCGAGTTCTCCGAGTTCCTCAAGATCAAAGGGTGCAAGGAGGGGAAGCACCTTTTCGTCGGGAAGAAGAAGGACGACGAGGGCAAGGCAGAGGAGGTGCAGGTGCGCGTGGACCACTACCAGACGCCGATGGAGGTGCACGTCAGTGCATATGCCAAGAAGTGAGTAGACGCGCGAAGCGGGCGAGGCGAAGCCGAGGTCGCGAGCGGCGGGAGCACTGTCGGTGCGGGCAAAGCGAGTAGTGATTACCGTCGCGTTGCTACAAAGATATACCTCACAGTGCAAATCACTCTGAGCGCCGTCGCTACTAAGATTCCAGTATGTGCAACATAGCACCACAGCATTGCCCTTCTTCTACTTTTCTTCAACTCCGTCGCGTGGCTTGCCATAATCCGAATTCTCGCTGACAGCAGCGCCGACCCCACCCGCTCAAGCATAACCTTCACCCCGACGACCCTCACGCTCGACCTCTACCTCCCGGAAAACAAGCACTTCAAGCGCACTCTCACGCTCTACGGCGCCATCGACCCAGAGAAGAGCAAGTTCCGCATCCTGGGTAGCAAGGTGGACGTCACGCTCGTGAAGCCAAAGCCGGCGAGCTGGCCGTTGCTCGAGCTGCCACCGGCGGGGACGGAGCTGCCGCCGGGTTACGCGATCACGTTTGGGGTCAGTGGGAGGACGGGGACTGTGGGCGGGAAGGAGGTGGTGTTGAGTGTAGAGGAGGCGGCGAGGCGCGCGTAGCGGCGAGTCGACGCAGTCGACGAGGAGCTGCGCGCGGGTCTGGCGGTAGTCGACGAGGAGCTGCGCGCGGGTCTGGCGGTAGTCGACGCAGTCGACGAGGGACTGAGCGTGGTCTGTGGCGACGAAGTCGGTCAATCGACGAGGAGCTGCGCGCGATCTTCGGCGAACGAAGTCGGTGTGGGGAGTATGGAGCTGGCAGGTTTCGGGGTGAGTTTGGGAGACGAGGATGTGTGGACTTGGCAGCTGAGGTGGCTGGGGCACTGGAATGGCAGGTCAAGTTGATGGTTTGCTCGAGGATGGGAGGGAGCAACGTTCTTTGGATCGTACTCTATCTTCGGAGTCCGGTTCCAAACTCATTGATACAGGACCACTGTGGGTAACCTGCGATTGGCCTGCATAAGGGGCAGCAGGAGCTAAGGAAGGGCATGGACAAGGTGGTGGGAGTGTGAGCAGTGAGTGTGGGCGTCGTTGAGAATAATTCATGAGCATAGCATGGTGGTAGATCTGTAGACGTTGTTGAGCATAGAATGGAATGAGCATTGCACTGGTGCAAGCCGAGCTCGTCACTAAGTGAAATCTGACACCCCATCAAGACATCAAGTGTGAATACTGATGTGGGCGAGCACAAAACTACTCCTCGAATGTCTGCAATGTCCATGTACTTCACTCACTTGCCTCAAGTTCCCCGTGACTGCCTGTGGTCTGCTCCCAGCTCGCATACGCGCTGGCGCTCGCATGCCCGCTCCCGCTCACATCACTCAGATGCATACATCATGCTACATTTTACGCTCCATGCCATGCCCCCGTGCCTCCATGCCTACAACGTTTCTTTTCTACACCGGTTTGTAACGCCACGCCACATTTGCCTTGCCACATCCACATCCGCGATCAGCCACGTCCACGAACGCCCCGAGCAGGACGGTCGCACTGCGGCCGGGCTGACGCCCGGCCTCGTGCTCCCTCATGCTCGCTTAGTTCGGCCTGATCGCAATCTTCAACGCCTTGCGCGAGTTCATCTTGTCCAGCGCCTCCTGCCACTGGTCGATCGTGTACACGTCCGTGACCATGCCCTTGACGTTCACCTTGCCTGAGTCGAGGTACTCGACCGCACGGGGGAAGCAGTAGACCTGCGAGAACGACCCGATGATCCTGATCTCGTCGCCGAAGATCTTGCTCGGGGGCCAGGTGACGCGGGCGCTGCCCTCGTACACGCCGTACACGAGGAGTGTACCGCCACGAGAGACGTAGTTGATCGCGTCGTTGACAATCTTCTCGACACCGGTGCACTCGGCGACGACGTCAAAGCCGTACGGGTTGTCGCTCTTGATCTTGGCCCACTGCGCCTCGGGGTTCTGGCGGTCGAGGTCGATGTACTCGTCGGCCGCGCCGAGCTGGCGCGCGAGGTCCATCTTGATGCCCTTGTTGGCCGCAATGGTGACCTTGGATGCGCCGCCGAGCTTCATGAGCTGCGCGAGAATGAGACCCGTGGGGCCAGCGCCGATAAGGAGCACGTTGGCGCCGAAGGGCATCTGGAGCTTGTCCATGCCGTGGACGGCGCACGAGGCGGGCTCGAGGAGAGTCGCCTCCTCGTCAGAGAGGTTCTTGATCTTGAAGCACTTGTTCGCAGGGTAGCGGATGTACTCGGCGAAACCGCCGTCAGACTGGACACCGGCGGCTGTGAAGTGCTCGCACATGAGCAGCTGGCCGCGGCGGCAGTAGTGGCACTTGCCGCAGGTCTGGCCGACGTCGGCGGCGATGCGGTCCCCGATGTCGAAGCCTTGCACGTTCTTGCCGAGCTTGACAATGGTGCCGACCGCCTCGTGGCCGGGGATCAGGGGGAACTTGGGGTTGAAGTCGCCCTCGTGGATATGGCCGTCGGTGCCGCAGAAGCCGCAGATGGAGACTGGTGTGAGCAATCGCCGAGCGCAGCGAGGTGATGGCGAGTAAGACAACAACCGAGCGCAGCGAGGTCGTTGAAAGACTAGCGCAGGGAAGCAGCGAGGTTGACGGGCGAGGAGGGTACATGGGCAGCCAGCCAAACGAGCGCAGAAAAGTTGGCGGGCGAGCTGGGTATTGGGTTGCCGGCCAACCGAGCGCACACAGAGGTTGGCAGGCGAGCGGGTACATGGGCAGCCACGCAGGGAGGTTGGCGGGCATGCTATGTGTATTTGAGGGCCAACCTCGAGCGCAGCAAAGCCTGTTGGCGAGCACGCCAGCAAGTGCATAGAGTGTTTGCTAGCAGGTCGCAAGCGCAGCGGGTTGAAAGGCAATATGGCCGGGCCACTCATGCGTTACAGCATAGTGCCACTGAGACTGCCACTGGAGCCACGCCTTCAGAACAGCTGTGCTCTGTCTGGCACGCGTGACGCTGCAGCTGCTGCTTATACAGCGCCCCAATGTGATGTCAACAAGTTCTAACGGGAGAAGCTCATATCTGGCTCTGGAATGATTTCCAGTGACTGGGAAAACGCCGATCATGTTGCCCTTACAGGACTGCTTATTGACACTTCTGCCGCACTTCTGCCATTACTCATGTCATGATTTCTCAAAATGACAAGTCGCTGGACCACGTCCTGCAAGAGCAGCTGCACTCAAGATCATGCCCAAGGCAACCTTGACATCTGCGATCATCATGCACTCAAGCAAAATGCACAGCACAGTGCAAACCACTTCTCGCATCGCGGATCCCACCTCCACATCTCCCTGAACCTGATGCTTCTTGCTCTCTCTCTACTCACCCGTGAGGAGCAGGTCGTCATCGCCGACCTCGGGGACAGGGACGGTCTTGACCGAGAACTTGCGGGGCTCGTCGTAGACGAGGGCCTTCATTTCCTTGGGGATGGACATTTTGAGTGTCTGGGTGTCAGCACTGAGCAGTGGAAAAAGCGAGCAGTCGAGCGGAGCGAGACTGTGAGACTGGGAGACTGGGAGGTGCTGATTGCAACGAACAGCTGTTGGGCAGTCGAGCAGTCGAGTAAAGCGAGACAGCGAGACTGCGAGACCGTTGCATGCGAAAGAAGATCCTGCAGCAAGCAATACGAGCAGTTGAGCGTAGCCAGTCTATAAGGCTGCAATACTGATGCTTGCAAAGCCGGCAACATGTACTGATGGCACGCCGAGCCATCTAACAGCCGGAATCCGTTCGACTCCAATCTGCAGACCCACGGAGGTGCCAATCGCTATGAGGCGCTTTCAGTAGCAGCACACAGATACAGCAGCAGGTTCCTTCTCCTCTCTATGGGTGCTTTCGCCCAAGCTGCTGACCATAGCTGATCAGGGCGCTGTGAGGCTACCACAGCAACCACAGGATCGACTGCTTCTTTCAAGCGCCGGACCGGAACGCAGCACAGGCAGAGCGCCATCATGCGAAACTGCTGCACCTTACACGCAACTTCGACACGACTGCTCGATTGCAAGGCTGCTCTGCTGTGAAGCAGACGCATCACCGAAGTGGTTATGGATCACAGCTGTAGAAAGCCCAGGCTGGTGTGGAAAGCTGCTCTGTTGCTCGTTGATGTCCTGCTCAGCCGCTCGTTGCTATGATAGCCTGATGACCAGCTGCAGCAAGCATGACTGCCTAGCAAGCATACGGCTGAGCGTGCGATGCTGCTTCCGCACCATGAGCAAGCAGCACACAAGCAGCACCGCAGCACCGCAGCATCGCAGCATCGCAGCATCACCACAGCCCACACCACCTCCCACCACGCCCTAGTCCCACCACCCCATACTCACTCTGTCTTTTGCTTCTAGGTTCGTGAGCAAGAGAGAAAGATACCGTCAAAATCCCTCAGTCCCATCTTATATACCAACCACCCTTCACATCGTGCGCGCGCCCGCACACAGCCCACAGAGCCACGGCCCACGCTCACTGGCTGCGTGTCACCTCTGAAAAGCCACGCAGCCAAGACCACCAACGTGACGTCGGCAAAGGACGCCGCGATGCCGAGGTTGCTGCCTCTGGTGTGGTTCAACACTCTCTGCATATCCGTTGCAACCCCTGTTCCTGTGCCGCCTGCTGCTTCATCTCTATGCATGTATTGGATGGCAATACATGCAGAGCTGCAAGCTGCGTTTTATCTGTGCTCAAAAAGCATCAGTAGTGCGATGCACCCACTGCACCAACGCCCGCTGGAACTCTCTAGACGCTTTCTCTGCATATTGTACATCACAGCGTATGCTTAGCCTTCCTCCCGCGGCTATCATGACGTCAAGGACCCTGTATGCGGAGGGACGTACTCCGATTAGTGGGGAAGGAGTAAGGGGTGGGATTTGCCGGGGCATGTGGGTGGGCATGGAGAGGGAATGGGGGGAGTGGATAAGGACGAAGGTTGTACGTCGAGAGATGTGTAGTGACAAGAAGTGGCAGGCGGGCGGTGTGTTGCTTTTGATATGCTTATGGAAAGGTAGAGATCACTTAAGGGGTCAGAGAGGCTGAGGACAGCCAGCTGAGAGAGGAACAGGTATCAGTGAAGACGAAGAGGGGAGGGCGGGCTACAGAGGGAGCGCTGTGTCGCAGAAGGAGCGGAGCTAGCGGAGGCGCATGATGGAAAACGCATATGAGGCACACGCACGAGGGGACGCGTCGTACAACGTACAAGGAAGGTAGGTAGGTATACGAGGCTACACTCAGAAGCTCAGAACGTGCGGTGTGCTATGCTTCGAGATACGATACTCTTCTTGCTAAACTGCGCGATGTGAGGCTGGCGTTGCTGTATGAGAAGTTTAGGGCAGCTTCGATGTCCTACTCCGTTTAATGTGGAGATTCCACACCTTATAACCTCCACTCGGAGGCGGTTGAGCAGCATCAAGCTGCTACATTACCTGAATAGCAAGCATCCTGACCGTTTGAGGGCAGCAGTAGTGATGATCATTCAGAGAAGGCAGCATTCGCTAAGTGTTATTGCACTGAACATGGTGTTGCTTTGGTGATTGCTGTTCATTGACAGCAGCAGAATCGACTGTCACTCAACAGAGAGCGCAGCAGAAGTACAACTCGACACAATGATCTGCTCAGCACTACGAAGAACATACGGGATCAGACGAATGAGTTTGTATTCAACAAGCGCAGAACCTTATACTGGCGATGATCAGTCTCCTGTCCCGGCTGCTGACTTTCGGCTGGCCCGTTTGGAACCAATGTGGATTGACCCATCCTTAGGTTGGAGGACGATGTGACGAAAGACCAACAGCAGCTGCCACACCAGCATATTCCCTACTCGCATACACTACATTCTGCTACTGATACCGGCCAGCAGACAAGAACCACAGTCCCAGCGAGCGTTTACTGCGGGTCAGCACTGTCTCACGTGTGCAGGCAGCAGCAATTGGATTCGTTCACCGATCAAGGACGATGCCGGTCTCCTGCTGCCTCGCGCAGGCACTGCTGCGGCGCAGCGCCTGCCCTCGGACGCACCTTTGCCATCATCATGGTCACAAACTCGTTGTAGTCGATCATGCCGTCTCCGTCCTTGTCTGCCTCGCGGATCATCTGGGTGATCTCGTCGTCTGAGAGCTTCTCGCCGAGGTTAGCTGGGGTAAGCACTCTGCTGCTGCTAGTAGACCTACTCATAACGTGCTTGAGCTCTGCGGCCGAGATGTGGCCGTCGTTGTTCTTGTCGAACACCTGGGGGGTCAGCACGCCCCTTGCGCCCAACTTGCCTTGAACGCCTCGCGGATCTCCTCCTCCGAGTCGGTGTCGTGCATCTTGCGCGCCATGAGGGTCATGAACTCGGCAAAGTCGATCGAGTTGTTGTTGTCTGCGTCGACCTGGGTGTCGGAGGTGGGATCCCAAGCATCAACGGAGGGTGGAAGGGGTCAGGGAGAGGGTGGAGCAGGTGATGATCCGGTTGAGAGGGGCCGGGCGCAGGTACGCAAGATTCAACGCAAAAGAATGCAATTAACAGGATGTTAGGGGGACAGTCGGACAGGAGGCCAGAAGTAGAGGACAGGATCGAGAAGTTGAGATCGAAGGTGATGGGCCAGTCGTGTTATCGGTCGAGTGTGAGGCCCAAGCAAGCACACAGTAGGCATCACATTTCACACATAAGAAGCAGCGTCAGCATATGCGCCTCACAGTCAACGCCCGCCGCCACCGCTAGCTATCGCAGCAGTGGCAGCAGGTGCAGCGCCCACTCACCTCGTTGATCATGTCTTCGAGCTCAGCCTGGGTGGGGTTCTGGCCCAGCGAGCGCATGACGGTGCCGAGCTCCTTGGTCGTGATGGTTCCGTCGCCATCTGCAGTGGAGGTACATCAGAAACAAGAAGACGGGATATAGAAGAGAGTCGATTGAATCAGTCGCCAAGCCAGGTCGAGGATCGCGCGTCAGCCCATGCACATCCCCTCATGATAGTACACACCCTTGTCGAACAGGGAGAAGGCCTCCTTGAACTCTGCGCGTCAGCTGCGTTCTCACTCCTTCAGACCACACTCACCGGCAATTTGCTCTGCACACGACGTGGTAAGCTCCTTATCTACGCCTTGAAGATGTACATACCCTTGGTCTGCTCGTCAGTATGGACTCGACCTAGGTGGTGCTCGCCCTCCGTGGAACGCAGCGCGACAACGCGTAGCCTTGCTCCCCATCACTCCGCCGCCTTCCACCATTACCACCACCATCACTCCTCCTCCCCCTCAACTCCCCCACTCACCAGCTGCTCGGCCATTGTCAACGATAGATACGAGAGATAAGCTAAGAACCAGAGGTGACGATGTTCGAGACTTGGAACTGGACGGCTGTGCGCGCGCGACGACGGTATGCCAGGGGAATGCCGCGTGTCACGGGAGTATCCATACACGCACATACACACAAGTCATATACACAAACAACGCTGCATGTCAGGCTGGCTCCTAGCTCCTCGGCTCTTGGGTCAGGCTCACCGGATCCGGCTCTGATGTCACTAAGCATTTTCGCTCACTTGCGAGTCGCAACAACAATCGACGGGCACCAAGCTGCACCTTTGCTTCGAGCAGACGTTGTACTTGCACGAGCGTACAACTTAGGACGGCGCAGAGAGGAATACCTGGTTTGACTTTCCGAACATCTCCTGCTTTCGCCCCTCCTCCTCATCTCCAATTCCTCTCCCCCACTCAAGCCCCGGACCCCCATGGCCCCCCTCCTCGGCCGGCCGCTGAACGTCTACGCCCTCCCGCCGGAGCTGCTCGACTGCCTTGCTGTCCGCTCAATCCAGGCGCAAGAACAGGACACGCCGCAACAAGGAGACGCGTCTGACAGGCCCTCAACTCTCCTGCAGCCGTCGGCGTCGTCGTCTGCAACTCTAGGATGCCAGGCATGTCCGGGAGCGTCGTTTGACACGCCAGAGGACCAGCGCGCGCACTTCAAGTCCGACTGGCACAGGTACAATGCCAAGGCGAGGTTGCAGGGCGGGAAGGCTGTGGCTGCTGAGGAGTGGGACAAGCTAGCGGATGGTGAGTACGACAAAGCTGTATCCGGTGCGATTACGAAAGCGCAGCATGGCGTGGAGGAGAGGCGCGGACTCCTCGATCGTCCCTACTCTCTGAATTGCTTACCTATGCGGTTCCATGGCAGTCAATTCTAGGCTACCATTCCT
Organism: Cutaneotrichosporon cyanovorans; assembly: GCA_002335625.1. Classification (NCBI taxonomy): domain Eukaryota; kingdom Fungi; phylum Basidiomycota; class Tremellomycetes; order Trichosporonales; family Trichosporonaceae; genus Cutaneotrichosporon; species Cutaneotrichosporon cyanovorans. Next base: position 126,809 of record BEDZ01000010.1, on the reverse strand, counting down.
AAGTTCTGGAAGTCTGGGGAGAAAGGTGATCGCTGCATGCTATCTTTCCGAGCCCCAGTGCATGGCTCCTAAGCTGCGCCGTGTACGAGTCTGTCTGGCAATCTCAAGACTATTCCGCCCTTCCTGGCTTTGTGCCCCGCAGTCACTAACCCCAGGCGTCTCCAGCATCTCAGGCTCCGCATCCTCCACCTCCGGCTCCTCCCAGGGCTCGAAGATCACCCGCCTGCTGAACAAGACCAAGATCGCCGACACCGACGACATCGACTCGGATGAGGAGGCCGAGCTCGCCGACCTGCGGCGCAGGGCACAGCTGCGCACCGCTGTGATCTGGTTCACGGCCCAAAATCCGCCAGAGGCACTAGGCATCCCCCCGGACACGCAGTTTGGCGTCCACCGCGCGCTCCTGTCTGCGTCAGATACGGCGGCGGACTATCTCGCTGATCTGAAGCGGATCCAGTTGGGGCCCGAGACTGCAAAGGAGCACGTCGACAGCGACGACGAGGATGAGGACAGCGGGGAGCGCCGGATAGCGCTGTTCATGGTTGCTGGGGGTCACTTCGCTGGCATGATCGTTGGGTTGAGACCCCGGGGCCCGCATGACAAGCAGACGGTCAAGGGTGCGGGGGAGGTGCGCGTGCTTAAGCATAAGACGTTCCACCGGTATACCAGTGAGTGAGAAGTGGTCGAGCAGGAGTGTGGAGGTTATGGCGCTGCAGGGCAACCTGCTAAGAATATATGGCAGCGGTGTACGGCTAGGAGGGTGATCACACATGCTGCTGTCTGACAACTCTCGCTCGTGCGATATTGCTGGCAGAGGGGCTGTGGACTCATCCGGCAACTGGCCCTCGTTGACAATCCAAGTCTGAAAAGGCGGAATGGTGCAATAATTCTACTCTGGTTCATTTGAGTCTCGACATCGACGCAGTTCGTCTGGCCCCCGTATGATACTAGACCTGTCTGCAGCCGACTGTTCCGCTCCCTCGCCTCGCCCGCTCACGCGCTGCCGCGCGCTCGCGTGCTCGTGCTCGCTAACCCCAGCCCGCCGCAAGCAAGGCGGCTCCCAAGCCCTCAACGACAACGCCAAGTCCAAAGCCGTCTCCGCCGGCGCCATGCTCCGCCGCTACGGCGAGCAGGCCCTCCAAGAGGAGATTCGCGCCCTGCTCTCCCAGTGGTCTACCGACCTTTCCCACTGCGAGCGCATCTTCCTCCGCGCTAGCACGCACGGCAAGACCTCCTTCTGGGGCTACGACGGCGCCGTGCTCCAGAAGACCGACCCGCGCATACGCTCGTTCCCCTTCCCGACCCGCCGGCCGACGCAGCAGGAGCTCCTCCGCGCGTGGCACGAACTCACACGTGTCAAAGTCTCGCACCTCTCCGCTGCCGCCCTAGCAGCGCAGGACGAGGCGTATATCGCCTCTCTGCAGCCAAAGCGGCAAACCAAACCCACCGCGCCAGCCCCCGCACCCAAGCCCAAGGTCGTGAAACCCACCATCTCGCCAGAGGAGGAAGCCCGGCAAGACCGCGCGAAACGCCTCCACGACATGGTGAGCAAGGGGCGTGTCGAGCCCCTCCGGTCCTTTGTGGCAAAGTACCCTGATGAAGTGGAGCCGCACGTCCTCGGCGTCGCAGCGTCATCGGGGCAGGAGGATGTGCTCCGGTACTTGCTCACCGAGGCGCGGCTGGACCCCACGGTGCCACTCGACGGCGGGAAGAGGGCATACGAGCTCGCGGCGAACAAGGGGGTGCGGAACGTGTTCCGGCGCGTGGCGTACGACCACCCGGAGATGTGGGACTGGCAGGCGGCAAGGGTGCCGAGCGGGTTGAGTGAAGAGGCGGAGGCGGAGCAGGGTGCGAAGAAGGCCGAGAGGCGGCGTGGGCTGAGGGATAAGATGAGGGAGAGGGCCGCGGCAAGGGAGGCGGCGGGTGGGAGCGGGGGGAGTGGTGCGGAGGGTGGGGCAGAGGAGGAGAAGAGGGAGGATGGGGGAGGGTTCGCGGAGTTGGGATTGCCGAAGGCTGGGCCACAGAAGCTGGGTGGGAGGCCTGGGGCGGCGGAGGGTCTGGCGGGGCTGAGTCCTGAGATGAGGATGCAGATCGAGAGGGAGAGGAGGGCGAGGGCGGCCGAGGCGAGGTTTGGCAAGCTGGGGAGGTAGGCGAGGATGTGAGTGTGAAGGCGGGAGCTGAGCATTATTAGAACGGAGAGCATGGAGCAGGTTAGAGTGCAGGGAGCTAGTAACATCGCATTGCATTCTTCGGACATGATGATAGACGCATGGCATGGGTGTATATGGTTTGCATGCATGGTGCTGTTAATTGCGGACGACGGCGGTGTCATCTATGATGCGAGGTAGTGTACCAACGTTCTGTCACAGCCGGACAGAAGACCGTACAACCCTTGTTGTCGGATTAGAGCAAGCCGGCTACGAGAGGTTCAGACGGGTGGCAGTGGCTGTGTGCCTCAAACCGGATAGCACGATGGCAGTGAGTGGAAAAGCATCAGTGGCAATGGAGGCTGTATTTTGGAGAAGAAGCGGCAGGGGTCTGGTCCCAGGCAGAGAGGCATGAGTCAGTCAGCATGCACTCCTGTAGTCAGTGCGGTACAGTCTGTCGTCGCATTAGGTGCACTTCCAGAGCAGGATCAGTGAGCGGCGTTAACACAACTGACGCATTGAAGGCAGGCGACATGATACAAATGCCCAGGCCGGACTGCTGTGGCAGGCGGAGAACGCTTGTCCCACGGCCGTCAGCCACATCAAATCCGGCTTCCATAACGTAGGCAGCAACAAGTCATCCCACTCAAGGTCCCTGCAGGAATGCGTGCCATTACGGGCATACGGTGAATCCAGAGACAGCGCCAATGACATATATCACTCGCAGTAGCAGTGCCGCCATGAACGTGAGTTTCATGACGACCACGCTGCGATGCATGAAACCCGAGCAGACAGCACTTATTGCGAGTGGAAGAGGACTAGAGGACGCTCACGGACAACGCGCAACTTCAAGATAACCGGCACTGAGTGCTGCTGACTGTGCACAGCTCTGCCACAATAAACGCGGCAATCTGCGCCTCGTAGCAAGTGGCAGATCGTCCAGCCAGACAGAGTTCAGATTGCCCGCCTGTACATGAGCAGCCAGTACCACGACCTGATGCGACAAGACGATCCAAAGTCCGTCCGGTGCACTCCAAGTCCGAGCGCTCGCCAGCCATATTCCGACCAGACGAGGCGATTCCAGTCACCTCGTCCGGTTTCTTATTCGAGATCGGCCTCACGCGAGCAAAGGAACTCCAGCTGAAAAGGCCACCACCAGCCCATGGTCACCGAACACTCGGAATCAAGCGTATGGGGTGCCTCTGCAGTCAGTCTGGGCCTTCATCTCTAGTCCAGCAGATCGAGGTCGGTCCGACGCTAGCGAGAGAGGGAGTTTTCTATCTGGGGTCGGTCCGCGCGGTCCGAGCTAGTCGAAGAGTGTCGATCTGAGGTCCGAGGTGACCGAGACGGTCTGGTCCGCTGCTACTGAGCTACTGACCGATCTCAGGTCAGACCTAATCAGATTGAGGACTTGCTGATCTCAGGTTGCAGACTGGAGGCCTAGGATAGGACATCAGGACATCGATTCGTTGAAGAACTGCAGACCCAGGGCGACGATTTGAGGACCTGTACTGGTCTACTTGGTCTTGGCATTCCGAATATACTCCGAGCCGAGGACATCAGCCGCGGCGAAAATCTGGTGCCATTGATGGGTATTTTCGAGGGCATTAATGGTACTTTTTCAGTGTCCTTTGTCTTGGTGGTTCGGCCTGCCTCGGTGAGCGCGGTGAGGGCCGCGAACAGGCATCAGTAGCACTTGGTTGCAGATGGAAGTCTCGGATGCAAGATGACTGACCGAGATCACTTGTATGATCTGCGAAAGCCGGTATGGCTTTACGAGTCTGCTGTGATTAGTGCTCACCCTGATCTCTACCAAGATATCTACCACTGTCGAATCGCGATGGCATCGCCTGATGAGTGCCATCTGGTCGGTCAGAGGTCGACTGTGTAGACGTCTGTTGCGTGCAGCTGTAGCTTGAAGAACTGTACTACATAGTAAATCCACAGAGGTGCTGCTCTGAGCCCATTTGTCTGACTACGGCAACCGTAGCATTGCATACTTGCCGAAATCGCCATTGCCACCTCTGCGAGGCGATAGCTACCCCAAACCCTCTATAGCGCCCACCCGCTGGCCAGGCCGCCACATGCACGTCCTCGTGACTCCTGTTCATGACATTTCGAGGGCGACTACACCACATGTAACCGACGCGGCGAGTCGTGTTCGGATCCACCAGTAAAGAGACTACCGTCCCGTGTTCGGTACCTTAGCTTTAGCATGATCACGATGCATGTTCTGGTGCTACGGTTTACTCTTCTTCCGAGACACCCTCGAATGCTGTCCGTGGTCTGCTCCTCGCCTTCTCTTGCTTTGCTTCTCGCTTCTCCTGCTGGTTTGTGACTGCTCTGCCTCCCCCTTCTTAGCAAACATCTACCGTCTGCTCCCCTCGACCCAAACCTCTTGCCTCCACGGTCTTCCCAGCCGGACTCTAGTTTGATAGAATGGTCAAGCCCTCTAGCCCTTCGCCGGTGCAACTCTAGCCTCGTATGCGATATCATCCAGCGCTTCATGGCAGCTAAAGATCGGCCAGCAACAGGCCACAGGCCATCTCCGTCGTCACTACTTCCGCGTTGATGACCCCCCTGTCCTTCCCTCACTGCTGCGGCCCATCAACACGTTCAGCCTCTCGCTTTCCAGCCCATACTGGCCGACACATGGAAGCGAGGGCACAAGCATACCCCGGCAAACGTCTGGAACGACTTCAGAGAGACCCAGGGGAGCAACGAGGCGAGGCGCGGCCTCATGCTGCTGCAGAATCTGGGGCTCTCAGTGCCAAGATGCGGTAACGCGGCAAAGTCGGCGAGCCTGATTCCTGCCACATGATCAAGAGTCCTCTACCAGCTCTACCTCGGTGATTATCCTTTCATCTGGACCCCTTCAGTGTACCCCTCACACCTCTCTCCCTCTTCATCCTCCTCGTCGACCTCCCTTCGCCCTCCTCCTTCCACCGACCACACACGCACCCCCTCCATCCCCCCTTGCCCTTTCTCCCATCTTGTTCAAACTGCATCCCTGCCTACGAAGGGACTCAAATGTATATCACCCACAAGCAGCCACTAGCAAAGCTTGCCTCCCAGAACCTGCTCACCCCCGGCCGAGACGTGGAGATTGCATCTGCAGGGAGGGGTGAGCTTTCTCATCTCCCCTGCAGGAAGTCCATCACTCACCACCCTCATAACCCCCCGCCTGGATGCCGTGATGCCGCCGGCTCATTAGGGCATCCAGGGCCACACCGCTCAGACTCATTAACACCCCTACACTACCCCTGCAGATCTGCCGCTTATCGCCTTCTACCATGTCTCGGGTTCGCGTCCCTGATCTCCGGGGGGCGTCGGATGCGACGGCCCAGGGACGGAGCTTAAGGGGCGGAAGTAGGAAAACAGGGTAAGGCGCAACATGTGTGCCAAAGAAAGAGGGTAACGCCACCCGTTGTTGAAACCTGAGCAGGGCCGGTCGGTCTAAGTATAGCTCTAGGCCCAGGCCGAGTGCGAGAAGCGGATGCGTGCGTGCAAGGAAGGGAGCACGTACTGGGGGAGTGGTAAGTGCTATAGCAGATGAGCTACAAGCTGAGCTTGCTGTGAGCCTGTAGGGCTCACAGGATCACAGGAGGATGTCTGCACGCGGCCTCGCACCACGGCAGCAATCTCGTACACAGCAGCACATAGGCTGTAGTAGTACCTGCACACTCTCGTACACCGCGTCCCGACGCGTCCACGCGTGCACGCGAGTGAGATTGAGATTGAGTTATCCTCGCGACTTGGACCTTGGACTTTGGGACCCCAGGTCAGAAGACCACTGGCTCACTGGCGCGAGGGTCCGCGCAAGCATGCAAGGAGGTTCATATGGTTACTACTGTGGCCTCAGATTTGATGGTGGGGTGGTCCTGGATGTACACAGATGCAGGGCGGATGTTCGCTGCAGTCGCCGTTGGAGAGGAGTGATTGCCAGAGCGCGGCCAGTGCAGGGCAGTGCGGTCCAGATGAGTTCCGACAGTGGCCTGTGCGAGTTGCTGCTCTGCTCAAAGGCACTCCTCCACTCGAAGGGATTGCTAGATCACAGAGGGGTCCTTATGGAGAATGGCGGCCTGAGCGCGCGACGATGCTCTGCAGCAACATGTTGCCAACACTGATCTGCAGTGGCAGTGCTGCCCTTTTCTAGATTGGGCATCAATGCGGCCTGTGCGATGCGTTTGATGCTTATGCAGGGAGCTATGCATCTGCTTCAGATAGTAGTGGTCTGTGCGATGGCAGTGCTTGATTATATTCCAGACTTTAGTCCTCGGATTTTGATCTGTGCCTGTGCTCAGATGTCCTCATGGTCAGTGCGAGTGATTGATGCTTCTGGCCGGGATGGGTCTATCGAGCCTGTGACCTGTGCGATAGTAGTGCTGCTTCTATTCTGAGGATCATATGCAACCTGCGTGATTTGATGCTCCACACACAACCAATGCTGACACTCCTCGCCCATCGCATGAGCGGTGCATGTGATTGACGCTCCGCCGATCGCCCGCGGTGCAATACAATGCTATGCGATGTATGTATCAGCACACGCCAATCGTACGCAGAGTCAACAACCACGGAACTCATTATGAGATCAGCGGTGACGAGGGCGTGCACATCTGGCGGACACCGCAGCAGCGCAATAGTGGAGCTTCATCTACGCTTACAGCACAGCGCGTCTCAACGGACGGGCAGGAGTAAACAGCCTGTGGGAGTTGGGTTGTGCATTAGAACAGCGGGGACAGATATTTCCCTGGCGTGACAATGTTTAGTAGCTTCCATCATATTGCACCGAATGTTATGCTAATGGCCCTGGTAGGTACTATTATCACTTCTAGTCGTTTGCGTACTACTCCTGACAGTGTCCGTCGTACTGTCCACCCGAGAGCACATCGGGAGGCGATCTCGTAAGAGGAGTTGGAGTAGCGGAGCACAAGGTAAGGGCATCGAACACCATTAGCAATGCATCGCCTACTATCGACAGCCCTTGACTGCACGTCCAGACTGCTGCAGGTGCATGCACAGATTGGTGACCAGATCTTAGCCCTGCACATATGGACGTCCGTCCTTACTGAGGGTAATCAATACTGAGGGGTATCAATGTCGTATAGCCTCCTGTATGCTAACAGGGCTATGCGCGGCAGGCGTACGCACTCTGGGGGAGTGCTACTCCTGTCTCTGTAATGCAGTACGAATGGGCGGTAATTGAAAACACTCTCCTCGTATGCATCACACCTCTCTTTGTAAGCAGACCCCGGCGTCGACTACGACTACTCTGACATCTGCCAAGCCATCAATCAATCTCATGCATACGTCTCTGAATAGCCACGTCTTCTGGCTGGGCAGTACCGCAGTCTTGGTCACTGCAAATCTTCACCTATTGACATCTTATGCAGTAACTTAACACCCCACTTCTAATCTTCCGACCTCTTGGCTGACGTTTCGGCGCCCACCGTAGGCTAATGCAGCGTGTACCATAACCATGCATGCACCATATGCATCTGCACATCTGCACATCTGCTCAACTCTCCTGCCCCGCTCGACGCGCTCGCTTGCCGTAGCTTGTCGCCTGCACTCGTGTACCCGCACCCGCACCACTCTCGCTTACCCACCCCCCCGTCAATCGCGTCGCGGCTCTAGCGCTGCTCGATCCCCTCCTGAGCTCTCCGGTCTCCTCGATCTACCCACTGCACCCCGGAAAAAGTGGCGCTAATGTCCTAGTCCCCGACATACCGGGGTGCCTAGGGGACGCGACGAGTCCCGCATGCATTCATTCGAACGTCTAGCGGGGGTTTAGAGTGTCAGAACGTTCTGTGCTGGGTGTTTGCGTCCTCGTGTTTACTGCTTGATGAACCCTACTGCATCTCACTCGATCCCTCCCTCCCTCCCTTACCACCCCCCCATGCACACTCGTTCTGAGCTCAAGTCGCGGCCCGGTCTGATTGTTCTGTGGCTTCTACCCCGAAAATCAGCGCAGGGTGCATCTGTACGAGATCAACACGAGCAGCATGCAGCACAAGCACTCTGCGCGCGCACACACAGCACTAGCACTGCACGCTGCCACTAACATGCACTGACACCCCGGGACACTATATAATAAGAACAGCCCAACTGGGCAAGAGTCTTCTCAACCTTCAACACCTTCGAGTACCCCACCGACACCTCACTCTCTCTCCCAACTCGACAAAAGCAGAGCTCGACGCTCTCACCACACACTCACTCCTTCGACTCGACTACAGTCTCTTCTCGTCTCTCGACACCCACACTCTCTCCCACTTTCAACTTCAGCAACATGCTCTACTCGTCCCTCTTCCTCGCCGCGGTCGCCGGTTCGACCGTCGCTGCCCCCGTCCTCAACGTGCGCTACAAGGCCGACATCCTCGAGGACTACGACACCTACCACCTGCGCTACATTGCCAACTCGTGCCACGAGCAGCACAACACGACCTTCTTTGACGACTGCTGCCGCCCCCTCAAGGCTGGCCAGAACGCCACAGAGGTCCTGAGCGACTACTGCATCCCCAACGCGACTGCCATCGAGTCTGCCTCGGCCCGCATTGCCGCTGCCACCGCCAACATCTCGGGTGCTGCCAACGCGACCGACGCTGCCAACGACGACGCCGACGACGCCTGGTGCTCTGCCACCGAGTCGGCTGCTGTCTCTGGCTACTCGGCCCCCACCAAGGCCCCTCAGGGTGCCCCCACCCCCACTGGCTCTGCCTCGGCCTCTGCCTCCACCGAGACTGTTGAGGCTGTTGCCTACAACGCTCAGGCTCCTTCCTCGTCGTCTGCTGCTTCGGCCTCTGCCTCTGCCTCTTCGTCTGCCTCGCCCTCGCCTTCCCCCGCCCCCTCGTCCTCTTCTGAGGAGGAGTGGAAGCCCGAGCCCACCTCGTCCGAGGAGCCCAAGCCCTCTCCCTCCCCCAAGCCCAACCACAAGGAGGAGGACCACAAGGACGACAACAACAACGGCAACAACAACAACAACGGCAACAACAACGAGGGCAACAACGGCAACAACAACAACAACGGCAACGGCAACAACGGCGGTGACGACGGCAACTGGATCCAGGGCACTGCCTCTTGGTACTTCCAGTCCGACGGCACCTCGCACGCCGGCCAGGCTGCCTCCTGTGGCCAGGTCTACTCCGACAACGACCGTGTTGTCGCTCTCCCCGGCGCGCACGGCTTCAACACTGGCAGCCAGGGCCGCGGCTGCTACGCCACTGTCACCATCAAGTACGGTGACAAGGTCGTGACTGCCCAGGCTGTCGACGCGTGCCCCTCGTGCGGCCCCAACCAGATCGACCTCTCGCGTGCCCTCTTCGCCGAGCTCGAGGACTACGGCAAGGGCATCCTCGACATCTCGTGGAAGGTTGACGCCTAAGCTCACACAAGCTTAGGTGATCATGCCCCAGCTCTGCCAGTCGTCAGCCGTCTGTGACGCGACGAGGACTCTCTCTCTCTATACACTATACACCTAGACTTCCCTTGGTACACATAGCACACCTCATCGACCACCACCCCTTCGCCCGTTTGAAACGAGCGATCTCATAGCTTCCCTCGCTCGTTTGAAACGCGCGATCGTAGGCTGCCGCGTTGTGCGGTCGTGACTATGTATGGAGACTGGTTCTCTATGTGACATTATTACTTAGCTTGTTTCGAGCAGTGTGGCACAGGACACATAGTCAGCTGACAGTATCCTGGAGCACCTTATAGACATTGAACACCGAAGACACCTGTCACCCAATTTCCCCAGTTTCTAGGAAGAAGGAGACGATGTTTTGGTTGTCACACTGAGTGGTTGGCACCGCATAAGCATCGGGTATTGTTCACGAGGCAAGCTCGCTTTACGATATTACGATTCACGATCACGACAACGATCATGAGCATTCATGTTGACACAACATGACATCGGCTTAGCGTACAATCAATAAACTTCCTACGGCATCAGGCCGGCGACTGATGCCAACACCATCTCTGCTCTAGCTATTGTCGCTACTATGTCTCTCGAGCTTCGCATATATGCTTGAGCTGCTATCACTGCACGTCTGAAAGCTGCTTTTCATATGCTCCTTTTCCTGTGAACGATCTCAGACATAGTCGAATCTGACGATTTGGGCGTCTCAGTTGGTCTCTCTGCGTTCTAGCCAACGACTTCACGTTCCATCAGCAGGAGGGCAGAGGGGCACAAGGAGGCTTGCTCAGTATCTATTCATAGCCTCGAAATCAGCATGTGCACGACCTAGCAGATATGTGAACATCACCCCTGGATCATCGCGACAACACTTCTGCATCGTGGCCTCATACCCTCACAGAGTACGGCGCAGCTCTGTTGTCACATCGAGATCATGGCGCTGAGGGGGCGATGAAATCAGCACTCAGGAGGCAGAAGGGACGTGACTGGAGAGAGCGGTCGCGTCCAATTCATCGCCGTAAACTCCTGGACGCGCTGTACTTCTGCCATATGAACATTGTGTGTGAATTCTCTAGACCGAGTGTGTATGCAGGAGTGTGTGTTGGCTTGTGTGTGAGCTTCGTGGGTAGATTCTACTAACGAATGCAGGAGTGTCACCATCGCCCCCCCAGTCTGGCGTGCCTGATCACCCATATATCACCACCACCACAATAATCTCGCTCTTCACATTTATGCACCCCACACTCCGGCTACGCACCTTTCGCCGGCTCGTGATACCGACGGCGCACCTCCCTCCGACGCAGCAGACGATCTGGGCGAGGTTGAGGGTCAACGTGCAGATCGGCGCGGAGGAAGACACTGAGGAGACAAGGGCGGGTACTATGTAAGTGGTCGTGTGCGCCTCGCCTCAGCAGCTGTTGTGGTATTGTTGGCTTTGAGCTCTAAGGGCAGAGCTGAAAAAGCAGATGTGAAGGTGTGTCAAACTAAAGACTGCATCTGAAGCTGTGCTCTTGTTCGGCGACGCAGCTCCGATCAGCAGCGTAGGCACAACAGGGGCTGCGCGCTGGATGCTCGAAAGCAGCATAATCAGATAGGAGTGTTGACCAGGGCTCTCGATGGCGCAATAGGAAAGAAATGTGGTCGAAATGGTTGAGCGGGTGACGCATATCGTCTCGTTGTTTTCTTAAGGGGCTGTTCGTTAACCCGGCGCCCTGCCGTCTGGACAGGAAGAGTGGAAGCGATGGCCCTCAAACCGAGCTTGAGCTGAGTGGGCCAACTTGATGGGGAGGAGTGTAGGAGTAGGCGCGGACAAGGGACTGGAGCGACGCTTCTGAACATTGACCGTACAAAGCATGCTTGGGGTCAGGAGGCAATAGTACAGGTGGAAAAGCATGCGGAGTCTATGTGCTGTCAGTCCGTCCTCTTCTCTCGAGGGCTCAGTCGAGCGAGGATGACATCTGCAGCTTCACATTGATTCAGTGCGCGCTTCCTTCTCCTCAGATCTCATCAGATGTTCAATGAATCTTATAGGCGCAAGTTCTGAAAGCGCTCGCTGACCCCAGGCCCAAAGCCGGTGCATACTATGCCGTCGCAGCTGGACGAAAACCCGGTATCTATCGCTCGTGGGCACAGTGTGAGGCGCAGGTGAAGGGGTTTGGAGGGTGCGTGCGTTTGTCAGAGCCGGGCTGACTCGCAGAGCGAAGTACAAGAAGTTCAACACAGAGGCAGACGCACGGACCTTCATCGGTGGTGGCAGTGCCGCAGTCACCAGAGGCAAGGCAATACCGTCCTCTGGCGCGCACGGCAAGCCCTACGACCGGCCTCAGAACGGCAACTATACTAGCTCTACAGGCAGTAGCAATCGCGCACCGTCGCCTACTGTCCATGCCGAGCATGCCGATCTGCCTCCTGACCTCGCTGCCATAGCGCAGCAGGGCTTCCAGTTTGCCAAGGGCACACCACCCAGGCTCGTGGTATACACCGACGGCAGCAGCCTCGGCAACGGGAAGCGCGGGGCGACTGCTGGCGCTGGTGTCTTCTGGGGCAGCTCTGGCAAGGCTGCGGAGCACAACCTTGCTGAGCGCGTCCCGGGTGACACACAAACCAATAATCGAGGCGAGCTTCTGGTGCGTGATACATGAGACACACGTGCTCGACCTCCCTCCTGTGGCTGCCACTGACTTCAGTCCATCATCCGCGCACTTGAACGGTGTCCCTATCCCAACATCCCGCTCGAGATCCGCACGGACTCGCAGTACTCCATCAGCTGTAAGCTCCTAGTCTAGACCCTCGACTGACTCAGTAGGCATGACAGTCTACCTCCCCAAATGGATCGCAAACGGGTGGAAGACCAGCACTGGCCCAGTAAAGAACGCAGACATGATCAAACACCTGCTCGTGCTGCTCCGGCGGCGCCCCGCACCCGTCCGGTTCAAGCACGTACGTGGGCACGTGGGTCACGCAGGCAACGAGGCAGCCGATGTGCTCGCGCGCGCTGGTGCTGTCAAGCCGGAGTGCACCCGCCTTGACTGGCTCGATCCGGAGACCGATGATGATGCGCAGCATGCGCCCGAGGCGACGGATGTCGAGGTAGATGTGAGCCTAACTGCGGGGTAATGAGAGAGACTGACGTCAGATCGACCCGGAGTGGCTCATGTCACCGGACGAGGTTGCTTCACTGGAACGATCCTTGGCTTGACCTTGTTTGTCCGTCATGGGCAGCCAGTGTCATGAATGCATAACGAACAGCTGTGTGCGTTTGTTACGTCCCTAGCACAGGATTCTGCCACAGGCTTGCGTCGGTACTCTTCGGCCGCCGACAGGTGCGGAGGATGCCTAGCTCAAGTCGGAACAAAGCAAGATCCCAGTGCTCGACAGTCTCCTGACATCAAGAAACAGCAGCAGGTATGAGCAAGCTCGCGGATATCTCGCACGTTTCCAGTCCGGCAGCACGATGGACACCCAAGGTCTTACCTGGAACCCGGACCCGGGTTAAAAGGCATGCGGAGAACTGCGTTGTCTCCAGGCATACCCCTCGTCGTGCCGCATTTCCCACGACCACCAGTGACATCATGGGACCATCTCACCTCAAGCATGACCAGCATGCTCCTCGCATCCATGCATAGTCCGTAGGCAGCGTGACCTGTTCTCCGCATGCACTAAGATATAATAGCAACTGCTCTTGCAGCATCGTGTCTTCCCATTGTACAGTCAGTACACATCCGCCACCATGTCTATGCTCGCTCGCTCTACCCGTATCGCCCCCCGCATCGCCCGTGCGCGCTACAGCACCGGCGCTGCTCCCCCTCCCCCCGGCGGTGGCGTGCCCAAGAAGAAGGATGGTGAGTGCACTATGCACAAGACCTGTGGTATCGCATGTGCTGAGACTAGACAACGCCATGTTGTGGTGGATTGGCGGTGGCCTTCTCGTCGCCGGCGGCGCCTGGTGGTACATGTCCGCAGGCGACAAGACGAGGACCAACTCCGGAACATCGCAGAACGCCGCGCCCACGGTAAGCAAGCCCGACACTGCCGCCGCGGCGGGTGCGGACAGGTTCGCCCAGCAGCAACAACAGCAGGTGAGCCAGCCGTCCCCGCGAGGGTGGTAACGAGGCAATGTGGTGAGCCGTACTGACGGTGCAGACTAACAAGCACGCGTGAGGGGCAGGAAGGGTATGCATAGTGAAACGTAGTGACATGAAAGAAGTGTGAAGTTAACTCTGCTGAGGTTGTCGTGGAGTTGCACGTCGTTCTGGCTGTCCGAGCAGGTCAACAAACCGTCAGGTGTGAGAGTCGTCGGTGACTAGCTATGACGAGGTGGAGGTAGGGGTGTCGAATCGAAATGCAGGCCGGGGTGGGCTAGGACATAGTGCTCCAACGAGTAGGCAAACATCTAAGGGCGTCTAGCTCAGTTGGTAGAGCGCTTCATTCGCATAACAGGCGCATTTGAAGAGGTCAATGGTTCGATTCCTTTGTCGTCCAATCTTTTTGTATTTTGTTCGTCCATCTGATGAATCGACTTTCCTCTCCCCTTTTCGAGACGATTGTGATTGTATTCTGGTCTTTTTTGCGTTGTTGCTCGTTGTAGAGGCGTTTGGCTGACCCCCGGCCTACGTAGACGCTCGCGGACTCCTTTGGGTTTTGGTAGTACATGGAACTTCGCCCTTTGGCACCTCTGTGGCACAATTGTCGTTGCGTGGCTCCCGCTAGCACGTACAGAAGTCGGAAGGCGGCGGTGTGACCGACGAACTGCGGTAGACGTCTTCCCGCCCATCATTCTCGTGCCGTCGCTGATCGTTATCGTACCGTGTCCACAGACAACATCTTATAAGGTAGATGGCCCCACCAACAGCTGAGTTGCTGCCATGTGGCAACAGAATTGCCGCTGTGTATTTGTACCCTGGCTCGCGTTGGAAGTGCTGATCTCAAGCTTAACGCACCTCTTACCATTATACATCGAAGGTAGATCACGCTGGATACTGCTGGCCTGCCGATTGTAGTGGGCCATATCCGGTGTGCTGATACATCACAAGCCACAGTCATCTGAGAGATACCCCCCGCGTACAATATCATGAGAGGTATCAAAGGCTGCCAAACTACTCACCTGGATTACTCAATCTCCGGCGAGACAATTCCCGACAACAGACACAGTAGACACGAGCGGTCAGGTCTGAGTGAGAGTGATGCCAGCTGTGAGGAGTTTCCTTGTGTCGGTACATATACTTCCTGTGCACATGCCACCAACAAATGGTCGCTTAGCTCAGCTGGTTAGAGCATTGTACTAATACTACGAAAGTATTAGCTCATGCAAAGGTCGGCAGTTCGATCCTGTCAGTGATCATTCTTTTTGCCGTTTCTTCGAACTACGATCTGTTTTGTCTCCGACCTCATGCGACTTTACTTATCGCCCACGCTGCTCACGCTGCTTTGCATGATCATGCACTTAAGTCAGCTGAGTTCATGTCGGCTTGAGTATGGTAGGTTCCATGCCGAACTCGACATTGTACTCATTCGGCTTCGGTCACTTCATTCATTCTTTATATACTCTTATAACTTAAGGCTTAGCTGACTTCTCTCTTCGACGACTTCGCTTATTACTAGTACACTTCAATTATAACGGCCTTAAGATAACCTTGAAGCAGAGTCCCGCCGTGTTTCGAATCGCATTGTCCCCATATTCTGACAAGATGCAGTAGAGATGATGCAGAACCTCACTCGGCCCAGACCTGCCCGCCGGTGCGCACTTAGTCGCCGTGGGGGACAACGTACTTGTCAAGCCAGCCGTACACCTCGTGGTGCCACCTGATCGAGTTACTAGACTTGAGGATCCAGTGGTTCTCGTCGGGGAAGTACAGCAGGCGGCTGGGAAGGTTCCTGTTCTGCAGCGCTGTGAAGGCGCCAATGCCGTGCGTGTCGGGGAGGCGGTAGTCTGCCGTCAGCGGGGGTTCTCGGCGCTGCTTCAAGAAATTTAAGGAAGCAGTGGGACGTGGGGGGAGGATAATCGGAGACAGTGGATCTGTGGAGGGGTAAGAAGGGGAAACCGACTCACCCTTGGCGCTGTGGATGATCAGAGCCGGAGTTGACCAGTTGCCAATGAAGCGACGAGGGTTCCACTTGTCGTACTCGTCCGACTCCGCGGGGGTGCCCAGGAACTCGCGCTCGGGGAAATAAAGTTCCTCGGTGCTGTAGTACATGTCGGGGAGGTCGAAGATGCCATCGTGACACACGAACGCCTTGAAGCCAAACTCGTTGTGGCCCATGATCCAGTTCACCATGTAACCGCCAAAGCTTGCGCCCAGAGCACCAGCGCGGTGCTTGTCGATCTAGCATTAGCGGGCGTACTAAGCATGGTAATTGGTGATATTCATACTTACCTGAGGGAACTTGTCGAGGAGGGCATGGAAACCCTTGAGAAGGTCATTGTACGGTCGGTCGCCCCAGTGCGCCTGGATGCGATCGCAGAACTCCTGCCCAAAGCCGGTCGAGCCAGTCGGGTTGACAGCAATGACAAAGTAGCCCTTCGCCGCGGCAATGACGGGGTTCCAGCGAGTGCTCCACGCGTCATTCCAGGCGCCCTGCGGGCCGCCGTGGATGAAGAATGCCAGTGGGAAGGTGTTGCGTGCGGCGTCGTCGCTCCAACCGTTGGGCTTGATGATCCACGAGTGAACACGCCAGCCCTCGTCGCCCTCGAACCAGAAGGGCTCGTACGCGTACTTGTCAAGGCGGCCGGCAATGAACTCGTCAGTGAAGTGCGTGAGGCGGATGTGCTGCTCGTGAGGGAGCTTGTCGGGGTCGTTGTTGCCGTCGTCCTCGAGGTCGAGGAAGTAGATCTCAGTAGGACGGTTGATAGCCGACTTGGCGAGCAGGAACGTCGAGTTGGTGAGCGGGTGGATGCTGCTGGTCGAATGCTTGAACCAGATGGGCGTGGGCAGGTGGCCCTTCTGGGACAGGTGGTACGGGAGGATCTCGCCGTGGCGCTCAGCAAGAAGGTAGAACGACTGGGACTGGGGACCCCAGACGAGTGCAGAGGGCGAGCGGTCCCACTCGGCAGTCCACTTCTCAGTGTTGCCGCCGTCAAGCGTGTGGACAGTCACGACGTTCTTGTCAGACTCGTAGCCGTCCTGGGCCTGCTCAAGCCACGCAAGCTTGCTACCATCAGGCGAGAACGAGACGGCAGTGATCGCACCGTGGTCGTAAGGCGTGATGTTGTTGGGCTGGTTGCCGCCATCAGCGTTTTGCTGGTTCGGGAAGAGGTAGACGTTCAAGCGAGTGTGCTTGGCCGGGCTGAAGTCCTTGTCTGTGGGTTTGAGCGCGATGGCGATGTGGTCCTTGGACACCGAGTACTGCTCAACTCCGATAGCGTCCACCTGTGCATAGAGACCAGTGCCCTTGAGGACGTTGGTGAAGGTGGGATTGCCCGAGGTCTCGAACTCAAGAGTTGGAGTTGGAGTCGGAGTTGGCGTCGCCATTGGCCTCGTCATCAGTCCGCTTGCGGCCAAGGACACGCTTCTGCTTGCGCTTGTTGAGCGTCGTCGTCGCGAGCGTGTACACACGGCCGGGCACGCGCCAGGTGTCCCAGTGACGGATGAAGAGCTCGTTGTAGACCGTGCCGGTATCGCCGCGGGCCTCGTACACCTCGTCCTGGTGGGCGGTCTGCGTGATGTCCTCATTGTCAATCCAAACGGCAGCCGAGAATGCAAGCGTCCTGCTCTCGGGCTCGTACGTCAGACCACTAGCCTCAGCGCCCGATGGGAGGTCGAGCAGGCGGACTGGCTTGGCCTTGTCACCGTCGGCGATAGAGAAGTGCAGCACGGTCGAGCCGTTGAGGTAAGCGACAGTGTTCTCCGAGAGCCAGAAGAGCTCGGTGACCTGGCTGCCAGGTGCCGAGAAGATCTTGCGCACGCGGTTGTCCTTGTCACCGCCATTGGCATTGTTGTTGTCACCACCACCATCGTTGTTGCGAGGTTGGAGAGGGTTGTAGTCGTCGAGCTGGACCTGGCCGCCGCCCTCGTCCTCGTTACCGCCATCGGTGTTCTTGATCTCTATGCCCTGTAGGTCTATGAGGTATAGTGTGCGAGTAGTCTTGGCTGTCTTCTGGTCCCAGAGGTCAACGGTCGTGATGGCGTGCTTGCCGTCTGGAGCAGCGATGCCAGACCTGGTCTTGGGACAGGCCTGCAGGTCCTCGGCAGTGAAGTCGGGAGTGACTTTACCATCGTTGTTGGCAGTTACAAAGCTGCAACCCAAGAGGGCCACAAGAGATGCTAGTGACACCAGCATCTCGGGGGGAGAGTAATGAAAGTGGGAGGGGAAAGAAAGAGAGGGGGATGAGGGGGATGAGGGGGTGAGAACACTCGTCGACCCAGTTGCGCTTGCAACTAAGTAGTAGTCTGGTAGTCCGAGGCCGACGACGATGCCTCACGATGCCTCACGCGGTCCCAATTGCGCCAAGAACAAGACGCCCGAGCTAACCTCAATCCGAAAAGCCAAAAGAGTAAAGATCAATGTAGATGCCCATGCTATCTCGCTGCTAGCGGCACCTTAGTTATGTCATCTGCATCGCTGACCGGGTGCCTTGCATTGCCTGGCTCGCATCGCCATGTAAACCACATGCTTTTAGATTACTATCGCGTGATCGCCATGCGAGAGATGCCGTTATCGGCGACGATTATCTTCGGATCATCGGTTTTGACACACATTGCGGTGTTCAGTGGAGATGCTGACCGAGTCTCCCACGGTGAACAGCCGCTCGATGGGTCCGCGGCCGCCGACGCCATCGCCGACCGCTCTCGGCAATCCAATGCCGGAGAGGAGGAGTGAGGGAGTTTACTTTTCCGACTGCTTGGTTGCGAGCTCGCTCTACATCAACCCTCTAACAACGGACATCAACGACGAGCAGGACAGCAACGATGGCGAGCGCGATACAGAAGTTCATCATGGAGTGAGTGGGAGGAGTCAGGGGTTGGCCGGGTTGAGGGGCAGGCTGTGACCGTGGAGATATCTAGAGCCATGTGTTTGATAACCGGATCGCACGAGCACGACTAACACCCAGCCCAAGATACCACGATCTTTTGGCCGTGGTGAAGGGAGCCCGCAATGGTCTGGTCTATGGCGTAAAGGTGCGCTTCCCGCACGCACTGGTGATGGCGGCGTTGTTCTCGCACAAGCCTTGGCCGACACGGATCCACGGCATCCTCACCGCGACGAAAACACACGCGCTCCAGCTCGCAAAGTTTGTGACTGTGTACAAGTTGCTGCTTTTGCTGCAGCGCAAGCTCAACGGGGGCAAGGAGCGCGATCTGGACACTTTCATTGCAGGTGGGATTGGCGGATATGCCATCTTTGGCGACCGGACACCGGTGAGTAGGAAAGGCTCCACAGTGCCGAGCTCCGTCACGGCGTCGAGCTCCCCACCTCAAACCTGAAGATACACGCCTGAACACCCCTGACCCCAGATCAACGAGCAAATCGTGCTCTACATCATGTCACGAGCAGTCCTCTCCTTCCTTCCCAGGTTGTACAGCAACACACCGAACCCGCCAAAGGTCCCATGGCAGCCGATGGACCACCCCCTGCCGCCCATCACGAGCCCCGAGGCGAATCCGCGCCCGATCCCACCCGCAAGCGTGCCGTTCACGATCGTCGCGAGTCTGTCGTGGGCAGTGTGCATGTACATGTTCCGCCACAGGGGAGAGAGGCTGCAGCCGGGTATTGTGAACAGCATGCGTGAGTGTCGAGCGAGCACAGCCCGGCGTAGCCGGGGTGCGAGCGAACGTCAGAAAGACAGTGAAGACTGCCGGTACCCCATTCCAATAGGATGCCCTGGTCCATTCGCAAATGCTCATCTGGGATGTCTTGTTTGAGACACCTCCTGGAGTCGAATCGCCTCCATCCTGTCTGCACTTGTTCAGCACGCGTACCCCATGCCAACATGGTTCTGAGGAGGTCGTGTGATGCAGGGTTGCGCTTTGCGATATGTTACTGAGGTGTCCTACCCCATCTCTGAATCTATGTGCCCTGTCCTCCCTGATCTCGCTATCGAAACTCCCACCTCTGCTTGTTGGCAACTGCTTGACCAGCGCAGCTCGAGGACTTTCCATCCGCTCCGCGCTCGCTACGCTCGCGCGTCGCTCCTTGCTGACCCCAGGCTACCTCTACCACGAGTCCGACACCTGGACAAGCCTCAAGACCCTCCTCTGGCACAACAAGTAACACTGCATACCCGCCTAGACGCATACAGGTTGTACATATACCCATTCAACATCCAGCAGTATGTCATCACTGCGACCACGGCGGAGAGCAAGGGTTGTGTCGCCAACCAGGGGACGTGTGCAGTGCATCGACGCAGCCTACGACACCTTGACAAAGCCTAGGTCGCGCAACCTGGTTAATTGACTCTTACGTTCGCTGCAGCCCTGACCCTACTAGGAGCACTATGACCATTTTGGTCAGCAGAGCTCCTTACATCTGCATCGGCTGATCGAGCTCGCAAGTCATCTTTCTCGACGGTCTCGGCGAAGTTACATAATAGTATCCCAGCAGTGCTCAAACTGACAGCCACTCTGATCCTCATGCTGACTTACTCCTTCAGCGCTCACGTTGGCATTGATTTGTTTTGCTGATGCTGAGTTGGCATTTACTGTCTCTACTGCAGGTGTTCTACGGCGCTACGCCTTCCCGCCCTCAAAAACACGCAACACCCTCTCCGCATCCGTAAGACTCGCGTCCCGCCTCCCAGTGACGATATACACCTCGTCCCCTCCCTCCTCCTCCTCGGCCACACACTTGGCGACAGCCATCCGCCCCCCACCAGTCTGGACGTACACCTCCCCGCCTCCCATGTCGACGAGCACGGCCCTCAGCGCAGCGAGGAGGCCCGACTCGCGCTTGTCGAGCGTGCCCTGGGTCTCCGTCAGTGATCCGGTGTGGTGGACGATCGTGTCGGTTTGCGCTGGGGTCTGGGCTTTCGACTGTGGTTGAGTGGCAGTCGAGGTGGAGGCGATCTGGGCGTACGTCGCGTACGCGGAGAGCACGGCGTGCGCGTGCGGTGTCTCTGGGGTTGGGGCGTCCGCGGCGCCGAGGGTGAAGAGGAGGGCGGAGTCGCGCTGGAGTCAGCGCGTGTATGGGGCAAAAGGTCTCAACGAGATGTGAATGAGAGAGAATTGAGACTCACCGTAACCCAGTGCAGGCGGCACTCCTGACCCTGGAGGTACACCTGCCGTGACCGCCATGCCAGACTGACATCCGAGGCGACCGCCGCCGCGAGGTCAGGGAGCACAACGTCCGTCTGTGACACGCCAGACGTGGATGGCGCGAGGGAGATGGTGTCGGCGTCCCGAGGGAGGGTTGCTGTATCGGTCTCGCTTGCAGTGGTAGCGGAAAGCTCTGGGATGGAAGCGACCTCTATAGTAGAAGGCGGCTCTGCGGCGTCTTCTTGCAATGTCGGAGCGAGAAGCGTGTCCTGCGGTGTTGAGGCCAGGAGTGCAGATTGTGGTGTTGATGCAAGATCGGGGATGCCTCCTTGTGACGTGCTGGCAACATCTGCAGTGTCCTCAACAGCTGCTGAGCCTCTTCGGTCGGACCCAGGCTTTGGAGAAGGTTGCCTTGATGGCGAGCTCGAGGCTGGACTAAGATCCTGTTCTTCGTCCGCACGGGTGCTGTCCGCGTGGTCTCCAGTAGCGTCTTGATCCCGGGAAGTTGCAGTAGACGTGTCCGCACCCGTCTCAGCCTGGGCACTGTCTGACGCTTTGCTTGCCTCGTCCTTCCCCGCCTCCTTCGCCTCGTCCGGCTTACTCTGCTCCTTCTCGTCCGGCTTCGGCGTCGAGGTCCCACTGAGCCCCAGCGCAGCCCCCATGCTCTCAATCGCTTCGCCGAACCCGCCTAGTCCTAGGCTCGGCCAGCGTGGTTTCGGTGCTGCAGGTATGCGCAGGCCTCCAAGGGCGGGTTTGAGCTTGGCTGTGGAGTCGGTGTTGTCGTCTCCGTCCCTGTTCGGATCTGTTGGTTCCTCGGCTGTATTGGCATCGTCCGTCGTACCTCTGGAGGAGTCACCTTCTCCCACACCCGCATCCTCCTCTGCTCCCTTCTTGTTCTGTTCAACGTCCTCGCTCTGCTCCTGCATCCCATCCTCATTCTTCTTCCCTCCCTCATTCAACTTTGAATCCTCACCCTGTTTTGCATCCTCACCCTGCTTTGCATTCTCGCCCTGCTTTGCATTCTCACCCTCCTTCCCACTCGCCTTCTCCTCCTTGACACCTCCGCCGACACTCCCGCTCGGTGTCGCACTCCTGGACGTAGGCGCACTCCCCAGCCCCATCCAAGACAACGGATGCAGACTCCAGCTGCCCTTTCTCGGCTCATGTCCTGCTCCTGCTGGCTTCCTCCTTCCCTTGCCTATGCTCCCGAGACCGAACGCATGCTTCTCAACCTTAGGCGCAGAGGGCTCGAGTGGCGGTGGGATCCTGGCCGCCAGGGTGCTGATAAGGAGGCGCGTCAGTGCCCCTGCCTCCTCCTCGTCTGGAAGGTCGCCCGCAGCAGCCAGAGGACCAGTTGGCGTCACTAGCCCAGCGCCGGACACACCCTCTGCCTCGTCTGCGAGCTGCTTCAGGCCGCGATGGATGTCCCGCAGTGCTCTTGACTGGGCTTTGGTCTGAGCTTTGGCCAGGGGATCGGCCTGGGAGGAGGAGGATTTGAGACTCGAGGTAGCAGCTGGAGGCCACCCACCGAGCCAGGTAAGGAGCGGTGACGCCGGACCTGGAAAGACATACGCCGCCTCGTAGGCGAAGGCGAAGCGAGTCCAGTAGCGCTCTAGCTCTGCTGCGCGGGTTGCTGGGGGCATGTGGGCTGCGAGTGAGGCATGGAGGAGCTGGGGTCAGCAATGAGTCCGAAGGAAACCGACAGCTGGGAGCTAGATCATTTGTGACAGAGACTTTGAGGATGGAGGCTGGAGGAACAAGATTCAAGATTCAAGATCCAGGGGATGGCACATGGATGCTGGAAGTGAAGACAATCGAAGCGCGCAGCAGAGACGCTCGTAGCAAGGCATTTGGGAGATGCGTTTGTACATGGCCAGCGCCCGAGCTCCGACCTCCCAGTCGAGGCCCGGTCACTGTTGATGAATGTTCAGTGATCACTCACACAGAAGTCCTCGTAACCCCTCTGCAAGCCATCAACCAGCATGCGATCGGAAAAGTTTACGGGGTCAGGTTTCGGGGCGTCCTTGCTGTCCTTGGCGTCCTTGTGCTCAGGCTTGTCTCTAGGAAGGGTGATGCACTGTTGTCAGCGAGGGTCGGAAAAAAGTATTCTGAATGTCGACCAAGTGCATAATAATAGATCAATGTACAAGGTCAGAGACCACAAACAACTCACAATGTAGATATACCACTCCGGTTCAGGCGAGTACACAATCAACCTCCTCCCCTGCGAGTGTATCGCCCAGTACCGAGGTGCGCTGGTCTCCTCCTCATCACCCTCACCCGCCTGAGTGCCAGAACTGTCGCCAGACCTCTCGCCATCGACCACAATCATACTACATGTCAGCAGGTACTTTGCTTATTCACTGACTCTGCAAACCCCATCAGCCCCTTCGCCAGACCCACCTGCCGCAGCATTTTGTCGCGCGACACGCCGCCCGCCTCGCGCGAGGTGTAAAATACGATCTGGGATGCCTCGCGGAGGTCATCTTCTAGGTCGGGGTTGGTCTGGGGTTGGGTCGTAGGCTGGGGCTGAGGTGTGGGCTCGATCTGCTGCTGAGTGCTCCCAGCCAGCTTCTGCTGCTGCTGTTGCTCATGTTGTTGTCGTTGTCGCTCGTCTCCTAGTCGTTGCTGCTGCTGCTGTTTCAATAGCTCCTGTTGCTCGTTATGTTGATTTGACTGATCTTGTTGCTCCCTGGAATGCTTGTCATGTTGCTCCTTGTCTTCCGTGGCAGAGCCACTCGCAGGTACGGCACCAAGCCCAGCATCCGATCCCGACACGCCAGACTGTCCTTCGAGCTCTGGATTTGTTACTCCAGCATCGCGACTGAGACTGCTCCCCGGTGAGGACGGCGGGGGCTTTTTGCGCTTGACAGCGAGCGACGGGTTGAAGATCACAAAGTGGGACAGCGACGCCTCCTCGCGTCGAGGTCGTGTCGACGCCTGCTTCTGCGCTGCAGTGGAAGCTACTGCTGCTGCTGCTGCTGCCGCCTTACCACCACTACTGTTACCGGCACTCCCACTCCCACCCCCTCCCCCTTGAGCTGGCGGCATTAAGCAGCTTGGCGACCGACACTACTGCGGCAACGGAGCACCGAGCACCAGCTACCGGGAGTTGCGTCGGATGAGCGAGTTGCTCGATACAGGTGTCGAGATCAGCGTCGCACGGAACCAGATTAGATCTGATAGCTGGTTACAGCCCGTTATCCGAGGGGTTTAATGAAGCAGCATATGTGAGGATATGAAGCATACCCGGTCCACCGCAATAACCGAGGTGGGTGGCCCCGCCGAGATTCGAACGGGAGCAAAATCCTGCCATGCTCCGTGGATCGTGGATTCCGATTTTTGTGGATCGACAGGTGGCAGCATCATGGCTAATCGTTATCCGTGTCGTCGGAGCCAGCATGCCTCTGATTACGGATCACGGGTGCCCGAGTAAAACGAGACAGTCTTTGACTTTCCAGGAGGGGTGAGGAGTCGCACGAGTGGGTGGTTTATCGCACGCCATAGACGTATTCCGATGCAGGGGGGGTTGGGATGCTTGTTATTGATGCTGGTTGCTTGTGGCCTTCATAGCCGGCGGTAATTTTCTACGTCGTCGGCAGATCCACGCTACGAGTCAACTATCACGCACTATCGATCGCACCACGCAAACTGCATCACACACCGCATCACATATCAGCAACAGCTCTGCCTGACTTGGCATCGCACATCCATCTACTACCATCTACACTCCATCGCCATGTCGAAACCGATAGACATCCCCCCCGGGGGCCATGCACACGACCCAACATACAAGCGCATCTATCTCGTACGCCATGCGCAGGCGGAGCACAAGTGAGTGGTCGTGTGCAGTAGGGACTTCTTATCAGTGCTGACCGACAGCGTCGCGAGTGACTGGTCGAGTGAGTAGCGAGGCGCATGCATAGACAAAGCCAGACCTTATGAAGCATTGCTGATCCCAGTCCTCGACCCGTGCTTGACCAAAGTCGGCAGGATGCAGTCTGGCCGCCTGCATGCAGAGTCCATCGACACGGTCCAAGAATCTGCAGAGTTGTTGGTTACGTCTCCAGTGAGTGGCGCGAATTCAGTTTATTGGAGTTGTAATTATCGATGATGATGATGATTACTACTTCACGATCGTCATAGATAATATCCGATCACAATTATGGTATTGAATTTTGGCTGACCACGCAGCTCCGACGCACCCTCGAGACCACGATGCTCGGCCTGCCCAACCTCAAGTCGAGGTTAGAACGCGAGGGCAAGCCGGTCGTCCTACTCGACCTAGCACAGGAGGTCGGCGAGTGAGTACAATGAACCAAAGTATGCAACAGAAGCGCACCTAGCACCCTCGGGAGATATCATCTCACCGAGGGTGGTGTCTTATCGCGCGCCAAGGTGTTTTGCCGGCGGCTGTTGGGGGGCACATGGCCCCAGCCTACTGGCCTACCATCTCTGCACGCAAGTGGCTCCCAATTCCTCTGCAGGCCGCCGACTCCTGCGCGACCACGCTAACCCCAGCATCCCCTGCGACACCCCACTCTACCCACCAGACGAGCTCGCGCGCTCCAACGACGGCATGTTCCTCAATGCCGGGTTCGACTTCTCCCAGCTCTCCCCCGACTACGCCTCCAAGGCAGGCATCTACGACCCCGACCGCGCAGCCGAGCGCGCGACCCTCGTCCGCCACTGGCTCAGGCAGCGTCCGGAGCGCGAGATTGTCTGTGAGTAGTGATTTGGGCAGGGGTTTTATGATTGTGGGACCCATGTGGGGAGGGTGCTTGCCGGCGGCTGTGGTGTGGGGGCAGGGTATGGAAGTACGCTTGGAACGTATATCCGCAGCTCAAGGAGTGGCTTGTTTCGCCCTCCCATTTCCCGAGAACTCGCCTCTGCCCCGGATATACCCCGGACCAGAGCTGACACTGCAGTGGTCGCGCACGGGGACTTTCTTCGCTACATGGTTGATGGGTACCACAGCTCAAGGGTGAGTAGGAAGGGTTCCCATGAACGATGCACACTCGCATTGTGCATACTTCGATGTGAGCTCGCATTGTGCATGCTTGGATGTGCATAGTGGACGAAAGCGAGCAGGTCCAGCTACCGACGCAAGCATGTACCCGGGTGATGTACCCGGGTGGTGCCTTGCTCGTCAGCGAGCCTCATACACAGCTGCATTGCTTCGTCCAGCTCGAAGCATACATCCACTTGGCTGATCACGACACGTATCTCATTCCTCCGTCTAACAATCCACCTGCTCCCGTCATGCATGTTGTATCTCGATGCTAACTGCAGCGCTGGCGCAACGCCCAGGTCAAGGAATTCGGCTTCGCCTCCGCCGACGATCCGGAAGCACGCCTTGTTGAGCGCGATGCGTCGCTGTCCCCGTTGTCGCCTACGCCCTCGCCGAAGTTTGAGTGAGGGGCAGCTCAAAAGCAAGGTCATCCCAGTGAGCCGAATCGGCTCTCCAGGTCAGCTCGGCACAGCGGCACCGATCCCGACACACAACGGCTAGTCGAGGAGCAGTGATCCCGACGTAGCCCGGCTTCAACGGAGCGTCAATCGCGACAGCAGGACAGCCCGTCGGAATCAGAAGGACCTCCGATGCCGATCAGAACGGCTCCTGTGCTGCGAAAGTGCCAGATCTCTACAGAGACTCGGAACACCCCAGGTAGCAGGCCGAGCAGTCCGTTCCTTCTGCCGAGGTAAGAGCCGAAGCCTTGCCAAAGTGTGATTATACGTTGTACTCAGTCAACATTGTACCACAAAAGTAGTAATGCGCGAGCCAGGAGCTTGGCGTCTGTATGTATATGAGAGAAGCAGCAGCCACGATGAAGGGCCCCATGCACGGAAAGCAGACGACTAGCAATGGATTCCGACGCTCGATCAGTGTATCGGAGGCACTCTGCATGTGCTTCACATGCTGAGATAGCCTTTGGGCATTGCAGCTTTGTCGACTTCAGACGACACGACTGCAGCGAAAGAACAACCTCAGGTCCTGCTCAACATGATTCAGCGAACATGATTCAGCAACGTGGCCCCAGCTCTTCGGGGCCATCCATGAGCTGGGAGGAGCCATCGTTTCTAAGACATGTAGACTAGGTCCAAACCCTCTCCCTCACATGAGGTGGCAGTTATAGTATACATTTGGGAGCAGAGGTATCCTCAAACGGCGCAACATGAAACTAGAGTCACCGACTGAACTGCAGAACAGGCCATGCCACGTCGTACGCCAGACTGGCCCAGGTCGAATTCTGATGCTCATGCAGTCTGCACTGCTTTTGTTCAACGTCGTGCACATCTACCACTGGCTGCCTGCAGCACTCTCATACACGTTGCTGCACATTGCTCAATGGCTCGTCGTGCTCAACGTGCTCAGCACTCAGACTCGAATTCGCCTAGTGCTCGATGACGCGCCTCCGATGATGTAAAGCACATGCCGCGGTGACTTGCCGGATATACCGATTCCATGTCTACGTCATGTGTTGTTTTGGTGATCGTGTCGGTCTCACTTGCATTCCGACGCGACGACGGTCTGCAGTAGTACCCAAAGTGATCCGTAGCATGCACGCACATATGCATTAGCGAGTCGTGAAGTCAATGGATGGTGCCCAGCTCTTCCAGATGCATCGGACATACAGTGTGACCGCAGGCCAGATCCACACGTGCAGACACCAATCAATCGCACAGCAGCATCGCCAGATCTCACCACCCTCGCCCCAGTCTCATCCCAGTGCACCCAGGGAGGAGCTTCAGCCGCCCGCAGTCGACGCGCCTCCATCCAGTAGTGCAGTCGTCCCACTCCATACCTCGCTGCTATTCGTAGCATCTGGGCTGGGCGAGTACGGTGAGTTCAGGCTCTTCCACGTTGAGCTCTGAGCACCTTCTGCCCGTGGTTGGTGCGGGCGCCGCTGCAGCCGCAGAACTACTACTATACGACCCTAATGAAGTGATCGACGGGCTGTGCGTCATCGTGTCGTGCATGTCGTGGCCGGTTGTCTCATCTTAGTACGGGTGTGGCTTCAGGCTGAGCTTCAGGCTGTGCGGGTTGTCACCGTTAGTGTAGCCGGGGTTAAGTGCAATCAGTCGTACCAGCAGAGCTCCTCGTGCTCCTCGCGCCTCGGTCTCCTTGCTCTTGCGCGTGTGTTGCTCGATGCGTCTCTGGCCTCTGGGATAGAGTTGCCCCATTCCATGCGCAGTGGCTCGGACATTGCTCCTCGATCCTCAGTCCCCGATGGTTTACCTGGTGTGATCTCCCTGGGTCAGTGTCTCCATTGGAACGTTGCTGGCAGCCAGCACTACAACCCTACTCAGTCACCATGTCCTCACCTCGTACTACTGCTCCTCGCCTAGTCACTCGCTGCCGTACCTCGTCACGCTCATCACGCCATCTCTCCCTCATGCTCCCCCAGCTTGGCCCGTTACGCCTTGTCCACCACAGCAGTGCCAGAGCACACCCGACGACGTCACTTGAACCACTTCTGGCGATCATATCATCCTCCACACCCCCTCCCCCACTGCATCTTCGCACCCCCAGGCCATATATAACACCCCAGTGATCGCCACTGCGCTGTTCCTCCCACCTCCTTTCCTCTACTACCACAAACTCCGCAAACAACACAAACAAACTAGCAAACATGTCTGGACTCGTCGACAAGGTCAAGGACAAGATCTCCGAGGTCACCGACGTGAGTTGGGCTGGTCCTCTAGACGACACTACTATATAGATGAACGCATTGTGTGTACAGGCGGGATCTGGGAGGTGATGGCATCTGGGGACTTAAGAGCTGGCCACTCTACAGAGGTGTGCCTTGCCGACTGTGTGTCGATCCGCCACAGTGTCGATCTGTGTGCGGTTGCGGTGGTTACAGCCCCAGTGCCGATCAGTTCCAGCGCCTGTCGCAGCCACACCGTTGATCTGTGTACACGGTGATCAGTGCTACGGTGCCGATCAGACCCAGTGCCGGTCTGTACCCAGTGGCCGATCACTCAGACCGGATCAGGGGTAGTTGCCCAGCTTGAGACCCAGTCTTGCACTGTGTCCTGTCCTGAAGGCTGCTGCTGCTTTTCAGTAGTACCCTCTACGGCAGATATACAACCATGCATCCTCAGCATAGCATCCTAACTCTGGCTGGGATGCCATCGCACCTCTCTTCCCCATACTTGCTGGAACTTTGGCTGACCCCAGCACAACCGTGGCGGCAACCAGCAGGGCGGTCAGTACGGCTCGGGCAACGACTCGTACGGCTCCAACACTGGCCGTGACAACACCTCGTCTGGCTTCGGCTCGTCGGGCAACAACGACAGCTACGGCTCCAACACTGGCCGTGACAACACCTCGTCCGGTGGCTTCGGCTCCTCGGGCAACGACAGCTACGGCTCCAACACTGGCCGCACTGGTGGTGGCCTCGGCGGCAGCGACGACACCTACGGCTCCTCGGGCCGCACTGGCGGTGGCCTCGGTGGCAACAACGACAGCTACGGCTCGTCTGGCCGCGACACCTACGGCTCGAGCGGCCAGGGCAACACCCTCGGCTCGTCCGGCCGCGGCGACACCCTCGGCGCCACCGGCGGTGACTCGTACGGCTCGTCTGGCCGCACCGGCGGCGGTCTCGGCGGCAACGACAGCTACGGCTCGTCGGGTCGTGACAACACGTCGTCGGGCTTCGGCTCGTCGGGCAACGACAGCTACGGCTCCAACACTGGCCGCACTGGTGGTGGTCTTGGTGGCAACGACGACACCTACGGCTCCAACACTGGCCGCACTGGCGGTGGTCTTGGTGGCAACGACAGCTACGGCTCCGGCCGCGACAACACCTCGGGCGGCGGCTTCGGCTCGTCGGGTAACGACTCGTACGGCTCGGGCAACCGTGGCGGCAACTACTAAGCAAAGGGTTGGGTGCTGCTTGTGTTGATGAAGGGGAAATGGCAGCTGCGTATGAATTCGCGCTGGCCGTAAAGTAGAAAGAAGTACACACGATGAAACGATGTGCAGAAGCTGTACTGGGCAGAGTATCGATTCGTGCTTGAACGTGTCTGGTGTTGTTATTGATGTTTTATTGATGGGGCAGACGGATGAACCATCTCATGTATGTTCGTGCCGTCGAATGCAATGCGATGGAGATGGCTCATATCTAGATGTGCGGGAGTCAGGCAATGAGGCTTATGGCCGCTCATGGTTATTATGATTCGAGGACGGTTGGAGCTGCTCAATGCTCGCTGTCTATGTAACTGCGCTGCTATGTGTTGACATCGTACCCCAACTCTTCTCTTTGGTCGACTGTCGCCGTTCCGGAGCCCAGAGATGACTGATGATCACAGAGCTGTGGGCACCACTCTCGATGTCACCACAGCCGTCTGCTATCCGCCTCCAAACCAACGTCCATACTCAGCACTGTCGAGGTCGTTTTCTCCTAGAGCATCCTATGTTGGCATCCTCATGGTCCCTCGTCGCTAATTCCTGTCTCCTCGCTGCCTCTTTTCGAAACGTTGTTGCATCCAGCTGAAGATAAATCCAAGTAGTCAAAAGTCCACCAGGTACACTTCAAACGTCGTCACTATGACGAGCCGGATGTACGGAATCCAACCCACGCGAGCACCACACCCCCCACTCTCCCACGCCCTCTTCTCTCTCCCCTCGGCGAAACTCGGACCACCGCCCAACGAATGAGGACGGCTCTATTTCGACCCCACTCCCACCGCTCGTAGCTCCTCTCGACGTCGTCTTTGGAGCGCCGACCGACCAGACCTCTCCTCGTCGTCGTCAACTCACCACTCTCCGCTGCCGCCAGAATGCTCGTCGTCCGTCCGTCGCTTCTCCGCGCCCTGGGTACTGGTGAGTACTGCTCGCTGCGCTCGCAGTTGTGAGCCAGCGATCGTGGAGCGAAAGCGTGTTCGATGATCGGCATCCGGAGGTGACCATACCGAAGTGATGTTGGAGTCGAATCGATAGTGGAAAGAAGAAGAAAGAGTGATGAGAGGGGGGAGGACGGTGACGAGGAGAGGTGGTATGGTGGTGCCGGGGTGGTCGCACGCATGGAGGGAGGAAATGTTGTCTCAGGCGACATGAGGACGAGTATTGTCGTTGATCAGGAGGAGGTGTATGAAGGTGGTCCGCTCGCAGCTCGTACGCCGCCGCTATCGCGGCGCCGTACTCGCTACTCACGACCGCAGAGCTTCGCTGACCCCAGCCCCCGCGCTCCGCGCGACTTCCCTCGCCCCCCGCGTCGCTGCGCTTGCGCCCCGCCTCTCGCGCTCGTACGAGACCCACTCCCTCACCGCCCTCGAGCAGCAGAAGCTCCTCAACGCGCAGCGCTCCAAGCGTCCCGAGTCGCCTCACCTCAAGATCTACCAGCCCCAGCTGACATGGTACCTCTCTGGTCTGCACCGTATCACCGGTGTTGCTCTCGGCGGCCTCCTGTACGCCGGTGCTCTCCTCTACGTCCTCCACCCGCTCTACCCTGCTATTGACTCGGCCCACGCCATCGAGTTCATCCACAACCTCCCCTA
Source organism: Cutaneotrichosporon cyanovorans (assembly GCA_002335625.1). Classification (NCBI taxonomy): domain Eukaryota; kingdom Fungi; phylum Basidiomycota; class Tremellomycetes; order Trichosporonales; family Trichosporonaceae; genus Cutaneotrichosporon; species Cutaneotrichosporon cyanovorans. The sequence goes on along the minus strand of BEDZ01000010.1, from coordinate 95,556 downwards.
CTGGCTCAAGACTACTGCCAAGGTTGCGATTGCGGCGCCGGCGACGTACCACACCTTTAACGGTGTTCGTCACCTCATGTGGGATGTTGGAAAGGGTGAGTCCTGACGAGCTGAGCTCGCGACCGGGCGAGGCAGGCAGAAGTGGCAGGGGACGATGGAGACTGGCATCATAACAAACATCAGATCGCCTGTCTATCACCCCTGAGGACACATTTGAGCACTTTGCTCTCAGGAATCTGCTACGCAATTGGTTCTGCGGCCTGTGCCGTTCAGGCTGCTAGGTCGAGCGCAGCTGCTGCTTCTTGGCTTGCGACTTTGCCCCTTTGATCTGTCGAACGGAGTGTTCAGAGTCCGATCGTAACGGTCCAGTCCTGCCTCTGCCTGTCCCGCTGCATTGCATTGCTGTTTCTGTTCATGCTGACCCCAGGCCTCACGATGAAGGGCGTCTACACCTCGGGTTACGCCGTCCTTGCGCTCTCGGCGATCTCGACGATCTACCTTGCCTTCTTTGTCTAAGCGGAGGGAGTGGTATGGTGTATGATAGGACAGCATGCAGCGCATAGGAAGTATGATCGAGCGTGCGAGCGGCAGCGAGCGCGCGGGCACAATCAGGAGGACAGACGAAGCAACCGAAGTTGAGGGGGCTGGCATTGTGCGTACGTGTGAAACGGTGAGAGACCCTAGTTGTCTGGTTGTTGAGGGGAACACGCTGGTGCAGGACTGATCAGTATTGTAGCGGAATCGCAGCTGACGCGGGGTCTGTCACTAAGGGCAATGATAGGGCGATTGAGGCCGCATCATCTGTCTTGGTTGTTCTTTATGAACGAGATAACGTTGTCAGATAGGCTCTCAACAGTGTCCTGAGCTCTGCTGTTGACTATCTGCGCCCGGCTCACTGCACTGCTGATCGCTGCTACAGCAAAATCGGATTTGAAATCAACGACGATATACTAGCTAACGTTGCGATCCTGATAACGCTGCACTCTGTCTTGTTGCGTTTGGCCTACGCATACGCTCTATCATACATCTATCGCATCTCTATGCTATACACTACGCTACCTGAACCACACGTTCACCCCACTCCCCACACTCTGTCCCTCAGCAGTATGCCACCACCCCCTGGGGATGAGCACCGAGTCGCCCTCTCCCAGCTCGGCTACACATGCGCCCTCCAGATCAGCCACTTGACCCATCACCTCCTCCCAGTCTCTCCTCTCTCCTTCCTCCCCCAACTCTCCGTCTCTCCTATCCCTCTCCAAACTCCCCACGCTGAACGACATTGTGCTCGTGTTCTGCTGTATCCCCTGGCTCGGCCTCAGTAGCATCTCAGCACTCGACGGGGCGAGGTGGAACACCTTCCGCCCGCTGAGCTGCGAGTACACCCCGTCGTTGGGATCTCGGTGCCACGGCGTGAAGCTACCCTCAGGTCCGACCCATAGCGTGCGGTTGTACACGTCCCCCACGTCTAGGGGCGGCAACAGGTCCGAGAGGGGTTTGTCGAGCGTCCACTGGGCGAGGTAGCCGTCTGGTACTACTGCCGGGTTTTCGGCGGGGATGCTGCGGTTGACGAAGGCGTCGACGAAGAGGCCTGGTGTCAGTGGCGACTTCGGAGCACGTTCAGTTTTGATTTCGCTGACAGGATCTCAGAGCACTGCGGCGTACATCAGTCGAGGCTCAAGAACCACAATCGTGTCTGGGCTCTCGCCCCGACACTTGCCAGCACTGAACCACTGCGGAATGGCCTGCTTGATCCGTGTTCTGTTACACCTGCCAGCCAATGTAGCCTGTCAAACCAGACACCGTACTTACCAAAACCCATAGTCACCTTCTGATGCCTCGGGTCGAGATACCCCCTCCCCTTTGGAGCCAGCTCGACGTCGACCGCCGCGTGCTCGCCTACGTGCTGGCGGAGATCATTCGGCGTGAGTTTTGGGTAGTGCGGAATCAGGCCGCGAAGGATCAGCGGTGTGCCAGCTGTAGAGAGGTGGCCGCGCAGCGCCGAGGCCGACAGGCTGGCCACGGCGGCTGGTCTGAACATGGCTGCGATTGAAGAGCAGAGTGCACTTCCAGGTGGACATGGAAGTGGAGGTGTCGGCTAGACGCGGATCGGCTTGGCGTATGGGTTGTCATTTCGCCCGAGGTGAGCGAGCGAGCGTTGTTGGCGTCTTCACACATTGTTCTTATCTTGTTGCGCGTCGTCACTATTGCAACTTCCAGTCGTCCTCGGCGTCGACGTACTGGAGCATGCCAAGGTAATGCACAGTCGACACTGACGTTTGACATGCCGCTTCGACACTGAAGTAGAACCAGATGAACACGGTATGCTGTGTCGGACACTCACGCTTGGCGCCGCGCTGCCGAGACCACAATCCTGTGTTATTATCTAGGCCGCATCATACCGCTGTTGACACTAACTGTCGTGGGGATGCAAGTAGTGTTGAAACGACCCTATTGCTTACAACTCCACCCAGCATCGCTAACGCTCACACTATCCATGGAGACCAGCGGATACACCTTCACAAACGACTCGTACAATTTCGCAGCCGATGCCAACCCCCACTCGCTGAACGACGACGAGGTCGAAGCCTTTGTCGCCGAGCTCGACCACAATGGCGACGGCTTCATCGATTACTCTGAGGTCGAGGCCAAGCTCGACGCCGCACACAAGGAGCTCCAGCCAAAACAGAACCTCTACGACCCCGCAGCCGATGCCGCGCGCCATGCGTTCTTGCGTGCCATCATTGGCTCGGACGCACAGCGCATCCTGCGCGACGAGTTCGCACAGCGAGTGCGAGAGTGGCGTATCCCATCGCTGCAGTTCGAGGACGACGACAATGCAAGCCAGGACGACTACCTCCGCCGCATGGGCTTTGTGCGTCGCGCGCGCTCATACTGGGCTGTACATGGCCCGACGATTGTCTTCATCTTCGTGGTCGTCGGCATGATGCTCGCTTTTGGTATCTGGCAGCTGGTGAAGTACCTCGGCCCTGCGTATCGCGGCGCGCTGGGCTGGGGCGTGGTCGTGGCCAAGACCTGCGCAGGCATGCTGTACCCAACGCTCTTCTTCCTCCTCCTTTCGATGGCTCGCTATTTCTCGACGCTGCTGCGCCGGTCGTACCGCGTATCTCGATTCATCAACTGGGACCTGTCGCAAAGGTTCCACATATACATGGCTATCCTGGCGACCGTTCTAGGCACACTGCATGGCATTGCACACCTCGCTGGCGACTTCGTCTGGATAGGCAACGCATACCGTCCGGAACCGCTGGACTCACTGCTCGGCGCAGATCGCCAGCTCCGTACATATCGTGACCTTGTGGCGTCTCGCCCAGGCATCACTGGTATTCTGGCGCTCTTCTTTTTCTACGTGATTGGGCTCACGTCGACGCCCTGGGTTCGACGCAGGAGCTACGAGGTCTTCCAGCTTGCCCATCTACTGATGTACGGCATCATTGGTTGTCTCATGGCACATGGAACGCTCGCGATCCTCCAGTGGCCGATGCTGGCCTACTTCCTCGCCTTCCCCACACTGCTTGTGCTCGTAGAGCGCAGCGTGCGTGTCATACTGGGCTTCAAGCGCGTGCCAGCCACCATTCGTGTCCTCGACTCAAACACAGTTGAAATCAAGGCGACTGTGCCCGAATCGCGCGTGTTCAACTACCACCCGGGACAGTACCTCTTCCTCCAGGTGCCTGCGCTTAGCTTCTTTCAGTGGCACCCATTCACGATCAGTGTTTGCAGGGGCCGAAACATTCAGCTGCACATCAAGACGGACGGCAACTGGACTGGCAAGCTGCGCGGTCTGGCTGATGGCAAACCCACGCCGATCAATATCGGAATCGACGGCCCCTATGGTGCCCCTGCGCAGCGCTTCTACGACTTCTCGCACACAATCCTCGTCGGCTCTGGCATTGGCATTACGCCGTTCTCCGGCATCCTCGCGGATCTACAGGCTAGGGAGAACCTGGAGCACGGCGGGCCGGCGCACGACGGTCTGACTGACAACTCGTCCGAGAAGGGTGGCAGCGGCAGTAACAGCCGCCGCGGGTCAATGAGGACTGACGATGTCAAGGAGAAAGGTCATGATCAGGTCTCTGAGCTCGACTTGCGCCCAACCCGCTCTCGCTCGCGTAAGCCTACCGGTCTGTCTCTCTCACGGTCGCGCTCTCGATCACGCTCGCGACCTGGTGCCGATCGACAGCGGAACTACATTCCCGAGTTTCCTGACGACTACCGACGTGTAGATGTGCACTGGGTTGTGCGATCGAAGAACGATCTCGGCTGGTTCTCAGACCTCCTGAACGCTGTGACGCGCTCTCAGCGGTGGCACCAGGACAACGATGGCATCCCTCACCCGCACCTCGATATTCAAATCCACACTCATGTGTCGCAGAAGCGCACTGCGATCGCAACGCATGTGTACCGTTGGCTTCTAGAGCTGCACAGGACAGTCGAGTATCCCGCCTCGCCGCTGACAGGTCTCATCAACCCCACGCATTTCGGTCGCCCTGACTTTGTCCGCATTCTCGATGCGCACTACGACGACGTGCTGCGGTACAGAGCGCAGTACGGGTACGATCACAGTGGAGATGGTCGTAGTGACCGCTTCAAGGTCGGTGTGTTCTTCTGCGGCACGCCGGTGGTTGGCGAGATCATTGCGGACAGGTGCCGCGCTCTCACGGCCCGGGGACGTGCTGACGGGTCGCGGATCGAGTACTACTTCATGATGGAGGTGTTTGGGTGATTCTATAAGATATGCATGCGTTGTCCAGGGATGTTTTTGCAATGTATGATGAGCAGCACACCTCATATCAGGCTGCCACACGCCGCTGCCACTTGTATGAAAGTGGAGGTAATCCACTTCGAACTTCTCAACCTCACTCTCCGTCATGAATCTTACACCAGACCAAGCACGCGCTTTGTGGGATGCCGGCGGCTTCGCGATCGTCCGAGGGCTTCCTGCTGGCTCTGAGACGGGCATAGATGGGACGTGAGTGCATGCTTACCCCTACATCATCCCATCGACATAGCCATATCCACACACTTCACGCCTGAGGACGCCGCTCACGCCAGCTTCCATACGACAGCCAAGTTCTCGGGTCACAAGTTCGTCCCTCCAGGCTTTCACGTTGTCACATGGTCTCTGTCTGGATCTGTGATGCGCTCGGCGCTCGTGCGCTTCTGGGCGCCGAGGGAACGGGTTGTCGTTGATGCCGAAGCAGATACTGAGGGGAGCAACACGATCACCGAGGCAGAGCTGCGGGAGCTCGACTCCAGCCTCGCTGCGTACCCCTTCGCCCGACTGGAAGCGTGGAAGGCTATTACTGGCGAAATCAGCCCCGAGCTTGTTGCGCGTGTTCTGCCCGAGCGGAGAGTGGACGGCTTGACACAAGCAGAAGGAGAGGACGACGAGATCCGTGCTGCAGTGGATGCGGCGAAGAAACAACTTGAGAAGGATGGTGTAGTGCCCGCGGAGGAAAGGAAGGCCGAGGGCATGGTTACGGACAAGGCATTGGTACAGAGAGCGGCACGGATCCAGTTCCCACAGTTCGATCTGCGAAGATCATGGCGCGATGGAGCGACGGGAGACGAAGTGACTCGCTGGGCGCAGGACAAGAGTCAACTTTGGACCAGGGTTGCGAACGAAGTAGGAGGTGGGTACTGAGTGCGGGCTGTGCTGACGGTAGGACCCAAGGCTCTCCTAGGAACATTGGAGCTCGCGTTTGTGCTCCTCTCAGAGGTATGGAGCTTCGCTGCGCTGGCGGGGTACAAACGGCTGCTTGGGTTGTTCAGCCGGAGCACGGCAGTTGTTGCGAGACCAGAGGAGTTCGCAGACGGCAAGGACGGTTTCGCTTCCGAGACTAGGGAGACATACATCAGGCTTGTGGAGGTGCTAGCAGCTCAGATCGGTGCACTGCCTGAGTCCGCATTTACGACTGAGCTCCCGGATATGGACGCGTTCTACCTCGACGAGCTGGGACACTTGGGACGGAATCTGGGCGCTGCGCTTGCCGAGCCGCAGTGGTGGGGATTGGCGAAGCGGGCGCTTGCGGCGTGGGAGCGGCTTGAAAAGGCAGCAAAGGCTCGGGGCTGGGAGCTGGCGCCTTTGCCTGCTGGGGATGAGGACGAGGAGGGCGAGGAGGAGGAGGGGGAGTATGCGCCGGTGGTAGTGGAGTTGTAGAACGGTAGTCGGTTGCTCTCAGTCTTCTCACGAGTTGAATGAGACGGACGGAAGGCAACTGGAATTGATGAGCTGAGAAAGCGGTGATTGGGAGGCTCAATTACCCATGCTATGCATATGTATGTATTATGAAGAGATTAGAGGACACCGGGAATGACAGCCTTGCGACGAGGATAGTTTTGGAAGGTGCGCTGATACCACTTGTGACCACGGAGCGCGCGCGGGAGCATCGATGTGACCTCTGCGAGGACGAAGGCCCATGGCGCTGCGAGCATGGTCTTTGGCCAGATAGGTGCGAGCTTCTCGAGGTAGGGAGTAACGCTTGCGAGTGATGGGTGCAGAGAACTCAGACCCGCCAGAACGGTGTCAAGTGCCGGCACGGCGATGAACACGTAGGGAGCAGCAGCAATGGCATACCCAGTCCATTCGAGCCTGGGGTTAGTCAGGACTGTCTTACCAAGCAGCATCGCTTGAACTCCACCAACGTTGTACTCACCACTCGCAGAGGTAGTTCGGGAACGAGACAAACCTGAACAAGCCCCCGTATGGCACGCGGTACTTGCCATTGCTCTCGAGGCCTCTAGGACGGATGCGCACCAGCTTCTTCTCCGGCGTGCGTCTGAGGTCGTGCAGAATCTCATCGTGGAAGGCTGTGGTCAGGAGGAGTACTGCCAGCTCGACCCACCATTCCCGAGGAAGCCCAGAACCATGATCCACACGCCGAACTTGAAGGTCTGTCCGCCGGGAACGGGAAAGTGGCCCAGTGCGTTGGCGAGCAGCGTCCCGTTGATGGCATTGAAGAAAGCTCCTGCCGCGACGACAACAATGTGGAGCGGAGCACGCTTTGGTGCCAGAATGAGCGGCGAAATGATCGCACGGTGAAGATAGTGTCCCAGGTAACCGAACGCCAAGATACGGGCATGGTAGGGGAGCTCCATGAGAGCAGCCAGAGGGGAGTCCGCCGTTGAGGAGTGCACCAGCGCTGCCAGGAAAGAGGCGGGCTGATGTTAGCCGTAGCAGCAAAAGGAGATGAAAGCGCGAACACGCTGCTAAGCTACTCTCATACTCACCGCAACAAGCTCCATCAACGCCCAGGCGATGTTACCAGGCAAGTTCAGCACAGACTTCACCGAGAAGCGACCAAACGGCGCGTCCAGCAGCCAGAGGGTGAGCGGTGCATGCAGGGGAAAGAGGTGGAAGACCCAGAGCAGCGGATAGAACGCTGGGCTCAAGCCCACTGTCGTAGCTGGCGCCATAGCCATGGTGGTCGTTCAGGACGCAAAATCAGTTTACATGAGAAATATTGTTGACGTCGAGATTGTCGGACAAAATAAGCTCTGCTCGCACGAGCCCAGTCGGGATCTTGGCATGAGATGGCCAGTGAGCAGCGAGCTCGCACCAGGTCACAGCGCCGAATCACGCGGTGTCATACAACTATGCATCTATGTTTCGAACTGTCTATGCTATGGGCTCTCAGCTGTGCTGTTTGTTCAAGCTGCAGGCTTGGAAGCAGCCTTGGCATCGAGAGAGGGGGCTGTCGTGCTTTCGGAGGTGCTTTCGGCTTTGCTGTCTGTTTTTGCTGTCTCAGACTGTGCAGTTCCCTTGCTGTCTGACTTCGACTCCCCCTGGGTGCTTGTCTTGCTGTCTGCTTTGTGGTCCTTGTCATCGTCCTCATCGTCACTCGCATGACCAGCCTCGCTACTGACTGACAAGCGGCGGGCGCTCTTGCCCTTCTTCTCGAGCTGAGCAGTCGCGTCCTCATCGACGATCTCGAATGCCACAGACCAGTACACTCCGTTGGGGTCCACAGGCGACGCGTCGCTGGCCGGACGCCGCCTGCACACGTATGTGACAGGCTGGCCATCCCAGTACTTGAGCAGCTGGAAGCTGAGCGCGAACGGCTTCGGCAGCTGCACCGAAAGTGTGTTGAAGTCTGACCATCAGCAAGGCAGGGGTGCCAGGGCTCACCGAGGATGCCATTTGAGAACTCCATGCCGACCTCGGTGTCCTTGTCGAGCGTGAGCTTTTCACGGTGACCAGGATCAGCAAAGTACTTCCTCCTATCGGCTGCGCTGTTCGCATGCTCTTCCTGCCCAACATGGCCGAGTGCGTCCTCGTCAACAGGCTTGAAGGGTGTCGAGGTGTACTCGCCGGCTGCTCCCTTGCGCTCGACAGCCCCCTTCTTCAGCGACAAGTAGTTCATCGTCGACAGCACGGGTGACAGAGCCCAGGGTTTGTCGGCGTACACGTCGAGCTCCAGCGTGGGGTCAATGAAGCTAGAGTCAGTGGAGCCGAGGCTACATACAAGGGGTGCCACTCACTACATGAACTTTGTAGCCACGGCCGTGCCCCATGGGAGGCTGTCTCGGATGGGCTCTTCAAACACGTTGCCAAATACCACATCGTCGCCGTTTACGCCGTCAAGGAAGCGGCCTGCTGTCAGCACAAACTCTCGAATCCTACTCCGACAGCTGCCTCTCCTGAGAGCAGATCTCGGACCACACTCACCTCGCACGACGATGCCATACGTCTGATCACTCCGTGGCCCGAAGTATGCCTCGCCGTCACCAGCTTTTCCTTCCCCATCAAAGTCCTTTACGAAAACTGAGATCTCGCCGTCAAACTTGTCCGTCTTGATACGCGTCGGGTGATCAGCGTTAACGTGCGCGAGCGTCGTGGGCGGGTATGCCTTGTTCGTCGAGACGAGGACTCGAAGCTTGATTGCCATCGTGTGGAACTCGTAGGGCTGATGAAAAGACAGAGGAAAACAGACAACACCTTCTATGCACTCAGTACACGATACTCCTCGAATGCAGATGGAGTCGCTATCTAGACCGAACTAGCGATCCACTCTATGATCTACGTTTCAGACCAGACGAGCAATGACGTACCCGGTTAGTCGTCATGGCGTTCAGGAACCCGACATCCGCTGCAGTACATAGACGGCAACTCCACGTGGATAACATCTAAGGGCGTCTAGCTCAGTTGGTAGAGCGCTTCATTCGCATAACAGGCGCATTTGAAGAGGTCAATGGTTCGATTCCTTTGTCGTCCAATCTTTTTGCGTTGCATCTGCTTTTTGCTTGCGGTTGATCGCCGGTGGAGGCTACACGCTCTGTGCCTGGGCCCATGTTTCGACGAGTACAAAGTTAGCTATCTACATCGCAGGAGCATCTCACTCTCGTTCAACAGCACGCTCACGCAGGATGCCAGACTGGTCCGCAGATGAGCGCAAGCTCAGCTCTGCATATGGTGTGTGGTGCTGGGGAGCTGGCTGACAGGCAGAGGACATCGCGCATGGCAGAGACAGCATCGCCCGCGCGACGGTCGACCGCTGGCTCAAGAAGCATCCGAAGAGTCAGCCGGCGCTGGTGAGTACGAAAGAGCGAAGACGAGCAACGCTGGTAGTGATGAGCGCCTTCTATGTTCTTTGTGTGCTTAGCATGACGCGTGCTGTGAGTCATGCTGACGCCAGGCGCTTCGTATGCTCCTTTCGCGCGGGCAAGGCGCTGCGGCCGTGCTGAAGCAATACGATGAGTTGCGCAAGACAGGAGCCTTGTCAGATCGCAGTACATGGTGCGCTGTGACAGCGCTCAAGGCTGCCCGGAGACGTGAGTAGTGACTATTCTGCTCTGCACGCTAACCGCAGCGGATCTCGTGCTCGCTCTCTATCAAGAGCAGTGGGCAGCGCAGCCTGACTCCCTCGAGCTCGCGGACCAGGTGTTCTTCGAGTCTGTTGCTCTAGACGATACAGCTACAATGGCTACCACCTCGCGGAAGACTTTCAATCTGCAGAAGGTCCCCGAGCGAGCTCGCCTCGCAGCCTACTCGGCTTGGGCAGGAGCCGTCTCTGCTCCTACAGAAGCCGACCCCTTCCCGGTAGCCCCGCCTCGCGCTCTTCTGCCAGCGCACCTGCTCCTCCGCACCACTGGCGACGCAGTACCGTCTGCTGACGTCCTATGGTTACGGTTACAGGTTGCCATAGGGAACAGCGATGAGGCGGAAGCGCTGCGCCTCATCCGTGAGCACGGGCGATTCGGAGCCCTCGCACGCCGCTGGGTGGCCATGGAGGCAGCGAAGGCAGTTGCAGCTCGGAGCGAGAACGCAACTGCAATCTGGGCCGATGAGCTTGCCCACGTCGTCTCCGTGCTCCGCACAGACCCGGAAGCGCAGCACAACTACGCGTTCTACAAACACGCCATGGCTGCAGTGCAGGGCGACAAGGAGCGTGCTGCAGAGGTAGCCAAGCTCTTCAACGAGCTCGTGACAAAGATCGGGGACAAGGAGCGCGCACCTTCACTCGCCGTGCTTGAGCATGCCAAGTCCCACCCACTCCCTGACGGAGAATGGGAGGCTGCATTGCGCTCCTACCTCGCGCGATGGGGTGGCAAGTGGACGACTGTGGGCGAGCTGGAGGGTATCGCCGGCGACAAGGTGGAGAGGATACGCGCCATCGTGAAGGAGCACGCACGGCCATACTCAGATGAGAGGGGATTCTGCGCGCGTGCAGTGGCAGAGCTGTACCTTCGCAAAGGGGCTGCGCCGTCACTCGACGAGGCTCGCCGTCTCTGGGGCTTGTACTTTGATGGTCTGGCGTTCGGGAAGAACTTACCGAAAACAGACCCACAGCCAGCAGATCCCGTCGGCCTCGCTGCGACCCAGGAGGTCCTGAGAGTGTGGCAGGCGAAGCCGGAATCCGAGCGCACGCCCGAGCTTCTCTTCACTGCAGCAGCGATGCTCGAGTACATGCTCGAGCGGTCGCCGTCGGTCTTCGCACCTCGGCTCACCCTCGTGAGGCTGTATCGCCTACTCGGAGCGAGTCCGGCTGCCGTCCCGCACATCCAGAAGCTGAAGCTCTCCGAGGTTCAGCTCGACACCCTCTTGCATGTCTTCACTGAGCGGGGCCACATTGAGGCAACCCTCGGCGGGTACCAGAAGGTGTGGGATGAGCTTGTGGCGCAGTCGAGTGTCGTGTATGCGAGGAACAGCGGGGTGAGTGTCGTGCGGTCCTTAACCTCATCTTGCGCAGCTCTGTGAAACAGCAGACGGGCTCATTATAGGAAGCACTTGCTGACCCCAGCTCCCGGATTACATCAAGCAGATGATGCAGCACGAATCCTACAGCAAGGTGCACGGGCTGCGTGCGCTGCACTCGAAGCTCGAGCGCAGCCTCTCCCAGCGTGTGGTGGAGGTGGAGCAGCTGTACCGCGGAGACGTCCACACACTGGCCGCCGAGGTTGCATTGGAGAGTCTGACCGCGGCTCTGAAGGATGATGGTGAGTACGGGATCATGTTTGCGCAATACTGTTTTGCAATTGCCGTTGAACGTCTTGTTATGACGCATCTGATCTGCCCGTCGAGCATGGCTAACAGCAGCACCATGGTCCGACAACAGGAGCTTCGAGTTCGTCCTGCTAGGACCCGACTACAGCACCGACGAGGCGACGACACGCGCTCTCGGGGCATGTGCGGTGCGCATCGCGGCGTACTTGCGCGGCGAGGCTGCTCCCGAGATGCAAATACCAAAGCTGGAAGGCGGTGCAGTCTCAGCGTATGTGGAGGGTGTGGACGCCCTGCTACGCGCTGCAGGGGGCGAGGGATCCCTTGAAAGTGTGTTTGATGGTGAGTAAGGTCAGAAGTAGCATCCGTTGGGGTGGATATGGACAAACGTTAACGCCAAGCGAGCATCGCAGCATACGACTCCGCTTCGGGACCAGCGAAGCACGCCGCCCTCCTCACCCTCGCCCAGCTCGCCTCCGTTGCCGATGCTGTGGCTACCAAGGCCGCACCACCACCCGCGAAGGGCAAGAAGCGTACACCAGCGCAGAAGGCGTTCCTCGACGGCCTTGCGGCTGCGCGGGAGAAGCTTGCGGCTGTGATCACCACTCCAGCAGCGGACGACGCAGGGGTGCGGGAAGCGGTGCTGTCTGTTGTAGGCGACGAGTCGTTCGTGGACGAGCTGCTGGCCAAGGTGCAGGTTGCAAGAGCAACGCTTTCGGCCGGGATTGAGCGTGTGCTAAAGGGAAAGCAGTAGAGCATAGAGCGTACTAATACGATGCATGGGATGGTGCTTCTGGTCTACATCTAATCTCTATACAGTCCAATGCAGGTGTGAGCCACCTCTGCGTCAACCTCATCTTCAAGTAGATCATCGTAAGCTCGGAAGCCACTTATAGTATTCCCGCTGCAACCGCATCGCTGGCGTCAGTGATGTCTCTAGGCACGACCCACTCCTTCATGACTCGCAGATCGTCCTCGCCCAAATCGCTCGTCCCCTCCCACATCTGGTCGAACTCCACCTCCAAAGGCGAGAGCTGCTGCTGTTGCTCCTGCTGAGCCTGTGGTCCCCTTGGATGTGGGCTAGCCGCCGCCGGACTCGGCGTTGCTGGACTAGCGCCGGACTTCAATGGCGGGATGGGTAGAATCCACATCCGTTCCCTCAAGCGCTTGTGCCTCTCCCTGTCCTCCTCTATGCGGCGGAGGACGTCTGCGCGCGGCATAGGTCGTTTCCGCTTATCCCTGTTGTCTTTGGCTTCTGATGAGGAGTCCTCTGCTTCTGCGGCAGCGGCTATTTGCTTCGTTGTGGCGTCCAGTTGGGCGAGGGCAGCGTCGACGACAGGGAGGGGGAGGACACGCCGTGCCCGCCATGACTCGAGGATGAGGTGCGCGCTGCGGGCGTTGAGGATGCCCTCGCGCGAGGCGGGGACGACGTTGCTGACTATCGAGGAGAGGGAGGACTCGATGAGTGGGAGGTAGGGCGCGTCCGGGGGCCCGAGGGAGAGGGAGGTCTCGGCGAGCGAGTCGAGAAGGTAGAGGATGTTGATGCGGGCGTTGAGGGAGGCCTGGGGTTAGTGACGAGTCACTGGAGGCGAGAATGCAGAGAAGCAGGGGAACTGGCAGAAGATATCGCCAACCAGCACCACATGTCAGGAACTGAGGACCTCGTAATGGGACATGGAAGGTTAGCCGGACACTGTTCCAAGGATTTTCCCAGGATTGTAGCGTGATGGATCTTTGATTGTTCAGCTTGATGCCCCTGTCCTTTGCAGCAGAGGGCACTCAGATGACGATCTCACAGCAGCACAAAATATACTAATTAGCCACTCACCTTTCCGACCTCATCGATGATACACTCCCACAGATCCTCGGCACACCGCGCACCATACTTGACCGCGAAGGACACGACCTTTTGAATGCTTTGCTGTGAGGCGTTGAGCGTGCGTACGAGCTTGAGGAACTGGAGGCGGGCCTCGAAGGGGTCGAGGGACATCGTGGAGTCCTTGCTAGGGCTGAGCTAACAACGACGGTCGAGCACAGTTGCGGAATATTGAAGGTATGAATGAGTTCGAGATCGAGGTCAAATAGTCGAAGCAACAAGTGCTAACCTACAGTAGGTTGAGACAGACCGTCGTAAAGCGTGCAGCTATGCCAGAGTCCGGCTCCGCACAGCTCGTAGTGCCACCTATCTCTGATATGGTACCAGAGCAAGTTCTGAGTCGGAGGAAGATCGATTGAGTACCAGAAGGGTATTATAGACAAGTAGTTAGTGTCCACTTCGTGAAGTTAGGTGGCAAGTCGAAATACCGGCGGGGCAGCTCGTCTCCGCGTCGGCGTCCGCATCTGGCCGCTATGACTTCGTGTGAGCTCGCCTCACTCCCAGAAGCAACGATGAGATGTGCTATGCATATGATATGCTCTACTGCTTCTCCTCCTACTTCCCCTCTGCGTCTGCACTTGCTTGTGGTGCGTGTCCGCGCTTCGCCTCTTCTGAGAGGTGGTTGCCGCGGAAGCGGCGGCGCATGTCGAGCTGGTATCAGCGGGCTCAGAGCATTGACAAAGCAGGATCAATGGGCAACAGGCCAGCATACAGAGTGATGTCGAGCACGACCCTGCTGGGAAGTATGCAGCAGCTGATCAACGGCGTCCATGCTTACACGAACGGCGACACCACAATCCTGTGCAGTGTCCGCCGTGACGGACGGGTGGCCACCCATCGCGGCAGATGCCTGACTGTCGGGCATGCCCTCGCCCTCGCATACTCGCTTCGCTCGTACGCTCGCTCTCGGCCCACTCACCAATCCCCTCCTGCAGTCCGAGAAGTTCGCCAGCAACAACTGACACTGCAACGGCAGATTCCCCTTCGCGTCCGAGAGACACTCCTTCGGCGTCTTATTGTGCTTCACCACGCTGCTGTCAGCACCTTTCCCCTCCCCCCTCCCCCCTCCCGCATGCACTGCACGCACCAGTCCGTCCGCAACACACATGCAACGAGCGCATCCCTCTCCTTCTGGCACGCTAGCGGCGGCGACTGCGACTGTGAGCTCATGGTGTTGTCGAGGTGGTTGGCGGATGTGGAGGTTGCAGATCGAGATCGGGCCGGAGCAAAAAGTCGGAGATGAGAGAGGACGCGTCCCGTGAAATATCAACAACATCTCGCTTCGACTGTCGTGTTGATCTTCACGCTTCTACAACACCACCATGTTCCGACCACGACGACCGATATCTCTTCGCGCCGCAAGGCGTCCACAAACTGCCATTGCACCCCGGACACCACCCCACGCAAGGGGCATAGTCGACCGGCGCCTGTTCCAACTACCACCGCTGCCGAATGTCCCGCCGATCCGGGAACGCCTGCGGCCCCTCGTGCCATTTCTGATCGCATGGACGGTGATCACGTCGCTTGCAGTGCACCATATGGAGGAGAAGAAGCGTGGAGCAGCAGCTCTGGGACGGGCACATGCGAAGGAGACGGTGCTGGAGGCGCTCATCGCACGGTTCAAGGCTGGCGAGGTGGTCCCCGACGCGGAGATACGGCGCGAGCTCGAGATGGTCGGGTTGAGGGAGAAGCCGAAGGACGCGGAGATGCACGTAGAGGAGGCGGGGGAGGTCGGGTGGCGCGAGATGCTGCTGGGGCGGAGGAGGGAGCCGGCGACGGAGAAGGACGCGGAGGAGGAGTGGAGAGAGGGTGAGTGCGGGCCCGAGCTCGAGTCCACAGGCGAGCCCGTAGGGCGAGACTGTGGGCGAGACTGTGGGCGAGGCGAGGCGAGGCGAGAGCAAGCTCGGACAAAGACAACGTCGATGACGAGGTCGAGCGCATAGTCTGGAGCTAACAACAGTGGTCAAGGCAGCGACAGAGGAGCACGAGGCGGCGCAGAAGGCAGAAGAGCAGAAGGTGGCAGAGGCAGAGGCAAGACCGTCACGGAGCGGCGTGGTCAAGCGGGCAAACTCGGCACAGGTATTCCTTTGATGCATGGCTACGAGCTACGATGGGCAGGAGGTTAGCGAGAAGAATGGAGGGCTGAATGAATGCGGAGGAGCCTGGACGGTGGAGCCGGACGGTCTGAAGTACTCGAGGGAGAGAGCAGAGACGGAAAGGAAACATGTTGAGCTCTTTCAGAGCGCCACAGTGATCATAGTGGATTTCAGAGCCCTTTGTATCTGCCTTGCATCTTCGTTGATCTCGCAAGCAGGACCTCCAAAGCTTCACAACAGCTCAACTTCCGTCGAAGCGCTACGCACTCCCCACCCCCTCCGAGTCCACCCCTGCCATCGCCGTCGTCGCAATGCCTCCTGGCCAAGCTGGTTAAGGCATCCGACTGTTACGAATACCTCTTCAAGGCAAGCAACATATCGGAAGATCGGCGGTTCGATCCCGCCGGAGGCAGTTCTTTTTGCCGTCTACGAGCACAGTCTCCGGTAGGTCTGCTTTGGGAGGGTGCGGTGCTCGGTGGGTTGACCGTGTGCATGAGGTGTATGCATTACAAGCATATATAGCAACTCGTTGTCAGGCGAGCCGCGCACGACCATAGCTTTCGACCTCACTTTTGTCGCGTTTGTCGGCCAGGCGGAGTGGACGAGGAACAGCCTGAGATTTATGTTCTGTGCTAAGTGTGGAGAAAGACTGAGACTCTGATGTCAGTCGCGGATTGTTGTGCTGAAATGTTCTTCAGGGGATTCTCGTCCGCAGACCCATCATCGTCAGTGTGGAAGATGAGTACGCACAAAGGTCCGCCAGCCTCAAGAGGGGAGAGTCACCCTCGATGGTTTGGGCAGAAGGTGCAATTTCTTATTCGATGGAAAAGAGATGCTATTCTTGATGCATTTGAGTATGAGATGCTTTACAAGGTACAATGGAACATAACATGCAGAGTCGTAAACCAGGTCGTCGGCGTCATAAGTCGGCCTCGTCGTAGCTGCCGGATAAGAGGAGTCGTAGTGTTCTAGTACGGATCCATGGATGCAGGCAACTACTGTAAGTAGTGTTCAGTGTCGAGTCGTTGCGACCTCGGGTCGACAATATCGAAGGCGATAGTGGCACGCATGTTGGAAGCCAGAATCTTTTGTGCTGCAGACTAGGACTAGTCCGCTCTGCGGCTTGCAGCATGAATATCGCCATTGTTCTGCGTTCGTATCCACAATGATCGGTTGATGAGTGCGTTCGGCATGGCGTGTGTCACCACGACTTGTAGGACTTGATGTTACTGCAACGTTTCCCGCTGGTATCCTGGCGGAAATGTACGGCGCACTTGGGCCCTGTCGACGAAGGAGAAGAGGAAATACACCAGAGTCCGTCTTCCAGCTATGCGTTTGATCCAGTCGCTCATTCGCAGACTAGGACGGGACATACGCCCTCCTCCTGAACCTCTTCCTCGGCCGGTCCCCCACCTCGGACAGCCACTCCCCAACCTTCACGGGCTCCAGTATCGCTGCACCCCTCACCGCCGCCTCATCACGCAAAGGGCACCACGTCGTGTGCTCCTTGACCAGATCGAACCTTCTCCCCTCCTCCCCATCCTTCTCAGCAAACACCCACAGCCCCACCCTCCTCGTACACAGCCTACACCTCACGATATCCGTTGGCGTCGACGAAGAGCCACTCTCCACATGGTCAGAGGGGAACGTCGGGTCATAAGGATACCATCCGAAGAACGCCAGTGCCGCAGCCAAGTGAGTCAAGGGGGCGAGGTGCGCGGGTGTCGTTGCTGTAGTCGTTGACGAGGGTGTCTCGTACCGCGTCAAAGCTGTAACCAGAGCGACGAGCTGGTCACCTGAGAGTGACGATGTCCACTGCGGGGTTATTGGGCCTGAGAGTGATCGCGACTGCAACGACCGGGCAAGAGGCGCAAGCGACGACGACGTGAGGGGGTGAAGGCGTTGTCTGAGGTCTCGTATCAGACCCGGGGGCGAGGACCTCACCCTCCACCCGCATCCTGGGGCATGGCGCGATGAGAGGGACGCAGCGAGGCGGGTGATCACGCCTGTGCGGACCCGGTCGGGGAGGGAGTCGAGCCCACCCACGCCCCAGGACGAGGAGCAGGTTGCGCACTTGAACGCGTCGCGGGAGGCACTCGTCCACCCGTGGAGGGCTAGAGTGTGGATGCTGAGTGCCGGCGGGAGGGGGTGCGTCGTGGGCGAGGTCAGGCCAAAGGTGCGTAGCCTGGAGAGGAGGGAGAGGGGGGAGTAGGGAGCGTAGGTTGAGGGAGGGGGCAGGGGGGGCAGGGGGGTGGTCGAGGGGTAGGTGTGGGGCTCGCGGGGGGGCGGGTTGAAGAGGCGCTTCTTGGTGGGTGGGTGGTGGGGGTGGAGGACTGCGTCGAGGGCTTCGAGGAGTTTTGTCTGGGGTCAGCAGGGGCTGGGGAGGAGCAAAGAACACGAGAGCAAGCAGGTTGTGCATGTAGATTGCAGTTTGCAGGTAAGAGTGTGACCGGGACTGGGAGGCCAGCGGACTGCAGTGTGCAGTTTAACAACGGCAATGCAGGCGCATGCACATGGAACGCAGACAATGCAACATCATCACTGGAAGTGCAGAGGCTCTGTTCTGACGTGCTGTGGAGTGAAGCATCAGGTAAATCTGGAGGACTGCTGCTCACCTGGCTATTCGAAGTCACCTTGACCTCCTCGTCCTGATGTCAGCTAAGCCCTCGACTTGTCCACCCACCTCGCTCTCCCACTCGTCGCCATCATAGAGTATGCGGAAGACATCATGCACGTCTCCTGCTGTGTCGTCTTCCATCGTCCACGAGTGGCCAGAATACCAAACCCAAACAGACAACCGTTCGACCAGATCCTATCCAAGGTCAAGGTCTGATCGCGATGTCATAGCTTCATAGCCTGATGCACTTGATGCACTTCCACCCCCCAGACTGCCACTCCAATATACTCCCGCCCTCTCTCTCGCCCCTCTATATATCTCCTCTCGTACTCCTTTTCTGCTTCTCTCACTGCGCCTCCTCACTCGACCACGCCTACCTGTGCCGATGGTCGAGAGGGCGGCTCGTCCTCTTCCGAGGTACGAGTCGACAGCGCAGAGAGCAAACACGCTTGGTTTCGTTAGCTGCTGGCCCTGCTTCGGCACCTGATAGCCAGTTTCTTGATAGTAGCCTTGCGACAGATGTACCCAAAGGAGAATGTTATGTGATTGCTTAGCGGTAGGGCAGTGTCGAACATGATGAGCCATTGCTAGTGTGCAAGTGGTATGGGTGCTGAGTGGTGCTGAAGAGGGTCAGATTGTATGCGAAGAGGGTCAGATTGTATGCGAAGAGGGTCAGATTGTATGCATGCGAAGGTGTCTATGTTGGTGGGATCAAGCTGAGTGCTGAGTGCTAGCTTTGGGTGCTTGGGATGGTGGCTGGCCTGGCCGGCGTGATAGAGGACGGCGAAAGCTATGGGTGCGAGGGGCCGGCCTTCTCTGTATGCAATGCCTGCCTCATTACAAAGTGCAAAGTGGCTGGCTGGTAATATGCAGGATCATGCAGGACAGCAAGTGCGTCGCCGTCCATACTGTCCATACTCGCGTGACATGTAGGATTATATCGATCACTATTACTTGAGCTCGCAACAACATAACAGTACTAGAGATTCGAACTCAACTACCTGGAATAGAAGCTATAGAAGAAGCCCATACCATGTGCAATCCTAATCACAACTCGCTCGGCATATGCGGGACGACGCGACGCGTACTAGAGCGTTTGAGCTTAACAGACTTCTCTCCGAGCCGAATAGCTTGCTGTGCAACTCCGGACAGCCACTCTGAACATCTACAGCACGTCTCTGTGCTATCTATGACTGTAGACTGCTACGTTACATGCATTGCAGCGATCTTCGACCATGTCCCAGAAGCCTGAAGCCAGAAGCCAGAGGCAGAAGCCACCATGTCATCTGTAGCACACACCGGCGGCCGGCTGCGCAGAACAACAGAGGCAGTCAGTCCATCAATGGCCCACTGACACGAGCTGTGCTCTTGAGTCGCCATGTCGCGCATGCATACCATACACTGGAATGACAAGATCTCCCTACCACTACATTGCAGCACCCCCTGCATCATCGCAGCATGAGAATATGAGGGTTCAGACTGAATGAAGATGAGATAGATGACTGATCATGACTGACATGACCACTACTACACTGACGCGGTGCATTATGCGCAGTCGAAAACGCCAAGAGTGCGGTTCCTTATTCCCCTTTAGCCCTGTAGCCCTTGGGTTCGCTAAGCAGACGCACTTAATCTCCTGTCCTGGATGCACTGCCGTTATCCGCAAGCGTAGCAGCGTTGCAGCGTTTACCCGCTACTAGTACTACTGCTTGTATCGAGGTCCTCCTGCTCATGTCTCATCGCCTTTACTCGTCTCTCTCTGGCATCTCTGGGCTTTCATCATTCTCAATACTGTACTGCTCCTCCTTGCTCTTCTCTCATCTTGTCATCGTCTGGAACGTGTGCCGAAGCTAGAGCGAGCGTAGATCAACGCATATCAGGCGCGAATTTGGACTCACCTCCCGGGGCATCAAAACAACCATCACCTCGGACGCAAGCCATCTGCACAGCACGATTGTAACGACTTTCGCACCGAATTCGACTTGTACAACTTCTTGAGTACTCTACTCTTGCTATAGCAGCTGCCAGTGCTCGCCACTGCTCGAAACGCTATACCCACGACTGCATCGACTCCCGCTCGATGAGCAGCAAACATGCCAGAGGCCTACGAGCCATGGCAGCCGTGGCTGTCCTAGCAACGCTTTTGATGCTCGTCACAGGAGCAAATGGTGAGTATAGTTCACTCTCTCGACCTGCTATGTATGCTTACACTTTAGCCCACTCCACCCGCCCACCACCATTGAAGCGACTGCACTACCCCGCCCGCTCGGCACTGCGCATCGTGCCCCGAGGAGGCGGTGGCACAATTCTCACGCCTAGGTCGATGACCTCGCCACCACCACACGACTTGCGGCACGACGACAAGCTGCTGCTCACAGCGCGGGTGCCGTCCTTGTCGCAGTACGACATTGCGCTCCTCCTGGAACCCACGACTGACCTCTTGCACCCGCAAGCAACGATCACCTATGGCAATGGCCAGCAGACCCCCCTGAGGGCCGAGGACTGGCGCCTGTACCACGGCCAGGTGGTGCGGCCCGAGTACATCGAGCAAGTATGGCAAGAAGAGATGTCAGGGGTCATGCACAGCGACCCCGAGGCCTTTCTCGGCACTGCAGCTGTGATGGTGCACGATGCGGACGCGAACGGCAATGTACGCTGGGAGGGGTCGTTCAGTGCCGCCGGCGTGACGTACCAAGTGATGACGAGGACAAAGTACGAGCGCCTGAAGGAGTTTGACGATGTGGACGTCTCCGCATTCGGCAGCGACATGGTCATCTTCTCGTCCAACGACATGGCGGATGCCCTGTCCCTGTCTCCGAGGTCCGAGTCCCAACGGCCTGTAGGCGGCAATTCCTCCTGGTGCGGCCACGACTCTCTCTCCTTCAACATGGACCCCCTGCACCCCGTGCGCAAGCGCCACCACGTCCTGTTTGCCCGCGATGACATAAGCGGCCTGACCCCCGAGACCAACTACATCGACTCGATCGGCTCGAACCAGGGGTGCCCCAAGGACCCAAAGATCGTGTACATGGGTGCTGCGATGGACTGCAACTACGTGAGCCGGCACGGCGATGTCGAGCGTGCACGCGAGCAGGTTCTAAGCAACTTCAACCAAGTCAACACACTCTACCGCAAGACGTTCAACATCTCCATCGGCCTCACCCACATCGAGGCCAAGGACGCCAACTGCCCCCAGGGGACACCGAACGACGCGCCCTGGAACGTCAACTGCTCCGACTCGATCACGCTCAACGACCGCCTGAGCACGTTCAGCAAGTGGCGCAACGACCGGGGCGACGACGGTGCAGGTCTGTGGCACCTCATGACTGCTTGTGCGACCAACGCGGAAGTCGGCGTCGCCTGGCTCGGCACCATCTGCTCCCAGGGCGGGCGGCAGAACGAGGACGGCCAGTGGGTGTCTGGCACTGGAGTCTCGTCCGCCGCCAAGACCGAGTGGAACATTGTCGCCCACGAGATGGGCCACAACTTTGGTGCCATCCACGACTGCGGCCCCAGCTGCAGCCTGTCAGGCCAATGCTGCCCCCTCTCAGCAACAGAGTGCAACGCCCAAGGCCAGTACATCATGAACCCAACCACCGCCGATTCAGAAACAGAGTTTTCCCCCTGCACGCTCGGCAACATCTGCAGCGTGATCGGGATGGGGAGCAAGAGCTGCATCATGACGCCCGACAACCGCAACATCCTCGGCAAGAACCAGTGCGGCAACGGGATCGTCGAGGACGGCGAAGAGTGCGACCCCGGAGGCGACGGCCCGACCCGCTGCTGCACCGCCGACTGCAAGCTCGCCGAGGGCGCAGTGTGCGACCCCTCCAACTCTGGCTGCTGTACCGGCGAGTGCCAGTTCGCGCCCCAGGGCACCGTCTGCCGCGCCTCCATCGACCCCACATGCGACAAGGAAGAAGTCTGCACAGGCAACAACGCCACGTGCCCCCGCGACGAGACCGCCAAAGACGGCACCTCGTGCGGCAACGGCAAGGCCTGCGCCTCGGGACACTGCACATCCAACGACCAGCAGTGCCAGCAGGCCGGCAAGTCCCTAGGCCTCACAGAGCACTGCCCGAACCCCGGCGACAGCTCGTGCTACGTCACATGTCGGAACCCCCAGCGCTCAGATCAGTGCATCATCCTCCAAACAGTCCTCATCGACGGCTCGCCCTGCGGCTACGGCGGGCACTGTTACCGCGGCACGTGTAATGCGGGTTCGTGGCAGGATAGATTCCAGTCGCTCTACAGGCAGCACTTGAACATCGCCATCCCTGTCACGGTGGTCGTGGGGCTCATAGTCCTCGCGATACTCTACTCGCTCATCCGGTGCTGCTGCTGTGGCGGGTGCGGGCGTGGGAACAGGAAGAGTAGCAAGGCGCGCCCACGCCCACCGCCGCCACAGCCGGCGATGGCGCCGTCCCCCAGGCCGGAGGAGTACCGCCGCTCAGATCCAAGGCAGCAGCTCCTCCAGCCAGAGGGGTACAGTGAGGAGGGCCACTGGGGGCATGCGTATGAGGGTGGGCCGGGGGGTGCGGCGGGAGGAGGAGGAGGAGGATATGGGGGTGGTGCAGGAGGAGCAGGAGCAGGGTACGGGGGTGGTGCGGGGGTGTACGCGCAGAGCCCACCAAGAGGAGGGAACGGAGGAGGATGGGTCGACGCATCGCTGTACAACGGCCCGCATACGCACGACGGGCAGAACGGATACAGCACGCAAGGGGAGGCATGGGGGTCACCGCCGAGAGCGCAGGCGGGCTACGGGTATGGGGACTACAACTCGGGAAGGAGGGGGGAGGCGCACTACTAGGCGAGCTCGGCGGGATTGAACCTTTGATTTCCCAGAGAGTTTATGCTTTCGAGAGCTCCTCGATGTCCTTGTTGCGCCGAAAAGCATGCTCATTGCCTTGTAAGCGGAACTTGGTCAGCCTGCAGCTGCAGTGACCTCGTTTGATCTCTTGCAACCAGCTCGCCACCTCTGGGGACCCGAGAGAGGCTCGCGATGGCTCAGTGTCCATAACATACTCCTCCCCACACGATCTCGTCTCACGATAACGATAGACATGTAGGAACAGTGCATGATGTACGAGTGTATCATATGATGCTGCGACGCTCTCGAGTAGCTAGCTGCAGGGAGAGCAATGCAATGGACTTTGCAGTCGAGAATGGAACACACCAGAGGTTCAATACAGTAGACGCATCTTGGAGTTTTCCAGAGCCTGCTGGGGATTCAGCTCCGTAACCTTCGACTTACCACAATAAGCATCACATGTCTAGCACTCGCAGTGTTAGAGGGAGTCGTTTGATTAGGTGGCCGTGTGTTTCAGCGCTGGGTGCGGTGCTTCCTTCTTCCATTGCCAGGTATTGCGGCAAACTGCTCGAAGCAGCGAATCATCGCCCATTTCTAGAAGTCAGACCAATCTACTGCACAGGTCGAGCTGCGCCTTATCCTTTCATTCAGGCCTAGTAGGCAAGTCTGGGAAACCGTGTATATGAGGCAGGCGATCGTGACAAGAGTGGGCATGAGATATACAGTACCATAGGCTTGCTGGGTGATGTGGCAGGGGTAGCGAGGAGGCCGATATATCTTGACGAGATTTAGACTCTGCCGGACCACTATCTTTCTCTGCCACAGGAGGAGCAGATGCGCTCCAGAGCTGGTTGATCCCACCGGTGAATCTACGACTTGCAACGTCCTTGATGTAGTGTAGAATGTCATTCCAGCTGCTGTCAGCTCACTGTGCGAACGAACCCCTGGTCAGATATTCGAGGCAGCGACTGCGGCCACTACATAGTGAACTTCCAGTCCGAGTATGATTGCTTTATATGTGTACAACCTGAGACAAGTTCGCTTTATGGCAGGAAGCCCAAACGCAGAGGACAGACGTGGATTGGAAATCAGAACAGAAGGATGCAGTGAGATGATGGCAAAGCGGTTGAGAATACGTGAGGCAGCAGTGACATAGAGACCGTCAGGACCGCCGGTATGCCAGACTCCGGCTCCCACCTTCCTTTATTACATGCCAACGACGGGGGGTGTGCGCCTACAATCAGTCATGTAGTCATATGCAAGAAGACGCATGGTGCGCAAAGCGGTCGAAAACTGCAGGAAAAAGAAGCGAAAACATGATCGATCACCCGGTGCTGCAGGAGACAAAAACAATGGACGACGAAGGAATCGAACCATCGACCTCGTCAAGTAGGCATTAGATGCTAATGACGCGCTCTACCAACTGAGCTAGACGCCCTGGGATGTTGTCTGTGCTGCGACTGTGAATACGACCGGCTCAGTGGGATGCAGCTTGACATCTTGCATGGTACTTCCCGTTGATGCGCCGACTGCGTTGCAAGGCGCAGATGCAGCACCTGACTGCCAATGTGATCAGAGGCAGAGCGCAGTACCTCACCGTTCTGCTCTCTGTCATGCGAGCAGTGATGAGACGAGCAACCCTTCATATCACACTTCACACGGATGTGTTCACTACCATCTTCGTTTTACTTCTACTGCCATAGCCACATTGTACAGTGCCAATGATAATGTCGCGCGTGACTGCAGAGCAGTCACTCAGCGGACAACGCTCCGCTCCAGGCTCAGCGCCTCGCGCTCCGCGCTCGCGCTTCGCCCTCCGCCTACACCTTCGCCTTCAGCGCCTTCTCCCTGTGCTCCTTGGCCGACTGCACGACCACGTCCGCCGGGAACTTGCCGTTCACACTCGGGTGCGCGGCGACCTTCTCCGCCCACTGCGCAAACGCCGGCGCCTTGGCCTTGATATCCTCGAGGAGGGAGCCCGCCTCGGCAGGCCACACCTGGCCCGACTTGCCGACCGTCAAGAACCGGATCGCAAAGGAACCCGTGAGCACCTCAGCAAGCGTGAGCTCCTTGCTGCCCCCGAAGAACGGCGCCGCGTCCTTGAGCTTCGGCTCGACCTCCTTCACGATGTTCGTGATCAACGCGTCAACGAGCGCGGGCGCGTCCTCCCCCGTCGCGTAGGTGAGCTTGAAGATGTTTGGCCAGACCTTGGAGATGAACGAGTCGACGAACAGCGCGATCCGGGCACGGCGGAGGGGCCCACCGGGCGCGCTGGACTCGGGGACAAGGTGGGAGGGATACTGGTCGACGAGGAACTGGGCCACGACGCCGGATTCGATGATGATCTCGCCGTTCCAGCTCAGCGTGGGGACGAGGCCGCGCGGGTTGATCTGGAGGTATTCTTGGGTGCGGGGCGTGTCGAGGTCGATGATGACCTCGTCGTAGGGGATCTTGAGCTCGGCAAGGGCAATGTGAGCGCGCTGGGCCCCTGGGTGTCAGCAGGGCAAATGGCTGGGGGTGCCGTCAACGCGACGTGCTGAGCGTAGCCGGGTAACGCGACGTGGCAGAGCGAGCGCGACACTTAGCCGGCGATGATTGTTCGAGTTCGAGGACACTTACAAGGGCAGCGGTGGTTGGTGTACAGGATGAGCTTGTCAGTGGTCATTGCGCCAGTCTTCGATATCGATGTCGTCTAAGTGATGCTCGGGAGGTGAAGTTGAAGTTGTTTCGTTGTCAACGCTGTCGACCTTGCCATATATACTCTCGCGCGGCGACTAATGACGCCATCCGCAATCATGAACGCCGAGATCGGAAGCGTCGACGCGAGTGTCGCTTGGTCAGTGATCAGTGAGAATGGCGACAGCCGAGGTGTGGTCAAGGTTGCATTCTAGTGCGCATGTACGTCTACAGCGCAGGGTATGCTATTCCGCATAGCTCGCTTGTGCGTGGCATGCATGCTGCAAGCGCTGCAGGATGGTGAGCAGGCAAGATGTGAGGTACTCCGCTTACTAACAAGCAGCAGCGATCAAGTGGAGGGTGGAGGTGGAGGTGATATCAGTCTGTTGACTTTGGTCAGTTCACGCAACTTTGGGATGAAATTGTGGACACAGGCTGCCCGCTGGTCGATGCAGAATCAACGGACGGACCATGGGCACTGGCACTGCTTAAGTGGCCGGGAGTCGCTGTGTGGTGGAGAGATGATGGTCAGTCGAACGAAGACCACACACAGCCTGGGTGCCACAAAGACTGCTTGTACACAGGTGGCAGTCCCGCGACAAGTGAATAACACGGCAGCGATGACTGCACCTAGAGGGCGTTGAACACGTCCGTTGTGACGGGTCCTTGCCCCAGCCAGCGTCTGCTGCAATATGCATACCAGCACCTAGGCGATACAGGTACAACAGGTAGAATATGAGTATGAGTAGGCATACACCCTCAAGACAACACTGGTTTCGCGGATCATTGTACCGTCTGGGGCCTCACTACGTCGGCGGCCGCCACGTCCCGCGCGCAACAGCCACGCCCAGCGCATCGAGCAGATCGAAGAGATTCGCAGGCGCACGCCTGTGTGCTGCAAACACGTCCAACGCGGACGGCAGGGGCACGGCGACAGCGTACTGCCGAGCATAGGGGTCGTATACTGATCGGTAGGCGTTTGACGTTGCGTAGTCAATTGTGACCCTGTGTGTCAGCGAGACTTTGATCGTGGGCTTGGGCGATCATTGAAAGTGGACATATGGGTCAGGGACTGCCCACTGGAGAATAAGTGCAGCCCGACATTGAGTGCAGCCCGACATCAAATGCAGCCCGACATCGAGTGCAGCCCGCAGTCCGACATCGGGTGCAGTCCGACATGGAGTGCAATCCGACATCGAGTGGCTTTGAGTGCAAACTGGCATTGCGTGCAGCCGGAAACGAGTGCAGCCAAAGTTCGTGATGATGTTCGCAAGATACGAGCGACAGGAGACGCGACTCACCGGAACACACCCCACAGCAACAACAGCTCCAACACCGCCCACCCGAGCCAAAACGTCCACCGCGCACTCTGGACCACAGGCTCAGGCGTCGCCAAAGCAGCAAGCCACGCCTTCTGCGCAGAAGCAACGCGCATCCTTGCGGCGGCGGACGCGCGCGCTGCAGCCTCGAGTGCCTCCTGTGCCTCTGTGAGCGATGCGGTCGTGGATGCAGTGATCGCTTTCGGCTTCGGCTTCATAGGGGACATAACTGCGCGTTTCAGCTTTGCAGTCCACGAGCTGTCGGGGTCGAGGTTGGTGAAGTCGAGCTCGAGCCCGGGCGAGGCGGGGTTGGGCGTGGAGCTGCCGACCTGGCGCGGCGGTGTAGCTGGCACATCGGTTCCTGAGGCCGCAGGCCCAAGCTTTGGAGGTCGAGGAGGCGTGCCCGGCAATGGCATCTTCTTCGTACTTCCCTGCAGACGCTTTGGACCAGGACTGAGGCGTAGGCGATGTACCGAGTCGCCCGTGAGTCGAACGATGCCGGGGCTGGCTGGTGCCTTTGCTGAGCTCGAAGCCTTCACTGGGCTCAGGAAGCTGGGACCAGGATCAGGCTTCGTCTCCTGTGCCTCCCCTGGCGCGTCGGCGTTGGAAGATAAACGCTCCGCTGCACTCGACCCCGGCTTGCTCGGGCTCACGCTCACCGCCGAGCTCGTGCTCTCGTCCATGCGCCACTCGTTTCGCAGGCCAGACGTCCGCGCCGGGGTGGTGTTGAACGGACGACCGATGGGACTGCCCCATGCTCCCGGTGGGCGAGGGGTGACTCCTGGTGTCGGGAGCGCCCGTCGGGCCACGTCAACGGACTGGGCTGGAGTTTCAGTTAATGTAGTGACTTGCCGAGACGCCAGCTGCGCGGGCGGTGTGCCCCATGCTCCTGGAGGTCGTGGCGTGGGCATGCCAGGTGTGGGTTGGACGCGGGGAGGTGTAGCTTTCGGCGATGTCGACTCCAGCGCCGCGTGAGGTGTATGCGGCGGCGTGCTCGGCGGTGTGAGAGACTCCACCGGCTCGGCCTCTGCGCTATCCTGCGCTGGCTCCTCTACCTCCTCCAGCTCGTCGTGCTCGTACTCCACGCTCGAGTCAGGGTGATTGGCCAATACTTCAGGCGACCAGCGTATGCTCGCAGCAACGAGGTTGCGCGGAGTGTTGATCTTCTTCATCGCGCTGCGGAGAGGCGTGGGGCCGACTGCCAGGTGCGAGGGGCGGGGAGTGGCGGAGTACGCGGGGGTGGAGGGGACGGCGAGGGGAGTCTCAGAGCCGGCTCGGAGTCGTGGAGGAGAGTCCTTGGTGTCCAGAGAGCTAACTCCGTGACGTGAAGCTGAGAGCTTGGTCTCTGGCGAGAAGCTATACCGCGACGTCGAGTCTTTCAGCTCAGCAGTCGCAGGTGTAGGCAGTTGCGACTCGGTTGCCGTTTCTGGCTCACTCTCGCGCTCGCCTTGGGAAACGCTGTCCCGGCTGTCACTTGTGTCCTGCCACGACATGCCTGCGACGTCGATGTCATCGTCAGTAAGCGAGGCGAGCTGTGGCGCGCTCATCCACAGGTCGAGTTGCGAGTCACGGAAGTCGCTGGTGTCGCGGATGGCCGGGGCAAGGGATTGGCCCAGTGGTGGGTGGGTGCTCGTGGACAGGCGTTCGTGGTCGTCGACTGGTGCAGATTGCCGAGATATATCTCCAGGTGCACCTGTATCCAGCGAGACATCCTGCGCAGCATCGAAGGGCGACTCCTGTGCAAAATCTGCAGAGCGCACATTGTCGGACCAGTCAGAGTGAGCTTTCGGTGTAGCATGCTGAGCCGAGTCGCGCGACCAGTCGGACCTCCTCCCTGGGAGATCATGCTGAGTTGAGTCGCGTGTCAGCTCGGCGGAGATCGATGGATCGCGCGATCGGTCGAGACTCCGTTTTGGTGACGCGAGGGAGTGATGGGACTGAGTTGTTTCGATAGCCTGCTCATACGAGTCTTCAGACCGCCGCCGGCGTCGCGGTGAGGGTCTCGCGTCCAGAGAGGCATCGGCAGGGCGGTGAGGCGACCTATGAGAGTCGTCGGGCGATCGACCCGGAGACGTCGGTGATGTCTGATTGCCATCTCGGCGAGGCGAGGCGTACTCCTCATCCCACTCGGGCCCGCCTGGGTGGTGCTCGTACTCCCTGTCGGAGGCCTTCGAGTGCTGCGAAGAGATACTCGCATGGCGTCCATCGGACATGTTCTCGGACATGTTTAAGGACGTCGACTTTAGCAAAGACCGCTCAGGCGACCGATCTGTCTGCCGAGACGCGTCCCTCGGTGTGCTGTACTTCGACCTCAGCTCGTTGCGACTGCGCGACAACCCGATGCCAAACTTGGATACCGATCGGTCTTGAGATTGCGACGCAGATGCCTCCTGGATGCGCGATACCGAGCCCTTCTTGCTCCTCGAAAGCTCATGCTCGCTCCTCCTGCTCACCGACCCCTCTCTGTCCTCGTACTCCTCCCCTCGTATTGTCCTCGATCGCGTCGCCCAGCTCCCTGACCCAGCACTGTGCGCATCGTAGAACGCTGCCGTCTCATGCGATGACATCTCCATCCTCGACTCGGGCGTGTTTCTCGGTGATGGGCGGAACAACTCCGCACGGCGACCCAACACCGGGCCATCATCCACTTCGTCGTCGTCTGTACTCTCTGGATCCGGGAGGGATGGGAGCGACGAGTCGGTCGGTACGCGCTGTCGAGGTCGGGGAGTCGCGCTGACCGGTGCGGCCTCGGGGGATCCACTAAAGCGCTGCCGTAGGGTCGCGCTAGGTGCCGTGTCGAAAGACCCACTGCGCCGCCGTCGTGGAGTCCCACCTACAGGAGCCGTTTCGAACGAAGCACTGCCTATTGACTCCAGAGAGCGGTTGAACGACTCCTCCTCAGCTGCAATGAAGCGCGCTGTCGTCCCCCGTTCGAGGTCTATTGGTACTGACAGCTCGGACGACTCGATCGACTCCACGTCTTCGACCCAAGGCACATCGCTCTCGTCGTCGAGATCCGGTGCGACCTCTGGGGCTATCTCCAGCCCAGCGGCGAACGACGCGGACGTGTCTGGCGGCTGGTCGATAGATGTACGTCGTGGTGTCTTGCCTGGCCGTGGGCGGGGGATGCGCTCAAAGGGCGTATGGTGGTCGGATGAGGTGTCTCGTCGCCTGGGTCGTGTAGCTGACCAGTCGTCTCTAGAGTTGTCGTAGCTGTTCCTGGATGTGTCGTAGTCGTCGGCGCGCTCCTTGCCCTTGCGATGTTGGGAGGATGGCCTCGGACGGGAAGTGGAGCCAGAGATGCGCTGTGACGAGGGGCCAGGGAGGGGTGTAGTATGAGACGTGATGAACTTGTGCAGTGCAGAGTCGGGGGAGCGCTCAAACTGATCTTGACGAGTACTAGTGTCCTCGCTGCGGTCTGCTGCTTCTGCAGCCGCAGCTGCAGCTTGCAATGCAATAACGCGTGATGGTAGCCTCCGAGGGGCAGTCGATCGGTCGCCGTCATCGCTGCGCGACCTGTCCTCTGATCGTCGTGAGTACAGGTTCGAGATACGCGGCGGCGGGGACGGGGGACTCCTACTCCGTCTCCTGCCAAGACCAACGTCCTCGTCCTCGTCGTTTTCATAAAGTTGCTTCGTGGCTGGCCTCGGGATCTCAGCTGGCTTCGTTGCCCGCACCTCAGCATCCATCTGCCGCAGGAGAGCGCGCAGCTTGTCCCCAGCAGTCACACCCGCCCCCGCATCGAGCGCCAGTGGTCTCCGCCCACTCGCCCGCTCTGTGTCAGTCCCACTCCCGCTTTCGAGGCCGAGATCGATGAGAGGAGGTGTGGCCCGGCCGACTGTCGTCGAGCCCCCAAGCCCGCTGTCGTGTGAGGACAACATCGAGGACGAGGACGAGCGCACAGATCCCGACGTCAACGAGGGAGTCTGCGGGTTCACGTATCCGGCTGCTGTCGTCGGTTGGTGTCGTGTTCGGTGTGCCATCAGAGCGATGCGGGCGGCATGTCTTGTAGTTGTTGACGATTCGAGTTACTGACCGTGTAGAAGTTGTAGGCCGAATGTACACAAGCAGCGAACCAAACATGCGCGAATGGAGGTGGGGTCAGGCACGCGGTGCCACAAACGCGGGCATCGTGGTATGTCCGACTGCCACGTGAGTAACACATGGCTAGCAGCCGCGAGTCACGTGGTAGCCACGCGGGGCGTTGCCGGACGGTTTCCGGCGGCTCGGGGCGGTGTCGGGAGGTTTAACGCGGTGAAAGCGGCGGTGGAGGTGGTCATGCTGGGTGCTATGATGATGTTGAGGGTACAAGAATGGGAGAGTGTAGAAGAGGGGTCAAGCTAGACTGCTGTCTCGACTGTACTCTATTCTTTCCAGAAGACGGACACTATGGCTCCCTTTACGCTTCGCTGGGGTATCATTGCTACGGGCGGCATCTCGTCGCGTTTCTCTGCTGTGAGTCGTCGTTGTGGCACTGACGTAGTTGAGCTTGTTGCTAACGACCAGGATCTGCTCGTCAACCCGGCCACGCGCAATGCAGATGTAGCGCACAAAATCGTTGCAGTGGGATCGCGCAGCGAGGCGAGCGCGCAAAAGTTCATCGACAAGCTGAAGGCTTCTGAGGCGCCGTCGTCGTGGGGTGTGCAGAACGGCGCTCTCGAGGCCAAGGCGTACGGCTCGTATGACGGCGTGTTCAGCGACCCCTCCGTCGACGCGGTGTACATCGGCACGCCGCACACGCACCACTACGCCAATGCCAAGGCCGCTCTCCAGGCCGGCAAGCACGTCCTCTGCGAGAAGCCATTCACCTTCGACGTCGAGGAGCTGGACGAGCTGATCGCTCTGGCCAAGGAGAAGAAGCTGTTCCTCATGGAGTGGGTGTGAAGTACGCGGACTAGCTGACATCCCAGGGCCGTGTGGACACGCTTCCACCCCATCTCGTACGACCTGCAGAAGCTGCTCGCGAGCGGCAAGCTCGGCCCCATCAAGCGCATGACTGCTGACTTCTCGATGAACTTCGAGCCGGACAGTAAGTCAGCAAACTGGGAGCTGCTGCTGACATCAGCCCGCCCTGACGACAACCGTATGATCGACCCAGAGCAGGGAGGTGGCTCCCTCCTCGACCAGGGACCCTACCCCTCGGTCTGGGCTATGCTTGTGATGCACCACCACCCGGACAACAAGGACAAGAACCCCCGCGTCGTCAGCAGCTACCAGCGGATCTATGAGCGGTCGGGCGTGGACCTGGCGTCGCAATGGATCGTCGAGTGGAAGGGGCTCGGCGTTGCGACGCTCACGACCGACATGTCGACCTCGGGCTTTGCTGATGCGTGTGCTGTCATCTCGTGCCAGGAGGCAGATGTTGCCATCGCTTGTAAGTATAACAGGCTATCAGAAACAGACGGTGGGCCTCACACTGACCCCAGTCCCGCCATGGCGCCCACTGAAGTACACAATCGTGCCCCACACCGAGGGCGAGCCCGGGAAGATTACAGAGCGCGAGGAGCGCACGTTCACCCTCGAGGGCGACGGCAGCGGGATGCACTTCGAGGCGGACGAGGTCGCACGCTGCATCCGCGACGGCAAGCTCGAGAGCGAGCGCATGCCTCTGGCAGAAAGCCGCATTGTGCAGACCTGGTTCGACGACGTGCGCAAGGCGGGCAACACTGTGCTCAAGAACCGCCCGTCGGCTGTGAAGAAGTGATCGTTGTATAGAGATGTAGTGCGATGCACAAGTACTGCCCAGGTAAATCAACCATGCGACATAATGACTGTGATGCACATCTGTTGCACTGGAGGTCTGCAATCAGGGCTATCTGTGAACGACACAAGCGTTGTTAACTCCGTCGTTGATTGTCCCATGAGTAATGTCTTCAACTGATCATCTACCACAAATCGATCCTGACGATAAAACAGTTAGTTCTGCATTGTATGTCTGCATCTAAGCTATCCCACATTCGCCAGGAGCACCGCACTAGGTGTAAGGCCGTTATCCTTGAGTGTCTTGCGCATCTCATCCTTGGTGAACTTTTTACTGCTATCAGCGTTTCCTTCTCCTCATTATGGACCCGAGCTCACTCACCGAGGGAAGGTCGACGTGAACTCGACGGTGTCGACAGTGAACTCGAGCTTCTCGCTCGCTACAAATTCGGCGACATCGATGAGTGCTGCTGTCAGCTGAAACTCATCATGGAGCAAGTCGACTCACTCTGATCACTCGCAAACGTTTTGACAAGTGGTTGCCCCGCACCACACCGGATCTGCAGCCGCGTTTCGGGGTTCTCGCTGCTCTTCACTGCCGCCTTCGGAGTAGCGACAGGTACAGGCGACGCGCTCCCCTCTGCCCTGCCCTCGCGCAACGCCTTCTCACGCGCTGCCTTTTCTGCCCTCTCGCGCTTGTCAGCCTGACGTCAGCCACCACTCAGTGTACATAGCAAGCGTAAGCCGCATCGTCCTTGTGAAACAACCCCACCAGCCCCTCACTACCCACCTCTATTTGCGCCTTGATGGCGGCCCGCGCCTTTTGATCCTCAATTTTCTCCTGGCGCTTCCGATCCGCCTCCTTCTGCATCTCCTTCGCCCGCAACTCCTCCTTGATGCGGCCGGTGTCCTGCCCCGCCTTGCGACGGATAGCCTCGTTCGCTTTCTGCTCCTTCTGGTTCTGCTTCTCCTGCATAGCACGCTTCTCAGCCAGCTTGGCCCTCAGCTCGGCCAGCTTGGCCTTCTTCTCCTCTTCAGTCAGGGGTTTGATCTGCCGTCAGCCATGCCCCCAGACTCAGCTCACCTCCTCCGTGCTCTCCTCGAAGTTCTCGTGCCCGCTCTTCTCGGCGTGGAAGCTTGCAGTAGCTTGAGAGCGGAACACCTTGCCGCACTCGGAGCACTTGATCGAGCGTGCTTCGAGCTCGGCACCAGCTGGCGCGCCCTCCTCTCCCTCGGCAGCTCCAGAGGTCTCTGGCTCCGTGTTCTCGGGCACTGGGTCGTCGGCGTGCTCGAGGAGGTGGTCCATTGCTGGCTGGAGGCCGGCGTTGCGTGTGGCTCGGAGGGCCCCTGTCTCGTCAGTCTGAGCCCAGCGAACACTGTCATTGCTTCTCCATAGCCTCTAGCACTCCACCACTCATTCATCGCCTCTAGGTATCGCGTACTCTTGGCACTCCCTACTACACCCATGCACAAACCTCCCACTTCCGCTGCTCTCCTCGTTACACGTCTAGCTCCAGCTCATCTCCTCTCCGCCCTCCACCTCCTTGCCGCTTGACCAGCCGCACTTACACGCCACGCGCTCCGGCGCAAAGCCCATAGACAGAAGCTGCTCCTTGTCGCTCATGATGTGGTGAGAGGTGTGGACAAGAACAACATTGTGCCCCGCGACGATGCGTCATTGCGTACACGGGGTAGCTGCGGAGATGAGGTAATCTCCGCGATCGTCGTTGGTCCGAGATTGTTGACATCTTGCATCCGACTTCTGGAGATATCTCTCGCCAACAGTACATGCTACGACGAGCTAGCGGCAGCGTCGTTCGTCTCTCCCGGGCCATGTCGAGTGCTGGGGCTTCAGGCGGTGTATCTGCCAGCGCGGGTGGCGAAGGAGCGGCAGCGGAGCGCCCACCTGCGCAGCCTACCGGACTCGTAATGCAGATCGTGCTGCGGCGCGACCTTGCAACGGTGCGTACTCCTTACATTCATCATAGTCATGATCCGGCATATACGAGCGATTGAGCTTGGGAGATCACTAAATGAGTGTCAATAAAGCAGCCCTTTGATCCCTCGAATGCGGGCTGGACAGCTCTGCTCTCGCTCTGATTTGAGAGGTCGGTCGCTCGTGCTTGGGCGGCAGTAGCAAGTCCGGGCTGTCTGTTGCTTCCTTGCTTATTCGGATAGGCATCGTGGCTTTGATCGATCTGCTGCTCATGCTTCTTATTGTAACTTCGCGCAAACGTGCTCAACATGGACTGACTCCAGACCCACGGCTGGCCTCTCGGCCCACTAATGGCACAAGCAGCCCACGCCGCCTCCGCAGTGCAGCATATACACGCCTCGGACCCCAACATGGCACATTACCTCAACGGTACAGACGGGCGGGGGTACGAAGTCATGCGGAAGGTCGTCATGGAGGTGCCGGGCGAGACGGAGCTGCTAGGATTGTCGAAGGCACTGGACGCTGTGGGGGCAAAGCACGTCGTGTGGATGGAGGAGCCGTGAGTGTCATGGAGCCTCTCTGCCAGATGCCGCTGAGAGCCTCGCTTTCATGCTGCTGATAGTCCGACGCACATGTTGCTGATAGTCCGACCTTCATGAGATGTGAGGAGTGTTCAAGCGGCACGGTCTCGGCGTGGAAGGCCCTAAGGCTCGTTGGCACAGCCATGTGCACAACTGACCACAGTGAACATATGCCGACAGCGTTAGCACTCGTGCCGAACAAGAGGCCAAAGGGAGTCAAAAAGGCGCTGGAGGAGGCGGGAGCCGTGTTGTGGAAGTGAACGGCGGCGCAACAGCAAGGCGAGGAGGAAGATGAGCTACACGAGACAATCGACAACAGACACAGACTGACTGCATCAGTGCAGTAGCATGGAGCAAGGCAGTAGGTGATGCATATGTATAACAACAGGTATCAAGCCCATATCCAGCTATCCAGCACGATCCTATTCCTTCTTGCCAACCACAGCTGAGGTGGCAGGGAGTCCAGCATCAGGCGCCTCACATGCCATTCGCGGTCTGCAGGCCTTTCCTTTTCGAAGGTCAAGTCCTGTTTCAAAGTTGTATCGAATTCCTCCTACTCCCATTCTCGGTCCTTGGTGAAGTCAACCTCTGAGCACCCTCCAAAGGTAGCCACACTGGCCTTGCGCGCTAGCTCCCCCGGCGACTCTGTGGCCGTGTCTCCCTTCGGCACCGCAGACATTGAGTCTGCACCCACGAGCTGCAGCTGGATCTCATTACGCAGCTCACCCGTAAGATTGACTGGGGAGTCCGCACGCGCTAGATGAGTGGGAGTGTCATCATCTGCCCGCTCTCGCTTCCAATCGCGCTTGGGCGTCGTTACTCCTCTCGGAGGGCATGGCAGGCCCCCCGGCGACGGGTACATATACGTCCTGATCGACTCTGGTGTCGTGGGTCGAAATGGGATTAACAGTGCGAGCTCCATCCTTTGTGTGCTGGAAGTCTGATCCTGTGGCGTCTCGTCCTCAGAAAGGAGTCGTCCGTGGTCGGTCTGGCCATCGTCACTCCGAGGCTCGCTGTAGTCGAAGTGGACACGCTCCCGCGACTCGTCAGAGTAGAAGCTCGACTCGGACGACATTGACGTGTCGTGCGTGAGTGAGGGGGTGGGCTCTGGACTTGACGTAGAGTCGTCATGTGGCCGTCGGCGACGGCGGAGCGGCGAGGCCATCCAGTTTGATGGGTCGTGAGTCAATGTCGCGGGCGTGACTTCGGGCATAGGGGAGAATGCAAGCCCTGACTGCCTCCTCGCAGGGTTTGCTGACTGCCTCTTGGACAAAGGAGACGGTGTCGGCCCTGCTGACTGCCTCCTGGGCAACGGGGAGGCCATTAGCGATGCTATCTGTCTCATTGCCGTCTTCGTGGGCGACGGCGATCCCTTTCGGCCAAGGAACGACAATGTCTTGACCTTGGACGTTGGGGTGTGGCGTGGCGACGACGTGAGTGAGGCTTGAGTGGGCGTTGTGGGGAGGGGTGAAGACGCGTGGGCTTGGGCTCGAGCAGGCGTTGAGGGCCAGGGAAGTGTTGGCCGTGACTGGGACTGTCCTGGTGTCACTGAGAGAGCTGATACTGGCATCTGAAGCGAGTTGTTCACTGGGGTGGTGGGTCGTGGCGTGGGCGTGGTCATCGACCTCGGGGCTACTTGTGGCACTACTTGCTGCTTGATCTTGAGCATCGACTCCTCTCCTCGCTCGATGTACATGCCACGGGCGTTGCCCTCACTGTTGCGTCCGAGGCTCCCGAGTACCTGCCCATCACGGTTGTTGAAAAGGTACGACTCGGACGCTGATGACTGGTGCTGCCGCTGTGGCAGAGAGTCAGAGGTCATCGGGAGAGCAGGGAGGAGCGTGAGAGGTATGGTAGTGGCACTGGCCTGGGGCCCAGCATTACTTACTGAGTTACCGGCGTCGCTTGCTGAGGCTCCCATGTCTGGTGTTCGAGTGCTGTTGCTGTTGCTGCTTCCCCCATTGTCAGCCAACACGTTCACACTTGCTGTATTGCTCATGCTCGCCGACTTGCTTACACTCGCCTGTCCGCTCGTCATAACTCGCAGGGGCTTGCCGGACTCCGTCACACCCAACGGCTCTATTCCCTTCACTTTGCCAAGCAATTCTGGCTCCAGTGCCCGCAGCGGCCTGGTGCTTCTAAGGGGTGCCGGAATAGGCTGTACCGGGTCGAAGATGGATACATTCGACGGCCGGCGGGGACGCACTGGAGTGCCTGCATCCTTGAGCAGCTGCGGGATTGGCGGAATCGGCTCGAAGTCGGGGATGCGAGGTCGTCGCAGGTTGAGCTTAGGCAGTGGGCTGCCTCGAGAGCGTGATTGTGCTGCCGGCATTGGTGGGAGTGCTGGTAGTGTCTGCTTTGAGCGCAGCAGCCTGGACGGGAGGGACTTTGCGTATGGTGTGGTAGTTGCTGTGGCAGTGGCAGTGGCAGTGGCAGTGTGGCGGTCGCGGCTAGGGGTTGGTCCGTTTGCGTTTTGCCTGTTGTCAGTACTGACAAGACTAAGCATCGAAGCATCAGAGCCAAAGTAGGACCAGGTCTCTTTCGAGAGCCCTCAATTCATCTGGAGAACAACAGCCTGCACAAGCAGGTGACACCTGAAACAGAAGGACAAGTCTCTAGTCGAAGCAAGCTTCGCCTCACTGGACTCACCGGCTCTTCCGCGGCGTAATGTGTGCCTTGATATTGCTCAGCAGCCTCGTCCTCCGCCTCCGCTGGCCTTGCTGCTCGCTATCTGCGTCTGCACCTGACTCCTCCACAATGGACAAGCTGGTCGTGCTCCTCGAGACGCCCATAGTCGGCAGCGGCGTCGTACCTCTTGACGGCATCGGCGGCACCGGCGTCGTGCTGCGCGACAATCCCTCACCCCTGCAAAACGACCTGATCGACGCCGCAGACGACGACTTGGCAGCGGATACCGCGAATGAACGGATACTCGGCGCGCGGGAGGTCTTGCCGTTCCCATTGTTCGAGGTGATCGACGCACTTCGCGAACGGGCGAGCCACGACACTCCAGAGTCGCTGTCCTCGTCCTCGGAGGATGACCAGCGGCTCACGAGCTCGGGTTCAGAGTCAGAGTCAGAGTCAGAATCCGGGTCTGCCTTGTTCAACCAGGGCTCAGGAGGCTGGTCGATCGCCCAGGATCGAGGAGGCTTGTTGTTCACACAGTACTGGGAAGCTTCAGAGCTTGCACGAGGGGAGCTGGGACGCCGCCCCCCGATGGGAGCACGAGGCGTTACTGCTGATGTGAATCGTCCTGTTGGTGTATTGGCGCTCAACTCGGTGCGAGGGTGATTGATGGGGGTGTGGCAGTCGCGCGGGGGTGCGTTCGGAAGGAGAGCAGGGGCGAGGAGGGAGAGGGAGGTGGGACTGCTACCACCCAGCTCGTCCTCGTACAGGATCCTGCCGCTGAAGTCTTCGAGGCGTCGCCAGGCGTCGACCGCAGGTTTGAATGCCGTTGCAGTGAGAGTGTCTGCCAGCCGGACGTCGTGGCCGAAGCGCAGGTCGTGGAGCATGTTGGAGGCAGAGGCCAGCTTTGGCTGGGAGATGAGGGGCTGCGTAAGGGGTTTGCGACGAGACATGTCGAGCTAGTCGTTGCTTGCTTCAGTCTCAGCTACTTGTGAGAGATGGATAGCGTCAGTCCCAGACTTTTGCGGATGTGAGAGTCAGTAGTCGAACAACAGGCAACAGGGCACCAATGCTCATATAGCTACGACCCTCACTCCTCCTCCCCGATGATTGTTTGAAAAAAAAAGTCGCCCAGACACGCCCAAACACGCCCCGAGATCATCACAGACGACCGTGATCACATAGCGAAGGACGTGTGTGGCATTTGTGGTGGGTGCGTGTGGCGGTCAGTGTGGCGAGGAGTGGGTGTGGTCGGGAGCGAGCGCATCACTCGCGTCTTAGCGTGCCATGCGTCTCATCAGTGATGTTGCTGTCGTGCATGTCGTGGCCGAGGTGTCCTGCACGTCTCTACAGATCCTGGAATCGAGCCAGGGCATGATCATTGTCTCGACGAGGAGAGGCAGCTAACAGACTCCCAGCGTTACACATGATGTACATTTGGATGAGGCACGCGGCAGAGACTAGAATATGAAGCAACGTACTGGTCCCGATAAGATCATCAAAAGACATGCACAGACAGGCTCGTGCACTAGGTCGTCTCGGTGAGAGTCGGGACTGGTGTAGCGCGTCAATGCCTCACTTTCGCTTGACTTGAGTGGTGTAGTGAGAGCAGCTCCTCACATTCATAGTACCCACGATATCTTCTGTGATTTTGACAAGTTCGTAGCCGCTCTGTCGCCGGTTGTACACCATCATTTGCATCATGCAGAACGCACAACTCGCCTCCAAAGTGTTATTGATGTCAACCATCAGCACTGCACTGTATAGTGGTACTCACAGCTCAGACTGACGTGGGCCTAATAGCAGGGCTACCACTTCATTGTGGACAGAACTGCCACTCACTCAAGCTCATGTGGTGCCGGAAGTCGAAAGCTACCATCTCCTGCGCCCAAACTTACAGCAACAATAACCGAATCCTCTGCTGGACTACTACTGCTGGCCAGCTTCAGACTCGATCTGTCATCGACGATCGCTGCTCGAGCGATCGATCGGGATCTGTCTCTGGCATTATATATCATCGGTCGGTCTGTGACGATCATACTAATGACAGTCGATCTGGCCGATTGCCGGTTGCCCACTCACCAGCCCACGTCGATCTCGGCCGCAACGCCAATCACCAGCATTCATACTCCATCTGCTGGACATCCTAAAATGCTTCGCCGCATACTCACTCATGCTCGCTCATAAGCGCTCAGGCTCAGGCTCATGCTCCCTCATACGCGCTCATGCTCACGCTCATGCTCCCTGCGCTCGCTCACACTCTGCTCGCTGCGCTTGCTCATGCTCAATATCGCTCATGTTCATGCAATCATTCGCGCACGCTCATGGTCAAGGCCGCTCATGTTCGCGCATTCATTCGCGCACCCTCGCTGCGCTCGCGCGCGCTCATACAGAGCTCGCACGCTCGCTCCGCTCGCGTGCTCACTGTGGCTTCATCTACATGCATCTGCACTTTTTACCTACTACCTTCCCCCTACTCGTCAGTCCAGGTAGGCTTGCGCTTCTCGGCGAACGCGCCCATGCCCTCCTTCTGGTCCTTGGTGGCGAAGAGGGCGTGGAAGAGGCGGCGCTCGAGGCGGAGACCCTGCTCGAGGGGCAGCTCGAGGGCGGCGTTGACGGCCTCCTTGCCGGCCTGGGTGGCGACGGCACCGAAGCCGGCAATAGTCTCAGCGACCTTGACGGCCGCGGCGGTGACCGACTCCTCGGCGGGGACGACGCGCGCAGCGAGACCCCAGTCGGCGGCCTCCTTGCCGGTAATCTTGCGGTTCGCGAGGACCATGTCCATCGTGCGGGCCTTGCCGATCAGGCCGGCGAGGCGCTGGGTGCCACCGCCGCCGGGGATGATGCCGAGGGTGATCTCGGGCTGGCCGAAGGTGGCCTTCTCGGAAGCGATGATGATGTCGGTCATCATGGCGAGCTCGCAGCCGCCGCCGAGCTGGGGTTAGCACGAGTCCACGAGCGAAGCGAGTGGGCGAGTGTGCAAAAGGTGAAATGCGAGCGAAGCGAGCGCCGAGCACGCTGAAACAAGCGCACGAGCTCACGAGCGCAGCGAGTGGGCGAGTGGGAGGGGGAGCGAAGTGCGAGCAGAGCGAGCGCTGAGCACACTGGCCAGGGCAGGCTCATGAGCGAAGTGCGAGCAGAGCGAGCGCTGAGCCGGGCACGTTCGGTGACCAAGCTCATAAGAGCAGCGATTGTTCACTCGTGGCTCGGGGCGAGGAGGCAGGGAGGGCGAGAGGCAGGGAGAACGAGATGGGAGATAAGTCAAGTCATGGAGCTCTCAGCTCTCAGCTCAGGCTCGGTCATGCCCTTGAAGGTGGATATAGCCCGTCTAGTGTCATCATAACCAGCTGAGGCTGCTAGCAGCAAAGCCGTTTCACAGCACGAGCCCCCCGACGACAGGAGCTCGTAGTTGTCTCTGACTCGTGGCAAAGTACAACTCGCATCTGAGCTCAAGCTCGATCAGACTGAAAGCAGTCAGGCTCGATGGGATTCCAGCTCGCAACAGGCTTGGCCCATGCGAGTTGTGCTCACGAGACTCATGCCCAGCAGATTGAGCTCAGTGGACTTGAGCTCAGCTTGAGCCATGAAACTGCAGTTGGTAGCTCACAGCAAGCTAGGCTCCAGCAGTGGTCTTGAGCATGCTGCAAGTTGATGTAGCAGCAGACTCAGGTCCACCTAAGCCCCACAGCTCGAGCACTGCGTACTGGGCTAGACAAGCACAGCAGTCTGAGGCATATGCTGCTCGTGGCCAGCGACAAGGACCAGCAGACCCTATGAGCCTCCCCACCAGCAAGCTACAGCTCACAGCAGCCCAACGACAGCAGCCCGACGCTCAAAGGAGCCGAAGCTCGGCCCAGGCTCACTGCAGAGCTTGAGCTTGCAGCTCAAGGCTCATAGCAAGCCGGAGCTAGAGCTTAGAGCTCGGAGCTCACGGAACACTGGAGCTTACAGCTCGACGCTCACAGCAAAGCTACAGCTCACAGCAAAGCAGAAGCTCACAGCGAAACTAGTGCTCATAGCAAAGCCAGAGCTCACAGAAAAGCCAGAGCTCACAGCGAAGCGGGGCCCAAAGTCAGCTAGCTATGTGGGGACCAGACTTCACGGCGGCTCCCACCAACGAGCTAGCCGAAGCTCATAGCAAAGCTATGTCTCCCAGCCAGTAGCAGTGAAGCTCATCATGAGCCAATTGCCAAGCAACTCAACTCGCTCGTTGCTCACTGCTCCACTTGCTCGGACATCTGCCACATCCGCTCACATCCGCTCTTTTCACAACGCAGATGGAAAAGACACTCACAGCGTAACCAGCAACCGCACCGATGATGGGCT
Organism: Cutaneotrichosporon cyanovorans; assembly: GCA_002335625.1. Classification (NCBI taxonomy): domain Eukaryota; kingdom Fungi; phylum Basidiomycota; class Tremellomycetes; order Trichosporonales; family Trichosporonaceae; genus Cutaneotrichosporon; species Cutaneotrichosporon cyanovorans. The sequence continues at coordinate 53,533 of BEDZ01000010.1, read as the reverse complement.
TCTTGATGGTCGAGAGCTTGGCCCAGGTGCCGAGGAAGTTGTTCTTGTACGCCTCGGCGACTGGAGTTAGCGGGGTCGGGGAGGGGTGATGCGCGAGAGCTGCGGCCGTCTAGGCAGACGGGGACAGCCGTTGGTGCTGCCAGCTTGGCCCGATTCCTTGATCACTGCGTCTGATCGGATCTACTTGCAGCTACCGCTGGCAGTGACCTCCAACGGCTCTGGACTGCTCGCTGCTCAAGCCCAAGTAGTAGCTGTTCATTGCTCGCTGCAGCAAACCCAAGCTGTAGCTGCTGCTGATTGCACGCTTGCAGCTGCGATCATACTCTGCGGCTCTTCATTGCCCAGAAATTGGGCTGCCGCTGCCGCTGCCGCTGCTCGCAAGCTCGCAGCAGCAGCTCGAGCCCCTCTACTCACACTGGATGTCCTTCATCTCCTTGATGTCCGCACCAGCAGCAAACACCTTGTCACCACCGGTCAGCACGATAGCACGGACCGCCGGGTCGTTGTCGACCTTCTCCATCTCGGCGTTGAGCTCAGTGAAGAGCGGGGTCGAGAGCGCATTCAGCGCCTTGGGGCGGTTCAGCTGGAGGATCGCAACCTTGCCAGAGTCGGAGCGGCTCGAGAGGACAAGCGGCTCGGCCTGGGTCGACATGGCGCGAGCGGCCTGGACGAGCGCATTGCGCGCGACGATCGAGGGGCGGAGGGTGACGAGCATGGCGAGTGTTTTGGAGGAGTAGTGCTGGAGAAGAGCAGTTCCAAGTAGCTGCTAGAAGAACGATGGACTATATAGGACGTGGCATGCTCCGACCGTACGAGGTTGCGCTGTCGCCATGTATCGGTGTCCGCGGCGTCCAACTGGCTGCTCTGTTCTCACCTCGGCATTCGAACTCGCCTATTGACCCCACACTGTGTGCCGGTCCGACCGAGAGGGGGTGGGTGGGGTTTAGGTGGGGCTGGGGTGTGGTTCCGGGACAGAGGTCACGTGAAAAAGACCACGTGTAGTAAGCAGAAGCCACATGTCAGCCACGCGAGCTATGCATGGCATCCGCCCATGCGAGGATCGTCGGTGCCACACGATGTACCCCCCGGCGATACGGAGATAGCCACGTGTCTCCGCTGGCGGATTTCTGAGCAGAGCTAGCACAGTGCGTGCATGTGGTCGGACTCGAGCGAGCAGAGCGGAGAGCGAGGACAGCAAGCGACAAAGAAGTTGGATCAGCGATTGTTGTCGGACATCGACTTAGCACTCAGCAGCTACATCGACAACTTACATCCCAAAGGGACTCCAAAAGCGCACAGAAAGCGCACGCAGAGCAAGACTCCGCTTCAACATTCCCCCTCGCCTTCGACGTCCAGAAGTTGAGCCACTCGAATCCGATCAATAATCTCCCACCCGCTCATCCACCATGCCGCGTTTCTACGAGAACAAGTACCCAGAGGTGAGGAGCTAACGTTCAATGGCCTAGTGTTGATATACTAATGCCAGGTGGACCAATTGGTCATGGTCCAGGTCCAGTCGATCGAGGACATGGGAGCATATGTCAAGCTCGTGCGTAGTCTTGGGCAGTGGTCAAGTGGTTGGCACTGATGGCAGCTCGAGTACGATGGTATCGAGGGAATGATCTTGCTGTCCGAGCTGTCGCGTCGGCGAATTCGTTCGGTGCAGAAGCTGATCCGTGTGGGACGTAACGAGGTGGTGGTGGTGATGCGTGTGGACCCGGACAAGGGTGAGTGCTGGTGATGGGTGCAGGGGTTGTCGTATGGAACGCAGTCTGTGAGGGAGTCGCGGTTGGGGATGGAGGTGCGCAGCGACGGTGAAGGACGTTGGTGTGAGAATATGAGCCATTGAGGCTTGGGTTGAGGCCTGGCCATTCTCGCTCTCGGACAAGCGCACTGAGTTGTATCAACTGCGTTTCCGAGATCCGAGAGTCGAGAAGATTGAGCTGAGCAGGAATCCGCAAGTTCGAAGGTGAAAGGGACTGGGTTAGAAGGGAGAGGAGAGGGAAGGGAAGGGGGAGATCAGGTGTGACGGACGATGGCTCGAAGGCGGACGAAATGGCTATGGCGCTCTGTGCAAGCAGGGTCATGAAGGCTATTCGTCCATAATGCCAAAATCGGGAGCATGAAGACAGTAGAGTGGGCAGAGAGAGCCCAAGGAGGGCAAGGGGAGGTGCTCGTTTTCTTAGGATCGAACTCCGAAGGGGATCGAAGTCTGGAATGGAAGAAGCGTCCGCCGAAATGGTAAAATTCGAGCGCATTTAAGCCTAACAGCTGCAAAGTGCAGTGAAGGTCGCGATGCCGAAGTGTATCAAGTTGAGACTTGGGGATGACTACCAAACTCTGAGAAGAGCGTTCCGAGGAGTGGTAAAGTCGGAGAGCTGCCCAGACAACATCTGCATAATGCTCGCCTTGAACTTCGCTGACCCTAGGCTACATCGACCTGTCGAAGCGCCGCGTGTCGCCAGAGGAGGTCGGCAAGTTCGAGGAGTTCTATGAGAAGGGCCGCGCCGTCGACTCGATCCTCACCCAGGTCGCCAAGCGCCGCGGCGTCTCCACCGAGTCATTGTACGAGCAGATCGCCTGGCCCCTGCACAAGAAGTACGGCCACTCGTACGAGGCGTTCAAGCTGTCCATCACTGAGCCCGAGGTCGTCTTCGGCGACCTGGGTATCGAGGAGGAGACCCTCGCCGAGCTGAAGCACACCATCGCCCGCCGCCTGACCCCGAAGCCGGTCAAGGTCCGTGCCGACATTGAGGTGCGGTGCTTTGCCTACCAGGGCATCGAGGCGATCCGCAAGGCCCTCAAGGCCGGAGAGGCGTGCTCCACCGAGGAGGTGCCGATCAAGGTTCGTCTCGTCGCCCCGCCCCTGTACACCATGTCCACGACGAGCACGGACAAGACGGCGGCGCTCGAGACGATGGAGAAGGCAGTCAAGGCGATCGAGGAGACGATCCAGGAGGAGAAGGGCGAGATCACGATCAAGATGGCGCCGAAGGTCGTGTCCGAGACGGATGACGCCGAGCTCAAGGCGCTCATGGAGCAGATCGAGAAGGCGAACATGGATGTTGCGGGTGATGATGAGGAGGATGAGGATGACGAGTGAGCGAGCGTGCGAGCGCACGAGCGGAGCGAGTGCGTGAGCGGGAAGGAGGGGAAGGTGCAAGCAGGGGAGTGGGCAAGCAGGGGAGAATACAAGCAGGGGACGGACAGCGTCGGGTTGAGAGTCGAGGCAACGCTTGCATAGGTGCATGAGCAGTAGAGCAGCTAGACTGTAGGGTTTCTCATTAGCATGGGTCATGTAGCTGCAGTGTCCCGGTGTGCCGTTGCCTTTAGCTAACATCTCAAAGTTTTGGAGAGAATAAGCAGGAATTTACCAGGAGAGGTCATCCGACTATCCCCTCCCAGCCATTGTCATTGATGATCTCGGCACAACTCTGTGGCCTGGAGCAGATGAGAGAGACAGGCTTTCAGCTGCCCATAGACACTCCTCAGCATCAACGTCCGAGTATATCAACGCTATCGCTCGTGAGCTGCAGAGCAGTGTGTAGACTTGAGAATGCCCGGTTGCTTGTGGGTGCACGATTGCACCCTCACTCCCTCACTTGTCCCGATGTAATGAAGTCAGTCAAGCATAATGGAAATGTGAACAATCATGATCGTTGTCAGCAGTGAGAAGGGGACTCGTCAGTGATATCAACAGATAGGCGAAAAGTGTGTTGGTCTTTCCTCCCAGCTGAAGGTGAAGGTGGCTTTGAGTCAGAGGAGGAAAGGATCCTCTAGATTTTGTTGTCAAAGTCCTCTGTAACTCTGCGATTGCCTTTCATGATGAGTGGTGATGCATGCAGTTTACGCCTTGACCTCCTCCTCGACCTTGGGGAACAACGTCGTCCCCTTGAACCTCGGCGCCGCCTCCTTGACCCTCCTCACTATCATCCCCGTGTCCACCTTCTCCGGCCACACAGCATCCGCCCAACCCCTCTCCTCACTCGGCACGCCCAAACGATCGAGCAACTCCCCGCCCTTAACCGGCATGATGGGTTGCACGAGGATCCCGCAGATCCGCAGCGCCTCGTACGCGTACACCACTGGCGCAGTCGCGTCCTCGGCCGCCCACGGCGCCGCGTCAGTAAAGTACTTGTTCACCTCGCCGAGAGCATCCAGGAGCAGCCCGCAAGCGTGTGTGAGCTCGTACGTCTCGAATTTGGCCTCGTAGTCGTCCCTGAGTTTCTTGAGGATCTCGAAATTCGGCTCGGCCATAGACTCGTCCCACTGCTTGACCTTCTTGAGAATTTTCGGGCTCGCGATGCGCGAGACGAGGTTCCCCAGCTGTGCTTGGAGTTTCCCGTACGCGACGGCAAGCTCAGTGGACGAGTAGTCTGCGTCCTCAGGAAGCGCGCCGCCCTGCCGCATGAGGTACCACCGCACGCTGTCGGGGCCGTAGGTCTTCATTGCGGCGACGGGGTCGGCAACGTTGCCGCGGGATTTGGACATCTTGGCTTTGTGCATCGTCCAGTGGGCGTGGGAGAGGACGCGTTTGGGGAGTGGTTCGCCAGCTGCGGAGAGGAGGGCGGGCCAGTGGAGTGCGTGGAAGCTGCAATCGCGTCAGCAACCATATCATCAGAAGATGGCGGGGAAGATGAGGAGGGGGAGTGGTATTGCTTGCACTAAGGCCGGAGTGGCCATTATCGATACAGCGGGCTGAAATCGAATCGGTGAGATGAGGAAGTGAGACGTACCGGATGATATCCTTGCCCACGATGTGGATATCTGCAGGCCACGCCGGATGTGTGCTAGGGTACCCCGCAACAGTGAGGTAGTTGATCAAGGCATCAACCCAGACGTAGATTGTCTGACTCGGGTCCCCTGGCACCGGCACGCCCCACTTGACTCGACTTGCTGGCCGGGAAATCGACAACTCCGTCGCGGTCTCTGCTTGTCGCTTGATGTCGGCATGGTACATCGGCGGATGCACAGCTGCAGTCAGCCTCAAGCCCTCTGCCGCACTCACCATCCGAGTCCTCGAGCCACCGCAACAAGTCATCCTTGTACGCTCCTAACCGGAATTTCCAGTTCTCCTCCTCCTGCCATGTCACCTCGTTGCCCGTCTCCGTCGCGATCATCGTCCCGTCGTCGCGCTTCTCCACCTGCTTGTCCGAGTAGAAGCACTCGTCAGACACAGAGTACCACCCCGCATGAGCGCCTTTGTACACATTTCCGCTGGCGACGAGCTTGTTCCAGAACTGCTCGACGGCGGCGTAGTGCCGCGCCTCGGAGGTGCGGATGAAGTCGGTGTAGCTGACATTTGCGGAGTCTGCGAGGTCCTGGGGTCTCAGCAGGGACTAGAGTCCTCACTTACTCTGAACCGCCTGGAGACATCGTCGCAGAACTCCTGCTCGCTCATGCCACCCTTGGCAGCTGCCTGCTGGATCTTGAGGCCGTGCTCGTCCGTGCCCGTTGAGAAGACGACTTCGCGGTCTGGCCTGCGGAGTCGGGCGAAACGCGCAAACACGTCCGCCAGCACGACAGAGTGCAAGTGACCGATATGTGGTGCTGTCATCAGCTCAGTTGCGCAGACCGCAACCTACAGGCATTGACGTAGAAGATTGGTGTGGTGACAAAGAATGGCTTGTCGCCGGAGAACAGGGAGGACGAGGACGCCGTTGGTGTCGACGACGACGGCCCCGACGACGCCCACCGCAGCTGCCTCGCTCCCCGCCTCGGCAGCGCTCGCGCCAGCGCTAGTGTTCTCAGCATGAGCAGGTAGCACGCTGTCGCTGCTGTTGTTGTTGTTGTTGTCGACGTCGCGAGATATTTCGGCGCAATGTTCAGCAGCTCGAGAAAGCGTTGCCCCGCGTCACGTGGCTATATCTGGAATCGTGAATGACCATAACGCCATATCGATGGTGGTGAACGAGCAACTTTATTTAGACATTTCGGGCCTGTGGAAGAGGATCCAGTCTTGCTCATGCTACCAACGCTTGTCAGGATGGCGCGGACAAGATCCTACTCGGTGAGCGGAGCGGCGAGAGTGGGGACGCAGCTCTGACGGCCAGGAAGCGATCGCGCTGTTGAATACATGCCAGTCGAATGCTGCGACGTGCGTTGTTGCTACCGGAGGTGACGGGTTACTAACTGGTACAGAATCGAGGCGATCCGCAAGTCGGGAGGGCGTCTGAATGACTGGGGAATACGCGAGATGCTGGACTATCTGCGCCGTATCGGATATCAGGTGGGTTGGGGTCGGTGGGGTGGTACGCTTACACCAGCCATCAGACCTGAACAAGCTCAATGTGGTCCATATCACAGGTACGAAGGGCAAGGGCTCGACGTCAGCGTTCACCGAGCGGATACTGCGTTCTCAGCTCGGCAGCCAGAGCAAAGTTGGTGAGTCTGGAGCGCTGAGTGTTAAACAAGGCTAAATCGCAGGCCTGTACACCTCTCCACACCTGTGTGCGGTTCGCGAGCGGATCCGCGTGAATGGCGAGCCGCTGTCCGAGGAGCTGTTCGCACAGTATTTCTTCGAGGTCTGGGAGCGGTTAGAAGCCGACCCAAAGGTGAGCCGAGTCCACATTACGCGCAACAGCCGCTCGACCTTGTCGCTAACCCCAGCCACTGACAGAGCACACACCCCAGTTCCCCATCTACTTCCGCCTCCTGACCCTCCTCGCCTTCCACACCTTCTTGAGCCTGGGCGTCGACGCGACAGTCCTCGAAGTCGGCATCGGCGGCACCTACGACAGCACCAACATCGTCCCGAAGCCCATCGTGACGGGTATTTCAGCACTCGGGCTGGACCACACAGCCGTCCTCGGCTCGACGATCGAGGAGATCGCGAAGAACAAAGGCGGTATTTACAAGGCCGGTGTGCCTGCCCTCTCGGTGCCACAAGACGCCGGCGGCGGCGACGTCCTGGAGGCATGTGCCAAGGCCGTGGGTGCGCCGTTCCGCGTCGTCCCCATCATCCCAAAGGTCCCACTGGGCCTCCAGGGCGAGCATCAGCGCATCAACGCGTCTCTAGCCGTTGCCCTCGCGTCTACCTTCCTGAAGGAGCAAGGCCACTCTGTCCCCGACGAGGTCCTGCCCGAGTCTTTCATCAAGCCGTTAGCAGAGGCACGCTGGCCCGGCCGGTGCCAAGAGTACGAGCAGGACGGGACGACCTGGCTCCTCGACGGGGCACATACGGTCGAGTCGCTGCGGTCGTGTGCCGAGTGGGCGTGGAGTGCGGCGACACCGAAGCCGAATGTGCTCGTGTACAACACCTCAGGCGGGCGGCAGAGCGAGGCGCTTCTGTCGGCATTGCTGGAGGCGGGAGAGCGCACGGCGGGCAAGCCAGTCGCGGAGGGGTTTAAGTCGGTCATCTTCTGCACGAACGTGACGTACTCGTCTGGGCAGTTCAAGGGTGATCTTACGGCGCATGCTATTGACCCGAACGACCTTGCTGCACTCGCGACGCAGCGTGCGCTGGCCGACGCGTGGATGAAGCTCAACTCCGAGTTCGACAGGAGTAAGGTCCACGTCGTGCCGAGTATCCAGGACGCTGTGAACATCGTGAACGCGGTCGAGGGAGAGCGGAATGTGCTCGTGGCAGGGAGTCTGCACCTCGTCGGCGGGGTGATGGAGGTTGCGGGTCTGCAGGGGGCATTGTCCATGTCATAGGCAGGTTAAAGCTCGACGCGTCCAGGTTGAGATGGTGCATTGCATATCATCACCAAGTGTACACTATCATGCAATGCTCTTCATTAATCTCTACATCGACTTATACTCTGGCGTGGTTTGGCGTAATGATCCCAAGGTTGTTCTTCACTTCCCCGGCCACGCCTGCGGCGTATCGCGCATGTCAAACACAAGCTCCGCACCATGCCCAAGCAACTCATGGCTGAGCGTGACATTGTGCCACGCATTCCCGTTCACCCTCAGATCATGGACGTACCTCCTCCCCTCGCTCGCACCGTGCGCAGCGACCATGATCGTCTCCTTCCCTCCCCCGGGAAGCTTCAACTCCAGGTGGTCGAAGAACGGCGCGCCGATGACATACGTCGCACTCGCCGGGTCGACGGGGTAGATACCCATCGCGGAGAAGAGGTACCATGCAGACATTTGGCCGCAGTCCTCGTTCCCAGAGAGCCCGATGTCCGTGTGGTTGTACTCTTCCTGGCCGAGCTTGCGGACTGCTGCTTGGGTCTTGGCGGCATCGCCTGCCAGGGCATAGAGGTAGGGCTGGGGTTAGCTCGAGCTTGCACCGGATTGAGAATGTTCGCCTCTCATGGCCACACGCGAACTGTGACACTGAGATCGCGGTATCGATGCAGTGGACCTTCAGATTAAGGCGTGGTGTGTGGCAGCCAAGTAATGCCCAGTGCTACACTGCAGTCGCTCTGCATCCACACAACCACATTGACCTCTGACAGCCACACTGCACTTGCGACGCACGCGACTGTAGCACTCGCACCCCTCTCGCATGACCATGCAGCCCTCGCATGACCACGCAAAACACTACCACTCACAATGTGATGCGACGGCTCGTTCGTGTGCAGGTTATGCCCACCCTCAAAGTGACGGTCGAGGAACGCAATAAACGCCTCCTGCCCACCCATGAGCTCCACGAGCCCAGGGACATCGTGCATCACATTCAGCGAGTAAGCCCAGTGGTCGCCCTCGGTCCAGCCTGCGTTGGGGCCAGCCCATGACCCGTCGGCATTGCGCGCCTCCATAAAGCCCGTGTCCTTGTTCCAGATGTTGCGGTAGGACTTGGCGCGCTTCTCGAGGATGTCGGCCTCGCTGTTGGCGCCGGCTGCGCGGGCGACAATCGCTGCGGCGTGGTCGTCGTCTGGGGTCAGCGGGGGAGGGCGGATAGACACCATCGTCGGAAATCCGAAATGGCGATGTAGCAGGTCTGGGGCACACAGCTCGACAACGCCAGCCATGATGGCTAAGTGCCTCGATGAAGCCTGGACATCACATTGTACCGAGTTGTAAGACCTGCCATGGATATACCTGGATGAGTTACTCACACGCATAGTCCAGCGTCCGCGACCCAGCCTCGGTATGCAGATCATCCGCCACCCACCCATCCCTCATATACTCCGTCAGCCCCGCCCTCACCTCCTGCGGCGTGTGCTCCTCCCTATCTGCAAAGCGCAGCTCCGTGTCCCTCTCTGGCGGGGTGAAGGCGTTCTTCTTCACCGCCTCCCACGCCAACCCGAGGTCAAAGTTGGCCATCCCCGCACTGATCGCCTGTGCGAAAACACTGTCCGCATGCGTCCCGACCATGATGTTCGTCTCGACAATGTTCTTCCACATCGGCAGCCACCCGCCCTGCTGGAAGTCCTGGAGCATCGACGTGAGCATGCCCGGCACGCGCTCAGGCGCCACGAGCAGCTGCCACGCCGTAGTGGCACGGAACGTGTCCCAGATCGAGTAGCCAGAGTAGCTGATCCCGTCGAGGACCTTGTCGACGTACCCGGAGTAGTAGCGCCAGTGGGGGTGCTCGTGCGTGCCTGCATTCTCGGACACTTCGTACGGGTACACGAGTGTGTGGGCGAAGGCGGTGTACAGGACTGTCTTGTTGTGCTCCGTTGCCCCCTTGACTGACAGGGCGTCGAGTTTGTTCGCCCACGCTGCGCGCGTGAGAAGGGAGGTAGAGGCAAACTCCTGCTCGTCGGGGATCTCGAGGTCGATGTTGCGGCGTGCTTGTTCTATGCTGATGAAGCTGACGCCGATGCGGACCTCGATGTACTGCTCGGAGGGGTAGAATGTCGCCCAGGCCGAGAGGACCTGTCCGTCTCCGCTCTGGGCGTCTTCAATCTTGCCGTCGCGTGAGATGCCAGCTTTTTCGAACGGGCGGCTGAAGCGGGCCACAAAGTAGCCCTTGAAGTTCTTGGCTGGGAGATCATCGCCGACCAGGATGTGGCTACGGTCAGCAGTAGGAGATGCACTCCACTCACTCCTGCCTCTCGTCATTCCAGCCGACGATCTCGTTGCGCTCGCGGAGGATCTCCACGTGCCCGTTGGGCAGGGAGATGTTGCTCGGGTTGTTCGTTATTGAGCTCACGCGGCTTGCGTCAAGCACGATATATGGCTCAACCTTGGAGTACGGAGGGAACGAGAAGCGAATGTGCCCGACTCTAGAAGCTGTCGTCAGCCCGGACACAAAATTAATCACTTACTAGAAGTCAGCTCGATGCCCAGCCTCCGCTCCTCGTCGAGTTCGAGAGCATTGTAATAGTAATTCGGGCTGGCGTACTCGTTCTCCCTCGAAAAGGGGAGCGCACGCTCGTAAAAGTCCGTCACGACCTTGCCCACACCCGCCATGACCTGCACTGGTCCCGACTCGCCCATCCACACTGCAGGCTGATGGGTGCCGATGATGCCGTGGATTTTGGTGTCTGTCTGATTGTAGGGGCACATGGAGACGTCTGAGGTCAGCGGGCATTATGCTTGGGCATACAGTTTCGACGTGTCTGTGCTGTCCACCGAGTCATGGCGAATGGTGGGCCTACTGCTGGGATCATGCCTCCGCTGAGATCGGGTTCGGGGCTGTGGTCAGCGTCTGTCGCATAATCTTGTCCCAGGTTTAGACATCAACTGCAGGCAGGGGCATATTTCTGAGCAAGCCGTAAATCAGAGCGTAGCCTGTAGTGCAGGACATATTGCGTATTGCCCCTGCCTTTGCGCAGACTCACCCCCCATTCCCCAGCATTACGTTCACGTATCTCAGCGCCTCCGACTTGGGCTTGAGAAACGCCATAGCCGCCTCGAGCTTGCGACCATCGCCAAAGTCGACATGCCCCTCCAACCTCCCCGACAGCCCCGAGTCGACAATGTCCCGCAGCATCTCGGTGAAGCCGCTGAGCCCATCCTCCGCAAAGGGCATGTATGGACCCCATGGCGTCCGCAGGAGGACGAGGTAGATGGTCGACAGTGCTGCAAAGGAGTAGAAGAACAGCGAGAGTCGCAGCCGCATGAGGTCTCTTGGTGGCTTCGGGTTAGTCCTGCTCTCGCCTGCTTGCCCCGGCGGGGGGCTCTGGCGACGTTTCTCCATCGTGGTGTTTGGTGGGAAGAGTCGAGGGAGAGTAGGTCATGGTCTTTGAGGTCATTGTGCGGAACGACTACTCTCCGGGGCGCCAGAAGTGGAGGTGGTGTGGGGTCAGGGCTGCTGTGATCGCTTGCAACGACCAGATCGCAGATCGACGCATGCTTTGAGGGCGATGGACAACAATGCATACAAGAATGGTATGGGAGTGTATGATGCAACAGCGTGTGGTAGTAGTCAACAGCATGGTGGTAGTACAGTTCAGAGAATCAGAAGCGGAAAAGGGAGAACACACGCCCTTTTAGCAGGATCAACAGGAAGACAAGTAGTAGCGCCAACGCTATACCAAGTGCGACGGCTGGACGTCAGCCTTGACTATTCAGATGGCCCCTCACCTCTGAACAAGATGACCCGTCTCCGGTGCTCCTCATACAGCTGGGCCTTCAGCCGCGCAATGTCTTTTGTCAAGCTCTCCTCCTGCAACTGTCAGCACTGTTCCCACCTGGCCTCCTTTCCCCCCCCCACTCACCACCTCGTCGGCCCACCGCTCAATCATAGACAACGCATACCCCTCGTTCTTCTCCTCCGCCTCTGCCGCACGGATCCTGTTGATGCGGCCGACCCTCTGGCCACTCTTGATCCGTTTCAGGCCCAGCTCGGATGACTTCTCGTCTACGAACTCGGTCCATGGCATGGTGCGTTCTCTCATGGTTTCGACGTCTGCAGCGCGTTCGTTGAGCAGTGTGGTAAGTCTGGCTTGTAGACGCGGGACAGCCTGGTTCGTCGTTGCATAGAGGTCTGCTGTTGCTTTCTGGCGTGAGCGAAGATCAGTGAACGAACCCACCTCCGCCTTGCTGTCCAGCTCGCTGAAGCGGGTGAGGATCTGTGGGAACTCGGAGAAGACACGGTGCTCGAAACTCGCCTGGGGTTAGTCAATATGCCTTGCTTGCGTTCGAGATCCGTTCGAGCAATGCGATCCGATGTGCGACTCACCTTCGATGAACGAAACTTCAGCTGATGTTGCTCGCAGCGCTGGATCAACCGGTCAATCTCCTCCTGCAGAGGACTGCTTGTCAGTGAACACAACCAAGCCTATGCCTACTGTTGATCTCGCGCATTGCTCGCCGCGCCCGCGTCATCACCTATCTCGCGGCCAGAACTCTCCCGCGACAATGGCCGCCGACTTGGCAAGTCGAGAGACGGGATCGTGATCGCTAATGGCGTGGACGAGGGCGGGCTGTACGGCGGCGAGGAGGTGGGCTGCGTCGATGGGCTGAGGTTGTCCACCATGCGTACCCTCGTAGGCCGCTGGGACGGCGGCGATGTTGCGCGGGTGGCCATGGTGATGGAGACGAGATTTCAATGGGATGAACAAGCGAGATGTCAACATGAGGCGGGGGGAAAGGTGATCTGCCAGACTGGGGGCGGACTTGAAAGGTGCATGAACAGTCCTCGGTTATCGAAGATCGGTGTGTCGGCATTCAAGGTGCATCGTCGCGATACATCACATCCATGCAGCCGGATTAAGATAGCGCTGGGCCTGAGAACTCATTGTCAAACCTTAGCTGTCAATCGCATGGTATGGTACTGCTAGAACGGCATGAGAAAGAAAGCTATGGACCCATGCGGTTATCGTTCGACTTCTGGGCTGACTTGGACTGCTGACCGGGTACATGCCCACCACACCCAAGCCCCAAGACCCCCAAGCCTCGTACGTATGTCTTCTCACGATGTCTTGCTGACATCTAGTTCTAGTTCTGCAACTCTACACCGTAGTACTGCTGCGGAGACGCGAGCGGACAATGCAGAACATGCCAGGTCTGGAGCAAGGTGTGTCGGGGTAACCTGCCTCGATAAGCTATAAGCTTGATGACATGCATGCGATCATTCAAACGTCAGAGCGATTCGAGAACCGAGAACTCTCCAGAGCCGAGTCCGGTATCGGGCTCATCCTACTTAAGCCCGTAAGAGTCGTCCGTCGCGTTCAGTCAGTCACCTGCACGATTTACTGCCCATCTTCTTCACCACCACCACCACCACCACCACCGCGCCCATCCAACGCACGATGTCCTCGACGTCGCCACCGCCGAAAGCAGCTGCAACGCCTACCTCCCCACCACTGCCGTCTGCGAAACCCAGATCCATACGTCATGGCGTCAACCTGCAGCCGCCATTATCGCGACGCGGCATCGGACCAGGGCTGATCGCGATCCTGCCGCCGCGACTGAGCATGCGGCCCCACATAACGCTGGGGCTGCAGCCGCCGCTCGATCCTGACCCGGTGAAGAAGTGGGCGGAGGAGGGGTATGCTGTTGTTGGGCTGCATATCTCTGGGGAGACGGATGTCACCGAGGTGCTGAGGGCGGCTGTCGAGGGGCTGGACGAGGCGCCAGAAGTCGAGGAGAAGAGGAAGTATGCGGTCTTGGGTGGGTGTTGAGTGGTGCGCAGGAGCTGACGATAGTGTATGATCCCTCGTCGCTGCCTGCAGTCATAGCGGCGATGGGAAAGCACTCTCAATGTACGGCTATCGTGTCGTACGGTGCGGCCGCCAGTGCCCATGTACCTATCCTAGCGCATGTGCCTAGCCGAGTACGTGTCGGGGCATGTTCTGACGGGACGCCGATGGGGCTCGACAACTGCATAGTGCACGAGTACAACGCCGAGTCGGTGTACTTTGTTGTTCCGAGTGCTGGGCCGGATGCGTACTCGCCCACCGATGCTGGCATTGCCCATACGAGATCGTTGACGTTCCTGAGGCGTCAGTTGGGTGGGCCGTATTTCGATCTCGAAGCGGTGTGGGAGGAGCACACGAGGTATGAGTTTGTCGAGCGGTCAGTGGAGAAGACGATGGCGACGATGGTGGTGGGTACCGGTACATGCACTTGAGGACCTATCCTCCTACCTGCGGCCGGCATTAGCTGACAGCAGGACGAGCCATATGTCAACCATATCCCTACGATGACCGGCGGCATAGGACGTGGTGCCCTGACAGAGTTCTACCGCGACCACTTCATCTTCAGGTATGTCATGACCTAGGACCTCTGACCTGACCTACGTACGTGTCACATGTTGACATCAGCAACCCTTCCGACGTAGAGCTCAAGACCATCTCTCGCACTGTCGGCGTCGACCGCGTCGTCGACGAGTTCGTCTACAGATGTACGCACGACAAGAAGATCGATTGGCTGCTCCCTGGTGTGCCGCCGAGCGGGAAGCGCATCGAGCTGCCCATGATGGCAGTGGTCAACTTCCGCGGCGACAGGTTGTACCACGAGCATATCATGTGGTGGGTTCAGACTAGCTGCTGAACCAAGCTAAACATGCAGGGACCAGGCCAGTGCCCTACAACAGGTCGGACACCTCCCGCAATACGTGCCCTGTGACGGGGGCTACCTCCGCCTCCCAACAGCAGCGGACATGAGTGTCAGGATGTTTGAAGACGAGACCAGTGGCACCGCCAACTTCATGCTCGGGAGCGGATGGGGCGTAACTTCGAGTATCGGCAACTCGAATGGCAAGATGACCGAGGCGACACTAGCGTCTGGACCTGTAGAGCTTACTACGGGGGGCGAGGAGAGCTTGGGCACTGCTTGAGAGTGCATGACAGATCGAGGTCGTCAGAAGCAGCAGAGGAGTAGGTAGCAGATGTAACTCGGTAGCCGCGGATAACCATTGCCGACGCCTAACCAGCAGCAGTTCGTTGTCTCCCTTTCTCCTCTTCCTCTCCTTTTCAACATGTCAACAACCACAAGCTCTGCATCGCTCTGCACATCGCATACGCAGCCTCCTGCTTATCCTGCTGTTGCCTGACAGTATCGAAGCTCGTAGAGATGAACACACGGCCGACTGTCACCTCACTCTAAGCGGCACTGATAAGCCGCCTGTGTACCGACCGACGACGTCATCGGCCATTTCAGTAGCCATGACAATCTTGGACCGGAGGCATCCATCCCGCCGTCCATCCATTCATTCCGTTATAAGCTATGCACTGCATGGCCTGGGCCGCAGCTGACTACTACTGTTGACAAGAGATAGTCTGCGTATAAGAGTGCCAAGAACGGCGACGCTGCCTCCCTCGACCTCGACGACTGACTTCGAACGACATCGACGGCATCGCCTTTATCATCAACAAGGGCTGGGCACGAAGGCGTCGTCGCCTCTGCTCCACGATCGATACTTCTTTCATAACATATACCAACTTGCGTTCGACTGAGCCTCAGCGATCTAGTAGCTACCACCATCTCCATCTCCACGACCATGGGCCATGTCTGCGAGCCGAACCACGAAGAGCCCACCGTCGACAGGTGCGGACGGCGGATCGCCAACATCTCGGACTATGCGCTGATCGGCAACTTGAAGGTGGGTGCGGCATGTTGGTCGTGTGCTGAAACTCAGACCGCAGCGCTGGTCAGCATCGATGGGTCGATCGAGTCGATGTGCATCCCGTACTTCGACTCTCCTAGGTGCGTGGTCTAGGTGCTCTAAGCATCAGTGATGCTTCGCTTACAGCAGTGTGTTCGCTCGTATCGTCGATGCCGACAAGGGTGGCCACTTCTCGATCACGCCGACGAGCAAGTTCAGGCCGTGAGTACACAGCCCGAGTAGCCTGGCTGATTTTCAGGAAGCAGTACTACCTCCCGAACACGAATGTGTTGTGCACCAAGTTCCTCAGCGAGGAGAGCGTCGCGACTCTGACTGACTTCCTTGTGCCAAAGAGCGCCAACCGGTCCGGCTGCCAGGACCGCTCACCTCTGCCATGGCTGATCCGCAAAGTGGAAGTAATCCATGGCACTGTGGAGTTCAGGATGGAGTGTGCTCCGGCGTTCAACTACTGCCGTGATGAGCACACGGCCGAGGTGGGTGCTGCGGACAAGTGCTTGGGCGACCGCCACTACGTTACTGACTGTTCTAGCTCGTTCCCGACGAGTCAGCACAACACATCACAAATGGCAAGCCCAAAGTCCGCTTCATGTCCAAGGACCTCGCCCTCGACCTTCGCTACATCTGCACCAACGACGGAGATGCAGAGAAGCCAGAGCTGAATATGAAAGTGTCAAAGCTCGATGGCCGCGAGCTTCTGGGCGACTCGGCCGTGGCCACCTTCAAGCTCACGTACGGCCAGGTGATCTACTTTGTCCTCCGCCAAATCCCCGACGACGCCGAGGACCTGAAGCAGCGCGAAGCCAACATCGAGAAGGACAAGGAGCGTTCCGAGATCCTCGGCATCCCCGTCGATGAGCTGCGGCAGGCGGCACACATCCTCCGCCCAGCCGACAACCCCGTCATGACGCGGGCCCTTGTCGATACCCTGGAGCGCGATACGCTCGAGTACTGGCGCAACTGGATCGGCACGTGCAAGTACCAGGGCCGATGGAGGGAGAAGGTCCGCCGGTCAGCCCTCACGCTCAAGATGCTCGTGTTCGAGGAGACAGGTGCCATCGTGGCCGCGCCGACATTCTCGCTGCCCGAGCACATTGGCGGCACCAGAAACTGGGACTACCGCTTCACCTGGGTGCGGGATACGAGTTTCACGATCTACGCGCTGATCCGACTCGGCTTCACTGAGGAGGCTGACGCGTTCGTCAACTTCATGCTGGAGCGGCTCAAGGACCGCAACTCGGACGGGTCGTTGCAAATGTGAGTGTGGGCCGTGGGTGTGCGTTTGTTGACCAGACCAAGAGTGTACACGATCCATGGGGGCAAGGACCTGCCTGAAGAGAACCTCACCCACCTCGCGGGCCACAAGGGCTCCAAGCCGGTCAACATCGGCAACGGGGCAGCCGACCACATCCAGCTGGACATCTACGGCGAGCTGATGGACTGTATCTATCTTTCGCAGAAGTACTCCAAGCCCCTGGTAAGTCAAGTCCCGGTAGCGCCTGTCTGAGCTCTGCGAATTTGACACTATCTAACATATTTCTGCCACTTGTAAGCCGAACCCACTAACACCAGTCATGGGACTCGTGGGTCGCCGTGCGACAGGTAGTCGACTACGTGCTCGGCGTGGTCGACACGAAGGATCTCTCGATCTGGGAGCCCCGCGGCAATTGGAAGAACTACACGTACTCCAAGGTCATGATGTGGGTCGCGATCGATCGAGGTATCCGTCTGGCGGATAAGCGCTGCCTCCCGTGCCCGAATAGGGAGAAGTGGATGTCCACGCGGGACAGGCTGTATGAGGATATCCAGAACAAGTCATTCAACGTCAAGGGGAATTACTACGGCCAGAGCTACGAGCAGAACTGGATCCTCGACTCGGCGGTGCTCGTAATGCCGCTTGTGTTCTTCACGAATGCGGCGGATCCGCGTTTCACGGGTACTCTTGACCAGATTCTCAAAACGTGAGTGGGCCGCTGCCCATGGATTGAGATGTGTATTGCTTTGGTTTTGCTGACATCAGTCCTGAGAAGGGCGGTCTCTGCGTCAACTCTAGTATCTTCCGGTATGACGTGAATGAGACGGATGACGGTGTTGGAGGGCCTGAGGGCGCGTTCAGCTTGTGCACGCTGTGGTGTGTTGAGGCTTTGGCCCGTGCTGGTACGTTCTGAACGCCATCTTGAGATTAAAGAGTTATGGCTGACCACAGGCGTGTACCACAAGAAATACCTCGACCTCGCAGTGACAATGTTCATCGAGTTCCTCGGGTACGGCAACCACGTCGAGCTCTTCTCGGAGGAGATAAGTCCCGGAGGAGAAGGTCTCGGCAACACCCCGCAGGCGTTCACTCACGTCACGTTGATTAGTGCGGCATTCAACCTGAATCGTGTGCTGGGTGGGAGGGATTGAGCTTCGAGGTACTGAGGAATCTCATCAACACCGAATCGACCCAGTGTATGAGCCAGAGTTTGTCAATGAAGGGAAGAAGGAGGCGATTGTTTTGTATAGGCAGTAGAGAGTAGAACACAAAGCAAGGGAGCCACACAAAAGGGTGTGAACATGCTCGCATGCAAGAAGTAATGAATGAAATCATATCGTACCAAGTAGCATCTAAACGTACAGTATGACTATGAGTGCATGACACGCAGATCCCAAGATGATTATAACCCTCTATCCTCTATATTGACTCTGTCGCAATGATACAAATCCCACACGACAACCACTGTCACTGTGCCACACTTCTACTCCCAGCCCCAGAAGCCATTCCACGAGGACGGCAGCTCACCGCCCCTCAGCTGCGTCCACTTCTTGCGTGCCAGCCAGCGCCAGTACCGTATCGTGAAGAGAAGGACACACGCCACCATAAAGCAGACGGAGATGACGCCGCCGAACCAGTGAAACGGTGCCACTTCGCCTTCGACCATGTCGTCCTTGTCTGGCCCGTTTCGGGGTAGGTTGACATTGATCGACATCATACCCGTTACGAACTGCATGGGGAGGATGCCAATCGACACGGTTGATAGTGTCAGGATGAGCCGGTCCGTCCGACTCTTGATGATTCTGTTAGAGATCCTCAGGTATGTCAGGTACGCCGGCTGGCAGTGCGACAGGATGTACTCGTAGTGATAGAGCGACGTCTGCAGGAGCAAAATGTGGTCGTGCACATCGGAGAGGTACGCTTCGTGGTCAGACGATGCGTAACCCAAACGAGCATTGTCCGCCGCGCGCTTGAGCAGACTCGCCACGACCGTGTTCTTGCCTCCGAGTAAACGGGTGAGACCAGTGACGAGGCGACGCATGTTGTTGATGCTGCGCAGCATTGTCGATCGGTCGTAGATGTCAGCCGGCCGCTTGTCGTACAGCTGAGGCCAGGGTGAGGTGATGGGGAAGAAGAAGAGCTGGAGGTACAGGATTGCCTTGGCGATCGGCGAGTGAGCAGTCTTGACGGTGAGCATGCGTGGTCTTATTGCATCAGACACCTTGTGCTGAAGTGTAGCAAGCTTTGACAGCTTGCTCTTACTCCTGGCTGGTGGGCGACGGGCCTTGCCCAGGGTTGAGAGCTCGATCCACTCGCCGTCGTCCTTTTGACCTGCCGCACCGTACGGCTTATCACCTGGGGAGTCTTTGGCATCACCAAACGCCTCCTCACGTCGTGGGTACTTTGTTGGGTCGATGGTGAGCGAGTCCAGGTCATCCACTGCGCCGTCGACATATCCAGTAAGAGGGAAGAACGCGTCCACTATCGAGTCGATGAGACCGTGCGCTATCCAGTCTGCAGTCGCCTCGCCGCGCTGCGCGGAAAGCAGTCTGTTCCGGACGCGGTTGATGTGCTTGCTTACGTCGTCGTAGTGGAAGCTCACGATGCCGTCGCTGAACACCACGAGGTAGAGGTTGACACCACCGACAGCAACACCCTCCAAACCCTCCTTGCCGGGGTTGTCCTCCACAATCTCGACCTTCTCGCCGACCTTGCTGGCCACACGCCCAGTAGCCCGCCCGAAGCCCCAGCCTCGACGAATGCGCTCCTTCTTGGGCAGTGACGGTGCAGCGGGGCCCGAGTTCGCGCCGACGAGAGCAGCCCCAGGCGGAGCATGGGCGGGGGCGCCACTCGACCCAGGCGTGTACTTGAAGTACTGCTCGTCGAGAGCGCGCACGACAACGAAGTAGTATCCGAGTTTGTCGTAAATGTCTACCTTTTCTCGCGGATCCTGATGCAGCACATCTTCTAATGTCAGGGGGTGCAAGCCGAGAACCTCGCCAGTGTCGCGCAGGTCCTTCCACGTAGGGCAGGACACGTCCAGCCACCAAGCAGCAGGAGCTTTGCGCACTGGTGGCACGGCGATTGTAACGTCGCTTAGTGTTGGTGTCGGCGAGGGTACAGTCGGCTCTGTGGGAACGCTGTAGGCATCGCCGCCTAGCGGTGACTCTGTCTGAGCGCGGAGATTCGGGTCGCTCGACGACTGAGCACCTTTCATCCCCAGCAAATCGGAGGCCGACTTCGGTCGTACTGGTGCTCCGAGACTCCCTCCGCGCAGCATCTCCACACGAGACAGCTGGCGAACCTGAGGCGGCAGTGGCGGCCCATTGCGTGGCACAGGCGGGGCAGTGAACGTCCGCTGACCTCCTCGCGAGCGGCCAGGTGCTGAGCCTCCTCGTCGTACGGGCACATCTGTACCTCCACCTGACCCTTTGCTCTTGCCGCGGGCAGCTGTCGGTGCAGGGGGTGGGTAGACGATTCCTAGCTTGGCCCGTGCAGCGCGGATGGCTTCCAACAGAGGCGGGAGAACGGGCGTCGTGATGACCTTGTTTGGAGTCGACGCAGCACCATTGCCGTCCATGGGGTTGTCGACTTCATGGATTGGCGTCGTAGCCACAGATGATGACCACAGATTGTCTTCAGATGGCATCACTAGTGTAAAGCCTCTCCTTCGAGGGACATACACACGCCTCGGCCGGTCGTCACCACTGGCCATTGTGCCGCGACTCGTAGTACGAGTGAGTGCCCGTCCCAGCTTGCCAGCAATACGCGAGGCTGCACCTTGTGAACTCGAGCTGGAGGATGAGTGGCCAGAAGCCGCGTCCGAGGACGAGGAGTCGCTTCCTCTTCGCCTACCGATGGCGTCTCCCAAGCGACGGACTACCGCACCAGCAGCCGCGGGCAGTGCACCACTACCCCAAGACCACAATGAAGATCCACTGCTGCTCGACGCGATAGTGATGGCATCGTCGTGTTCTCCTTTTGTACCTGACGCGTCGGCAGTGGGATCCAGGTTCGCGCCACGGTATAGGTCGCCGTCCTCAGTTGTCCAACCGAGGCTACTAGGCCCAGCCAGCAACGGACGTCCAGCATAAGCGCCTAGTGACGAGGGAGCATCAGGCGCCAGTTCTACCCGGGGCTTCCGTCGCCGTCGCAGCTGAGCAGGCGTGAGCAGCTCTGCAAACTCTGGCTCGTCTGACAGCGCGGGCTGACCCAATGCAAGGATTGGTGTGTGAGCTACACCTCCGGGTCGAGCATTATGACTCGGTGTGCCTTGGGCGGCACTGTATCCAGGAGGATAGCTGTCGCGACCAGTCTTCAGCAAGGGTGTGCTGTGACTGTCTCGTCGGCGTCGAGACGAGTCAGACACTCCTGGTGCAAACCGAGGAGAGCGCATTGGCGTTGCCTTGGTAGATGCAGTTGGATTTGCAGAGCTACTCGTCTCGGCCTCGTTGATAGCGCCTGCCTCCCGGTACTCTGGTGGCGGATGCTCTGGAGGATGCGATCCGTCCTGCACCGCAGCTTGATCAATGTCCAATGCTTCTCCCTCCGGGATGGGCGCCGGATGGGGAAGAGGCAGCGTTGGTGTGGGAGAGTGGGACGACGTGAGGCCCTTGTCAGCCGCCGGTGCTTGATGATGGCCACTGGGCTCGGCGTGCTGTCGCCTCGATTGAGTGGAAAGTGAAGGCGACATCACGATGGCATCGAGATCATCTCCCAGACCATGATCAACGCTGCTTTGATCGCTAGCGGTGGCAGGAGATTGCTCGCCTCGCGCCGCAGCACCCCTAGAGGCCTGCGCTTGGTCTTGCGCCGCTGTCGGGGCCATCGTGGAGCACTAGCCAGACTTTCTAGCTATGCGCCCGGTACGAAAGAAGTAGTCGGGACCATCGGTTGTACAACCCTTGCAGCGAAGATGGGCTGCTCAGGACGGGGTGTTTGGTATGCTCTACAGCATTGGCTTGCTTATGTTGAGCGACAGGAGGATAAAGAAAGCAACGGGAAAAACAGAAAGAGGGATGATGGGCTGTTGTGACGGCTCAAAATAGCCGCTGGAATGAGATAAATCCAGAGAAGTTGTTGGAGGCACGTTGGTGGCACCGAACAAGCGAGCGAGGCATCCATTTCCATTCAACGGCCTGTACCAGCTGTACCGCTTGCAGATGTCGAGCATGTCGAGTAAACTCACATTCATAGCAAGATACATTGGCAGGAAGACAGCTATGGATGCGTAAGACATTACATTGGGTAGACTGAAACATAGTGAAAATACAATGAAGTGGGTCTTGGCTGTTGAATAGTCCGTGTCACGAGACACCTCAAGCGTGGCCAGTCGCCAGCCGGTCCTTGACGCTGGTGCGCATCTTCTTGAGGTCGTCGCTACGCAGCTTGACCGCGTCACACGCGCGCATGAAGTGGTCAGGGAGGAGCAAGCTGTCGTGAGGCAAGTGGTGGAGGTACTCCAGTACGGCGGTCCGACTCTTAGGTAGGGCCAGTAGCCTGTCGCGCGAGAGCGTGAGTACTGCCAGGGCACTGATGAACATGTAACGGGGTCCTGTGAGTCAGAGAAGCGCTGCACGAGGAATGGCCTACCTTCTGATATGACTGCATCCAGAAGGCGGAGGAAAGTCGGCCATGGGAGGCATCGGATGTACATGCACATCCACCATCGCCGGAGGTAGTCGTATGCTGCCTCGTCAGCTGCGAATCGTAGGTAGAACTCACGAGAGACACCAAGGTCCCGAAGGAAGGTGGCGAGCTGCGGCTCACTGCCCGCGAGTATGCCTGCGAAGACATGCAGATCGATGTTGAACGCAGACTGATCCTTGGCATAGTACGTCTTCAATGTGCCATTGAACAAACCCGCCATGAGCCAAAAGGCGTCCTCCATCCTCGCATGGATGAGGAATGCACCAGCGATGAGTGCGAGTTCGGAGCGATAACCTGACGGAGCAAAATGCACGTAAGCTCGCAGCAAAGTCTGCAAGTCTTGCTGGCCTGGCGAGTCGCGACGCCAGAAGGCGCCATGGTCGCAATACACCCGTGCTACGTCGCGACAGATCTGCTCGTCATACTCGCCAGCCTCGTTGGACAATAGGCGAGAGAAAAGGCCATCGACACGTCCAGACAGACCACTCAGGAACCACTGCCACACACGCCCGCGTACACCTGCAGGGACGCCCTGCTCGATGATCAGGCGGCGGACTTTCTTAGGCGCAGATCCGTTGCTGGGGATCGGTTTGTTGGTGATATCGATCTGCGCTGTCAGCTGCTAGATCGCCTCAGAATAGCACTCGCGCACTCACCCATTTCTGCTCAACCGCCCGAACGTCGCTCGGAGCTTGGCGGGTCTGGAAGATCACAGGAACAGGGCTGAGAGATTTGATGAAGCCCCACTCATCTAATGCCGGCGGAGCGTGCTCTGACGAGTGAGTATCTGCCGAGTACTGCATTGCAGGTCCATGTGATGCCTCAGAGTCGGTGTGCCCCTCCGACCCTAGCAGGTTCCCGAAAGCCAGGTCTGTAGACTCGAAGTTGAGCGAGATCATAGGTGCGCCG
Source organism: Cutaneotrichosporon cyanovorans (assembly GCA_002335625.1). NCBI lineage: Eukaryota > Fungi > Basidiomycota > Tremellomycetes > Trichosporonales > Trichosporonaceae > Cutaneotrichosporon > Cutaneotrichosporon cyanovorans. The sequence continues at coordinate 30,308 of BEDZ01000010.1, read as the reverse complement.
GCGTCTGGCGCCTTGCGCGGCTGCAGGAGCTCAAATTCCATCCCCTCTGTCCTCATCGTCGGGTCCTCAGGATCACGGTGAGGTGTATGCCCAGCATGATGACCCTTGAGCTTCAGGTTGAAGCGCGGCAGCGACCCCGAGAACGAGCTGCTGTGTGGCGCGCGATGTTGCTTCTGCGGAGAGGCTTCCTTCGAACCAGAGCCCGGATCCATCGACAAGTGATGTATACCCTCAATTGAGGCCCGTGATGCGCGGCTCGGGCGCAGCTTGCCAGTAGGCAGCTGCAATGTTCGAGACAGATCGCGATCCGAGTTGCTTGCCATTGTCGGCGACGCTGAACGGTGAGCACCCGCATTGGCGAAGGGGGTAGGCGGAGGCAAGGGCAGGTCGAATGACTGCTTACGACCTCGGCCGATCGTCTTCGCTATCGCAGCTGAGAAGGAACGCGACCGAGCCCGTGTGCCGTGTGACGATGGCGTCGTAGGGCGCCTATCCTTCGTCGGAGTGCCACTCCTGCTCGACGGTTGCTGATCGTAGTATCTCGGCATGGGCGGCTTGGGCAGGTCCAAGGAGCCGTGTGTCGAGGCGAAGACATCGTCGTACTCATTGTCTCGCGGAGACGCTGTGGGAGCCAAATTCCGTGGCGGCTGTTGAAAGGCGTCCAGTGGTCGAGCAACTACTTCGACTGTAGGCTTGTCCTTGGTTCTGGCCGACTGCTTCTGCATAGCTCTGGAGAAGCCACCATAGCGCGCAACAGACTGGTCAGGTGTCGGTGCCCGCATGTCGTCTGCAGGCTGACTGCGGTTCCTCGCTAAGTTCTTCTGCTGTCCCCATGGACTGCTTTGCGGAGATGTGTGACCGGTGCGGTCCAGGCTTGCACCAGGATAGGCGGTGTCGCCGCTCGTTGTGCCGGAGTGCACTGCACTTCCATTAATGACGGGCGCGATACCGCTGAATGCTGGTAGCTGAGCGCGTCGATAGGAGGCCTGCGACTTGGGCCAACCTTGGTCGTCGAGGCGTTCCTCATTGTCCGCAACAGAGGCCTTGAGCTTCTCAGGAGAGCCAGGTGGACCTGACTGACCATATATCCTATAGTGGTGAGAAGAGTAGGCCGGCGAGTGAAGCAGCCCCTGGTGTGAAGTCTTGGCACTCGCATGAGAATCGACAGAGTGTGAGTTGGCAGAAGATGGGGACCCGTGATGCCCATTGACACTGTGCTCGGTCCTCTGTGACTTATCCTCTACGAGTCTCTCCTCCTTCGATTGTTCATCGAAGTCAATTGGCAGTCCCAAAAACGACGACTCGGTCGAATGACTGCCGACCATCGGTACCCCATGCCGCGCAAGAGAGTTAGCGGCGACACTGTGGGGTGTGGCTATCGTGTTCTCGTCTTCGGTATCGTCCTGTGATGGAGTGGCCCGTAGTCTCGGATTGGTGAAGTAGTGATGGTCAAACGATTCTGATGCCTCTGGCGGCGAAGCAGTGAGAGCCAGATCGGTGAAGCGAGTGACGACAGGTGTCCCAGCCCTGTCAGGCCTAGGGGTGGCCTCTGCTTCTGACCCGCAAGACTCTCTGAGATAGGCCAAGCTGTTTCGTCCCTCGTCGTCCAGGCGTCGAGGCATCGGAAGAGCCTCGGCATCTCCTTTGTCTGATGCCTCTGCAGCGCTGTAGCGTAAGCCACCCGTACGAGTATCCTGCAGCTGTGAGCTGGGCGTCTTTTCCGACGCCACTAAGCTGTCCGACATTTTGCGTGATTGCAGGGCGCTGCCTCCGTATGAGTCGAGCAATGTCGGTGTCTGGACTGCCGAAGAATCAGATGTGCAATCGGTCGAGGTGCCCCGAGCTTGCGAGCTACCCCCTAACGTCAGATCGACAGGGCGCCTACGCGGGGGCCGTCCAGGAGCCAACGGTGATGGCGAAGCCGACTCCATTGCTCGCGGACTTCCTCTGTGGTCCACACGAGACTCATTAGAAGGGGAAGGCTCGTCCTCAGCCTCCTCGGGTACACCTTCCATAGAGCCAATATCAGTTGAAGATGTGTCTGCATTGGCACTCTCTGCCTGCAGTGACTGTCGCCGAACACCAGCGATGGGGGCGTAGTTGACGCGCTGCACTGTCTTCATACTTTGCCCTGCGTCCCCAACAGATCGTAGTGGTGGTAGACCCGACGACGAGGACGAGGGAGAGGCATAACCACGAAAGGAGTGGAATCCTATCGGCGCTTCTTCTGATGCAGCTTGTGTATCTGCTCGTGTCAGCTGAGAAGCAAGAACATGTGCTCACCCCTGTGATCGTTCTGTGACCCGTAGCTGCCCAGCACGAGCCTACCGATGGGACCCGACGAGCTACTCTCTGTACTGCTGCTCGCCGCCGACGTCGCGGATAACGTCCGGGCGAGTGCACTACTGTCGGTGCTGGGCCGATTCCAAGTTTGTTCGTCTGGTGGAGTAATGTCCTCCTCCCTTGGAGGGCTGCCTTGCAGGACCTCTGAGGAGACACCTCCGTCCCGATCACGAGAGTAGCGTATACGCTCGTATTCGAAGGGTCCAGAGTATCGTTCCCCATGCCTTGTTGGGTTCCGCTTTGCTGTCACAGGCGCAGATTGAGCCTTCGGCTGCCCCACTGCGTGTACATGCGGGCCTTCGAGGTCTCCGTCATTCGAGTGCTCGTGGTCCGAGTCCCGGGCCGCTCTCGGTGTCCCCGAGAACGGCGAGGCAGGCGGCGAGCTTGACGAGGCACAGGCGCCCATCAACGCGATGTTGCCCCGTTTGACCCAGCCGACCTCGCCCTCACAGGACGCCAACAAGTCGTTCCCCTCATCCTTGAGCAGAGTCAGCGTGTCATCGGTCATGTACATGAGCTGATCGGGGCCTGCTGCAATGCAATCTGTGAGGCTGCAGGGTGTCAGCTGCGTGAACTTGTGTATGCCATCGTAATATCGTAACGATAGACTCACGCAATGGCCTGACCTATGCCGCCTCGACTGGCTAAAGCCAGGAGCTCATCGATCTCCCTCTGATGCAACCGGCGCATGACGCGTGGGGTGCTGCACAGTAGACTAAGATGTGATGCAAGTATGCTCTTGCAACTAGCGTTGGAACTCAGCACAGTGTGTGATCGTCCTCAGCGCAGATCGGTGTCGCGTTTGTGTTTCGTGTCTGCGAAGGAAGGTGACTTTCCCTGCGGGAGAAGGTGACGAAGGGCCACCTTCCTTCCTCGTTATCTCGATTTCCTCGTCGCACACTTCTCATTCACCACACAAGAACAATCGTCAGGTCGTCGCAGCAGTCGCAGCAGATAACAGTACACTTGGCGCACAGTCAACAATGGGAGTATGATGAAACAGAAGCAGTTCCAGTGTGAGGCAATACATCCAGTGTCGGAAGTGGAGGAAGCTCGCGCTACGGCACGATGGGAGCGACGATTGACGGCACGTACCGCACCCTGTGAATCGCGTGAATTGTCCTTTTGCCCCGAGATCGCGTCTGCTGAAACTGCTGCTCGTGACAGTGCGGGTTGAAGGAATCAAGCTTCGGGGGATCAGGTGGAAGGGTAACCTTAAACGGAGACTTCGTGCTAACTGACGGATGTAGGTTCCTCGGACTGATGTTCGACGAAATCACAGTCGCGAACAGGCAGCAAGACGCGCCCTTTCCAGAACAACACATGCTCTGCAAGCTGCAACATGCAAACTCGCGTACCTCGTACCTCGGGCTCGCCCAAGTTGCTTTGTTGTCACTTCCGCTGGTCGAGACATGACCTTCAGACGCATGTGGTTGGATGGCAGCGGGTGGGTGGCATGCCCTACAGGATGTCACAGCAAGTCCTCTGCGAGAGTTCTGATCATCTACGATCGAGGCAAGGCCATTCCGGCTTGAAGGGCTCGCGTCTACGACCGCCCGGAGTCCGCAAATCCATCAGGATATGGCCCCTCTGCTTCTCATTTTGCTGTCACAGCGGCGCAGTTGATCACGATGCTCATGCCCAGTTGGCAGCCTGAGGCGCTTGTCGGCAGGGCGCGACACACGTACAGTGCAGGCACACTGGAGGTTTGTTCCACGTAATGGCGCCCCGTTTACAACCAACATCTGGACCTCACTCCTGTCTCGATGTTTGCCAAGCCAGTCGTCAAGCGATATGAAGTGCTGGGCGACGTCTCAGATCCATTGCAGCTCTGTGAGGCTCAAACGGTGCGGACTGCCTCGCGATTACACATCGTCCGCTGCACTTCGGTTTCTAGGTTTCACGTCGTTCACATCATCATTGATGGTCTGTCTGAATGTCGTGCATCTCGCAACATCACAAAGTCATCGCATCTTGACATCAGTCATTGTGTCACCAGGAAAGCAGAGTGTGGCGCGTGTGGCGTCCTCTGAGTCGCCGGACGCCACTGGCGGTTTGAGACGACCTGAGTGATATCTGCTTTTGTCAACTGAACTCCCCTGCGTCTCTCGGCGCTGCTTTCAGTCATGATATGTTTATACACTGCGTGCGAGGATTCCTCTCTTGCGTGCAAGATCGCGCTCCCGATTCCGTTGAGTAGTGTGCGGAAGCTACAGTAACACCAGTTGACGGATATATTACGATCCGATCTGCAGTCATGAACACATCTGCGATAGCAGCACCCCGGCTTATCAATGTATGCTGCATCTACTTTTATACTAGGAGCAGAGACGAGAGTGTCGCCTCCGTTCCGACAATGTCGAGTGCCTGCTGGACCTCAAGCTTGCGACGCGCCTCGCGCAGCCAGTCCTCGGCAAGCTTGCGCGGCCATCCGCGCAGGTTGTTGACCTCACGTGCGGCGGCGTCGAGGTCGTTCTCACCCAATGCCCACTCGGCGCGGGCGAGCACAGCACCAACATCGTCACCGGGAACGAGACCAGGCTGCGGGCGGAAGAGGATCTTAGACATGAGCGTGGAGACGAGGTGGGTGGCAACGGTCGCCTCCTCTGGTGCCGGCACGAGAGAAGTCTCGTGAATCCTAGGAGCGACACGGTTGGTGAACCAGTTGGAGAGAACAGTGAACGACTTGACGCCAGTCTGGGGGATACCCGAGGCCTCGAGCTGTGCCAGGGCTGCACGCATCACAGTGTCCTGAGCACCGTCGGTGTCTGGGTCGGAGGGGGTAGAGAGGGCCTGCAGGACGCGAAGCTCGTTGTCGAAAGACTGGTCGCCACGCTCAGCCTTGGACTGAACGGCACGGAGGGCAGACCAGATCTTGTGCAGGCGGACGTTGTCGTCGAGCACAGCCGAGTTGTCGAGGGTGATGCGCTCGAGCTGCTTGAGCGAGGTGGTGAGAGCGTCGAGCTTGGCAAGACGGCCACCACGCTCAGTCTCGACCTGGGCCTTGATCGACCGCAGCCACCTGCGCTGCAGCTCAATGCCCTGTGACACAACCTCCTCGCGCAACCTGGGTGTCAGCTCGATCCTCTCATCACATCCTCAGCACCATCTTCCGCTCCATCTTTAACTCCATCCTCCCTCCACCCTCGCTCCCTCGCACTCACCGCTGCTCGATGATCTGGCGCTGCTGCTCCAGCTCGCCGTTGAGCACATCACGCCATCCGTCGACCATCTTCTGGCGCTCAGCCTCCCAGGTCTCCTTGAGACCCTCCTCGTCCTTGCGCCACTCCTTCTCCTTCTGGTACAGCTGCTCCTCAAACTCGCGAGTCTTAGCCTCGACAGTCTGTTGGAGACGCTGATGCTCAGTCTTCTTCACCTCTCCCAGGCGTGCGTTGAGTGACGACAGGTCGCGAGTAGCCTTGTCAAGGATGGTAGCTGCCTCGGTGCTGGGGCCGCCCTTGGCAGACGAGAGAGAGGTGGTGAGGGAGTCGATGGTGGAAGCAAGCTGCGAGATGATGGGCTCCTCAGACGCAAAGTCCTTGACCTTGGGGGCGAGGAGAGGGAGCTTCTCGCCTGCGTCGGGGACCTTGGGCTTGGGAGCCGCAGGGACATAGTATCCGGGAGGCGGCTCGTAGCCGATGGGCAATGTCTCGGGCCACTTCTCCTCTCCCTCGTGGGTGCGCTGTGCGGGCTTGACAGTCTCGGGGTGAAGAGCACGGGGACGCTGGGTGTCGGGGTACGGGTTCTGCTCGGTGGCCTCAGCCACTGTTGTGTTGAGGGCATTCTCGGCCTTGTCCTTCAGGTCCTCAGCCTTGCCCTGCGCAAGCGCAGCAGCCTTCTTGGTGTCGTCCTTGACAGCCTGAGCAGTGCCCTTGAGCGCAGCAGCAGCGTTCGAGGCGGCATCCGAGGTCTCCTCCTGCCACGCACCAAGGACCTCTGTTGCGTCCTTCTTGTACTCCTTCGCGGTCTTGTCCAGCTTCTCAGCCGCCTGGTCCTTCAGCTTTTGCGCAGCCTGTGCCGCCCGCTCGGCCTTCTCCTTGCCAGCGTCGACCGCCGCCTGGGTCTTGTCCACCACCTGCGATGCGAGCGAACGCGCCTCACGCTTCGCGTCCTCCGCAGCCGTCGAAGCCTCCTTCGACAGCTCCTTCACCTTGCGGTCGGCAGCATCGGCGGTCGACTGTGCGTCGCCCTTGATGAGCTTGGTGAGCTTCGCAGCCTGCTGGGTGATGGTTCCGAGACCGAATTGCTCCCAACCGTGCTCGTCGGCGTAGTCGGCAAGCGCCTCACCCCCTGGAAGCTGGACATACTTGTCCCTGATGCTCTCGTTTTGGGTCGAGAGCCAAGCGCCAGTGGGGTAGAGCACGAGTCCTCCGACGATGGTCCAAGTCACCAAGCGGCCCAGGAAGCTCTTCTTCGGCTTCGGCGCATGGATCGTCCCAGCTGCGACACCGGCAGCAGCAGGCGGCGGAGGCGGAGGAGGCAGCTGGTTGGAGCGAACCCTCGACGAGTTCAGGAGCTGCAAGTTGTCAGCTGGCGGACAGCACTCTGTGACCTACTCGTCGCTGGACAAGGACCCGGGCAGACCTTGTGGGCGCGGTCCTGACGTGGGCGTACATCGTGATCGTGATGCTGGCCCCTTTCAAGAGTGGTGAGTTGGCTACAGGATATGCGTTGCTCGCTGCTGGACGTCCAGTGCGCGCTGCATACCGGCGGACGGAGATGACGGACATCGGGGAAAGACGGCGTTATCTATGACGACGGGCACTGTGCGGTGGGTGTGGCACCCTCATCTGGGTGGCCAAGGTGGAGGTGGGACACGAAATGTTGACAGGTCGTGAGTACGCGTGAGGGGCTGACAGCTGACAGTTATCTCTTCGCAAAGTCTGAGCAACGATGGCAGAGCCAGTGACGACTTCGAATGGACTGGGGTACGCGTCGGCAGCGGGGGAGGGCTCAACAACGAGCGCTGCGGCTGTCAAGCCGAGAGCTAAGCAAGATGATGAGCTGGAAATCCGCCTCGAGTTTGGGTGAGTAGCAGAGCGTCGCGTCGCTCGTAGCTGACTGTCAGCGGAGGCCTGCACTTGATCTTCTCGGCGCAGCCGAGGCATACAGTCTACATTCCCAAGACTGTGACTGGGGGCGAGCGGCCAGCAGACGTACGCTTCCTGATCGAGTGGATGAAGTCGAACCTTGTCACCGAGCGCGAGGAGATGTTCACTGATGGCGAGGGAGTGTGCGTACTTGGTCAGAGGGGCGTGCGCTGACATTCAGGCGGCCAGGTATCCTGGTTCTCATCAACGATGCAGACTGGGAGTTGGAAGGCGAGCTGGACTACGTCCTGCAGGACAAGGACGAGATCGTTTTCATCTCGACCCTGCACGGAGGATAGCGCGCACCCTACTCTCAACGCACACCTACCATCTCCCACAAGGTCATGAGCACTGTCTAGAAGGAGTGAACGTTCTCAAGCATCACATGGACCTCATCAAGACAGGACCGGTCCCTCAAGAGTGACCAGCGTAGTAGTACCACCACATATCACACTGTACCAATGTAGTAACATGGCATACACAACAATTTGTACTTTCAGCAATGAGCAGAGCTGCACTCTCAAGCCATGCGATGTCCACTGCAATGTGCTTTGCATGCGATTTGAGAGTTGTGAAGAATGAGTGTTTCACCGAAGTGGTCAGCATATGAAGATTGCGGATTATCTTATCTCCATGACCTCATTGACTTCCGAAAGTTGGAACTGCAACATCCATCGTCCACTCATTCCTCCAGCATGTTCAAGAAAGCGTTGGCCCACCAATCCAACGCGACGCCACTGCGGTCGTCAGCAAGGCGGCAGCTGGTTGCATCGATATACTCGGAGTACCCCGTGTTGCGAGACTCCATCGCGGCTGAGGGCAGCGACGACCCGAGCGGCGACGGCAAGCTGAGCGAGAAGGACTTGGGCAGGTTGCTCGTTCCAGAGGGCGTGCGGACTACCTCGTTCGAGACGAGTGGCGGCGTAGGAGGTGTGAGTGGTAATCTTGAGAACAAGGCGGAATTGACACTGACGACAGACGCTATATCTCTCACCTGACGGCGAGCCGCTATGGATGTCCTTTGCGCAGGGATCGAAGGCCCTCATCCCTACTCGTGAGTCGCGTATACTACGAGGGCTGACACTAGTCTCTCTCCTTGCCCGGTTACCTTCCACAGTCCAGCCGATACCTGTCCTCGAGCTGCCATATCCCCTGCCACCGCCTCTGCTGTCTGGCGCTGCGCTGTTCCTTGGCGCTGTGCGGAACCTCCACAAGCCATGGCGGTTACCGACCGTGCCCGAGGACTCGATCGTAGCTCTGGCAGCAGCCACGGACTCTCAGCAGCCTGGAAAGGTGGCGTATGTCGGTGTGGGGCGCGTAGTAGCACGAGGAGGACTAGCCGGCGCACTCGAGCGTCGTGTCCAGCACATGAGAGATGGCAGCGACCACGATGATGGCAAGTTTTGCGAGATCATGTGCATTGTGGATGACCAGTGAGTTGTTGAAATCAGCTCTGGAAGCGTCGAGTCTGACAACCTCAGCTTATGGAGCTTGGGCTCCAAACCTGCACTGTCGACATTCACACTGCTGCCGCCTCGTGAACCACTCATGCCACCACCGGAGGGCGAGGCTGCGCCGACAGCGCAAGTGGCAGAACTATCGCTGGACGATACGCCCGAGGAGACATTTGAGGCATCAGACACCCCTCTCACTCCCGCTGAGGTCTCCACGCTGCTGACTGCTGCCCTGCACCAGACTCTGACGACCATCTCTCCGTCCATCTTCCCTCTTCCTGCCTCGCAGCTCTACTCCGCACATATCCTGCCTTCACGCCCTGCGTATATCCCATCTGCACGACGAGAGGATGTTGTGATTGCACGCAGCGAGTGGAAGAAGCTGGCCAAGTGGATGAAAGAGGTGGCCAAAGATGGTATCGTCAAAATCAAGGAGTCCAAGGCCGATATCTCTGTCACAGGGTTTGACTCCTTTCATTCAGTGCTACAAGCACACCGTCCATTCAAGACTATTGGAGAGGAGGAAACTAAGGCAGCGAAGCGTGCTGCTAGGGAGGCAGCCGAAACCGAGGCAACAGGCAAGCAGATGGATATCCAGGAGATGTGGAAGCCCGCAGGCACTTCAGTAGCATTCTGGGAGGAGTGTGGCATCGAGTGAGTCCCAGTACCTTGCCTGCTGACGTACAGAAAGTCGTCGTTGAATCGCGGTAGTGTCATCAAGTCCGCCTTCGACGACTTTGTCGAGAAGAACGGCCTCGTGGATGCAAAGGACCGCCGTCTCGTCACAATGAACAAGACACTGGCCTCTGCCGTGGGAGCAAAGGAGGGGCAGACACTGCTCCGCGACGAGATCACAAGGAGATTGCGCGCCAGTGTTGGCTGGAACATCGTGATTGGCGGTGTGGTCAAGAAGGGCACGCTCAACCCCATCACAATGGCTGTCAAGACCAGGCAAGGCAGAAAGCAAGTCACGCTCGTTTCTGGCCTCGAAGCATTTGGCATCGACATCGAGGACTTTGCAGAGGAGCTCAAGAGGGTGTGCGCGGGTTCCACATCAATCCAGCCTCTCACTGGTGCCTCGCCAAAGCTCAACCTCAAAGAGGTGCTCGTGCAGGGCTCGCAGTGCAAACAGGTGACTGAGGCGCTGCTTGCGCGTGGTGTACCCAAGCGGTGGATCAAGGAGGAGGGGAAGAAGAAGTAGCATACAGTAGCATACTTGCATATACATCAGCATCAGATGATGCCCAGAAACTTGTGTTTCCTGTCACCGTGCTCATGCCCGTGTTCACGCTTGTGGTCGTGCTCATGCTCGCGCTTGTCGTGCTCGCGCTTGTGTTGCTCCTTCTTCTCGTGCCGGTGCATCGCCTTGGCCTCCTTCCAGGCATCGATGGCGCGCTTCTTCTCCGCTGCCGGGCTGAATATCTGCGCGAGCAGCACCCAGATGGACAGCGCGTGCATTTCGCTGTTGTCCGTTGTGTTGATCCTGTCAGCTTGCAAGGCCGTCTTCCGTCCTTCCGGCTGGGGTCAGACGGACTGTCAATGCCACACTTACGAGGTCACGCCGCCCAGCCACCGCACTAGGAGGCGGCTGTTCGCGTTCCAGCGCCCAACGCCAGGACCACGACACGTCCACGGGCAAATCTTTAGCATTCTTGTCGTTCCATGTCAGTGGCTCCTCATCTGATGAGTCGTCAGAGGCCGAGGACGTCCCTCGGGACGAGAACTTTGCAGCATGCTGTCCTATCCGCTCAGCATTCGCCATCGCCTTTGCGAGGTTCTTCTTCCTATGCCTGGCTATCCTGTTACGCGTGTGCTTGAACTTCTTGTCCCAGATCGCTTGACCTTCGATATAACGCAGGGCAGGACCCTCCTTGATCATACCGATCTCCTCAGGCGGCATGATCAGAGCATCGAGCTCTGATGGTGGTTCAAGGGGCCGACACTCGCCATCGAAGTTGACGCGCTCGCGGATCATGTGGTCGACGTACGCCTTGATATCAGCTTACATCTCAGCCCAGCACGTACATCATGTCTGGCGTATATTCCAGCCCATCCTGCTTCACCGGGTCCCGGCCCGTCACCATCATCCTGTGTATCCATTGTGGTACTGGTTGACGGAGCAGTCTTTCGTCGGAAGAAAGATGACAGGCTTGACCTCCGGCTTACTGGCCTCTTCCGGGCAGCTGCAGTACTGCTACGCGTATCCGGCGCGAATGCTACAGAAGAAGTCGAAGTCGAGGACATCACGGCTGCCACTCCGGTCTCGGAATCAGTGTCATCCTCGACTGTGAGCTCCTGCAAGCGTGTCGTCAAGCGTGCAGCGCCTGCAGGGTTCGGGTTGCCACTGTCTCCGAGCCCGAAAGCCAACCCAGCAGGCTGGGGGGCGTCTGTCATGGGAGTCGGGCTCATAGTACGCTGCGGGGAACTAAGGACGCCACTTGAAGTGGGAGCTAATGGCGTCGCTGCTGGGTCTGCGGCTGTGTTTCCTCCTCCGGGCGTGACGTGACGACAGAATGCTGATATTGCACGGATCGCTCCACGGGCAGGCTTTGTCATTGAGAACAAAGGCAGGTCGTGCCCCACGCCTGACATCAGCTGTACCTCTGTCGTACTCACCATCATAGACCTGTAAGTGCACCTCTGTCGGTCCATATCTACCCTCTATCCCCTCCAGGGACGGCAGGAGCTTCCTCACATCGTCTCGGATCGGGTGCTCCTCAGGGTGTGCTGCCTTGTGCGCGCTTTAGTCAGCACCGTTACGTATGGCGTTGCAACTTACGCGTAGATGATCTCGTCTCGCAGCACCTCGCTGTCTCCCGCCAGCACATAGATTGGTGGCAGACCTCCCAGATACCCGAGTATCGGAGATACGTATGGGTGACACAACTGAGAGTTGCGAGCGTACAGCTGGATCTGAGTGTCGATCACGACGTCCATGCCTCGCGCTTTGACATCAAGCGAGTCGTCACACGAAGCCAGCGAAGCGGATGGGCCGTGTTCGCCTCTGTCGGAGTAAGGGGTGAGTTTGTCGAAGATGGCTGCTGGATTCGTCCACGCCTGCGTTGTATGTGCTTTGCTTGGTACGGGTTCTCGTTCGGCGTCCCTACCCGGGTTTAGCACCTTCTTGAGTTTCATGTACGCCTTAGGATCTGAAGTGTGGACAGCTTCGTCGTGTTCATCTCTATGTTGTGGCACAAGAGGAGCCGTTGGTGGTGATTCGGTGTGATTGCCGTCGTCCTTGCCAAAAAGGCCATGGCGTATTTTCGTGGTGATCCCAGCTTTCATCTGCTTCGATAGCTCAGGCGGTGGTGGCGGCCACAGAGATGATGGCTTCTGTCTCGTCAGCTAGGACACGGATGCTGACGCACATGAATAAAGCTGTACGGCGGCAGCACATCGGTCTTTGTGTTCTTCAGAATGCTTGGAAAGCTATGTGTGAGGTCGGACCACTGCATGTTAGTCAGACCAAGGTTTTAACCCACTGGGCTGATCAACGCTGCACCAGCTGGAAGCTCCAGGCCCGGCATGTCCCTCAGTATCTGCAATAGTGACCACACTAGACCACCACCTGCCGAGTCGCCGGCCAGGACGATGTTCTTTGGATGCACTGGTCGATGTGGCGCATCAGCCGGCGGATTGACCAAGTACAGGTACGCTGCGAGAACGTCCTGGATCGCGCAAGGGAATGGATATTGCGGGGCCTCTGTTATCGTCAGCTCTGACTTCAGGCCTTGCGACGGGCCTGCTCACTTCGATAGTTGACCGCAAATGCCCTGCCGTGCATCTTGCGAGCAAGGCGCCAGATCAGATATCGATGGGTGTTGATGGAGCCCCAGTAGTAGCTAGAAAGTCAGTGCTGTCAGCGACTACTAGACTCTTACCCGCCACCGTGGACTGAAGTCAGCATCGCTCGTTATCTGCACTCACTGTATAGCAGACACCGCAACCTGTCCATCTCTGGGATGACTTGCACGTTAGCAGAACAATTGTCTTGAGCACTCACAGCCGCTGTCACCATCTTCATCGTCCGCGTTCCCATTCTGACTCTCGGTTTCGGCCCTGGAAGGAGCATCGTGTGAGGCGCGAGGACTACCAGTCGAGTTCTGCCGACTTGCTGTCTTTTCCCTCTCCGCGGCCGTTGTCTTTTTCGCGACAATCCATTCGCACTCCAGCCCAGCACCAGCTCGCACCTGCCACCACGTCGTTCCTCCTGCGATCTTGTACGCCATCTCCTTCCCTCCCAGTGCTTTGACAAGGTAGTCGGCTGCCAAGTCCAGCGTCGGATGAGGGATGGCGAGCTGATGTACGGCGACCCATGGAGGCGCAGGTGTCTTTGTCTGTCCAAACTTCTGCAATGCGTCGGCCGTGTGGCTTGCCGTCAGCTCAGAGCTTCTGATCTATAGCTCACTGTGTCGAGATGTTCAGAAACATCTTGCATCAGCAACAGATCGTTCGTCAAACTACCTTTGCCACATTGAACGCTGGCATCAGCAGATGAGTCTGGCAGGGACTGTGGCGCCTCGGCGACTAACCTTCATCGTACATAAACTCGACGCGCGCTGTGTCCTTATCCTCGCTGTCCTCCCTGTTCTTCCGAGGCGTCAGGTAGTGCTTCAGCACGGTCCCAACGATGGTGGGGCCGGCTTCCAGTCAGTTCACCGCTCCTGGTCGTCCGAGCTCACCTTCGAGCACCAGCTGGGCCGTTAGCCCGTCCTTCATCTGGCTTGCTGCGTTTCGTCGCGGGTAGTCAAAGACAAACAACGTCTATACCATCATTGTGATCGTTATCGCGATCGCCTGAGTGCTCAGCGGGCCATTCAGGGCAGCAGACTGCAATGACATTCGTCGCCGCTGTCAACAATGAATCGTCGTCGTCGACATGATCATCCGAGGCAGTCGAGGAAGGCCAGGCACTCTGATTGTGGAGTCCCCGGCTTCTCCACGTGCATCGGCGTCAGCGTTGAGCGTTGCTCAATGCAGTCAGTCCATGGCCCCCAGACAACTTGATTGCTCTTCACATACCAACAAACACCATGGCCAAGCCGTATCAGCTTGCCTTCACGCTCCATGGGCATGCGGCAGACGTGCGCAACATTACTGCGCCCAACCCAGAGGTGCCTATGCTGCTGTCTGCTTCCCGTGACGGCTCGGCGATTGTCTGGGGGCCGTCGTCGAGCGGCACGGACTGGGACGCCAAGCTGCGTGTCGAGGAGCTGGAGCGCAAATATGTCAGCTGCAGCACCCTTGTAAGGTGGAATGGTGAAGGTGAGCAGTGGCGTTGGTGTATAACATTGACAGGCAGCGTACTTCGTGACTGGTTCGCAGTCTGGGCTGCTATCATCTTACCCATTGCCGTCGTTGTCGTCCAAGGCGCCTTCACTCGACGCGCCCACTCTGGAACCTCAAATTACGCTCGCCGAGCACAGCAACAACCTCTGCTGCATTGATGCTAGCCGCGGCGGTTTGATCGCATCAGGAAGCTGGGACAAGACTGCCATCATCTGGAAGGACTTCAAGAAGGCCCTGCAGATCAAGTCCCACAGCCAAGCGGTCTGGGCTATCCGCTTTGTCGGCGAGGACCGCGTGCTGACAGGTGAGCTGGATGCGAATGGCATATATTGACAGGCAGCCTCTGCTGATAAGACGATTGTCCTGCATGCGATCGACGTCGCTGCAGGTACCTCCCGTCAGCTGAGGAGCTATTCCGGTCACACTGACGTTGTCCGTGGGCTGAGTCTGCGGCCTGATGGCAAGGGCTTCTGGAGCTGCGGTAACGACGGTCTGGTGAACCTGTACAGCTTTGACAAGTCTGAACCTGAGCGGACTCTCTCTGGTCACACATCGTTTGTCTACAGCGTCGCTGCGTTCCCGGACGGCACTGGAGCTGTCAGCTCAGGCGAGGACGGTACACTGCGCGTGTGGTCTGGTGAGTTTGTCTTACTGCTGCCTGACTGACACCACAGACACGGGTCTGCTTCAGTCAATCCCGCATCCTACTATGTCGATCTGGTCCGCGGCTGTTGTGGCCTCTCTGAAGGGCACAAGCTACTACATCGTCTCGGCGTCTGACGACACCACAATCCGCTTCTTCACTACTGAGGACGACCTCATGGCGCCGATCACTGAGCGCGAAGCGTGGAACGAGGCTGTCAGTCAGCGGAAGCTGGACAAGTGAGGGTTTTCGAGAGCAACAATGAGCTGATAAACTAGGAGCCAGGTCGGCGACGTCAAGCACTCGGACCTGCCAGGTATGGAGGCCCTCGGTCGGCCAGGCAAGAAGGATGGCCAGGTCATCATGATCAAGAACGAGGGCAAGGTTGAGGCTTACCAGGTGCGCAGTGTGCGACAACAGCAGCTTACATCGCAGTGGTCCGTATCCGAAACGACCTGGCAGCAGATCGGGCAGGTAGTCGACGCTATCGGCTCTGGTCGCAAGCAGCTGTACGAGGGCAAGGAATATGACTATGTGTTCGACGTTGCTCTGTCCGAGGACGAACCGAGCCTCAAGCTGCCGTATAACACAACAGGTCAGTACAAGGAAAACTTGGATGGGCTGACGAGCAGAAAACGCCTGGGTCGCGGCTCAGAGGTTCCTGGTGAAGAACGACCTGCCTGCAACCTACGCCGATCAGATCGTAGAGTTTATCGAGAAGAACACAGGCGGTGTTGAGCTGGGTACTGGCAGCAACAACGAGTTCGTCGACCCCTACACTGGGGCATCACGGTATACTGGTGGCGGCGTGTCTACCGGCGGAGGCCAACCTTCCGGCGACCCCTTGACTGGCGGGTCTCGGTACATGGGAGGCGGTGTGCCCACTACTGGTGGCAGCTATGGGGGAGGTAGTGATCCCTTTACTGGTGAGTTGATCGAGTTTGTCATGCGGCTGACCGTCAAGGAGGCTCATCTTATTCCACCACTCCATCCGCTCCTGTCAACAAGGTGCTGCCTGTGAAGTCATACCTGTCTTTCAAGAAGATCAACGCGGCGGCTGCAAAGACGAAGCTGGAGCAGTTCAACCAGGAGCTGGGTTCTGCATCTGTGAGTAAGCGCGTCTGACATATACTGCTCGTCACTGACTAGCAGCCTGAACTAATCATTGATGCCGCC
Organism: Cutaneotrichosporon cyanovorans; assembly: GCA_002335625.1. Taxonomy (NCBI): domain Eukaryota; kingdom Fungi; phylum Basidiomycota; class Tremellomycetes; order Trichosporonales; family Trichosporonaceae; genus Cutaneotrichosporon; species Cutaneotrichosporon cyanovorans. Next base: position 14,313 of record BEDZ01000010.1, on the reverse strand, counting down.
ACACAGGCGAGCCTGGACGAAGCATTCCGCATCGTCTCCTCTGAAGACTCTCCTGCTTCAGAAAACTACGACCCCAAAAAGCTCCTAGAGCTGGCCCTTCGCTGGGACGACGCGCACCGCTTCCCTCGTGAGTGTGAAAGAAGGTGAAAAGCTAATCTCGTCAGTCGTGGACGTGATGAGGGTCTTGGCACTGCTGTCTCCTACGTTCGGCGGAGAGGAGGCTGTGCCAGCTACCTTCCTGGGCGCTGCTGGTTGGAACGGCGCGTGGTCTGGCTCCAAGCCACAAAGCACCAATACTCTACTGGCCCTTCGCGGCTTGGCCAATCTGTTTAACACGCCTGCAGGACGCAAGAACATGAGCGCGGCTGCTCAACAGGGATTGCTCGAGCAGCTAGGCACTGGCCGGCAATGGTCCGAATTGGGTGCCGCCAAGCTGCCGTATGCCACGGTCGTCTTGAAGTGAGTATGGCGTGAGGACTTTGCTCACGCACCAGCTTCTCCGTTCTCGCTGTGGCAGGCCAACTCGAGACGGCTCAAGCGCCCGTTCTGCAAGGCCTCGCTGTCCACGTAAGTCATCTCTCTGACACCTCCTGACTCCAGATCCTCAAAAGCGAATCTTCAGACAGCGAGACGATCTATCGCGCAGCCATCGCTCTTGGCAACCTGCTGAGCTCCCCACTCAAGGGCAGCTTGCCTGTCGGCGGTGTGAAGGAGGGCAAGGATCTGATCGCCAAGCGGGCTCAGGAGCTCAAGGAGCAGAGGCTCACTGACCTCGCGGCGGAGATCCAGTCGCTCAGCTAGACGTGTAGAGCTAGTGGAAATACATGCATGGCAATGTACATAGAGCTGCAGGTGGTATATAACAGGAGAAACAGAGGGCATCTAGTTACAAAGTCTATGCAGCCATGGCAGCAACAGCAGCGTGGGCCGAGCGCTCCATGCCGGTTGTGTTCGACTTCTCGGTGAGAGAGTCCAGTGGGTTGAACTGATCCGGCGAGTTCTCGTACTCCCACATGTCGATAGCGACCTGGCAGCTCTCCCGCACGACTTGGGGCGCATCCATCTTGACAGCCCACTCCCTGAGGATGGTGAGCACACCGCCCTCGGGCAGCTTGTCGTCCTCGGGGTCGATGTCGGCATCGGCACCATCGCTCGCGATGCCGCCCAGTGCCTCTGCCGCCTCGTGGCGCACCATCTCCTCCTCCTTGTCGTCACGAAGAACGCGGAGCAGGCTCGGGATCGAGTGCGGTGAAGAAAGCTGGCCAAAGATGTAGGCAATCTCATGGCGGAACAGCGCTGACGAGTCACCGAAGCCCTCAGCTAGTGCCCGGACAGCGTCCCTTTGGGCTCCTCCGTAGTCACGGAGGCCGAACATAGCACGGTAGCGCTCGAAGAGAGGCAGCTTGGTGTCCAGCAGTTTGGCACGCAGGACCTCGACAGGCTCGCGCTCTGCCGACGGTGCGGGGTCGATGGTGGGGAAGTCGGGGCTGTCGTTAGCTATGGAACCAACGTTGGTGCTCACTTTGGCTTCCTGGCCTTGCCCTCGGGGGTGTGGTCGTACTCGATTTTGGCGACGGCGATCTCACACGTCTCGCGGACCTCGACAGCCGGGTCGTTCAGGTACTTCCTGAGCGTAGGGAGGGCATCCTCGGAGGAGATGGCACCGAGGGCCTCAGCTGCCTCGTGGCGGACCATGGCACAGTGCAGACCTCTCGGGTTGTTGAGAACATCCTCGAGGATGGGCACGGCAGTGGTCGACTTGAGCTGGCCGAGGACGTACGCCAGCTCGTGCTTCAGCAGAGACGACGGGTCCTCCAGCCCCTCGGCGATGATCTTAATCACCTCATCGCCGCCAACCGCCTTGAGCATGAACAGCGCACGGAAGCGCTCGTGCAGCGGCGTGGAGCCGCTCGTGTTGAGGAGCGTGTCGCGCAGCGCTGAGAGCTGCTCGGGCGTCACTGTCACCGACATGTTGTGGAAGTGGTTAATCAGATAAGAACCAGTTGCTCGGCCATGGACCAGAAAAATAAAGCTTGGCCCGGGGTATGCCGTCCACCGTGGGAGATCCATGATGCGTGACCTCCACTCGCCACTGCCAGTTCCGAGGTGGTGTTCTGCTGTTTTGCTGATTCATGACTGTCACATTCATCGCTCATCGCATATGCTTCGACAAGCAGCAAGGATGGGAAAGACGCAATTCCACAAGCTACCGCTCGCAAAGGAGACATTACAGCATGCTCTGCGGCCGATCGAGCTCGACCCGGTTCCCTCGTCTCAGAGGCGGTCGACAACGTTCCCGGAAAGCACAACTGGCGTGTGGGCAAGGGTGACGCCCATGTGGACTGAGTTCCCGCCCAGGATCACGAAGGAGGAAGCCGTCGACCTTGGTGTGGATCCTGAGACTGGGGGCTCCGTTGACATCGACGACGTCTTCCGACGCTGGGACGCAACAGAGTTCGAGGGCGACGGGGACGTGAAGCTGGGGTCGAGCAAGTTCCGGCTCAATAAGGTAGAGCCGGTGCTGCTTGGTGTCTCCGAGTCAGCGATCAAGGCTACCCTGCCGGACTTGGACGTAGGAGAGGAGGGGTCCGAGGCTCAGCAGAGCCTGATCGACGTGCTCTCTGGTCGTAAGGTCCTGGAAGGCGAGAAGTACCACCCGTTTTCCACCCGGTACTGTGGTCATCAGTTCGGTGTATGGGCGGGGCAGCTTGGAGACGGAAGGGCGATCTCATTGCTGGAGACGACGAACGAAACAGGGAGGGAGGAGATACAGGTGAAGGGAGCAGGGAGGACGCCGTTCTCGCGCTCTGCGGACGGCCTGGCAGTCCTACGCTCTGGTGTGCGCGAGTACCTGGGCAGCGAGGGTGAGTGGCGAAGACGTTGATTTTTGCTGATACTAGCGATCGCGGCACTCGGCATACCTACCACAAGAGCGCTCGCTCTCCTCACGTCCAGCGTTGTGGTGCTTCGCGAGAACGGACCGGAGCCATCATCTCTGCTCGCTCGAGTTGCCCCATCTTTCATCCGCATCGGTCACTTCGAGGCTCTCTGCCCTGGAGAGACGGCGCGCAACACACATCAGCTCTTCCTAGGTGGAGGATGGAAGACGGAGAAGAACGAGGCGGACGAGAACGACGCACTCAGTGGTAAGGGCAACCTTGAAGGTCTGCTCGACCTCACGACATGGATCAAGGACACTGTCATGGGCATGTCGAGTGCGTCTGTCAGAGACTGGTTCAAGGAGGTGGTGAGGCGTAACGCGGAGACCGTGGCGGCATGGCAAGTATACGGGTTTATGCACGGCGTTCTGGTGAGTTGTGAATGCCTTACTCGCTGACATTTAGAACACCGACAACATCTCTATCCTCGGCCTGACGATCGACTACGGACCCTACGCATTCATGGACGTCTGGGACCCGAACCACATCTGTAACCACTCTGACCCTACTGGCCTGTACTCGTACAAGAACCAGCCAGAGCGTGTAGTGTTCGCACTTGACTCACTCGCTGCCTCTCTCCTGCCCATCCTGGGCTATGAGGCGGAGCACAACAAGCCCCCCAGCTCGGGCTGGCATGCAAGTGCCACCAAGGACGACGTCAGGCGGTGGGAAGAGGCGGGGCTGGAGGCCATCAAGGGCTGGAACGACGAGTACACTGCCATCAGGGAGAAAGCCGAGCAGGCTGGTTGGCAGAAGCGCTTCGGCCTCCAAACGCACAAGGCGTCGGATGACCGAGACATCGTCTCCGATTTCCTGTCCACACTCCGCACCCACTCGCTCGACTTCAGCGCCTCCTTCCGCCTCATCTCGCACTTCACACCCGAGACCGACATCAAGGCATTCGCTAAACAGTTTGTATCCCAGGTTGCTGCGGATCTGCCCGCCGACTCTGTCTCGCGGGCCGAGGAGGGCATCGCGGGCTGGCTGGACGTGTATGCCAATCGCGTGAAGGAAGAGGCATGGGAGGGCCGCACAGAGGCTATGAAGCGTGCCAACCCGCGCTTCGTGCTGCGCCAGTGGGTGCTTGAGGAGGTTATCGCGAAGATGGAGTCGGCGATCAAGGAGGGCGAGATCGACAAGGCTAAGGCAGACCTGGCCAGGATCTTGGATGTGAGTAAGGTGTGGTTGCGACGCTGACTTATAGCTCTCGGTGAAGCCCTTCGAGGCGTATGGCGAGGCGGCTGACGGGAGTGTCTCGCCGCAGAGCGAGGAGGAGGATGAACTCGCCAGGCTCTGTGGCCTGGGGCCGAGGAGCATGCTCGGTTTCCAGTGCAGTTGTAGCAGTTAGTTGTAGTATCAGCTGTACTGATAGATGCGGGTTCACTTGAATGTACAGAGTGAAACAAACGATGCTGTCAAAGCAGATGCACGCAGAGTGAAGAACTGAAATTTGCAGCCAATGAAGAGGCTGCAAACTCGACTAGACCTCCTCATCTGACTTCGTTGCACAATACGCACAGCACGTACAACACGCACAACACGCACAACACGCACAGCACGCACAACACGCACAACACGCACAACACGCACAACACGCACAACACGCATCGATGTACACCCATGCATGCCTAACCTACACCACCCGACGCTTTGACGGAGACCGCGATCGGTCACGTCTCCGCTCATCTCCACGGTCGCGGTCACGGTCCCGCTCGCGGTCCTCATACCTGCTCCCATACCCCTTATCGCGGTCGTCATACCTCGAGCTCGACCTGTCACCATACCTGTCACGATCGCGGTCCTCATACCTCCCGCTCGAGTACCTCCTGTCGCGCCGCTCGTCCTCCCCTCGGCCGCGGTACATGTCCTCAACCAGCTCCCCAGCCTCGCGCTTCGGGTCGTCCGGGTGTCCACGGTGTGGAGACGCCGACAGCGGCGCAGATGGCGGTGGTGGGGGAGCGTGGCCTGATGATGGCGGGAATGGAGGGACAGCATGAGGGCGTGGCGGGGCCTGGACGGGTGGCGGGGCAGGTGGGCCGCGCATCCTCTCCTCAGCCCACTGCGCCATGAGCTTCCGCAACTCGTGGAAGCCCAAGTGCATCTTTCCGCCGAAGTGGTCTGCCAGGCGCTTGTCCGAGTCGAGCACGGAGAGCATGGCACCACAGATCTCACACACACGCAGCTTCTGGTGTCCACTGGCACCGGCGTTCTCGTTGAGAATCTGCAGCTCCTTCTCCTTGTCCGTCTTGAGGTTTTTGAGTGCCTCGACAGCTGCAAGCTTCTCCATCGACTCCTCGACCTTGCCCTCTGATCCGAGCTGCTCGATCTCCTCTGTTCCACCCTGGATTGACAGCTCGATCTCGCCAATCTCCTTCATCAGGTTGATCGTCTTGCGGTTCTCCTCTGGTGTCTTCTCGAGCTTGCGCTGGGATGCGCGAATTCGCCGGTCGCACTCCTCGACATACTGGTAGATGTTGTTCTCGTGTTCTTGCCTGAATGCGAGGATGCGCGGGTCGCGTGGGTCTGCTGCCTCGGCCTCCTTGAACTGCTTCAGGATGCGGTCCGAGTGAGTCTTTGGGCATGGTCCGAGGTCCATTTTCTGCAAAATCAGCGGAGCTACAGCAAACCGACTCACTGTGTTACTGAACGTGTCGTGCAGACATGTGCCGAAAAGGTAGTCACGGCACACCTTTGCATCCCACCAGTCGAGGTTTGGCGGGTTGAAGCCCATCGCCTCGGGGCCCATCATTTGCTGCTGTCAGCCCTTGGCTCCAAGCACATGCTCTTTAGCTCAAAAGTAACAGACTCACCTCGAGCAGCCTGCGCTGCATCTCTGCCATCTTCCCCATGCTGGGCAGATGCTCGTAGCGTGTGTGGTGGGTGAGTAGTGTTGACGAGTTGAGCGCTGATCGACTACTTCGAAGACAGACATCGAAAGGAGGGAGGTGCGGGAGTAATTCAACGACGTGTGTGTGTTCTGAACGTTTGCGTTTGTGTGTGTTCGACCTCCACCTCAAGCATCGACTCCTGTGACTTCCATTCGAAGACCTCTGCTCAACTACTTGCGATTGCACTCCTCGCTCGCCATGTCCACCCCTGCTGCCGTGGTGCACACCACACCACCACTCGACCCCCTGCCTGCGTCGGACGCTGAGTCGCTGCGGCTACTCGGCACGCTGCGGCTCGCAGGGCTCGACATCGGCATCGCGACCGCCGACTGGTCTGCAAACGGCAAGCCATTTGTGACGTACGACAACATCGGCGTGTCGAAGCAGGACTTTCACGCTATCCCGGGATACAACAGCCCCGATGCTTCGCTGTCTACCGAGCAGCGGGCTGAGGCGGTCGAGTGGTCGACGTACATCGAGGGCAGGGTGGCTGACCTGGTCGTGAGTGTCAAGTCAGAATGAGCTCGACCTATCGTCGAAACAGGAATATTGGCATAGTGGAGAGCCCGCTAACACCAGAATCACACGATGTACTCCCTCCCACCAAACTACCCCATACTAGCCCGCGCACAGCTCGCCGCCTGTCCCTTCCCGCTGAGCCAGTACGTGCCGCAGCGCATCAAGAGCATCCACAAGGCGCGCCTGGAGGCTATCGGCATCTGGGGCCTCGGCGGTACCAACGACGGTGGGTCGGAGCTTGCAGAGTACAACTGACTTCCCCCAGGCGAGGCAATAGAGGAGGACCGCAAACGTCTCCAGGACTCAATAGTCGTCGCTCCGGGCGGCACGCAAGCTCCGCGCGCGTGGTCCGGCTTCCGGTCGGGCAAGGAGGCAGCGGACAGGCAGCGAAAGTTTGGCGAGGAGGCGGTTAGTGAAAGCGTGCTGTGCTGGTTCAGACTGTCCAGTAGCTTATGCTTGGTTGTTTTTGAGTGCTGACACTCAGCTCCGCCAACGGGCACGAGACGCCTTCGACCCACTAGTCCGCAAAATCGGACAGAGCCGCTACTTCTTCGGCAGCAAGCCGTCCTCACTCGACATCGCCCTCTGGTCCCAGCTCACGCTCCTCCTCTCCGTGCAGTGGCCCAACCCCCTCCTCGCGGACCTCCTGCGCTCGACATACCCCACCCTCGTGGCGCACCATGACCGCGTTGCGAAGAAGCTGGGCCCCTGGCCTGCCCGCCTCGCGCCGCTGCCACGGCCATCGCTCGCAGCCTCGCTGAAGTCGTACCTCCCCGAATGGCTCGGTGGGCCTGCCAGGACACCAAAGGAGGGCGAGAACACGCCAGAGAAGAAGGTCGAGCAGGAGAAGGAAAGGAAGCTGAGGTATGGGCGGTATCTCTGGTTCGCGGGTGCCGGGCTCGCGTTCATCACCTACGTGCTCGCAAGTGGGCTGATCAGCGTCGAGTTTGGCGACGAGGAGGATGAGGAGGGGGAGTGGATTGATGGGGATGAGTTGGAGAATGAGTTTGTGGACGAGGGGGAGGAGGGGGAGGAGGGGGATGAGGACGACGAGGGGGGCGACGAGGGGGTCGATATTGTCCTCCCGCCCAGGAAGTTTAGTTCCCTGCCCGTGTGGGATGACGATGAGGCGGAGGAGGCCGAGGAGGCCGAGGAGAAGATGAGGGACGAGGGAAGGGACGAGGGGAGGGACGAGGGGAGGGAAGCCTCTAGGGACGATGAGGCGAGGGAAGAGCTGGCCAAGGCAGAGGCAAAGGAGGTCGTGGACGAGGCTGTCCTGGGATGAGGCCACGATCTGCCCCACATACTCACATCTACAACATATGCATGATTGCTCTCAAACCAGATCCTCAGTCCAGCGATCATGGCTGCTGGCCGATCTTAACAGTCAGGATCAAACTCAGCCTTCGTGGTCACACTCACACAGCAGAACAGAACAGTGCCTCATGCTCATTCAGGTGTAAATCACTCTGTGAGCTGATATAATATGAGCGGTCCTCCAGAGCGACTCAGTTGAACTCGGATCGCGACTGGGATATCTCCAGTTCAGAGCGGGGATATCTCCAGTTCAGAGCGAATGGACCCCGCCTACTACGAGAAACACAGCCAACACTATCATGCAGACGAGAAGCGTTAGAGTGACACTATGCATGACAACAGTAAGAATGCTTGTATACCAATCTCGTGAATGCTCGTGATTGCACCAGCACCAGCACCAGCACCAGCACCAGCACCAGCCACAGCTTCCGCTCCGATCCAGCCTCTACGCCGCATCAACCTCTGCTCCGCAACAGCCTCTTCTCCGCACCAGCCTCTTCCTCTACTCGGCCGCCCTCGGCCTATTTCGCCGCCGTTTTCGCAAAGCGTATGAACGCCTGCACGCCCTGCACGAACCCTCCTCCGCCCGCAAGCCCATAGTCCTTGAGCGTTTTGCCGTCCTTGTCGCGCCAGACGCCGTCGTGCGCGACTCCGCCGTACTGCATCGTGTTTTGGTTCGTGAGGAGTCCTGGGGTCAGCCGTGTTTCGACAACAGTATATCGGGCGGCCCAAAAGCCGATGTCGGGTCTCTGAACGGCGAGTGACTCTCGTCACAGCGAGTGACTCTCGTTACAAGGATGACTCCCATCACGATGAGTGACACTCTTCGAAATGAGTCACCCCCTTCAGGGGTAAGCATCTCCTTCGACAGGGTGTGACTCTTCTCAGAGAGAAAGAGAGTGTGACTGTTTTCCCAAAGGGTCCCACGACATCGGCTGTCTGTCTATACCAAAACTTGCTCGGCGTCGACGCTTGCGCGCCGACGCCTACTCACTCTCCATCATCTCCGCCGTAACCTGCTTGCTATCCAGCATCACATTCACCTCGGCCGAGTGGAACACCGACTGCGTGTCCCCATTCGCGTTGCCCAAGATCATCACCTCGTCATCATACGCCGCAAACTTGATGTGACAATTCCTCTGCTTCGTGATGGCGTTCAGGGGCCGGATCTGGTCCTTGCCGGTATACCAGTACACTTTGAGATACTGGCTCTTCCCCTCGCGCCCGAGCACCTTGTACAGCCTGTCGACGACCTGCTCGTTCGTGCCCCCCTGGAACATGATGCTCTCGGCCATGTCGTTGAACCCGAGATCCACGACCAGCGTCACCTCCACGCCGCGGCGGCACGCCTGCTTGACCGCGCGGACTAGGGGGCGGGCATTGAACGTCGGCGTCTGGATGAATACTTTGCGTTGGGCATAGCGTATCCCCGCGAGCCAGGCCGCGTTCTGTGGGTTCCGGATATCCTGGTGCCCCGGCATGCCGTGTGCGCGACGATTGGCAAGGGCGATAGGGAAGGGTTTGTGCGGCGCGTGGATGACGTGCGGTTGGAACTTGTCGAGCTCGTCGGAGTCTTCGACGGTGGCCCAGGCTTCACTGAGGGCTCCGGCGTTGAAGCGCTTTGAGAGCTTGAACATGCGTTTCGTGCCTCGGCCGGGGGGCACTTCCTCGTCCATTGAGGGTTTGGGCTGGTAGGGGGTGCGTTGGCCCGAGGTGAGGTCGTCGCGCGAGTGGGTGGTGGCGGTGGAGAGGCGGTTGGGCGTGTGCAGTGCAGGTGCCCTCTCGTGTTGAGTTCCAGCACTATGTGAGGTGGCTGTGGGCCTGTCGTGATAGACGGGGTTGTGTGAGGTGGTGGAGGGCCGCTCATCCGGATCCACAGTGCCAGGAGCGAACTCGACAGATTTTCTAGGCAGCTCCTCAACCGGCGAACTCGCCATCGGGCTGTCGGCGATGGGTTCGTCGAGGATGAGGTTTGGGCCAGGGCCATCGACGACGTGCTGCAGTTCGAGCCGGGGGAGGTCCTGTGGCCGCCGTCGGCCGATCTCGCCCTCATTGTGTCGTCCTAGCTCATTCTCAGTACGTCGTCCCAGTCCACCCTCATTGCGTCGCCCTAGCTCGCCCTCAGTGCGTCGCCCCATCTCATCGCGCCCCATCTCGCCCGCCTCCCCCTCACTGGCATCGACAAACTGCTGCGCAGAGTGGAAGCTCTGCTGCCGTGAGCTCTGGATCGTCACCACATCGGAGTCATTGTCATTGTCGCCGTCGCCATCGTCGATCTTGAACGTCGGGTGGTGGTGATGACTTGGCACTGTCTTCGACTTGACAGGCACATCACGCAGCGTCGGCGACGACTTTGCCTCTGACGGCGGCGGCATAGTGCCCACGCGCGCATTCTGAGCAGTATACGCCGCCGTCTCATCATCCAGACTCTCCGACAACCGCGTGAGGTCTGTCAGGCTCGCCCGCCGGCTGTTCGGACGACTGTTCGGGCGACTAAAGTTCATCCCCATGCGCTCGCCGAAGCCCCGGATCTCCTTCATCGCCGATGCGGAGCGGAGAGCCAACTCCTCGTGCGTGTGCGCAAAGGACTGGCGTGGGGTGGCCATTGCATTCCGCACGGCTTCGACGAGCCGGTCTCGGGTCGGGTGGTACCCCTCCTCCATGATGCGGGCTTGGTCGTCCTTGAGCGCCTGTGTCTGGCTGCGGAGGAGCTTCCTCGCCGCTCTGGCAGCCTGGAGCACCTCCAAGTCACGCAGGAAGGGGTTCTCGTCCTGGAAGAGGTAGCGGATGTTCCCTTCCTTGTCCCTCGGGGGGCTGTACGGCTCATTGATGCACGGGAGCATCGGGGTGAGCTTGTTGTGCCACGAGTGTAAAGCGACATCGTAGAACGAGTCGACGACAGGGCCCTCGAGGTGCGTCATCATCTCGAGGTTGGGCCGGTCCTGGATGTTGCAGCTGTTGATGAGGGCGACTTTGCGGTCTATGATGATGAATTTGACATGGAACGTGCCGAGGAGGACCTGGTGGTAGTTTATGACCTCGAGGTGGAGGCCGGGCACCTCGGACGGCGGGGGGAGGTCGAGCTTGACCCAGTCTTCGGGGGAGACAAAGGCGTGGGCGTTCCAGAGCTGTTCCCAGGATCCGCGGTCGTACATGATTTTGACTGTGATCGGGGGGCGGTTCTCCTTGACCACCCGAGCGGACAACTTTCGCAGAGCGTTGCATACTGTTGTGACGGAGTCGGATGGTCTGGAGTCAGTCAGCTTAACTCATACTTGATCTATGTTACACGTTTACTTACTGCCAATAGTTCGTTGCGAGGAAGATCTCCTTGTCGGCCCTGACGATCACATCCGCATAGTGCTTCATGATATCGGGGATGAGCGAGATGATGCTCAGCGGCATCGTCGTCGTGCTGCCTAGCAGATCCGGCGCCACCATGCCTGATAACGGGTCGCGATCAAGCGTAGGCAGCAAGGAGAGGTACATTTTCCAGAACAGCGGGGACACCTCGGCCCCCGGCCCCTCCTCGCCAGGCAGCTTCCACCCCGCCATACGCCGCAGCTCTGGCCCCCGGGCCGCCTCGAGGTGCGCCAGCTCCGCGTCCGTCAGCCCATCGATCACAGAGTGCTTCACGCGGAAGCGGTGTATCAGCCGCTTGATGGCGTTGGGCTTGGGGAAGACTTTGTCCTTTATTTGGCGGACAGACTTGTCGGGGTGTTGGGCGAGTGAGGTAGCTAGGGTCTGGGGTCGGCGGCGGGGCGGCGGCGGCAGAGCGAGGTCCTGTTTCAACGAGTCGTTTGATGGTGTCGACGTCGACCTGTGTGTCTTTTCGTCCAGCGCAGCGGTGTCATGGGCAGCGGTGTCATGGGCAGCGGTGTCATGGGCAGCAGTGTCGTGCGCAGCAGAGTCATGGGCAGCGGATTCATGGGCAGCAGCAGCAGCAGTATCGCCCGCCCCTCGCGTCGTCTGATGACTCGCGCCTAATGGCGATGGCTTGGGTTCTTTGTCGAGTGCAAGCTGCTTGCCGAGGCCATCGTCCGTCGTAGTCGGCACAGAGTAGGAGCGGATAGGAGGGGGCTTGACTGCTGGCGGCAGGTGGGGAGCAGGCGCGGGCGCGGGCGCTGGCGCTGGCGCTGGCCTCGGTGTCGCCTCCATGGGTGGGTGTGGGCGTTGTAGTAGTAGTAAAGTAGAAGACAAGACTTGCACAACTTGTGGCGACGACTAAGCTGCACGGCACGCCCAGGCAACCTCGCACTGGATCAAGCTGGATCAAGGCCCAAGCGCCACGCCAAGACCGTAGGGTGGTGCTACTACTCGTGCTGCGCAAGAGCGCAAAATGTAGGTCTAGCACGAGTTAACCGCCACCACCTGTCTGTCGTCCTCGTGTCGATCGACAAGGCCCCCGTGTCTTGTGGAAACACCTCTTTATCGCCAGATCACAGTGTGATTGTAATTGCGAGGGCGTAGCGTATGACGACTAACAAACAACAACAGTGCGAGCAACCAGCTGCTGTCGTTGCTGCCCTTTGTGTCGGCCAAGCAATGCAAGCAAGCGTATGTGGGTGGAGTGGTGATCCGAAACAGTCGTCGTCCCAGTCGCAGGTCCGTATTGTTCACGTCGAGCTACAGTACAGTATATGCAGTTGGCTTGTGGCTAGAGGTCGTGTGCAGTGTTGGTGATATGACTGGCAGTCGATGCCGCAACAGGTGTATGATGTAGACAATCAGAGATAGTGGTTATCAGCTACTGGGGGCCGGTCGATCGTCGCACTACTTTGAGCCAGCAGCAGTCAGCAGTCATCAGCCGTGCCATGCAGCCATCAGCCTGCAGCCAGTGCATGCAGTGCATATGCATACATTGTTTTGATAGAGGGACTATGAGGGACCAGGCGTCAGGCGTCAGGAGGGACCACAGCATAGGGAAAGGGACGAGCCACGGGCACATGGGTCCGGTTCTCTCCTGCCTCTGGCTCTGGGTTTGGCTCTGCTGCTACTTCCGGACATTATCGACACATGAGCCATGGGCCAAAGATCATGGGCCATGGACAACAATCGTCATAGCTGCTCGCTTTGCGCTGGAATGCGTTGCCTTCGCTTCTCGTTACACAGGTGGTGACGGCTGCTGCAGCGGTGATGGCTGCATCAGAGTTATTTTGGCTTCTGTCAGTGCAGAGGAGCAAATGGAGGAGAGGCAGTGCAGATAGAGTATCTTATCCTCGCATGCATAGCCACACATCGCTAGTGAACCTACAGTCAAAGTCCGCTCTCCTAATTCTGTGCTTGGAAGTAGATCTACAGTGTACGACGTCGCCCACAGTCACAGCCGTCTTCGTAAGTGGCTGTACTCTGACCCTAGTTGAGTACAAGCGACTCGTGTACCACGTTACACTCCCTGAGCGGTGCTAGCCATACTACTAGATGTACTGGACGTTTACACCCCCTCCGCCGCCGCCACCGCTGCGCCGAGATCCACAGAATGCTGCCAAGACATACAGACGGGTGTCCGGCCGTTAAGCCGAGGCCGTCTGCGAAGATACTACTGCTCTCTGGACCATCTGGAGTAAACTGCTGTAGGAAAAACCACCTACAACATGCAACATGCAACATGCAACATGCAGCATGCATCGCTTACACAGTTACTATGCGGCTGCGCACCGCGACCGTTACGTACACCAGATCCCAGTGATGAGCTCACGACGCGGTATAGCACCCAATGCTAATTATGGCCAGAGGACGTATTCGTGCCCAGTGAGTGATCCAGTGGCGGCAGCGGGCTCCGAGCGGCAGCCGTTTGAATGCTCTGCCAGTGTGATGCCTTGCTGCAAAAAGATTTCGCTCTGTGAAGGAATCGAACCCCGATCCATGGGACTGATACCATCGAATGTGTCGAATGTGATGCACAGTAAAGTTCTACAATCCAAAGTCCCTCAAATACATCCCCCAGTCCGACTGACCCGCTCCACCCTCCACCTCCGGTTGGCAAATCCGGCTATCCACTACTCGACTACTCGCCCGGCTCGGAGTGCCAGTGCCCACCCACCTCCACCCACCTCCACTCTCCACTCTCACCGTCCATCTGAATAGCCCCGAGCCCCGTTTATTACAGGGAGAGGACTAGAGGAAGTGGATTTACCCGGTCCGCAAAGCCGCAAAGCCGTAGTCACTACCCCACTTTGACCGGCGATCCAACTACTCCAGACAGACTCGACATCGATCTTCAACTCTCTACTTACTCTCTTCTCCTACCCAAAACATCACCCAGTCTACTACTCTACTCAAGATGACCTTCCACCAAGCGCCCCACAAGCTCCTCGTCATCCCTGGCCCCATCGAGGTGTCCGACGAGTAAGCCCATGAACTGCAGACAGGGGTTTGTTGACTGACCCCAGGGTGCTCCTCGCCAACGCTACCCCCGGGACATCGCACGTCTCGCCCGCGTTCGTCCCCGTGTTTGGCGACTGCCTCCGCATGATCAAGAAGGTGCTCTATGCCGAGAAGACGGGGCAGCCGTTCCTGATCGCGGGGAGTGGGACGATGGGGTGGGATGCGACGGCTGCGAATGTGGTAGAGGCGGGGGATGATGTGGTGAGTGCGAGCAGTGAGCAGCGAGCGATAGCGAGGTGCGAGGTGCGAGCTGGGGTGGGTGG